>OY365814.1:24595825-24973817 GCA_959347315.1 Bimastos eiseni | reverse complement strand
GAAGGTGACTCTCTTTAGTGAACTAATATTACCCATTATCTGTTTCGTTTACATTTAGTTGATATACTAAGATATCAATTAATAAATGTATTGATCAATTAATGATATGCTTGGTCGTACACGTGACCTGGCTCTATATATTGCGAGTATAAACTGCTACACAAAGTCCACCGTCTCCACTCGTTGTGTTTTGTCAATGTGGTGCACTTCCGGTGAGTTTCTCTCACTCCCCTTCAGCCTGTACTCAATGCAGCTGCTCGTTTGATCGCCCGTCTTCCACGTTTCTCACATATTTCTACTTTCGTGACTCAACATCTTCATTGGCTTCCCTTGACTAATAGGATTCATTTTAAAGTTCTCTTTCTTACATTCAAAGCGTTGATGGGTCAAACTCCACTCTATCTATGTGAACTTATCAGGAAACCTATCTCAGCTACCACCGGACGTCCTCTCCGTTCTTTAGACCGTGACGATCTTCTAGTACCGCAGTCTAGAACTGCCACAGCTCAACATTGTGCCTATGCCTCTGTTGGCCCTTTGCTATGGAACAGCCTTCCTGCTGTGACTCGTGCTGCAATCTTATCTAGTAGCACAACTGTTTCTGCTCGTTCTCTCAAGACTTTTCTTTTCTCTAGAGGTTTTTCGCACTGGGAGCGCCTCTGATTAGGTTGTACTGTGAGAGGCGCTTTATAAATCCGTAAATAGAATATAATAGAATAGAATAGAAGTGGCGCTATATGATTTTCCGATTACACTTACAAGCATAGCCAAAACCTAGTTCTTAAACGACCGGAATTTACTACATTTATCCCGGCATACAGATTCGCTTATGAAATTTACATTACATGAATTATAACTTGTAAAGCGCAATTAATGAAAATGCTCATCAGCAGTGCCCCTCTCCTCGGCCAAGCAGGGTAGGCAGTTACAACAATCGAACAAAATAGACACCAGGCACCTGCGGAACAATGAAGGTAACAGACTGATTAGCTAATTTCTGTTTTTAAAAGGAAAGTTTCCAGGATGCCGGGGAAACAATGGCGAAGCTTCTGTGCTTGGCGGTGAAAGAAGAATCTAGAGTCTAGACCGAGGGACAGCGGGAATACCATCACAGACTACTGGAGGGACCTGTGACCAAGATTGGACGAGACAGAGATACCTATATGGGTCTGTGGATTTCGCAAGAAGGCTTAACCATCGTATAAAAAATTAGCAGACCCCAATTAGACAATACGAAGATCCACCTTGAAATCGGAATGTAGTTTGTGTTTATTAATGGTCTATGGAGCATAGATGTGTTTACAGATGCCGTCGAACAGATACAGGCTGCTCTCTTCCTTACCACACATGCAGAAATGTTGATCCGCTGATTGGGAGGCAACAGGTGGCTGTCGCGTGGGAATGAACGCAATTATAATACACTTGCTCATTTGTTTAGCATCCTCCCACTACTGGGTGATGTTGTTGTTTTTGTTGCTGTTGCTGTTGTTGTTGCTGCTGTTGTTGCTGTTTTCTTACTGTTCTTGATGACCTCTGTGTTGATGGTGACGCCTGTGCGTTTTGACAAATCATTCGATGCTCGTTTCCAGCGGTGGTTTGGAAAAAAGGGGAGGCGGAATGGAACGGGAGGTAGGGCGGAACGGTAGGCGGGTGGAACGGGAGGTGGGGTGGAACGAGAGGTATGGTGGAACGGGAGGTAGGGTGGAACGGGAGGTGAGGTGGAACGGGAGGTATGGTGGAACGGTAGGCGGGTGGCACGGGAGGCGCAATGTAACATGATGCAGAGTGGAGCGGGAGGTAGGGTGGAACGGGAGGCAGGGTGGAACGGAAGGTAGGGTGTGTGGGAAGCTTGCTGTGCCAGTGAATAAACAACCGGTAAACAAGGCTCTGAGATGTATGTATGTATGCACGCACACACACACACGCACGCATGCATACGTGTATGTATGTATGTATGTATGCCTGTATGTATGCATGTATGTATGTATGTATGTATGTATGTGTGCATGTATGTGTGCATGTATGTGTGCATGTATGCACATGTATGTATATATACCATACCACCCGTTCCACCCCACCTCCCGTTCCACCCACCTCCCGTTCCACCCTACCTCCCGTTCCACCATACCTCTCGTTCCACCCCACCTCCCGTTCCACCCACATGTATGTATATGTATGTCGTGCATCAGCCTATATACAAGCTAGGTAAATAGTGCGTAAGCCTGTGTTTGATAATACACTCCGCAGAGCATTTGTTGGAAATTGAGATTTTTATCTATGCAGGCAATTATTGGTGATCAAACGGTGTTCTTAATAAAACTTTAAAGATATTCTGTGAGATAGACAGACTCAGAGAAGAATAAAGACACGGAGAGAGGACATAGCTAGAAAAGGAGAGAGGGAGAGGGAGACAGTGAGAGAGAGAGAGAGAGAGAGAGAGAGAGAGAGAGAGAGAAACAAAGAGAGAGACAAAAATAGAGAAAATGTGACCTATATACATTATATTCGATGCTGTGAATTAATGCAGATACAGAACATATGATAAAAATTGTGTTTTGTATACAGGCGGTGTTGATTAACCTCCTCGTCTGCTTTGTTTACGTTCTCATGATTACAGTACAATTATTAATTATATGCGGTCAAACAATGCAAATAATATTATATAGGAAGTTAAGTCGTTGCTCTTTTGATGTCATTAGATATTCGTGCATAATTGAATAAGCGTCATAAGCATCCTCCACGAAAAAAGATTTTTTTGCCAAATGTATATACTTACATAGATTTATAAATGAACGCCTATTTCCACGACATATATACACATGGATATAACTATACAGACATGCATGCACGTATTTACATACATTTATACATACACACATATTATTATTATTAATATTATTACCGAAATTTGATACCGCCCTTCTTCCAACATCTTTTGCTTAGAAGTGCATACATACGCCTCGACGGCACAATAGCAGTTGTACTTCAGAGCAATGGTGCACAAAGGACTTGCTCAAGGTCCCTATACAGTGACTGACGCCCCGGACGAGGCTCGAACCCGCGCGCCCAGCACATACTGAACGTTACGGGCTGACCGCTCTAACCAATCGGCCACTGTGCCACATCACTCTGCATGAACACATACATCAATATATACAATACATAAGCATATATACATATATGGGTATATACATACAGTTAAACATACCATACACTGCGTAGGCGTCAATGTCTAGCCCAGTATATAGGTTTCTAAGTGGGAGTGATTTAATTAAGAGGTGAGACATTCATATGGAACTGTTTACTTGAAACTGTTAAAGCTCTCTTTCTTTATCTACTCTACTTGAAGACGCAAAACTTCCTTTCGTCTGTTTGTAAACCTCGTCGCTTTAATTTATGCTCGCATTGCAATCACGTGAACGTTTAGTACAAAATAAAACGCCACACTATGAATACGATTAAACGACATTGTTTTTATTTCTCGTTTAAGAACTCACATAGGCCTATATCAAATTATACACAGAGAGGCCCCTGTCCGCAGAAAAACAGCAATATTAAAAAGCGCGCATGTGGGGTACCTACACATTAACTTCCGAGAGTATTTTGATGTTCACGTAGGCCTATATAGGACAATCAGAAGATTGGATACACTATGCTGCTACTTGACTTTTTACAAAGTTTCGCCATATAAATTGGTATATCCACGCCTTTTAGAGCAGTAAGCAATATCTATGTCCTATGAGCATAACGCAGTCATTGCTGGTGCTATTATATCAACCAGTTTATAATTCAATCAATGGCACTTATTAATATTATAGTAATAATAGTAATAATCCTCGTTTTTATATTCAAACTCAAAAATCGCAGGATGATTACAAGAACAGTGTGAGCGAATGATGAGTTATTACAGGAGTCGAATTTAACATACAATACAGGCCTATATATATATATATATATATGACACAGGCTTTTATTTTTACATGTATGTTGTGTATAAATTTCATTCCTTACTATTGACTGACATACAACCAAGAGCTTTCCTTGCCACTTGCATCAACAATGAAGTCAATGCTTTGGATCAGTACCCCGCGCACAGACGGAGAGGAGGGAGAGAGAGATAGTGAGACAGAGAGAGACAGACAGACAGAGACATAGAGAGACGGAGAGAGAAAAGAGAGAGAGGAAGAGAGAGGCACACACAGAAAGGAAGAGAGAAAGAGAGAAAATGGAGAGACAGAGAAAGAGGAAGAGAGAGAAAGAGAGACAGAGAGAAAGAGAGATAGAGAGAGCAATCTGGCGATGCATCTTCTCAGCCTCTCCAACCGTCATCCGATCTCATCTGACTCTGGATGCTGTGGACCGTCAGCAGCAGCAACTGATGCGGAGAGGAGGGGTCACAGAGTCAGCATCCGCAAGATAAGCACCGAAGGCATCTGTCTTTCGTGCACACACACACACACACACACACACAAACAGGCAGGAAGGCAGACAGGATGGCAGGCAGGCAGGCAAGCAGAGAGACATTCCGGCAGGATAGCAGGGTAGCAGGCAAACATACTGCCAGACAACATGGCAGGCAGACATACAGGCAGGCAGGAAGGAAGGCAGGCAAACATAAGGGCAGGTAAAGATGGCAGACAAACACAGAGGAAGGCAGACAAACAGTCTAGTGTCTACCCGTTCGTTTACGTTCATCCATCTGTCCTTCTGTCTGACAGGGAATATCGCTAACACTTGATTTCATTCTGACTGCTGTTGCTGCTGGGTATGCATATATATGGGTGGAGCTGTACCACTCAACCAGCATCCCATGCATAACACCACAACCCACATCATATATACATACGCTTCCGATTCGAAACAATCCTTATAACATATGCCTGCGCATAAACATGCAAATTATATCAACAAATAATATAAATAGCGGCATCTATTAATTATGTGTGTATGTACATGCCTATGCATATGTGAATCTATTGGTGCACATGCGGCTATATATTTGTATAATAATTGCATGTATGGGGAAACTTAGAGCATTTTAAGTGCCTTAGAAATGCGCTGTGACATAGGTCTACCTGTGGTAGGTAGTGGCATGATAGGTGTCGTGTGCCTCAGTGATGTGTCGACAAAGATATACAAAGCACACATTGTAACTTAAGTTTACATGTATATCGGCTTCAAGAAAAATAAAAGACGATTCTGCTGTTGGCTCTGCTTCAGACACCAGTCACACCACATGCCACTGATAACGGTTGACCCGATTCGTGCGTTGAACGTTTGCCCTCCGTCTAAAATTCTAAATAGCCTTTTTTATGCCTTATATACGGAGTCGCATATAACATTAAATTCTACGGTCAGCACAACATTGTGGTGGTTGAATATTGCACAAGAATATATTTTCCCCATTGCATTAATAAGTTTTCTCGAAATACAGTATGACGAATAGCCAGAAGAACGTTTTTAACACTCTATGTAAACAACTGTATGTTATGTATAGGCGTAAATATCTGTCGCAAAGTGTTCGCGATCACGGACTTAATTGTAACCTTTACATTGCACGAATATAATGTAT
Source organism: Bimastos eiseni (assembly GCA_959347315.1). Classification (NCBI taxonomy): domain Eukaryota; kingdom Metazoa; phylum Annelida; class Clitellata; order Crassiclitellata; family Lumbricidae; genus Bimastos; species Bimastos eiseni. The sequence continues at coordinate 24,968,245 of OY365814.1, read as the reverse complement.
AATTACGAGCATGCATGCATACATACGTAAGTATACACAAGCAAACATGCATGCATACATGTATCGTAAAGCCCAGGTCAATGTCTATTATAGACGCATGATTTCGTCTTCCATCTATAGCCTATGTATAAGGCTGTTCAGGTTGTACAGCCTCAGCGTGACAAGAACAGTTCCGTTCAAATCAACTGGTCGATCATTATGTACCGGTTCGATGCAATTGATTACATCGCCAATAGGAGTCTACAGCATCTGCTAGCTCTGTATTGTATGACAACAAGTTGGAATTCTGTTTGTGATCAAATTGCATTCCATTACTCTTTCCCTGCCCGACAACGCATCACGTCACCGCTTGTAAACAGGGCGAATACAGGAATCTGCCAACGAAAACAAACGATTGTTTTGAACGACGAAGAAATGTTAGGTAACAGGAAGACGAAGATCAACACAGGCAGCGATGGATTGGTATAAACAGGTAGAATGGGCCGAGAACAACGCCTGCTGCAGCTCAGAATAGGTATACGGAGGATGTGAACTGCGGAAGATATATGATTCAAAAGAAGATGAGGCGAACCAGAAACTCAGAGGGAATTGTTTTTGAAGGATGTTTTTTTGCGATGAACGAGGCCAACGTAGAAGTAGAAGAGGGCCATGTGACAGCTTGCAACTGAGTTTCTCCTGCGTCAACAACTGCTGCGTTGGTCTATGTATTATTATTATTTCAAGCATTTGACACAATATTCACATCCTTAATGCGTGTTACACAGAATTGCAAAATTGGCCTACGTATAAGGTGCATGTGTGCATATAGGTAAGTGTGTGGCTTTATAACATTTTTTGACATGGCATCAAACATGTAAAATCCAAACTAGAATCACGTCGTAGCAGCCTGTTATCTTCAACATTCGAATCGACCTTACTTAACCATTCACTTGTAATCATAGTCTAAAATTTTCTGGTGCGCCAAAATGAAAGCTACACGCAGGGCATCTGTTTACTCACGAGCACCTGTTTTGTGTATGATTCTGACAGCGCGCCTTCTTGACGGCCTTCAGAGCTACGAGATATCGATTCCGTCGCTAGTCGACCGTGTCGGCGACTTCCTCAGCTACGACGTCACGCATAGGCGATTGCTAACGCGCAGAAGACATCGGCGGAAAAGGTCTGGCTCTCCTGAGGGGGGTGCCGTCTACAGGGGTGAGACGACGGACGAGGACCCGTGGCTCTTCTACCGGGTCTCGGCCTTCGGAAGGGAGTTCCGGCTGAACGTCAGTCGCAACAGGGAGCTACTGGCGCCATCGTTTGTCGTCGAGGTCTGGAACGAGAGTGGAGGAGTGGAGGAAAGGAGACGAAGTGGACTACGGACAGATTGCCTCTACACCGGACATATTGTTGATGAGGAAACGACGTCGAGGGTGGCAGTGAGCAACTGCGACGGACTGGTAATCAACATCTCCTTCATAATACTGTTCTCGATTATCCGTTTCTATTCTATTCTATATCAGTCTATTCTGGTACATTCCTCTCCGGTTTTTTATACAGTTATGTTCTGTTATCTTCTTTGCACTTCTCTCCTCGTCTATTCAAATCCTCTCAATATAAGCCTTTCTGCTCAATTCCATTCCATGATCCATCTCACTTGTTTTCTATTCGTTTCTATTCTATCATTCTATGCTGTTCCGTTTTATTACATTCCGTTGCATTCATATAGAATCAAATCTAACCCATTCTATTCGATTCTATTCTAGTCGAGTTTCAAGTCCTCTACAAATTATTTTGTAGAGGACTTTCACGCCAGATCCATCTCGAAACGTATACGCATGCAAGTTTTGCCCCAGGGTTAAAAGTGGAAGAAACACCTATTATGATCATTTTCCTACGAGGCAGACCAAAACCCAACTTCTTTCTGTGACAATCTTTTGATTCAAAAAGTCAAAGACTAATGTCATTGAAACGAGCGACTTAATGGGTGAACACTAGAGTCCGACTAAAGCTTCGAAAAAGACCAACACAGCGAATCACAAACTCTGACTCTCGCACGCCAACCGTCTTGCAACCGAACGAAGAACCGAGTTTTAGAACTCCGTTAATCAAAATCTGGCGTTGTCGATCTTACGCGCAACATAAAACATAATTTACGTTACTTAACCGAACTCTGGTTTGTATAAAAGCGTTCAACGCGATGCCCTACCAACTAAATAAATAATTCTCCGTCTGTACACATCGCTCTCAACGAAAAACACGCCATCTGTCAACAGATCTCTTGTTTTGAAAAAAATCTATCTGAAGCAATTAGCACCGATGTCCTTTCAAGTTGCTCTGCTCCATTTAAAACACTCCGACGTTAATTTTCCGAATTTCTTTAATGCATCAATCGAGTCTCTCTTAAGGCTTTTCACTTTATGTAAATCTCTCGTCTAGTCATCGCTGTTGGTCTCTCAGCCTTTTTCAACTTCCTTTTTATCCCGACCGTTTTTGAACCTCCTCTTAGCTCTATCAGCTGCTTCCAAATGTCTTGTTTCTCCTCCTCACTTGGGCACAACATTTTGACTTAAGGGTTTAGCCATCCAACAGTGGAGCCATTCATCTTTTCGGTTGCTTTCATTCCGTTACAGATGAAGGGTTTCATGTGTCGTGCATAAATAAGTCACGAAAGTATTATATTCAGTCGTTGATACGTTGAACTGTCATCCAAATATCCGGAGTAAAATTCCCTCCCTTGTAAAATGTAGTTTTGCTCCACGTTCACCTCGTATCGAACTCAATGGCAAGATGATGATTGATGAAAACGAAAATGATGATGAAAATGATGATGAATACGATGATGATGATTATGATGATGAAAATTATGATAAAGCGACGTTGATGATAAAAACGATTATGAAATGATGATGCTGATGGTGACAGCGATGAAGAGGAGGAAGAAGCAGAAAAGAAGAAGAAGAAGAAGAGGATAATAATAATGATTTATGATGATGATTATTATTATTGTTGTTATTATTATTATTATTATTATTAGTAGTAGTAGTAGTAGTAGTAGTAGTAGTAGTAGTAGTAGTAGTAGTTGTAGTAGTAGTAGTAGTAGTAGGTGGGGTGGAGTATTAGTAGTAGTAGGAGAAGTAGGTGGAGTAGTTGTAGTAGTAGTAGTAGTAGTAGTAGTAGTAGTAGTAGTATGATGATGATGATAATAGCCCATGGATGCAATAATAAACTACCCACGTATAGACCAGACTCGACGTTTAGACTGGTGTCAGCCTCCATTTAGTTGTTTTATATGGTTGAAGCCACCGCAGAGTCTCTGTCGGGGAGTAATCATTGTCTTTGATGTCGTCGCGCCATCTTGTGTCGACGAGCGGAAACCATCTGGAGGCAGTTGGCTCCTGATGCAGAGGCGATCGATGGGAGGAGCAGTCATTGCAGCTGCCGCAGCAGCGGTGCCATATTTTCCGCTGATTCTGCTACTAATGATGCCAAAAACAACGTCTCTGAAGCAGCAGCTGCTGCTCGTCTTTCAAATCGAAGCCACAATAAGTGCCTGGGATAGCGCACGTTTTTATGCAATTATGGCACACCTAATACCAAAGCTCCTTGCTTCTCATTATCGAGGCGTGACAGTTTCGATTAATATTGTTTTTTAAAGATGAAAAGCCTCATTACGCGCCTCTCTCTCTCTCTGTCTCTTTTCGCTTCTCTTCTCAACTCTTCTCTCCTTTTTTTCTCTCTCTTTGGCTCTCTGTCTCTCTCACTTTCTCTCTCTGTCTGTCTCTCTTTCTTTCTCTCTCTCTCACTCTCTCTCTCTCCTCCTCTCTCTCTCTCTCTCACTCTCTTACTCCTCCTCTCTGTTTCTCTCTGTTTCTCTCTGTTTCTCTCTCTCTCTCTCTCTGTCTCTCTCTCTTTATATATCACTCTCTCACTCTCTCTCTCTTTCTCTCTCACTCTCACTCTCTCTCTTTCTCTCTCACTCTCACTCTCTCTCTTTGTCTCTCTCTCTCTCTGTCTCTCTCACCCTCTCTCTGTCTTTTTCTCTGGCTCTGTCTCTCTCTCTCTATCTCTCTATCTCTCTATCTATCTGTCTGTCTGTCTGTCTGTCTGTCTGTCTCTCTCTCTCTATATATATATATATATATATATATATCTTTCTCTTCTCTCTTTTCTCTTTCTTTCTTTTCGCTTTTTGTCTCTCTCAATTCTCTCAATTCTTTCTCTTCCCTCTCTCTATCCCTGTCTCTTTCTTTTCTCCTCTCCTCTCCCATTCTCCATTGTCCTCTCTCTTTGTAATACTGGTGCCATTGTCTTTGTGCTCTCCCTCTTAGCATCCTCAGCAGCAGCTGTTTAAGTTCTCATCAGTTGACACATACCTCAATAGAGAACTTTAAGTACGGCATTAACTTCATGAGCAGCAGCACGTCGGCGACGGTGCCAGGCTCCTCAGATTACGCACTCATAGTCTGATGTCACCTCCTACCATGCTTAGGCCTACACCTAAGGCTGCTATGGAACCATATGCATCATTCCCTCTCCCACACTACACCCACCTGTACACTTTTTACAAGGTGCCGATTCACAACAGCCAGTCCATTATTATTACAGCAACAAAACAGTCACTGTTTACGTAGAAGCATATGACACAGAGCGATTCAGTCCAGCCACCTGTATGATTCGCATCCATTGTATCTCATGAGATCTTTATGCAAATCCACTTCATGGAAACACATTGCACTTCGATCTGAACAGATACACTGTAGAGCGAAGATTGTTAATATTCATTCTCGCCTTTCACGGTCATTGTCAATCGGGTGGAGTAGGAAACTGATAATGAAACTGACTGTGACTGTGGTGAGGGGTGGTGACGAGGTGAGAGATTGTGGTGGTGACGATAATTATTATGACAACGATTTTGACGACGATGCGTTGTTTTATGATGATAGCTTTGGTGGTGGTGGTGGTGATATGGTGATAATGGTGGTTGTGGTGGCAATTAGGATGACGACGACATTGATGGGGTGATAGTGGTGATGAGCTATAAGATGATGGTGGTCGTGGTGATGATAATGTTACTGATGGTGGTAGCGGTAATGATGATGATGATGACGACGACGATGACGATGATGATGATGATGATGACCTCATGAGGGTGGCGTTGTTATGATAATAGGTGGGCATATAATATGTATAATCAAGTATTTATACATGTAGGCTCAGTTGAAAAAAAGCCCAAATGCAATGTAGAGTCTCTCCTTTTAAGTTGTTGTGGTACTCTCCAGATCAAAGTCTGTAGATTCTGGGTTGTTTGCAGGACTCACGTAACGTTGATTCAGAGTGGTTCAGTAGACATTCAGTCCATGTTGTAATTTCTTTCAACACTGTCACTTACACAGACGTTGAAATAATGGGTTCCTATAGATCAGCATTACACGATTGTTGGAAAGCGTGGTATCGCTATCACGTGACGCAGCGGGGCTGTAGCTCTGGCTGGGCTTTGAATTTAAGAGACAATCACGATGAAAGTGATAGCAGCCTCCGAGGTTGAATACAGTTTGGTAAAGTGAGTACAGTTTGATAAAGCGTCTCGATTTTACAGGACAAGTTCTGGATTCGAACCCGGATCGTTGCGGTGATTATCCAGAGCGCAATCCATTTGGTCACTGTAGTACATCTACTGACCCGGTTAGCTACATCGGTTAATGCTCACGTCCCATGCTGTTCTGTCCGTGTGGATGCCGGTTCGCATACCGACGAAGGCCTATGTCGAGGATTTAAGTCTCATACGCTCCGTACGCGGAAACCCTGAATGCAGTCACAGCAAATGAAATGGGCGAAGGATTCAAGGATCACGTCCGATGATTCATTGATAAATGGTCAGGGTCGAGGCCTATGGCAAATTGTATAGGCCTAGGCCTACTTTATAGTTACCTCCAACGGTTGGTGCTAACAGTTCGATCAGGCTGTGCTGAGAATGAATGAATCATGGTTGTGAATCATGGTTGCCATAAGGTCTTTGCAAACGATTGTATAACGCCGGATAACATTTGATGCGTAACTGTTTTTCGTTAATACATAACAGGCTTATAAATTTTCCTGTTTTTCGACAGTTTAGAGCCAGAGGCAGTCGTGGAAATGCAGAAAAACTCAAGTCATATTTATGGAGGTCGTGATATCGTTGTGACGTTACATTGAGCACACTTTTTCTGAAGCTCAGGTTGCAGCAGAGCGCCCCACAGACACAGCACCGATACATACATACACACTTATTAAGCAGTCATGCATACTTGCATATGCCGTGGTTCTGTAATGTATAGAATATGTATATATTTATACATGGGTTTTGTGTTCTGAGCCTCAGCATATGAGGGCAGGCGGTCAATCCTCTCTCTTGCCGTCTCATCTTCCCACCGACAGTGTACGGTCCATGTACTCATCATAACTGAGTTGGCTATAGGTGGACGCAGGTGGACTAAAATCTCTAACAGAATGTGTGCCCTGGTGGGGCTTTGAACTCAGACATCTCCGTTTACCTAGTCTACCTACGTTTACTTAGTCTACCAAGCTAACCACCGTAGACCTCTCACCCAGTAAAATTGACCATCCACGAAACAGCGACGATCAAATTGATCACCGCTCAATCACTCCATTCTCCAGCCACCTCTCAACTTATAGAACCATTCAGACACCCTTGCTATGTGAATCGAGCTGTGAATTAAGGTCTAATCCAACTGCACTGTCCCAACTCTGTTTTATCTTGCATGGATGTTGACCGGACTTACGCTACGTCTTGGTTTTTACATGCACTCTGCTTAGCAGTGGTCATCGATAGTAAATCGAGTATTACTGTACGATGTCACTTCAAAAGTTGTGTGACTAAAATAATTCTCATTGTTTCAACATGTATAACTAATTCGCTTAGGCTGACCTGCAGTGACACGACGAACGACGAGGGACAACGGAAAGCGTTTATTCGTACCTATCCCAGCCTAATGGCCAGCGCCAGTATCTAATGATGATGATGATGATGATGACGATGAATATCAGAAGATGTGGCAATCGTGTGATGTGTTTTGTTTGGGTGAATAGTTCGGAGTCTTCGCAACGGAATCGGAGGAATTCTTTGTGGAACCGTTGTGGAACGACTCGAATAAAGACAGCGAGGGAGGTGGGGGTGACAATGGGGTCAACAGCTTGACCAGTGGTCAGCGCCACGTCATCTATCGACGCACTGCCATCAGAGATATACACCCGAACGACGTTCAGAGATACACCTGTGGCACGCCACCTGCAGGTAGCAATTAAAGTAAACAATCATTAGTAAACAATTAACCCTATAAAAATTATGGACTTAGATTGTCTGATAGGTAATACGACGGACAAGTTGCAACTTTGGGTAATCTCGCACTGCATCCTGTTTCCTATATAGCGCTAGGTATTGGCAATCGCGGATTATTTGATGTTTAACGACGCTGTTTCATAACACAGGCCTCATTTATCTGGGCTTTGGACAGGCACTGCCAGAGTACGGACAGTGGTGGAGTTGTACCTTTACTCCTATGTATCTTTGCAGAATAACAGCTAGCCTTTGAAGGCGACCAGTCCCAAGTTGGGATAAAGGAGGAGGGATACGCCAGTCATCTTTGTTATCACACAGTGTCGTTAACCTGATACGCAATTATGCACGTGGAGACCTGTGTGTATGTTTTGCTTTCTCCGATGACCTGTTTCCTGCTCGATTTCGTTTTGGTCCAATTCTCACGCGGATCGCCGCTGCATCCGTCTGCAGCAGGCTAGGACAGCTCCAGTTCGCCTGTATTCGGTAACCTCGGTAGGTCTCGCACTCTCGCGCTTGCAGCGAGCGCCGCGCTAACCTTTTATTCTGCCGCAGTCCGTCCTACTCGAGGCACGCCAAGGTCGAAAGTCTTTTGGCGGCATCAAGTACCCGACCGCAGATGGAAACTTTAATCAGCTGCTCACAGGTTGCCCCTCGTGTTGACGTCTCCGAATACTGCGTAGGCTATCGTCGTCGTCTAAGTTTTTAAGCTATGCGCCAGTAGCTATCCAACTCCCTGAGACCGCAGACCGCCGTGCTCCCCCGTCTGGACGTCTGGCTTTCACGGGTATCTTGTTCTCTGTCTTGCATTCACGTCAGCGCCAACGCAGCCTCCGCCCACGATCAATTCACCCCACGGGCAGCCGACAATCTGGTCTCGTTTTTACAGCCACCGCTGATATCATTTTATTTTTTTAACAACCTCTGCTGTGGACCGAGCTTATTAGTTTGCGGCATGGGGTGCGTGTGTGTGTGTTTATATATATATATATATATATATATATATATGTGTGTGTGTGTGTGTATGTGTGTGTGTGTATGTGTGTGTGTATGTGTGTGTGTGTGTTTATGTGTGTGTGTGTTTGTGTGTGTTTATGGTTGTGTATGGGTGCAATTGAGCAGGACAGTTCTTTACTTGTTAAATCTAGTGACGCTGCAAACTTTATAGTATCAGTTGCTGTGAAAATGCAGATTACATGGATATGAATAAAAAGGTATCGAACGAGAAGGTAGTGGACAGAGTAGGAGGAAAGAGAGTTTTGCTGCAATTGATTGAAAACAGGATGCACCGCTGGCTTTGACATAATATTTCGAAAGGGGGTCTGCTGCTGACGGTACTGGATGAAGGGATGATGGGGAAGACAACAAGGGTAAGGCAAAGATTGAACCTGTTGAGTGATCTGGATAATGGATAACCTTATGCAACTACGACGAGGAAAGCGAGCGACAGAGGGATTTGGAGAGAAGGGAAGGGAGACAAGAATCGTCCATGTCACAAATCTGCTAATCGACAGAAGACTGAAGAAGAAGAAGAAAAAGTATAATGTTTGTAATCCTATATTATAGGCCTACGAAAGAAAAAAACATAAGAAGCAATTGGAGTCGAATGACAACGACCAAAGGGAAAGTCTGAGGAAAAACGAACAGTAGGAGAGCTTTGGGAGTTTAATTGTTGATAGGTCTGCATATCATTGATGATGTAAACTTGCAGGAGTGAGCTCGTCAAGGAGGACTCGTTCGAGTGGTTAAACGATAGGCATTTTGTCCTTTTTTCTAAATTTGTAAGTTATGTCCGTAAACATTTGATACATTGCATTGTCATGCAAACCTGAAATGTGTGCAAAATTTCAGCTCTGTAGGTCGACGGGAACATACCAGAAAAAGAGTTGAAAGAGTCCGACGATCCGTCCATGACAAACTTTACGCAAGCCAGGTTAAACAAAAGAGGGTAATAAAAGTTGTTTATTGGGGTAATTTAACGCAACTGTTTCATCACTGCAATAATTGTATTTGTATAATTTTCTGTAGAACATGACGAAAAGTTACGATGGCATAGGCGCAACAATGCGTTGGGGTTTCGTAACGATAGATCCGTTGAAAAAGAGAGAAAATGGCGAGGCAAAAAGAGCAGACGTCGAAAAAAGCGATCCTTCAGTCAGGAGAATTACGTGGAGACGCTAGTTGTCGTCGATAAACAGATGGTCAAGTACCACGGACTTGACGCCATCGAACCCTACGTCTTGACCATCATGAATATTGTAAGGATTTTAATTGCTTGATACGCTGTCTTAATTTTAATTATCTACAGGTTGGTGATTTAATTAGTGTAGTCTTATATATTACGGACTGTATGTATTATATAGCCTTTCATCGCTAGTAATAATTTCTTGTGCGATTGGCTAGAATGATCTTTCAGAAATTACTATTATTCTCTTTAACCAAGGGAAGCAATTATTATTATGATCATTATTTTTACCCAAGGTATGATTATTGTTTTCATTATTGTTGATTTGTTGTTACTGCTGCTTCCGCTGCTGGTGTTGCTATTATTTACTTTTCATCCGTGGTGGATAAGATCCCTCAGGCTATTACAGGCCTAAACTAAATAACAGATGTGCGATCGAGTTTTGAGCCATTATTATTAACATTTGAAGAGCACAGTGTTGCAAAACAAACTGAACAGCAAAGAAGAAGAGAATAAGAGCAGTCCCTTGAGCTCGACCTAGGACGTGAAGTATGAAGTGTTCGCGAAATTCATTTTCTTGACCTCGGCATGTGAGGGCAGGTGGCCAGGTCTCTCCATAACCATTTCATCTTCTGGATAGTGTGTGGTCAGCGTGCTCATTATAACTGAGTTAGCTACAGGGCACTCGTGGAGCAGAAATCTCAAACCAAACTTCTGCCCTGATGGTGATAACAAAACAAGTGTCTGATTGATGTGCCGTGTTAGTGAGTTTGCCTTGAACCAGTGAATGAGTAAATCAGGGTGTCAATCCCCTCTGAGTGATGGAGGCAAACCCCCCGGTCCCAAGTGCCAGGAAGGCAAGATATTACCCTAAGACGCAACAATGACCCCCCTATCTGAAATTGGAGGCATTTGCCTCGGGACCCCCTCCTACCTGGACGCCCATAGGGGAAAATAAATGAAGGAAGAGGGAGAAGGGGAGAGACAGGTGAATTCAAACAGAGGGAGGAGCACACAGAAAAGAATTAGATTAAAACATAGAAAATGAATTACAACTATTGGTTATGTCGATCGGTAAATCATTTCTTATCTAATCAAGTTTGCACAGGTGGCTCAATGCTTAGCACATCTGGTCAACTTCTAGATAGTCATTGCATTAAGAAATCAGTGTATTTGTGTTAGCCTGGTGATAGAAGTCGTCTCTATACACGAACTTTGACAAGTTATGATGATTTATTTAGCAAGGAGCGGCTGCTATAAAAATAATAATAATAATAATAATGATAATGATGATAATGATAATAATGATAATGATGATGATAATAATAATAATAATAATAATAATAATAATAATAATAATAATAATAATAATAATAATAATAGTTATATGCTTGACTTCACTAAGACCATCTTCTAGAGTTTTTCAAGAAAATTTGATGCTATAGGATTTGATTTTTCAGACAGTCATATAGACTTTGTAAGTTGGTGATTATTTAAAATCTTCAAAATTTCTGCTTAACCATTTAATGACCAGCATTATTGATTATGCCTAACACTTTAGTACACGCTGGTCGTTAAAGGGTTAAAGGTTTACTTTGTTCAGCATGTAGATCTGCCGTGTACTGAAGTGATCTGTGCAAACTAATTTGTCAGAGGTCATGAGAATTAGACCGGGTCAAACTATCCCTTATCTCACTCTTAGTGGAACCAGTATCAACGCTGGAGATTAACCATGAATTTCAGCCACTTACAACTCGGACTGTTCTGAAGAATACAAGAACCGTTCCAAGAAAGGAATGACGTGTTGTTTATTTACAACTGTGCCCTATCAGGAAACCGTGTTCCTGTAATTGATATGTACAGTTTCGGCCGTTTCTCTTGAATCTTTGAAAAGATTAAGAGAAATGAGTGCCCTGGAGTTTCTTAAGTGATGTTCACCTCTGTAGTGACCACGGTGTTACATATTTGACATCTTTTGCGTGTGTGCGCGTGGGTAGACTGCACATCCTTCTGGATAGGGTCATTGCAAGTGTTTATTCTCTTTCTGCAAAGGTGCACATTGCCTCAGAACAGTAGCTGTGTGACTGAGCTTAAAATGTGGACCATTGCTTCATTTGCTTCCAATCAATTTTCTTGTCTCATTGTATTTAGATTTATCTCATGTGTGCCAGCTTGCCAGATGTGACCTCTGTTGGGTATTTTTTTTATCTCAAATTCAAACGTTATCTCGTTGAAGACTTTAAGTGCGTGTGAATTTTTAAAGTGTTTTGACTTTTGTAATCAGAATTGATTAATTCTGCTAATTCAAGTACTTCCTGTATTGTGTAAAATCTGGAGAGCTTCTGTTTTAAATCAGTAAGGCTTCTCAGGATCTGCAGTTTTGAGGGATTTCAACAACCAAAAATTGTACCCACAACCTTATGTCACAAGTTTTGCCCTTGGTGTCAAGGCCATGTTTGGCAGTATCTGTGTCCTGACACATGTCTGGCCTTGGCTAGATAACTTTTGGCCTTTTGCAAGTGCTGGCTGTCTGCATGCCTAAAGGCTGACCTACTGGAGTTGCACACTGTTATGTTTATAATAAAGAGCATCATCTCCGACCTATAGAGCAGGTGGCTTATGTACAGCACATTCAGAGCCTGGTGCAAGGTATATCTCCCTCCATTACATTACATGGGTGGGGAGATGACACGAAGATAAGAAGGATGCGGGTTCAATGCCCGCAGGCTCCATAACGTTGACTCAGACTTACACTCCCTAGGGGTAACTGTAAAATAAACAGTAGGACAGACTGCCATACAATTAAATTCGACTCATATTAAACTTGTTATCACCTGTTACAACTCTATTGTGTAATTTTGCTGCATACTTTTAGGTCTGAGTTAATTAACGAATATAATTATTATTATTATTATTATTATTATTATTATTATTATTATTATTATTACACTTCTTTATTGATAGACTTTAGACCATCTGTCAAGTGAGTGGTGACTAGATCTAAGAGGCCACCTAATTTGTAATTGTTATTGACTGTTGTAACCTTTTTTCTATGGCTGCTACAGTTTTTGACATTGCTAGTTATGTTAGTGCTTTTAGTGGCCAGTGCACATGTTTAAATGATAAAATTTGACAATGGCTTTGGTTTTGGCCTCAACAGTTGTGGTCCAGGCTTGGCCTGAGCCTAGCGAGTTCTGGTCTTAGGTTTGACCTTGTGGTCATTGACCTCATTAAAGCAATATTAGGACTAAATGCAACTGTATGTTTGCACTGTATGTTTATGTATGCAACTGTTAATAAGGCCCTGGTTATAAAGTTCAGAAGAGCACTGACATCTACCTACCTACTTGGTTGCCTATCTAAATTCATGCATGCTTATATGTTATACAATCCATGCATCCATTAATCCATCCATCCATCCATATGTGTACATTGTACGTACTGTGACAGGATGACAGGATCATGAGGCTTGTGGTCAGTGTCTGTCGCTCTACAATTCATGTGTTAACTTCACCATAATTGGCTTTTATTTAAATGACAAAGCTTATTGCCTGTAGTAACATTAAGCAACTAAGACAGCGTTTGTCTGTTTTCATGAGGTCAGGTTGCCAAACTTTATCGTGACGCCAGCATTGGCAACGACATCAATATCGTAGTCGCAAGGATCATTGTCCTTACTGAATCTCAGGTGAGCACAATGATTTCGCAGTTTGTTTGTAAATTGACCGTATGGAAAGTGTGCTGATAGTTGGACATCAGAACAACATTTGTTCTGCTTCATCAAGACTTTCCTTAGTGAACCTTCTGAAGTAGTTTTTGGCAACAGCTGACATATATCAGTTGTGCCAGCTGTTCCACTTCTGTTATCCTAATGCTTTGTTTTGATCTATTACATTTTCCATATCCCTGATTCTTTCCGCAATCTCGGTAGGATTTATGCGTTTGTTCCTCTCTTATTATTACCTTTGCAATTACCACCAATCATGAAATAGCCCAATGGTATATAGATCAATGTGGTACTTGGATGAGAGATTTTTTGTGGGCTCTTGATCCACAGTTAAGAGTCTGTTGCTGTAGGTGGTTTTTGACCTTGGGCTCATAATTGACATCGTAATGTGTTGCAATGTGTTACTGTGGTGATATGTCTCCATGGTGATGTGGTTGCAGAGTAGTTTTCATTCTATTATGTACAGTTATTACGATTGGGTGCCATTTATGGTCTTTTCTTCCTATTTTCTAACTGAGTTTTAACGTGGCTTTTGTTGATTTATGGCTTATAGAACCTGCAGCTGTCTCAATGTGTTTTTGTGTGTAGTCTTGGACACTTGGCTTGGTTTGTTCTGCACAGTATTCTACCAGTCGGTTGCATAAGATAGCGAAATCACTTGTTTCTGATACTGAGTTGCAATTCTCTGCAATTCATTGTGCTGTACTTTTATCAGTCTGTACAACATTCCAGAATGTAGGATTGGCCTGAGAAAAACTGATGACGCTCAGTTTTAATTACCTCTGCCCCGCAGTCAGTACAATGTAGACATGAAACGATTTTTGCAAGAAGGTATTTGCCAAAAATCATTTTTATGTCTATCATAAAAGAAGTCTGATGTTCTAGTTTTGAGATGAGGTGCTGATTCATGTGCCATGACCGCTCAAGGCCATTTGGTGGAACTTGTTCCGAAAATGACTTGCTGTTTTGGATTGAGGCTACAGACTCGGCTTTTCCAGATTCTGTTTTTTTCTAAGGCTAAATCATTTTGTGGGTAGCATGTAAAAAATTTTTTATTACCTTACTCTATGCTGTTTTAAACATGGAGTATGCATGAGGTGTGGAATAGTAGGCCTATAGTGGTTTGCAGGCTTTGGGAGATCAAATCCCCATCAGATTAGAATTTATTTTTCTAGATTTCTGTCCACCTGCACCCATAGTCAACTCAGATATATAATGAGTAGGCCTACATCAATTGTACACTGACGGTGGGAAGATGAGACAGCAAGGGATAGGAATGGTAGCCCCTGCTGCCCTTATACGCCCACCCTAAAAAAATGAAGTTTCATGCGATTCATACCTATGACAGTTTCTCTGGCTAGTTCAAGGGACTGTTCTGTTTCCATATATATATATATATATATATATAAATCTAGAAAAATATATATATATATATAAATCTAGAAATATATATATATATATATAAATCTAGAAAAATATATATATATATATATATTTCAAGGTTATCAGTGAGGGGAGGGCTGGCCAAAAGCCACCTACGCACCTACCTTCATATGCCGAGGCTATAGAAAAATTAAATCAGTGACCTTTCATACCCATAGGTGCCTCAGGGCTGGCATGCTGTTCTCACTTCTATATGGTGTATTTTAAGAGCCTTGCAAAAGCGCTTACTTTACTTACACGGCTATCTATCTAATTGATCTAAACAGGTGCTACATAAGATAAACAGATGCTTATGCTGGGCTGAATCACAGGAAACACTTTGTATATTTAACGGACGAGTTTCCAAGAGGAATGATGTTCCCAGCGGATGAGAATGGTCGCTGGGTTGATGAGTGGAAACAGGGAGCGTATCATCCTCTCTACCTGCATCTGTTTGTTCTGCTCTGTCAGTTACTTATGTCCTTGGGTCTCAACTTCAGATCTAGCCTTTTCAAACTGTGTATCTTCCATTGGTTCCCTCTTTTTCTTAGTGTAGGAATTTTATGGCTTGCAGCTTGGTTGGTACATGTATCTGCTGGTGCTATAGAAGTTACTAATCTAACGATAAAATAGTATAACAAATATGATGACGGTGGTGAAGATAATGATGGTGATGATGATGGATGATGGTGGCGGAGGCGCTGGTGGTAAAATAATTCATAATTCATAATTAATCCCACATAGATTTCACTCTATTAGATCAGTCACCTCATTGTCTGGAATTCATACATGTATTTTGCAAATGAAAATGTTGGGTCATTGAAGTTGTTGCTTATTTGTTTTGCTGTGTTTATGCATCACGGACTGGGTCCTTGATGTCCACATATACAAATAATCCTATTTGATCTACCAAATCTAATTGAATAACTTGCTCTGTTATTAGAAACCTGCCAGGTGGCAACCATAACCAAAAACCCAGGTAGCTGCCTAAAATGTTGCACCTGGGTCATATCTTATACACCAAAGACCCCAAAAGATTACTATTATTT
Source organism: Bimastos eiseni (assembly GCA_959347315.1). Lineage (NCBI taxonomy): Eukaryota > Metazoa > Annelida > Clitellata > Crassiclitellata > Lumbricidae > Bimastos > Bimastos eiseni. Next base: position 24,952,547 of record OY365814.1, on the reverse strand, counting down.
AGGCAGATTGGTAATTTTATATTAGTCGCATTGCCTGTTTGTCTGTGACCTGTGAAGCACAGTCAATGTCAGTTATAAATCTATAGTGTCCAAGGTTAGCGACAGAATCGCAGCATATTCCCAGAGCTCAGTCAAAGCAAAATCAATGGACAGGAAGTTTAGGTTTGGCTCTGGGTGCCTCGACAAATCCAAAATGCACAGCCAATTGAACTTTTGTTATGCCTTAGTTTGCATGATTGAAGATACGAATAATTTGTGCTACCTGTGTTTAGAAAGATCTTGAAATAACATACCATGCAGACAAGTCCTTGGAGAGTTTCTGTCGATGGCAGCATCGAATCAATCAGTTTGCAAAAGGCAACGACAGCAATCTACCCCGACATGACACCGCTATTCTAATAACCAGGTAAAAGGCAATGACAGCCATGTACTTCAACATGACATGGCTATTATAATGAGCAGGTTGACACAAGAGTGTTGAAAGAGCAGGTTGTGCAAGGAGAGGATTCTGTACAGTATATTTACTAACTGAATGACCAATAATAATAGGATATAAATATTTAGGTGACGAAGCCAACGATTGAGAGTAATTGCACTCTAAAACTTTCAGTGAAGTTACCCTAGACAATGTTTTTATGAAAGAAAGTCTTTGAGCTCTATCATCTTTTTATCCAAAATTTAATTCATAATGGTAAAAAAATAGATTCGTTTGTAATTGTTTCTGAGTTTGGTAGACTTGTAACCGAGTTCACACTGCAATTACAATAAATCTTAATTTTGATTTGAGCTTGGTCAAAATTCAGGTTAGATTTTTATATGGAACCGTAGCCCTACTTTTAAATTGACTTCTACATGTAATTTTCCATTGTAATTGAATTAAATTTGTTTTTTCTTGCAAGATTCGACATCTGCACGTATAAAAACCAACCTTGTGGGACTCTTGGTGAGTTGTGACTGCAAATGGTTAGCTCATTTGCTTGCATCATTTTAGGTCACTTGTCTGCATTTAAGGAAATAACTCTGAAATCAATAAATTCAATGAATTCCCAAATGCTTGCTATTTACTATTTTAGTCCATCCCATGATCTGAACTCGGGTGTACTTTTGGAATGCTGTTTACATTGGTCTTCCTTCCTTCAATTCTCTGAAAATTCAGTCTAATCTTAATGATGCTGCTCGTCTCATAGTCAGCATTCCAAAGTTTGCTAATATTTCATGCTTTGTTCGGGACTCACTTCGTTGGCTCCCTATTCAAAAGTGTATACAGTTCGAAACCATTTCTCTTATGTTCAACTGCCGAGTTGTGGTAGCCTGGAGTTTTTATACACTCCCGTGTCCTCTGTGCCTGTAAGGGCATCCTTGCGATCTTCCAATCACAGCCTTTTGGTTGTTCTTAGTATCCGCTCTGCTTTTGCCTAATCCAGGAGCTTTGACTATGTTGATCCTCATCTTGGAATCATTTTGTTCTTGCTTCTTATAACTCATCTATTGGGCCATTTTAATTGATGACCTCGTACTCTTCATCATCACCTTTGTCTTTGCCATTCTTACATCAGCATCATCTTTACCATCATCTTTACCATCATCTTTACCATCATCTTTACCATCATCTTTACCATCATCTTCGCCATCATCATCGTAATTTATTTCCTCCTTATCATCCCTGTCTTTTTAGCATCGTGATCATCATCATCTACATTATCACCATCTTCGTTACCACGATCATCATCATCATCATCATTTTGCACATTTGTGATGAGGTGTTTGTCCGTTGTTCTAGGTTTGGCTCCGGTGGCTGGGATGTGTGATCCTGGCAGAAGCTGTAGCATCATTGAAGACATTGGAATTGCAACTGCATTTACAATTGCTCATGAACTTGGTCACAAGTAGGAACCTCCTCCATTTTTCAACAATACAGATGTATTATACAACAGTTTAATATTTCATTTATCAGCACTTCTTCAACATTTCATTATCATCTTATCCTTAATGACAAATTTCATAAAAATTTTGAGTTAATTATTGGCCATTTCGATCACTCTACAAAGAGCTGTTTTTTTGTATAATGATTATGCATGACCAGATAATTTATGCATAAATGCATTTTGTATTTGGCTCATTTGCCTGTACTAAGTCTTCTGAGTTAGGCTCAAATTGAAGTCTAATACTTTAATTGAAGAGTAGTTTTAAAGTATATGTGGGATTGTTTTTCTAAGTTTTGGCATGCAACATGATGGCACCGGTAATTTGTGTGGTCTACCGGGTCAGGAGCCAGCTAAACTGATGGCTTCACAGCTGGCTAAAAACACAGAGCCATTCTCATGGTCGAGCTGCAGCCGCAACTACATCACTGCATTCCTGGAGTAAGTTCCTGATCATTATCATCTTTAGTTCCTGATCATGATAATCCTCAATTCCTGATCATGTTCATTTTCAGTTCATGACCATGACCATATGTTTGCAATCATAATCATCTTCAATTCATGATCACTATCATCTTCAGTTCCTGATCATAATCATCTTCAGTTCCTGATCATAGTCATCTTCAGTTCCTGATCATAATCATCTTTAGTTCCTGATCATAATCATTTTCAGTTCCTGATCATAATCATCGTTGGTTCATGATCAGTTATCATCTTCTGTTTGCAATCATAATCATGTTTGCAATCATAATCATCTTCAATTCATGATCACTATCATCTTCAGTTCCTGATCGTAATCATCTTCAGTTCCTGATCATAATCATCTTCAGTTCCTGATCATAATCATCTTCAGTTCCTGATCATAGTCATCTTTAGTTCCTGATCATAATCATCTTTAGTTCCTGATCATAATCATTTTCAGTTCCTGATCATAATCATCTTTAGTTCCTGATCATAATCATTTTCAGTTCCTGATCATAATCATCTTTGGTTCATGATCAGTTATCATCTTCTGTTCCTGATGCCAGTCTATCGGAAGCCATTTGGCTGTCTTTTTGATCCTTTGTCAAATTCAAAACTCGATGTAGCAGATAAGGACTAGAACTTCTGCTTCTTCAGTGAATTCTTATTTCTTCATTCGTAGGAGACTTTCCATGAGGTATGTGACCAACTAAGTTAATCTCTGTCTTCTCTGTTATATTCTTGGACGGTAATCCCTTTCATACCAATAAATGGGAAAAGAACTAATTCTCGTAAATTACTTTGTTCGTATTGTTTCTTGATTGCATTCACAATCTTCTTCCTTTGCTGCTCTGGCTTTAGGTACAGGACAACAAGTGTCACTGCAGTGTCGGGATGCCTAATGTTTTTGTACATAATTTCAGTTCAGGCAAGGGTGATTGCCTACGAAATCCTCCTCAACAGTTGAAGCGTTTGGCGCCACAACCTCTTCCTGGCCAGATCCATTCGGGTGATGCTCAGTGTCGGTACCAATTTGGACCAAAATCTACACAGTGCCACCAGGAACTGGTAGGTTGCACGGATCTCTGCCACCAGGGATCTGTCAATAACGGTAATTGTAATGGAATTATTGTAATTGTACTTTTGTAATGGAATACTTATATAGCGCCATGATGATTATGCCAATAGCCAAAATTCTATTGATACTTGTTAATCATTACCAGTGGCTGGTTTTTGAGTGTCCACTAATTGAATACCAAATAATTCGAGTGTTTGAATTAGTTGTTGTAATTGTTTCAAGAGGGAGTGTTCAGAGGTGTTCTCTACGCTGCACTATGCGACGTCTATTATTGTCATTTAGAATAGAAAGTTATCCGGTTAGCAATGCTCACTGAACTAGAAAATATCCCAGGTGAGTCAATATGGTTTCAACCCAGACAGCCGCATTTTTTAAACCACTTGTGGTCTGCTACAGGTCCACTGTTATGCCAAGAACTGTGACTGTTAGGAGGGAGGGTGTTGGGCTACCCCTCCCAAAAACTTTGACAAATGTGAAGCCTGTTGAAAATCTGTTGGCGGGTCTGCCAATATATTTTCATCTACAATTGTTAGGATCACATTTTTCGTATTTCTGGATGGCTGCTTCAAGGGCAAGTAATGATGATGATGTTCAATTTAGCATTAATTCCACACTTTCGCTGCTGGCGTTGTTATTATTTGTTTTTCGTCCGTGGTGGATAAGATCCCTAAGGCTATTACAGGCCTAAACTAAATAACAGATGTGCGATCAAGTTTGGAGTCTTTATTATTAACATTTGAAGAGCACAGTGCTGCAAAACAAACTGAACAGCAAAGAAGAAGAGAATAAGAGCAGTCCCTTGAGCTCGCCCTAACAGATCATCAACCCTATAAGACTTACTGTCAGCACAATTCGTCAGACCCAGGCACTTCCATCTAAAGAAGAAACTGCCAATAGAGACTCACAATAGGAGGGCCTTATGAGTTATGACCCTTATCTTCACTTCAGCTGATGTACACTTCACAGCTAATTTTTCTGATATTCCTAGTTTCTTTATATAGCCTATGCATTGCTGGGAGTTTGTATATTTCAATTTGTAGGACATGTGTCGGGAACTGTGGTGCTATAACCCGAGCAATCAGTGTGTGACCAACAGCATACCATCTGCAGAAGGTACACCGTGCTCAAGTCCAAAAGTTAAGCTTGGGGTAGGTACCAGGTTAGCATCTGAGCCTGTGGGATTTTTTTTTCAATTTTGATGAAAGTATACTTTATCACATTTGTATGCTATACACCAGTAATGAACATGGTGCTTAATTGAACAATTAGGAACAAATTACAAGCTTTCACAATGCAATTACTGTCAGAAAATAGGTAGGCATAATTGTTATCTCCCGACTTCTAAAGCGCCACTCGAAAACGAAGTGCAAAGCACACCAGCTTATTCACGAGTGCTGAAGTGTGCTATGTAGGGTGAACTTTGGTAACTGTATAATGTATATGGAAATATAATCTTAAGATATTTCTACAAAGTTGTCCCTCTATCCTATCGACGCAACTTGGCCCAGAGACTATGAACATCCACATCAGCTGTGGACGAGAATCCTGTTGTTTGGTTCCATGCTTGTGCATGGGCCCACCACTGATGTCTCTTTTCAGCTTACTGTACATAGTTCTGCTAATAGATGTTTTTTACTTGTTCACTGAGACATTTGATATCATTAAGGCCAGCGCAGAGAGTGTCTCTTAGTAGATATCTTGAAGGGGTGCTATATATATGATTTATTGCATTACATTACTTACTTATTGGTGTTTGGTACTGTTCTTTTTGTCTGAAAGTGGTGTTACCATGGCGCTTGCATGAAGGTTGGCTGGCGGCCAAAGGTCGTTAATGGACAGTGGAATGTGTGGTCTCCTTGGTCCAGCTGCTCAAGGTCATGTGGGGGAGGAGTTGAGACCAGTGAACGCTTCTGTACCAATCCCAGGTTGAAATTTTTTTTAATCTGAGCATTCAATAATTCCATACCAGACAGCCACGTTTATTGAACCACTGGCGGCAGCTGCTGCTAACAGTCCATTGTGAGCCCAAGAATTGTGGCTGTCATGAGTCATGACAACAACTATTGTATTGTATTGTAAAATTTTTGAAGCATTTCTCACATTATAAGCTATTCAGAGTGCCCTCAACATGACAGCCCGAGGAATGGTCTTCAAACAGCGGACAAATGAGGAAGATACTGCAGCCGAAATCGGTTGCAGCCAGTAGCACAGTGTGCACCAACTATATAGCCCAATTAATGTAACAGTCTGGGTTTTTGTGAATTTTAAGATCCTCTAAGTTTTTAATTCATTCACTCACAGCATTTATATTGGACTTCTTCAAGACACTCTGTAGTGACAACCATTTCTATAGCATTGTGAGGAGCAATGTATTTTGTGCTCAGATTATTATGTTGTTGTTGGCGTTAAAGTTACAGTTGCTTACTGACTAAGTGTGGGAAAGATGTGAGGTATTGTAATAAGAAAATTAGTAATCTGTCAAATGCTCCTATCAAAGGAAGCTATAAAAGGCATGTTCCTGCACGAAGGAAGGAGCTTTCCATCGGAGTGGAAAATTGAGATGTCAATTCTATGACCAGCACATATTGGGCTACATGGCTTGACAATAAATCATAAAATTAAGTTGACAGCTAAGGATTTCAAACCAAGATATTTCAATAAAATACAAACATGTTACTAATCTGCAACCAGCGCACGCCATGAAATGAAATTTGCAGCTGTACAGTCATTAACTGGTAGAGGTTTTCTGAACCTGTTGTTGTAGCAACTGTTGTCATAGCAACTGTTGTCATAGCAACCTGGTCCTTAAGGCATGTCAGCTAATCAGCTGTGTCAGGCATATTATATGCAACAGTCTATAGCTGACGTGATTGATTTTTTCAGCTGACTGTTTTGATTAGGAGCACTGCTAGTTAAAATGCGGCTGTGAGAATCAACATATCAGGATAGGGTTGTAGACTTACTAGATTAGATAACATATCCAATCCTGTTTAGTATCCTCAGATGCTGAAAAAAACACAGCTAGACAGCTGCAGTGTTTGCTGGTCCTTGCCTTCGACATAATTGGTGAGCACTTGGTTAGTGCAAGGTCTTGCACCACTGGCCATTGGTCTTAGAGTTGGGTGATCTTTATGTCTGGGAATCAGTCAGTTGATAGCATTTAGCTGCCAATTTCTGTATTAGAAGGGACTGACTGCACTTTGACTTTGTTAGTTATTTTATGGATGGATCCCTGTTGTTTTGTTGACCCTCTCAGGTCAAAGTCAGCTTCACCAATCAGAATCTCCCAAGGACACATTTAAGAGCGAGTTCAATTGAGTTCATGGGATAATGTAACAGCCTACGAATGATCCGTTATGTTGAGTGCAGCATCGTTTACATGTACATCGTAACTAGACGTTTATGTTACACCTTTGGGAAAGGAGTTGTATAAATGTGTGAATGTCGGGTGAAGCACAGTAGTGCAGTGGATGTGTGGTTCAACCCTTAGTGTTCTAAGTTGCATACGATGTTGAGGAGAACATTCCAAAGAACAGCCTCCTCAGCTGAACTTGAAAGTAGTTTGAACCTATTGCTGATGTTTTAATACATGTGACTTATATTGTTTGTGTAGACCTCAACATGGTGGTAAATACTGCATTGGTGAGCGTCGACGGTACAGGTCATGTAATGTCTATGTAAGTTTTTATTAGTCTTTCTTACCATTGATATGCACGAAGTAAAATTAAATTGCAACTTGCTGATAATTATTATTGAAGTAAATGTTATTAAGGAAACTAGAAATCGTGATGAAAACTATTGGTATGTATATTGCATATCTCATTCTTTTGTTCGCAAAGAGGTAAAAAAATTGGCTATTGATGGCAGAGGGTATAGTTTTGTTTTTATTCATGGAGATTGTAGCTAATAGATTTGAAGAACAGTCCCTATGGATGCAGACTGAATTGTGCAGTAATGAACCTCCATTGAGACAGTTACCATGTCAAGACCTTAAGCAAGTTCTTAATGCACAGTCGCTTATTGTGATCTCCATGACCTGGTCACACTTAATGACTACAAAAATTAATGATGATAAAAATAATCATGTCGTTTTAGGACAAACATGTTACTAAAATAACAATAAAAATAATTATGTCGTTTTTGGACAAAAGTGTTACTAAAATAATAATAAAAATAGTTATGTTGTTTTAGGACTGTCCAGCTAATTCAACAGACTTCCGAGAGGTGCAGTGTTCCAAGTTCAATGATGAACTGTTTCGTGGGAAATATTACAAGTGGAAGCCATTCACGGGTGGAGGTTCGTACTGTAAAGAATCTAAATTCTGCTAAGTCTATGAAAATTCATCATTGCTTGTGTTAACTGCATTTGCTTCCTCACCTGTTATGTGACCATCTGTTACCATACATAGCCTACATACTCACCTGTGCAGACCTAACCTTGCATACTTTACCTTACTGTACTTTTCCTTTTCACTGGTAACAATGGTGAATCACAATGGCAATAATAGATATTTTACTGGCAATGAAATTTAACATCACATAGCCTGTGCACTTAGGAAATTTTTAAGAAGGACATTATCAAATTTGTATTGTATTTGCATTGTGCCACATGTCAAAGTCATGTCATTTAATCGTTTATTGAATTTTTACAGAGATCTTCAGGTTAATAGATAATCTTCTGAAAGACAATGCACTTAACAAACAGAAATTTTCTGTTAAATTCTCCTAAGTCATTGTCTAGGAGTGAATTTATTGTGGCAAACTTTTGTTTGTGACAGTTGGGATCGACGTGAAGCCATGTGCCTTGAGCTGCATGGCCGTGGGTCACCACTTCTACACGGAGAGAGCTCCAAAGGTTGTCGATGGAACGCGATGCCATCCAAACTCTCTTGATATGTGCATCGATGGACTTTGCCTGGTACTCATTTACTTACTGTGTCAACAACTGTACAATATGAGATTCGTTGTCGTTTCCAATAGTACTAATTTACTGACAGTGCTTTATAGGGTGCTGAGGCCACAGAGTTGTTGAGAACTTCATGGTCAGAACACTTACAACTCATAAAGACATTGTCGCTAGCTTCTGGTGACAGTATGATAAGCTAAAAGGTTAAGAGAAAATGAAAACGTGCTGCACTTCTTCTGAGTCGTGCTGTGTGAAAAAATAAGAGGTCGCACAGTAGCTAACAAAAGGATTGCTACAGTTGCATGGATTAAGTCTGCATTTCTCTGTGTTATTCAGTTTGTTTTTCATGTGTTCTTCCTAAACATGCAAAATGAGAAATATAATGAAAATTATCGGTTGGACTGGAATGATCGCAGGATATACTAAGAGATGTGTTGCGTAATGCATGTGCACGATCATTGTAAAACAGATTTTGTAGAGTTTAAACTAACTGGATTCTTAGAGGATTATTAATGATATTGGCCGATGTTTTCGATGCCACAGGCTGTGGGATGTGATGGGATCCTTGGTTCTGAGACGGTCGAGGATAAGTGTCGCATCTGTGGAGGTGACGGAACCAGATGTCTAACAGTCAGAGGCATCTACGACGCACTGGTCGATGTCGGAGGCGAATGTAAGCAGATCCTTGATTTTATTTAGGCACAGTTTTCTTTATTCTAAATAACAGTTTAATTAACATGTCTAGACATGTCCAGTTGATTGTTTTGCTTGTAATCCCCACATGCTGTGCAGATATTCTTTCACAGTTTCCTCCTTTTGTCTTGCCATGTTCTTTGTCTTGCCATGTTCTTTGTCTTGCCATGTTTCTTTGACTTCTCGTTATTCTTCTGTATTCTTCTGAGATCGCTGCACGCTCTATATTAATTGTAATCATAAGTTTCTTCAGAGCTCGAGAAATCAATGTTGTGGGAACCAATATGATTCCTAAACTTGCGGATAGACAGATGGCTTCATGCTGGCACAAAGATGAGAAGGACGTGGGTTCGATACCCGCTAGCCCCATAAGGTTGACTCGGCCTTCTATTCCCTAGGGGGCAACTGTGGAATGAAGAGTAGGAACGAACGCCTTAAAAGCTGCCATACAGTTGACTCCTGGTAGAATCGATTTTATAGTTGCTTTTAAATGTGACTGTCTGTATAGCGTGCTTACCATATGCCACTCGGGTATTGAAAGTTCGTGATTTTTGTTTCAGCTTACATTGAGGCTGTGCGGATACCTCGGGGAGCAATGAACATTCTTGTGACTGAAAAGAAACTGTCTCGGAACTATCTTGGTCAGCCCTCTATTGAGACCTTGTTATTATTCTGTATTAGGCAGCTGTACAGCTTCATCTGCTCAGTCATAGGTGATTTAACTAAATGTTCACGAATATAGCAATTTTCCTCAAGTATGATTGTATTAATGCTACTCGATAGTGCGGGTTGTGACATATGCCTGCTTTTGATAGAGCATCTCACATATTACTCAGTATTAATCAATATTTGGCTTATATAAAATATGCCGAAATGTATTTGTGTAGTGCAACTTTGGAATCATTCTAATATCAGAAAATGTTTCAACTACGCTATTTAGAATGTTTGTTACTTTTTCAGCTCTGAAATCAGGAGGTCCCGATGAAAAGTATTTTGTGAATGGGGCTTGGACCATAGATTGGCCACGACAATTTGAAATAGCAAATACTACGTTCACTTATGAGCGAGAAAAAGACAAACCAGAAAGCCTGCAAGCCCTCGGACCTATCTCAGAAGACCTTACTGTTATGGTATGTAGGCAGTTGCTCTTTTGTTTTGCAGAGTTTTCATTGGATTTTCTGTTTTGATTTCCTCATATGGTGATTATGATAACAATGATGATCAAATGATGATCAGATGATGATGATAATCAGTTGATAATGTTAATGATCAGATGATGATGTTTATGAGAAGGCAATGATGATAATCAGATGATGATGACAACACATTGTCCAATGAATAATTACCGTGCTACAGCAGAATTAAAAGAGATTACTGGTAATGTTTTCATGTTTTGTCTATGCAGCTGCTTATGCAAGAAAAGAACCAGGGTGTCTTGTTTGAGTACAGTCTGGCATCGACAAAGGCGATAGAAAACAGTTCTGTGTATGGCTGGAAGTATGGCGAGTGGTCGCAGTGCACCGTGACCTGCGGGAGAGGTCAGCATTAAAAACTTGTTTTCACATTGGGAAACTTGAGCCTGGCCCACAGTTGTCTATTTATGTGTACATTTGAACACTCATGTTGTGATTTTTTAATCATTGATTTATATAGCGCCTCTTCAACAGAAACTAATCATGGAGGCATCTGACATGATGAAAGAAAAGCAGGATCAAGCGGAGTGGCTTTCAATCACTTGCAAGGACTAAAGAGCTCAGGTCCTAGGATGCGCTGGGAATTTATTACGGAACGGTGCCTTCAAAAAACCTCATATAACAGTTTGCTTTATTGTTGTTATCGTTGTTGTCGTTGGTGTCATTTGTAATCACTGCATCATCGTTTCATTATTGTCATGTTTAGAGAATGGAGTACAATCTGTACTTGTACTAATGGTAAGTGTCTGGTTATTATTAAATTAATTAAACAATCGTAATGGTTTTCATTTACAAGTGTGGTCATAAAAATGATCACTATATCATTTAGTGCAAATGTGTTTCTGTGTGTCATTTACTAAGGATTGAGTCAGTTGACAGCCGTCTGTGTCCATAAGAATTATCCAACGGTGGCTGTTTCTGAGAAGAACTGTCAATCTCTTGCAAAAATCCACAACAAAATGAAGTACTGCAATGAAGATCCATGTCCTCCAGAGTAAGGGTTCATTTACTTTCAACTTCTGAATAATAATCTGTGATTCGATGTTCTTTTGTAATACAATGAAATGAAAGCAAGAAAGATACTTTAGTTTAGTTAAAATTAAAATTCTAGAATGGCACACACTTGAATGTGGTAATTTGTTATTGGCAGTATAATCTGGAAATCATTCAATATCCACCAACGCCTAAAGAATTCTGTACAAGACCTGTGGATTGTTGATTCTATAAACATATGCCCTGTTTAATTCAACTGGAACTCCTTTGTCTTTTTATCTTTGTCAGTAACTCACTCTCGAGCCAGCAAACTTTACTTATTCATGTCTCATGCATGCTTCCATTTCAATCTCCAGGTTCGACCCTTCCCCAATTTTTTGGTGGATTTTGTCTGGTGCTGAGAGTTTTCAGAGCTTTACTATTACAGTCACTTGCTCTCTGAAATTTTGGAGTTGCTACTATGCTGTAGATGGAGTGTTGGTGATTGGACGGAGTGCAGTAAGCCGTGTGGTGGAGGCTGGAAAACACGGATGATCTCATGTGTCCAGAAGGTCGACCAAATGCTCAATGAAGTCACGCAGAATGGCAACTGTTCGTCCAAGAAACCGAAGTCGAAGCATAGATGCAACGGACACAAGTGTCCGGCGCAGTGGCAGTTCGACGAATGGTCAGAGGTGAATTCCAGACTTGTCAATAAGTCGTAAACACACCCAAATTTAACTAGACAAAGTCTTTGGTTAGTCCCAGTGGTTGAGTGTACAACAGTGAGTGACAAGTGGAGTGATTATCCGTTGTGTATCTGGCCATAGAAAGATGTGAACCAGACTGGAATGCATACAGGATAAGTGGGATGATTTAGGTAAATGCATATTGTAAATACATTTTGTTAGTTAAGACTAGTTAAGTTTATTTTTGTACCCTACACCATAGATTCTATTATCTTTTCTCTTTAATCTTTTCTAACCGGCTATCACATTTCTATATCACTAATCCATACTACTTACTTAGACTTAGTTCCTCCTGGAATATTAGTCAACAAGAGCTCTCCATCCCGTACAATCTTTAGCAGTCTCTTCCGCGTCTTCCCAGTCAATTCCTATCTCCTTCAAGTCTTGTCTAAAGGTGCTTCTCCAGGTTTTCACCGGTCTTCCTCTGCTTCTCCTTCCATTTTCCAGCATCCATCCTATTGCCGTCTTTGTCGGGCGCTGTGGTGGCAACCGCAAGTTGTGTCCAGCCATTCTTAATCCATACTAGGTGGCCCTGAATTGCGGGATCCTTGGTCCCTAATTGAGTCTCCTGGGCTTATCTCAGCCTCCTTACTCACTTTTCTCACCTAAAATTAGACTTATCACTATTTTGTTGTGGAATAATTATAAATTGTTGCTTATATGTTGATTAGCCAAATAAACTTCTTTGATTGATTGATTGATATAAAAAGGATGATATTTGAATGCATAGTTATGCTACTTGTAAGATATAATGCAGTTTCAGGTCCCAAGAAATGAGTCCTAATATCTTTTTACTTCAGTTTATGTCCCCTTATCTGATAGTGTGCTGTAGAAATATACAAATAAAATAAATGACTAATATATTAAAATTGCTGCCTGTTTTGGGTGTGAACTATCTGTTTGCTAAATATATTTCTTTCAGTGTTGGCCATCATGTGGAGCAGGTATGCGTACAAGAAATGTTTACTGCATCAATGGGCGAGGCAGATATACGAACGAGAGCAGCTGTAATACCACGAAGAAACCTCAGAATCTTGAGAAATGCCATACAAGTGCATGTCCACCACCTACCTGGAGAACAGGTGCTTGGGGAGAGGTTAGTAACATTCTGTCTATTGGTCTCCCTTCATGTATCTGTTTGTCTGTCTGTCTGTCTCCAGGGTCAAATGACGTATTTCGTATTCTTGTGATCTCTCCTGAGATGGTTACTGTTTAAGGACATTGAGCATGTCCTTTGCTCACATCTGCTCAGTACCATTAAGAGGTGCTTGATAGCTGTGTAATAATAATAATTATAACAGTAAAAAAGCCTTCATTCTTCATTTAGTATTCAACACAGTGTAAAATGTGCTATATAAGTTGTAAGATATGGGCCTATGTAATGTATGCCTTCTAACTGGACAATTGAACCATGTGCTATTGAAATCGAGAGTATATTAGAGATAAGCGTATATCAGATTAGATTAGCTTAGATATAAGGAGAGGATCTTAGCAGAACAGGGAATAAGTTTGTTCATTACATTGTGACGTCGTCTGTGTAGTGTTCAGTCTCTTGTGGACTTGGAAAGCAGATGCGTACTGTTGCCTGTCGCACATACTCGGGTGAAGCAAGTACGGACTGTGATAAGAGAACCCTGCCACATAACATCCAAGAATGTGACGCTCCATGTCATGTTACACAACCAGAAAACTCAGGTACTAATAGTTCATTAAATCTCTCAACAATTTCTCTACTTTTCTGCATAACTGATGAACCGTAGACGAGGGAAAAATGGGTTGTAGAGAACAATATCTATTTCTTATTTATTTTAGAGGCGTACCTGCCTGTTTTTAATTAGAAACGGTTCAAAAAGAGCAGATGGTTGAATGGTAACATGTTGAGACAAAGATCAGAAGGACACAGGTTCGATACCTGCTAGCCCCATAAGGTTCACTCAGCCTTCCACTTCCAGAGGGAAACTAAAATGCAATAGCTGACAGCTTTCATCTGAGCTTTAATCTTAGTTTGACACCACTTCTGCCTTACTTCTCTGTAGCCAACTTCTGACCACTGCTTGACAGTCACATTTAGAACACTATCGGCGTTAAAGTGATGATAAAGCATGCTTATACTTAAGTTTTATGTGAATTGTATATTTTAGCAGACTGTCAAGATTTAAACGATGTTGGTTACTGCCCACTGGTCTTAAAATTCAAGTTCTGTAACCGTCCATATTTCCGTCAGATGTGCTGCAAAACGTGTATGGACGCCGGATTCTGAGCTCACTTGAAATGAGTCCGTTGAACAGGGGATCAGCGTGTGAAGAAGCGCAGCACATACTAGATTATAAATGCTGAAAATTAACTCTTGAACTACAGCAGAAGAGCATTCGAAACAGATTCCTAATGAACTGGATGGTTGGGAAATGTGCCATTATTGGCTGTGATACTGTGATTTAGAGTAGTACTACCTGGATCGTTAATGTGTAATGAACGCACAAATGGTTTTTCATTGTTTGGAAGAATGAACAATATAATTGAGGTACGAGTTTTATTCCGATTAATTGAAGACTTTGTCGTAGGCATAACGGGCTGTTCAACTGCAATGAATTTCCTCTTAGCAGACGATTATTATCTGTACATATACTTTTTTTCTAAATACTCACTGAACTGCATTTAGAAGCGTCTGTAGGGTGACTACAAATTCTGTATACTAGTCTTAGGAAAAATAGTCTGATGTACAGTAATTTTTTGTCAATTAAGGCTTTGTTGTTCCTACTGAAGTGTTTGTACAGGTCTGTTCTTGAAACTATTTGAAGCATTTGCATGAATTTGGTGAATTTTCTTGCTTGTGTTCTATACTAAGTTAGTCAATTACTCCCCAAATATCTTCTTGCTAACGCTTTACATTAATGCTGTTGTGCAGTCAATTTACAATTCAAGGAATTGAGTGATAAAGTTGTTTAATTTAAATCCTTGCTGGGTAAAAGCTTTTTCAAGATACTTGCGGCATTAGCGTTACAAGATCGGTACAATGTTGACCAGAGAGGATCAGTCAGGGTAAGGTTGAAGAACACCTCCCATATGTGCAGAGACCAACAATAATTATTGATACTGCACTCCTTTCAAAGCTCAGAAGGGCACACATGAAGATGCCACAACATTAACCATGCCAAGCAATTTTTGTTACGGACATGCTCAAGGTCCCTATACAGTTGCCAGTATGGGAAGACTAATTGAAATCACAATTTGCCACATTACAGGCTGAGGCTAACCACTTGGCAAGCAAGCAAGCAGGCCGATGTAGATTATAGTTATGTATAGAGGGACCAATCTTCTCTCCATATGTTGTGTACACAAATTTAGTAACACAAACAAAACTTAACCTGAATGTAAAATACATGCTCGTAAAGAACTCCTTCGAAGCATCCAGAGGTGAAAAAGAATTTTCAGGAAAAGTGCAATCTCATGCAACCAATGAACACCAATTTATCATGCAAAATTTCCTTAGTTTTCCCATGCAAACCATGACAGTGGAGGCTTGGAGGGCTTCTTTGCCATCTAACTCCCCTTCAAACTATGAAACTTGAAGGCTTCCTTGTCAAATTTTACCTGCTCCTCTATGGATGGCACAAAACTGCATTGTATGAGGTCATTTACAAATAACAAGGAGTTTGTTGTGTTTGTTTGTATAAGGCATTTCATATAGCACATATTAAGTACCCCACAATGAAGTGCTTCTCCTGCACCCATTTAACTAATCTGCTAAACAAGTGCAATTTAACACAGTTTGCATATGTATGCTGAAAAGTTAAATGCAAACATATATGTAGCAGATGAAGGTCATTGAAGGTCCAATACAAAGAAGGCACAGCAGGTAGATGGGCAGAAATAAAGCACCTGCAGATCTCCATTGGTTTTAGAGCACAACAACTGACTCAAAACTGGAACTCAAGCTCCCTGATGTAAGTGACAACAATTGGGATGTATACATCAGGCATACATCTTTGAGCTCTGCTCTACCACAAAGCCAGTGTGATGTTTATCACATTTGGTTATGTGTAAATGTATGTGAATATTTAAGCTCGCTGGCTCGATCTCAAGCAGCAGTTAAAGATTGACTGAAGCCGAACTATGATATCCAGGCTTTAATGACTATTGATGAAGGCAAGACAGAAGAACAAAATAAATAAAGAAACCAAAGTGAATCTTATAATTATGAGATGTACAGATTGACAAGCATCTGCAGTTAGACTGAAGACTCGATTGAGAAAATGAAATCTTCAAATGCCACCATCAACAAAACTAAAAAAAAATCGGTTTTAAACAGATACATGTTCATCAATCATGTTGACAAAATAATAAAACAGGAAACCAGGAATGTTTGTTACATCTCATGAAATACTCTTATTCCTAACTCAAGAATACACAATTGTGTATTTGTGCAATACCAACATTGACACACAATTTGACATTCCTGAAAGCCAACTTGTACAAGACAGTTGTTCGTATATTACTTTGAAGCACACGAGCAATTTCCTAAATTCCACTCAAACAGAAAGAACGTAATGCAAAACGGTCACGGCACATGAGCCACAAGATGTGGCTCATACTGTTTGACTTTGGAAATGTTGCTGTCATGTCTGGGTTTCAGTCAAAAGGAATTTCTTAAACCTGCTTAATGCAATGGTTGACTACCATCTCAAAGGCACATAACAAGGGTCAAGTGCATTTCTAAGCAAAAACAAATACCTATCACCATCTGAACTACCCGGTAATTACAAATAAATTAAGCAGTTTGACTTACTCAGCGTTAGCCCATCAACAAACCAATTTTTTAATAAATGTTTTAGGAATGTTGCATTGCATTTGCTGGTCAGTGCAGCACCGTGTCAAAGAATGGGAAACAGATGTACAGTTCCCTTCAGGTGTGCAATAAAATGTAGTGACCCATTCTTTCGCAATGCCTGCAAAGGACAGGACGATTCACAGGTTTTGAAAAATTCTTGCATCCTATATTCAAACAAAAATTAGAGAAGCACCTCCACATTTGAATCATGACTTTCAGTTAATGTGAACCTATAAGCCAAAAGCAGAAATCAGCCAGAATATCAGAAAGATCACGATGAAGCAGCCAAGGATTCCCCACAGTGGGCTGTACAATGCTGAAACACAAGAAAACCTCCATCATTCACATAATTCAAAATTATCATACTCAAGCAACATACAATACAAATATTTTTTAAACAAGATGTGCTTTGAAAGTAATATGAATCAGGAACTCTGAGCATCGCATCAACTTTAAACCATCAATGGGCTATGAATGCGTGTGTGAGCACATCAGTGGTAAATTTATAGATCAAACTAGGTGCTACTTGGAAAAATCGACTACAAAAATATCAACCTACTTGCTCATTTTCCTTACATACGCTCAGAAATTTCTGCCACATAAAAATTTCAGATAAAATGATAAAACTATAATAAAGTAATGACACTTGAAGTCAGATAGGGCAATGCAGGACGGCAAACTCATGGCATGCATGCCACACACAAACTTTTTGGGGGCAAGAAAAATTCAGCATCCCCAAATTTAAAACTTTGAATTACAGATTCGCTCTAGAAATCCACATTTTCTTCAACTCTTTAATGATGAGCGTTTCCTAAAATGTACAGGAAACCAAAGCAGCTGGTCGGTCGTTAAAGGCTAATGAATTTTATTTAGACACTCTCTAGAAACTCATGTAGTTTGATTGCATGTCATAATGATCTGAAGTATGCACACTCCTCAGATTTGTAAATGAGCATCTGCATTACAAGCAAATCAACATACTTTGCTTTTCCTGTTGATGAACTTTGACTTGGTTGTCGGCTGATATGCTGAACAGTGTGAAATCATAGTCTCCTGTTACAGTCCGTGCTGCTTCTGTGTCGGGCACAAACTCTAGACCGGTGACAAAGATGCGATGAACCTCAGAAAGGTGGTAGAGGCGCTGAATTTGAAAACCACATTCAGAGGACATCGTGTAACTTGCAGTAACGCTCCAATTTCAACATGCTTCAAAATTGTTAAACAACTTTAGACGATACTTGCTATTCAAAGAGTCTAGTAGCATGTAATTACACTTGGCATCAATAAACGTTTTGAGCAAAATTGAAAAAGATAATAGCAAAGGCAAAACACAATAAAGTTATGTTTTCATTCTTGTGCTAGATTTTGCACAAGGCAAACATATAAAGTACAACCTTATCGAGAAGTAACAGATTTTATTAATGCTTAGTAACAAGAGCAACATCAGTAGTTTCACGTAACTTGTGCAGTTCCAGTTTTAACATACTTCAAAACTATACTGTAACAACTGTAGTAGTTGACAGTCTGAAACATGTAAAGGGTAATAAATACATAGCAGACTCAGGTACACATTTGTAGCAATCAATCCAAACACCTAAACCAATGAAAGTTAGTCAGATTTGCAGGGCTGCCGACTTGTACTCAAGAGAAGGTGTCAAATGAAATGATCAGCATACAAGTGGCATGGTTGCCTAGAGAGCAATCTGAAGCAGAGCACATGGACTTGCATACCATGTAACACCAGTCAAAAATACCAACATTCAAAACAATTGGCCTCAAGCAAGATGAGTGATATATAGGAAAGAATATCAGGTACACGGATAGTGTAGCTTACCACACAATGAGCTACATGCAAGATAAGGATGATGAAAACAATACTGGATAGGCAACACACCCAAAAAAGAAAAAAGACATAGACAAAACATGAGACAAACGACAGCAATTTACGCACATTCACCGCCAAATAAATGCTTTGTGTCTATTGTATTGTATTTTCGTTTATTCAAATAAATTGTTATCATAACGCAACAGTTTCCAATAGAACTCAAGGATAAAATTATGATGGCAGTGTTGAAGATGACGATGATGACGGTTAATTCTGAACATCACTTCAGTTGCACAAGCCCTGAGAGAAAGCCTAAACATATTACACACCTGGAGATTAAATGCAATGTATACAGACACGCTGCCAGATATCGTTCCAACTCCAAGGTAGATACCATTATCACTACAAAAAACAGACAACACCGATAATTTTTAAGATAGAAAGATTTAAAGGACATTGTCAAGTAATATTAGAACATTCCACATTTCAAATTCAAAAGTCTATTAAAACAAAAATACAATATTTCCAATGTATGGTCAATTTTTGTACTGATTGCAGGATGAATTTTTTTCATCCATCCAACAACAAGGAGAGAGCACAAAAAGTGCCAATATGTTTTAAATTAATTGGCTGGTTCCATCCATCTCACAGTACTTATAGAAAAAAGAGTTTTGTCATAATAAATCATACAGAGCATTGTAACTATTTTAATAAAGGAAATACCATAGTTCAACTAGCAATCAGAAACTCGAGCAGCATACCTGATAGCAAGCGCTGAGAGTATCTCGGTACCCGTATTGACCACCTTGCTCGGCGTATACTTTCCCGTTTCCCACTTAACTAAGTAGCAGGGAGCTGGTCGTCGGTCACGGACACAAGGAATGTGAGTGGAAAAGAGCTGGAAGCACTTCTCCTTGTCTTTTACAATACCATAACTACAGAATCAACATCAATAATAATCAGAAATGAGTACACATGTTTGCATCGTTTCTCAGCACTGCAATCTTAGGAAAAAATAATTGAATGCTGCATCTAATTGCCTTATTGCTTATCTCATTGTGTATCTTATTGGTTCTCTCATTGATTGTCCTATTGCCTCAGCAGAATGAAGTTCTCAAATTATGTTTCCCCAATTGTTCATTCAACAGTTGTTGCTTTGTTCTTCAGACACAGCTGCACTAAAAATCTTCTAAAACTTTATAACAACTACTGTCCTTCTAAGTATCATGCACAAGGGGTGGGCCAAAGAGTTAATGGACAACACATTAGGATGCAGAGCGGGAGAAGTGAGTTTGCTTCCCATATCCCCCTAAGATCGACAAAGTTCTTTCGATAGAAAGGACTTGCATTGGGTCATCATTAGTTCATACAATAGCTGCAATCATATTGTGGTCTGTCAGTTTTAAATTAAACAAAGATATTATGTATATACTATGTACATATATAATGACGAAATACATGCAAATCTTATATTCACCGTGTCCATCTTCCTAGCATCTAGATATACAGTGTACATACATTTCCAAAGCATGTAATAATATATAAACTTTTTATTTTGAAAAATTCAAAATGTGATATTCACCATGACATCCGGTGCTTGTTTCTTCAGCGAATTGTAAAGTTTACGAATAATAAAACAATAAAAGCTCACCGACAATTTCGGAATCGATAATGATTATCTGTCCTCCAGATGAGTTCTTGAAATTTACTGCCATCCTTAAAGTTCCAGACGTAGCCGTGATTATCCTTAGATACTGTCACAATCTGTTAAAATATAACAAAAGAACATGTGTCAGCAAATCAATACATTATACATTGAAGGCATTTCTGTTACTTATGAACCAAGGATAGAATAAAAATAAAAGCCAATTGAAACATAGCAAATGTGTAAAATACGACAAATATGTGAGCAAATTTATATGTCTAGCAAACTGTGCAACAATTGCTTAGATGATGTTTAGAACGAAAATGGTAGCTATATAATAATGTTATGGTCAACTAATTTCTTACTGCAGATCTCAATCCTAGAGACAAAAATCCAAGAACAAACCTTACTGCCATCAGGAGAGATGTCTAAATCATCAATTTCATTAGTGTGAGCTTTGACTTCCTTAAATTTCTTCAGAGCTGGATACTAAAATCCATTAAACATAACAGTC
Source organism: Bimastos eiseni (assembly GCA_959347315.1). Classification (NCBI taxonomy): domain Eukaryota; kingdom Metazoa; phylum Annelida; class Clitellata; order Crassiclitellata; family Lumbricidae; genus Bimastos; species Bimastos eiseni. The sequence goes on along the minus strand of OY365814.1, from coordinate 24,931,760 downwards.
AAGCTTTTAAACCATACCAGACAAAGAATTCAGTCAAAACAGCAGCTGTCAAGTTCAGAAGTTAAATAATGACAAACTCACCAGAAGATATGGAAAATCTGCATAATCATCGGTCATCAATCACGACTCAATACACTTATCGCAATGAAAACGAATGTTTTAAAATCTAACTTAATCCAACTTAAAGAAGATTTACAGATAATTCAACAGTTATAGGTCAAAACCAACCTCAACTGCTACACATAAGTTTATAACAAAATCAACAATGCTCAATGTAAAATATTCCGACGTTTCTGCACAACAAAAGGCTGCCTGAGAAAAGCAATGCTCAATCACCTGTGCTCAAATGAATAAAACTCACAAGAACACATATATGGTCATTTTCATTACAACATATCAATGTTCTTATACACAGCAACCTTTTTATTCAGCATTCTTATCCTCCTTACATTTCTGTCCCACTGGACAAATCTGTAGAACTGGATTGTAATTCTGCCATCAATTATGTTTAATGCTCATCCTGTGTATTACACATTACATTAATGACCATCTATTTGTGCTCTTGTGACTTTTATTCAGTTGGCACTCGGTTTCCGGTTTCTGATATATCTTACCGTAGGGCTCTCCATTCCTTGGATAGGGTGGAGCTACTGGTCCCACTAGCTCGATCCTCAATTAAGCAGCACCGAGCCTTCTCGGTTGTAGGCCTCTACATTTGGAATGGACTTCTGCTAGCATTGTGCATACTCCCTAGGAGCAATCTGCAAGCCTTCTATTGGCATAGTCAAGTCATTTTTGTTGGCCACAGCCTGGCTGAGAGCACCTATGAGTAAATTTCTTGAAGAGGCAAAATATAAATTTTCTTAAATTAATTAATTACAAATGCAATTAATAAATAATCAAATAAATAAATGTTATAACTGGTAGAGGAGGTTGTAAGAGGAGGTTGGAGTTTATAATTGGTCTGATTTTGGATGGGCTCTTCCTGAGTTTGCATAGCATGTAAAGATTCTCTTTGACAGATTGCAATAACTGTTGTAAGATTAGATGCCAACTGACCATAGCAGGGTAATATAACTTACTTGCCAAATCCTAAAGTAACCGTCAGCTCCAGCAGTGACTATGTGCTTGAGATCTTTAGTAAACTGAACAACTTTCTGAAATCCGCCGTCTTTGGCATGATCCGTTACCACTTCTTCGCCTGGCTCAATTTCAAAACCGATCATCTTGGAGGCCAACTTATGATCCGTCGACATAGTGAGGTTGCCCTTCCTCTTCCTCAGACCCTCTAGAGCTGCAGAAACAAACAGGAAATCTAAATGAATTATCTCTAAACAGACATTCAATCATTCATACAATTTGTAAAGCACAACTTCAAGATTTCTATTCAGAGGTGCTCCCACCCCAACCCTAGCGGAAAAAGACAGACTTACGCTATTATCAAAATAATGTGTCAGGAAGATCCTTAGGTAGGAATCACAATTGCAGAGGAGTCCATTCCAAAACAGCCCCCATCTCAGTATCACAGTACCCAACCATAGGACCATTTATTACTGTAAACATTTGTAAAGCGCCTCTAGTGAGGTGAACCGTTCAAAAGCGCTCTCAGCGCGCACAGCCCCATGAGAAGGAGGAGGTTCTGAGAAAAGCGCTACAGAGGTAAACAAACGGTTGCTGTGCAGGATTTTAAATAATCGAAGACAGGTAACAAGGTATCCTCAAATAATCAAAGACAGTCATAAACAAGGCATCCTGTATTCCTGTTGTTAAATACTAACATAACTGCTTTAGCAAGCACACCCATGGGCCGGATAGAAAGCTTACATGCAGTTGCACAAAGGTCAGGTTAAAGCAGCAGGAAATACTACATGATTAAAATGTCATAAATAAATATAGCTCACCTTCGTTTTCCACCTTTGGCGTGATAACTTTATATCTCAGAGTATACAGGCGGCAGCTACCCTCGAGACCAGCAGCGCAAACGAACTGCTTCTCCTGCTGAACCACAGCACAGTTCATGATGGCTCTCGTCTCAGTTTCATAGTGCGTCACTTTTCGTGCCGTCAGACTGTTGCTTTCATGCTTCAGCTCAAATATTTCCTATTTTATAGAATATCACTCATCACTGGATCTCACAATTTTTGCATGATCAAATAGTTTACTATTCCAGTCTAAATCAATTAAGAGCAGACTTATGCTTAATTCTTTAATTTAATTATCATGGCACCACTAGCAATCAATCACTTCTCCACTGCCTGCATTCCAGGCGTGCCAGTCCCAAGCCTGGATAAAGGAGGAGGGCGACGCTAATGATCTAAGTTATCACACAGTGTCGTTAAACTGCAACTACTACCACTGCAATCAATATCGCTATTCAGCTGTAAATATCTAATTGTAACAGACATTTCTTAAAAGCACTTCTATTGTAGTCTAATATAAATCTAATCACATAACTTCCACACTCTACAGCACCAGTGTTTTAACAAACCTCAGAACATCAATTAATAATAATAATAATATCATCATTTAATTTCAAACCGATACAACCATTGGCATTGTGTGATTACAAGTACAGTATCAACGGATGATGACGAGTTAGTACTCGAGTCGAATTTAACTGCACAGCAGCCATGCAACGCACCCATCAGGTTATACATCTGATTTAACCAATGCTACAGCATTAAAAAAGGACTAGTAATTCCTAAGGGAAATGGTAATCAAGTTCGCTTCCTCGATGGTCACCAGTGCGTCAAAATCCCTGAAGTGAGCCCGGTTTAAAAACACAGTGAAACCCGGGAAGACACAAAAGACCCTACAAAGGAAATGAATCACTGAAGGTCAATAGACCCAACATGCAACAAAAATTGCATAAGAGTTCCAGAAACTGGGTCTAATGACAGAAATCGTACACACACTGACATCCGTTGCTACAAGTGAACCTAGTTAGTCAAGAAATTACAAGTCTTGAAAGTCAGCACACCGAGAAAATAAACATAGTGAGGGTGGCAGCTAAAATTTAGAAATATAGACAAAAGTCAACAATTAGCATGAGCTTGAAAACAATTCACTCTACCATGAGCAGCTGATTTACGAATCAAGAATATATCACATATTTCCGAGTTTGAGATGCTATATATGATGGCAGGGCTCTGATGTTTCAGCAAATTAGAATCTGAAAGGTCAGTAAGAAGCCAAGACAACAGTTTGCCCTGTACCAAATATGCCAGAGGAAATTTAATAAACAAATTTGAATAAGTGCGTGCATGGTGAATCCACAAACCCCAATCCCCAAGACATAATTTCGCTGGAAACTCGATATCCATTTTCGAGGTTAAAGAAAATTATTTATGCAAATCTAACGTTTCAAGATATTTTCGAATATACTATGCAGGATATTGGTCGACAGGTCCAATGGTCCATACTAGTTTTCCAAATTTGAACGCTTAATAGAAAAAAATAATATTCGGGAATTTGGTCAATTTTTCATTTTCACTGGTTTAGGAAATTAGGATTGTGCACTGTTAAGAACACCTATATGTTTTAATATAAGTTGTGATGGTCGTCTAGCGTCAGGCTATGCGTCGTGAGAGTCGGTAATGGTTAGTATATTTTCCAGATATAGGGAATATGCGTAGAACCTTTGGCCGCAGAAGTAATTTTTCAGTCCGTTGCCTGACCGAAGTTTCGGCTGCATAAGCACCATGTTTCGGTGATCTTCAGATAGCTTCATAATCACTTACGGCTAAAAAATGGCAGTGCATGCAAGAATTACCTTCCACTGCTCAGGTTAAAGTTTCATGATCTCCCATACACGCCGTTTACATTACGCTGAGCCATGTGCAAAACGCTAACGTCTGTTCGATTAAATTACATTATGTATAATAGCCAATATAGGATCCACATCAATATAGTATGAGCTCTAATTTCATGTGACAATATCATAATAAAGCTCACCAACGCATTCGCGATTCCAGTTTTTGCTGCTCCGCCTCCTCCAGCTGCTAAAAAGTGCCGATCTCCGACCAAGCGAATTGAATAAAGTGGAAAATCTGTCTGTGCGATTGTGATCCCCTTGGCAGCCATCTTGTCATCGTATAATTCAGCAAGAAACATATGACTACGAGTTGCATTTATTAGAGTTTTAAAATATTTCATCGAGTATGAAAAGTAGAGTTATAAGTATAGACAATCAGATAATTATTAGAAAACTACTAAATTAATCGTAATCGTAATCTAGAAATTTCTACGTGGAGTCGTGGGAACACGTTTAGTCAGAGCGCTTAGTCCAAACAAAATCAATAGGCAGGTAGGTTCAAACCCCAAGGGGTTAGACCGTTAGACAGATAGCATCAAAGACGGAAATGTGTTTGGAATTCGTAATCGTAATTTAAAAAATTAAAAAGCGAAACTCGAAGGCCAAGCATAGGTCACCCTGCGGGCTGCGGCTTATTTACGAGCGCTGCCTTTAGTCATAGCCTCATAGGGGTGTCCGAAGGAGGTTCGATTCCAGTTTCCAGAGGGTCAGAGGTGGAATTGCTACTAAGACGGGTGCGTGTCGTTTAGGTTGAGTGTATGACCAGGTGTATCGAAGTAAGAGCAGTGTCCGATTTGTCGGGGGAGTCGAGGGGGTTGGACCCCATGCTTCTACCCCTTGACCCCTCTGCTTATAAAGTCTGATCGACCCCCAAGGGGGTCGACTCGACTCCCTCACCTTCATTGAGTGCACAGGCATTACTCGAAACAGATTTTTCCGGTCATGGACTGTCAGGCTTCGAAATGATTTTAGTCGTGAAGAAATGATTTGAGCCGAGACGGAATGATTTGAGCCGAGACGGAATGATTTGAGCCGAGACGGAATGATTTGAGCCGAGACGGAATGAATTCAGCCAAAACGGGCAATTAGCGGCCCTGCTCGTATGTAGGCCTACGCAAAGTTGTTCAACAAAGACATGTAGATAGAAGGCGACTTCCCAAATTTTATTGCTCGTAAATAAGCTGGTGCCCCGCGCATGGGTTCCTAAAAGTGTGTAGATTATGATTACGACAAGTAAGACTATTAACGCGTTTTGTTGACAGTAATTTAACATGTAGGCCCTAGGCCTAGAGGCTAGATCTCTTGCCCGACATGCTAAGTTAACTGTTTTTTAATTTTCGACTATGTCAAGGCTTTTTATTTTGCTATGAAAGTTTAAAATTATGTGAACATAGTAGGCCTAAACGCTTTTCTTTATTAAGGACTAGGAAATGTAGAACTCAGTTTTAAATAATGGTCTGGTAGACTCCGTGTAGTAGCTTGACATGATATTAACACGTTTTTAATTATTATTATTATTAAAATGTATACATTTGTCCTACTGGCATCGTCTCACACTGCTAGTAATTGCAGAATCTTGACTTATTGTGGAAGTTCATTAATTACTTGACAAAAAATAAGGAAAGTTGGAAATGTTGGCTATTTCTATTCTTTTTTTCTGTGTTAATCAAACTAGCCAAGGGATTTGAAACGCGAGCAGCAAATCGCGAATAAAAAAATTCATTGCGGCTTAGGAAATTATTGTTAGGTCTTTTTGTATAATTATATTTTCGACCCCTCTGCTTCTTTTTTGACAAATCTAACCCTGAGTAAGAGCTATGGTACAATGAAATGATCTGTCACTGGTCAACACACCTCAGATTCAATTTCATTGATGATTACTTAACACTTAACGTAATGATGGTATTTAATGATAGAAGTACTTCTGTAAAATTATTAAAATTAATAGCTTGCATCGACAAATTATAATTTAAAACATGTTCAGTTTGGGTTGACCGTCCAACACAGTGAAAGGACCAGAATGGTCGAAAATGTACGTGCATAACGTACACGGAATCCAAAATAGGTTCTTACTTAATTGTAGCCATGGCATGTGGGTCTTGCTTGCACTTGATAACAGGAATTCGTTTACTTGGGTGCCAAATAAAATATATTGTAAAGGTTGAATGATAGATGATTAGACCTGAACTAGTTGGAAAGTATATCGAGCTCTAAAGTTTATTTCCACCAGCTTTTCAAGATATTGGTGAGAGCAGAAAGCATTCATATCATCTGCAAACAAGATACAACTAAGCCCAGTCGATACATTGGGAAGATGTTAATACTTAATATTGTAACTGTATCCTATCTACAATCTACTGTATCCTATCTACTGTAGTCTATCTACTATCTACTGTGTAGTCTGCTGTCTCCTATCTACTGTATATCATCTACTATCTACAGCAAATTAGTATAAAAGGAGAGTCGTCGCCTGGAAGATCGGAATCGTCGTCGTCGTCTGGAGATCGGGGAGCTTCGTAGATTCGGCTTCGGCCTTGCAGTCTCAGCTCCTAGGAAGCACGAACTGTCGTCGTGGCTTTGCGATAGTCGTCGTGGATATAGTCGTCATGGTTATAGTCGTCGTAGATTTGCGATAGTCGCCGTCAGCCATTTGCTAAGTTTTGTCTATTTCCTTGTTAAAAATTGGCAAGACCTCTCAATATAGATGAAACTATACCTGTGTGAAAAGAAGAGTTGAATTTCTGACACAATAATTACTCGCAACAGGTCCAATAGCATTTTTTTGCCATTTTTGGGTCAAATACCTTTGGTTAGATTGTGTGTGTCATTATCAGAAATGGTGATCTCGTTTGACAGGTGGGGGGGGGGACACCCAATCAGAGGAGTAGGAAATGTGGGGGATATTGGGCGATAATCTGGATCGCCGCCGCCCCTCAACATGAGTATCTCGAAGTTTACTATTATATTAATAAGCAATTATATGGTTCTCCACATTTAAACAAATCAAGAATTTCTGCAACAACAATGTGAGATTGTTACAATTTAATAAGAGCATCATGCAAATGAGCATTCTGTAAATCATTAGGCCTACATTTTACTGCAGTATAAAGAACTTCACAAACAAAACATCACAACAGACTTATGATAAGCAACAAACATTGTTCTCCGACTACAAATCGTTTTCTTGAAACTGTATTTTGTCAGACCTGCCAAAATAGAGCTAAATGTAGCTTAAAACTACCCAAAACTTAATTAATAAATTAGCAAATATGTCACAAAATACAAAAAAACTGTTTAATAAGCAATATTCACATAACCTCTCACTTCTAAAGATGACAAAAGCCTGGTAAAGAATCAGCCCAAGTATTGGAATCTATTCTCATGGATACATGAATACCATCATTACGTCATATGACAATAAACCAATTCTTCAATAGGTCACATGACACCTATTAAGTGCATATAAGCATTTAGTTAATAACTTTATCCACAAGGCCACGATATCTGTCAGCTCATTAGTAAGACATAGTGTTAATTTCCATTGACTCTCATGACTAAAGAACTTTGTTATTCCATGCACTTCAGTGATTGATATCGTCAATTTGCAACCTAATACCTTTACCCCATGGATCATTGCTGAACAGCTAACTGAGCATAGTACACCCATATGCTGCAAGCCCAGGACAATCTACCTGAAGTAATCGCCAAATATCATGTATATAACTAATGTTCGGGTACCGCTCTTTGGTCGGGTATCTCGGCCTCACGATACCCAATCACTGCTAAGGCCTAATAATTCAGTATCATGACACTATGAGACAAGACTAGTAAAAATTTAGTTCTTCTACTCTGAGTTCATATTTTGAGTTCTACTCTTGAATAGTTCTAAAAATATCAGTAAAATTGCATTGAACGTTGTCCATAGTCAATAAACACTACATCATTGTTCACAGGAGACAAAGAACAACACCGTGTACGGACATAAGCAATAAGTCGTCGTGAAACTCACAGATGCCCATCAGCCCAAACAGCAGAACAGACACGGGTATCTACTGTTCATGCTGCTTTCCTTCCTTACACTGCTTCTTATTGTCAGGAATCTGCTGTGACAAGGGAACAAGCCCAAGAAGAAGGTAATGGCGCTGGTAGGCCTTGGAAGCACGGAACAGCGTGTCCGTGCCATGGAGACGATCCAGAACTCCAAGCATTCCAAAGTTGTTCACAAATCTGGAAAACAAGAATGTCCGTAATTCACAGGCACCAGGTTGATATGATATGTAAATAAGTTTGATATTGAAGTGGTGATAAATTAAATTTTCAACTACGATTGCTGTGAATCTTAATTTACGGTAATTATTTTATAAAAAATTCGAGATCACAATTGCAATATTATCCATATGGATGGCGTGCTTGATTCTATCACACAACCGGGTACCTCTGTTGGAGCATCCATACCTGACAGGGTCCGATTAACAAATGTGGTGCAATAAAATTGGGGGTGGGATGGAGCCCCAGCCCCACAGAATCGCAACAAAAGGACACATTTTTAAATGCGTTACAAACAACACATATTTTCGCTGCAACACCAGCAGCAATTGAAATTCGTAAATATCGACTGTATACAACTGTCTTTATGCTTTCTTACAGTGGCAGTGTTGCACCATAGAATTGGTAACAATGGCAATAAAGAATTTATTACAGTAGTGCCATAATGTAACGTAAAGTAAATCTTCAAAAATTTCTCAGCACCCACAAAAGCCACGCAACCGACGCCATAGATTGACACCACAGAAGTATTAGAGTGGCGATAGAAATTTTTGCAGCGACACAATAGAATTTATCATGACGCCTTCGAATTTATCCCCATGCTGCCTTAAAATTGAATAAATTAACTCCGAATTCTAGCTGACAACAGTTAACTTAGCCTACATTGGATCGATGTACATACTTGTAATGGTGGAAGTCATGGGCTTCAGGCGATGGAAGGAATGGGAAATGATATCCGCAGTGGGAGATGGTGGTGGAGACAATAGCCAGGGTGAACCACATGATCGCGGTTGCAATGTGAGATCCCATCAGAAAGGGGCCCATAACAGGTGGCAGAAGGTTGCTGAAGATGTGTTCAATCGGATGGGCGTAGAGAGACGTCACCCCAATGGGGGCGGTCCACTCGTGATGCTTCTTATGTATGTGACGATAGAGCAGCGGCTGATGCATCATCCTACAACAGGTTACAGTAAACCCATTGTATCTTTACAGTAAACCCATTGTATCTTTACAGTAAACCCATTGTATCTTTACAGTAAACCCATTGTATCTTTACAGTAAAACCAATGTATCTTTACAGTAAACCCAATGTATCTTTACTATTACAAAAACAGCAAGGTGCAACAATGTCACACAGATTTGTTAATCCGAGGACCATAATAAAAAAATTTATTTTTACTGTGTAGAGCAGACTACATAAATAATTATACCACACTTAATTGTAGCAAAGCCTCTTTCAGAAGTTATTGACTTTCGCGGGCCATCTGTCGAACTGAAAATGGCATGGGTACCTACCAGCTACATTACTATCATCTCTATCATCACTATTATTAAATAATAACCATTCCTCATACTAGAACAGCTGTGGCCCAGTCCCGATCCTTTGCTTCCATTGTTCCCTCTCTTTGGATTGTGCTTTCTCCTTCTGTTTGCTCTAAAATTCTATCAAGCAGTCTCTCATCCTATTTTGCTCTTTCCGGCTTCTTCTCGTGGGGTTTTACACACTGGCAGCGCTTCTGAATAGTTTGCCCTACTAGAGGCACTCTACAAATGCTTCAATACAATACACAATACAAATTATGGCAAGTAAGAAGGCATCGGCTGAAGGAACACCAAAACAAAACCATAAACCGCATCAAATTTATACACCGTTGTTACACAAAGCAAGAAAGATTGTCTGTTATTGTGGGTTAGTTTCCTGAACATGTAAAATCATTTACATATACACTTACTACTGAATGCACATAATTTATATATATATATTAAGGCATCCCAATATTAGTTGCAAATCATACAGAGCTCAGAGGAAACTATTAAAAAAATATAAGAAAGACCTGTGGCTGTAGTAGAACATGACTTCTTCGATGAGACTGAATATGACCAGTTCGAAGACGACCCAATGGAATGTCGGCAGTTCAGGTCCGAAGCTACAGCCACGCCACTTCATGGCCAGAAAAGATAGATACATGAATGGCATGGAGACTACGAACTGGTTGAACAGAACCAGCAGAATGGCCGACAACAGTTTCCTTCTGTCCACCTGCAATTAGATGTTCAATGACATGAAGCTCAGATGCAGTATACTTATAGGTGGGGATTTATTCCTGGTTTGGGGGGCGGGGGTACAGGTATAAAAAATTAGGGCCTGGGTGAAATAGATAAAAATTCAATTTCCAAAGATATAGATGCAGAAAAAAGGACGAACATTGGAAAACAGTGTAGTTATTTATAATATTCATGAAATTTGGAGGATATAAGACTGTAAGTTGCTCCGTTCAACTGGAATTTTGGAGGGGACCATCTTCTTCTATCCTCTGAGTCTCTGCCCTGAGTATACTTCAGACCACATGCACCCTTCTTCAGCTCACATGCACCATACTTACATAAACCACAGACTACTTATAACATGCTTCATTAATACAAGAATTTTCATATAATCTGGAGTACACGGAGTCAATTACTAGTCCAGCTTTAGAAAATGGCATCGTATCTAAATCTCTCGCTGCATGAACTATTGACTGTCTTATCCCCTTGGCTTGATCTTCCCGGATTTCGACCCTTGCACCGGAATGAAACGAGAAGCATGGCAATTGCAGCTTTCGATTGATTTGGTATAGTACTGGTGAATGAGCTAGTCTCCCTGGCGTGGCTTTAGTGGGCGGTGAGATATTTTATTTAAGAAATTTACATTACCTTTTGCTATTTACTAACTGACAAACCAAACACATATATATTATTATTACCGGGTTATTTTTTTCTTCTTGAATTTTATACTTCAACAGGAACTGTGGCCGACCAGTCAAATCCAAGAGCACAAGAATCCCATTGAATCCCCAAAATGCAAAAAAGAGAACAACACATGTGCCTGAAAACAATGCAAGTCATCAAATAAAGAAAATAAGAAAGAAAATTTAATTAACTAATAAAATGCATTTAACAGTACTAAAAAAGAAACAATAGTTAAATAAATAAACTTTTTTATTCAGCTTTTCAAAATTCTTGTGACAGTAAGTTATGTCAGAAAATATTTCAGACAATCTCAGTAAAATAAATGCTCACTGAATGAAAATGTTTCATGTAAAATATTTGTGTGCTGTAAAAAAACTATTAAACTAAATTTCAAAACTCATTTAATTGGAAATATTACACAATTCCAACCAATAGGACTCACCCCACATTGCAAGAGCCATCTCGTCACCATCAAACAGCGAATAGACTAACTCCCACTTGCTCTGCCAGTAACTTCCAGATGCTCCCCAGAAGTGTTGGAGATGCCTGAATTATCACAATAATTGATAAAAATCATATTGTTAGATTTTAATCAAATAAGTAAGTAAGCAAATTATTCATTTAACCAACTGCATAAACACACACTGGTGAACAATACATTTAAAAGTACAGCATTCTAATTAAAAATGATTATCGTGCTCGATTGTCTGCCCGTGGAATAACACGGTCATGTGGCCGTGGGTGTAATTATGAGGCCAGTGCTGCAACTTATATATTTAAGTAATCAAAGTGGGCTTAATTAGCTACATTGGCTAGAGCATCCCATATATCTCCATGTAAGAGAGCATGCAGAACATTGCAGGCCAGAGTAAAGGTGGCTTATTTCAGAGATTTAAATCTTGGGCTAGTACGGTTTGTGCACAGGGTACCCCAAATAATGTGGAGTCCATATAATTGGGTAGTAATTTTAAATCCGTGAATGAACAAATACCAAAGTTTGTCAGTCAACTGAGATCATAATATCACACTACGCTAGATCCTGCAGAAGCATGCAGTTAATACAGCATGCTTAATCAATTAATTACCAAACCACATACCAAGTGATGCTGTTTCTGGCTGCAACAAAGATCACCAGTGCCGTTCCAATCACGAAAAGCGTTATGCAGATTGAGTCCCACAGCTGTCGAATATTTGCGATAATGTTCCTTGGAATGGACATTTTTACGGAGACGTCTTTCTTCTTTACTGAAAGAGACAACATCCTCTCCAAACTTTTGGACTCCAAATTCTCCAATTCCGAGTTCTCAGACTCTGAATGGCTAGACTCCGAATTCTCCGTTTCCTTCATTCCATGAGGTGGTAGTTCTTGGAGTGCTGACATATCTAAGGTTAAAAAAGAATTGACAACAGATTCCAGCCTGGTCTTAAATAATGAAAAACAAACGAACATATGATTTATTACTCAAATGCACCTATGTCGTATGTGCTCATAATTTTTAGATAGGACATGCAAATTTTGATGGTTTGGCATACACTTTCACCACATTGTCTTTCTACATTCTGCACACATCTATTCAAAAAATATTTGAACGAATAAATATATATATATAACATAAGTATTTCATTCATTCATTGCGGAAATTTATATAGTGCCCCTTCAAGGCTACTACTCAGGAGCGTTTATGTTAAGTTACTGATTGTGTTTCTTCAATTACATTAGGTCATATTTAACACAAGTGTGAGCTACTGCCTATCTGCACATGTCCAAACCCGTTGTATGCAAATATCACTGACATGTAGAGTTTTAATTTATGTTACAAATAATTATATATAATATAAAAATACATGCAATTAATAACTAGTGTCTCTTCAGCTCTTCAGTTACTGTTAGGTAACACTAAAAATTGCAGTGCATAGACTACTAAAGTGTCCAGACATGTCAGGACATGCTGAATACCTGTATAATAGATATCACTACCATTTAATGAGTCAGAGATAGTTGTTGACCAAGACATCCTGCTCTTCAAAATCTGAGAAACTCTACAAAGATGTCTTTCAAACTAAGAAAATAAGAAGTTTTGTACTGAATTATAGACTATACCACATTTTACAATAACAGCTAGAAGAAGTGGCTGTACAATGAATATGTCATAGCTTCCCAAAGACAGCAGTAAAAATATATACAGTATGTGCGCTTATCTGAAAAAAGATAAATAAGTACACACGGCACCCAGTTACATGTCGGAGCACACAGAAGAAAAACAAAGAAAAATTTAACAGAACTCAGTCGTTGATGGCTGGCAGATAGGTCTCAGGGGATAAAGTTTTAACACCCTTTACTGGTAATACAAATGGATGCTGTCTAGGATGTAGGCTGCAACAGGTTTTGGCAAAAGGTGGATAACGTCTCATCAGGACGTGACACAAACCAATGGCTAATTCTAATACGTGGAGTTTTATATATTTGTATGCTTACAGTGCAGCAAATTTCATTCGGCACTTAGCATAAACAAGGCTCGTATCTTCCGTGAAAAAACAGGGCTACATACCTTTGTGAAAATTAGCAAGAAATTCGTTATTCCTTGTAGGCCAGTGCTGCAATAAAATACCTCATGTTTAGTAGGGTATTTAAATTTTGATAACTATCATTGTCTTTATACGGATCAATTCAAACGTTCAAAGTACCCCAGAAATTGCAGCAATCATAAAAGAATTATGAAAAGAAAAACATCCACCTAACTGAAAACACTTAATCATGTGAAGGTCCCCTCCAATAACATAATACACAATCCTGTTTCTTTCAATTTATTATTCTGAACCAGAAAACAATGAAAGCCTATAGAATTCCAGACTTTCTATATCCATATGCGTAGTGCCACCACTTACCAGTTGTCAGTTATAAATTATAAATGCTTCAAGAGTGCAGTCAAAGGGACTGCTATATAACAGAACAGAACAAGGCCACTATTCAGTCATATGACTGTACGCAATAGCCTGAAAATCATATCTCACAGCTGTGTATACCACTTATATACTGGCTTCTTGCTACTACGCACTTGTTGGCCACCTTCGCCAACACCAATGCAGCCCACGCCATATGTGCACGATTACAAAGGTATATAAATATATAAAATCATATATATATGTGTGTTTACATATATATATTATGTTTATATGTTTGCCTCTGTCGAACAAACATACCAGATTCGAGGTCTTAGATGCAAAACAACTGTTGGCGTTTTCGAACGAAGGATTCTACTAATATAATAGATTAAGAACACGAGAATAAGAAGGCTAATTAATTTAAATAGAAATTTTACAACAGCATTTTAGACGATGTTCGGCGTTTAAGCGCTTTGTAACAGAGGTTGTTGTTTCTCATAATGCACATTAGACGGTGTCCTTCATTCAGCAGTTTGCATAAACAGTCACATAACACCGTCCCGCTGTGAGCGGCAAGGTAGCGTGTTTCTTGTACGCTGTAGGCCTACTTAAAGCTTGATAAATATTTATTATTTTAACAGATCACTTGAACCCCCGCACTCACAACAGTTCAAGTGCACCTTAAATCTAGAACACAGCGTTGGCCTCCGTTCAATGAATTTATTATGGGTTATTATTAGCCTCAGTTCAATTTCAGCGCAACAACGCAATGAGTAACTCTGTTGACACAACCTTCCCGCTACAGATTATACATTTGAATAGAGCGTTACAAGTCCCTCAATGATGTCATCATAATAACTACACCGTTGATCGGGTTTAGTAATCGTAATCGTCAAACCCATTGGTCAAATCCAAAGTTCCTCTAAAGCCCGATAGCGAAACGCAGGGCATCAATTTAATTCAGGGCTGCAAACATGTTGGTTTTTTGGTTATTTGGTTTTTTACAATAAACAAAAACAAAAACAAAAAAGAGCCAAAGGAAACTAAAAACCAAAAAACCAAATAAAACCAAAAACCAACTTTGGATTTTAAAATAATCTTTTTTGCACCTCTGATTTAATCATCAGGGGCGGAAATCACAAGACAGGATTAACGCTAATACCCGTATCAAATATGGCCTATACCCGACTAGTGGGCTATATCGCTATTCATGAGGGTATTAGCCCTCTAGTCGGGGTATAAGTCTAATCCCACTTACAGGTAGGTTTAAGTCTGCTAATACCAGCTTAAAGGCGAAAAACAAGATGGTAGCCCTTGTGCTTCGTCGCATTCGACGTCGATTTAGACGTTGAAAGGTGTTTGAGAGGCACTAAATTTACTCGCCTCTTTCACCAAGCGCCAAAATTATATTGCTTTTAATTCCTGGGTCAAACATGTTTCAAATTTTACAAGATGTCGGACGATATTGCATGCGAAATGTCGCCACTGTAGCGCAGTGTGTATGATAAGGATAAGCCTACAATTTATTGGCTGGGATTGGTTTGTTCTCACAACAAGCCTACAGCGTAGCACCTGCTTATTCACGAACGCTGCGTCTAATCGGAGTGGTTGTCCTAAGGGTAGTTCCGATAAGGTCTAGGTCTGGTTTCCATAGGGATCAGAGTAACTTTACGGCGAGAGTTGGGAAGCGGAGGAATGTCATTTATTGTGCCTAAGCCACTGCTGATAGTTATAGGCTTTAGGCTTAGGGCCTATAGGCAATTTCCAGATAAATGCAGTTTTAATAAACGGGTAATGCAGTCGTTCATGTTGACGTATTGATCAACAAAATTCTTTACGCTTATGAACGATCTTATCTTTAGCAGTATCATAGCGCATAAACACTTCTGAGCACGCGCAGTAGCCCGTCATCTACTGTTATACGGTACTTATACCCAGACTAACTATTCCGTCCGCTAAGTCGCGCTCGTGAATAGCTACCACGGGTTAGTTTTAGCCAGAGTATAGCTAACCCCGAACTAGGCGCTAATACCGTATTTCCTTAACTCTGTCTTGTGAATACCGCCCCAGGTCAAGAGGGTCAACAGAAGATCCGTTCTCCAGATCAAGAGAGATAGGTAAGCAGATCAGTTGGCAGTTGCTAAAAGAATATCGCTTGTTTTAGAAAACAGTCACAGTTCAAAACATGAAAAATATTGTACGTTCTAATAATAGCTGATGATCACCCAAGGACCACCGGGCCTATTATATAGGTCCTTCGATCAAGGACTTTCTATACGAATATTATGTTGGCCTACTTAACTTTTTTCTTGATTTATCGTTTGTTGACGCGTTTCGGCTGTAATAGCTTGCCCTCGTTTCTTACTTTTATATCAAGGCCAGTTTAACAGAATTAAGTAATGCGATCAGCAAAAAGTTTGCATGACGCTGCATTAACCCGAACTCGGGTTGAAAAAGTTAACTAGCGCTCTACAACCTCAAGAGCAGCGTATCGCATGTAAAGGTTGAAACCGAGTCATGTCAAACGGTTCACGGAAATCGACCAAAAGGTTATTATTCGCCCGTTGTATTCGACAAAACAGGAGTTGAATGGAGAAAATACTGGTTGCTCAAATAGAAGTTAATTGATGAAATTTATTCTTCCTAAATAGTTTATTATATATAGATGAACATAATTTGTGAGAACCAATAGCTTGCTTCAATCTATTATTTGTTATTGAATAATATAAGTCCGTCTGTAAGTCAAATTTGGGGGAATTGCTCCACTGACTATGGGGGGGTGGGTGTTACTCCAATGACATAGAGGGGATAGACGCCTGTGGCTGTTGGCTAAGCTAAGAGCTGTTTTTGAATCTCAACTGTGATAATGACTGATGCCTACCTACTGGCTTTAAACAGTTCCCTTCAGTAAGCTGTTTGTTGCAAAGGCAATTGCTTGATTATCATCATGTTCACCCGCTTCTTTCTTTTTTTAGCGATGACAAGAGAGTCGAGTGTTGCCTATGCACATGCATGGATGATGCAAAAAGATTGGTGTAGAGAAGCACCTCCTGCTTGCACTTTGATACTATGCTAACCAGTCATCTTAAAGAGAGCAATCAGCGACTATGTTGGTTTATGGCTGTCTTCTTCCCTGACCGTGGTTTGTCGTGTCACCAAGTGGCTTTGCAGCCTAGCATCAGTTTTTATCCAGTGGCCAAGGGAACATCAAGTTATGGAGGCAGAACAGGATATGGGTATACAGGTATCACCAATGGGTAGAATTTGGTGATGAAACAGTGGTGTGCACTATAAACATTTTTCAAACGAAGATGATCAGGAAACTAATATCCTCAAGAAACATTATTGTTAGCTGAAATGTTGGTGGCGTTCTATTTGTGTGAGAGGGAGACTATCAGTGGTACTTTTCCTGGCTGTTGATGTGTCATTTGCCTGTGTATGAATATATTCTTAATAACTAGCATCATTTAGCTTGGTTGAGTGCAAATTTCAGAAAGCCTACAAGGTGCTAGATGAAAGTCTGGTTAGATTACATTATGTAGCAGTGTTGTGTTTCATTTAAAGCCTCTCAAACATTATTTTTTTATGTTTCAGCAGAGATCTTGTTTGTTTTAACTTTGGTTTTGTTTGTTTTATGCTTTTAGAAATGTTATTAATACCTCATTGAGGTACTTAACTTTGAAAGTGTTGGATTAGACTTGGTTTTTTACTGTTAGTAGGATTTTCAGCTAAAAGTGGCATGGCAGACGTAATTTATGCGATTGGATCCATGCACGTCGAAATACCTCAACTAAAGCTGCACAAAGAGGACTACCTACTTCAACCAGAATTCTGGATATTCAGTTATTCTCCAGGGCATCGCAACAGTTGACTTACTCTTTAATGATGTTTACATTGGAGAGCCTGGGTCTCTTAGCAATGCTGAAGTCTTGAGATGATCGCCGCTTTTCTCAAAAGCAGAAGCTAATCGTGCTTTCGTATTTCCAAAAAGAAAGCGCCTTGTGGGAAACTCTTCTTTTCCTTCTCTGCCATGGCTCATTTCTTCATTCCATGAATCAGTTGACCTGACACGACAGGAGGTGACCTTCAACGAGGCGCATGCATTGACTCGTTCTGCCCTGTTGGTTGCGTGTAGTCGGCCGAAGGGCAGGTTCCACCAGTTGAACAAAGTAACAGTGGCTGACATCATAGAAGTGCCAACCATTGTGATGACCTGCTATGTACTTCATAACATATGTGGGCTGAATGTAGATTCACTAAGGGAGACTGCCGAGGACTGTGTCAAAAATGATAGTGACTGTAACGTTGATGGTGCTAAAGGCTGCAACAGACAAAATGAGTTCATGCAGCAAATGTGTAATCTTGAACCGTTGCATTGCTGCTGGTAGTTATTGCTTGAGCTAAATGGCGACATCTGTGATGTGAAACCATGCAATAGTATAACTTTCTTGCAGTTTACTTTATGTGTGCTGCATGTAACTTTAGCTGTGTAATCTTTCATTCCATAGAATTGTGCAACCACAGGAAGTTGTTGATGGCAATTTATTGTATGTGAGACGTTATCCTACCTGGGAGTCGTAATTTTTATAACACAGGTGATCATGGCATTGGTTAAGAATTTGTCTCGTTCCTTGTTGTTAAAAATATTTATCTTCTTCAAGTGTTTCAATGATATGATTCATATGTATTATAACTGCAGATTTAGACACACTACTGAGAGCCTGATAGGTTTGTATACAACTAATAATAGGATTCAGTGTTTCAGAAAAATATAGAAGTTGAAATTGCTAAATGTATATTTAGAAAGTTACTAGTAATTACAGCAATGATAACTGAATTCAAAATAATTAATAAAACAATAAGCTACAGTGTTGCTGAATTTCAACAGCCTTGTTTGTTATGACTGGTTCGGATTAACATTGGGACTTGGTGGTGATGAATATGCAGGATATAATTGATATAATCTTTGATGGTCTTTCTGTATTGACAACAATATGGTGATTTAAATATTCATTAAGCTGACAGACAACTAGTGTTTTTGGGCTGATGGATGTACAGAAGCCTAGTGGTTCGTGGGCTTTCTGTCATTAATTGAAGATTTGGGGGATGTGGGCTGGCTAATTCTTCTCCATTACATCAATTTTCTTCATGATTACTGTCATATTTTGCTTAATTTATGTCCAGCACTGTTATTATGGTCAAAGTGACTATACCCTGCAAGTTGAAAGATTGGGCAGCAAGGGTATGGGTTGCCTTTCATCCTCGTATATTTAGGCCAAGAAATATTTTGTTGCTTCATACCAATAGCTCTTTGGGATAGCTTAAAGGACTGTTGTTTTTAACTTAAGTATAGTTCCATTGCATGAATCTTGGTCAAAAGTATTAAGCAGATGTTATTGGACATTTCTTTAAATCCCAGGATAAAACTATAATATGACGTCATCCCTGGCTAAGCTAGATCTGTTACCCTGATAGGTGTAATGTATCTGGTACACATTTGTTGGGCGGTATTCAATTTCAATGTAAAGTCGTTGACTCTCGTTATCTCAGTTACGGACTCAATGTTCGTGACTCTTTCTAAACAATATATAGACCATTTTTATCTCTTCCAGTCCAGATATGGTTAAACTTTACGAGGGCGAGATATTGTGAAGCTTATTTGTAGTTGAGTTGAATGTCGTAGAGAAATCAACTGAATAGATTTGCAAATTGAGCGATTTCCTGAATAAGCTGATCCCTTGAGCGCTCTGAAGAGACAATGACTTAGCGCTTTCACCATCCTTGCGCTTTCACCAAGGAAACACAAAATTATGCATTCCTTGTATTTCCGCTTGCACTTTCACTAATTTACCATAGAGCACGACAAGGTCTAGTTCATTTGCTCTATGCACGCATGGCGTTTGTGGTTGCAGTAGTTGTGTAGCATAAAACGACTTTAAACTCGGCTTAAAATTAGAGAAAATAGTGGCTATCTTGAGAGATGGCAATCAAAGAGTCTGATTATGTTCTCCTAAAGAAAGAGACGAATATGAAAGTGGTGCAAATGGTTACTGACAAGTAAGTTAGCGATAATAAGGTGTTTGAAAGGTATTCGCTTTATATGTTTTTGGATTATTGCTCGGAGACATTTTTTCAGACATTAATTTAATTCGATTCAATTTTCTGTTATGCAGCCCGAAATATTTTTGAAATTTAACAAATGTTGATAAAACCGTAGTTTAGGCTGTTACATTATTTTCATTACCTATATGCAGTAGTTTAGGCTGTTTAATTAAGAAACACCAAAAACAAATGAAATCTAGCTTCCATTTAGGTATATTTCTTTTCATCAATCCAGCTGCCATTTAGGCATATTTCTATTCATCAATCCAGCTCCCATTTATGTATATTTCTTTTCATCAATCGAGTTTTTGCGTACACGACTTGTTTACATCCGTCGTATAGACATTCTCGCATCAAAGCGGCTTCTACTTATGCATGCTATTTTCATAAATCCAGCTTCCATTTAAACATAATTCTTTTCATCAGTCCAGCTTCCATTTAAGCCACAGTTGTTAATAAAAGGTTTCCTTTTCTCTGAAGTGACCATCATTTGTATATAAATAATTTAACAGCCTAAACTACGGTTTTACCAAAATCTTATCACATGTATGTTAGATATCGATGTTTCATCACATCTGAGAATTTCGTTGGACTGATTTATTGCTTGTTTATACGAATATCTAGATATTAATAAGGAACAGCTGATTGCAATCTTGTAAAACAGTATGCCTAACCCAAATTGTGAAAGAAAGTAAATTCTACTGGAAGAACTTATGAAGGCACATAAAAAAGGATGCAAATCTAATCAATAAGTAAGTGTAAGAGTAACTAAGTTTTCAAAAATGTTTTTGTTATGCACATGAGAACATTTTAGAAGAGTTTTCATTAAATAATCTTTTGCCGACAAGTTTGTGCAGATTCGTTTAAAACAAATCACAAATTGTCTTGTTTTTGGATACAGGCCTGTAAATATGTGTAAAATGAAGTTTGTCTTGAATGGTGTCCTGGGCCATAGCTATGGCAGTTCGTTCAAGCTTCAGAATGGACAGCTTGAAAAGCTTGACTTCAAAGAGCTTTTGGACGAGAACAACTCAACTGACAAAGGTTTGAAATGAAATCTTTTTAAGTGGGACACTTATTACATGAGCTGCAAATCTTTTGTGCATATAACTGTTTTATTGCTTTTAATTACATTACATTACCAATAGTACACAAAGACATTGTGCATACATACATACATTTTCAAACACTGTGATAACTGGATCTGTTGTCAGTCACATTTTGTTTAATATAACTGAGCCATTCAGAATGTTAGTGAAAGGTGAGTGTCTATGAAAGTTGTGTTTGTATGGGCAATTGAGATGGATTAAATCTTGTACTAGCACGATCTGTACACGGGGAACTTAAATGGCATGGGACCTATTCAAACCGGCAGCAGCAGGGGCGTCCAGATACGGGGGTCCGGGACAAATCCCTGCAATTTCAGGTAAGGGGGAATATTTTTTGAGTCTTAGGGGGGAATAATCTTGCCTTTCTGACACTTGGAACCGGGGGTTTGCCTCCATCACTCAAGGGGGGATTGACGCCATGGGCAGCAGCGGTACAGGATGTAACTGGATCAGTACATTGAAGAAGCAACAGTGTTGAGGCTATGGTGTAGCTATATAAAAACGTGTACATCTGCATTGAAATTAGTTTTGAAGCGTTTAGAGGTTTCATTGAATGTTCTTAACAGATGAAGAATCAGAGTCTACTGAAGCAAGAGACAATCGTAGTTTGGTCGACAAACGAGAAAACCAGAAACTGTCCAAGGAGGAAATCCACACTCTTCGCCAGCAGGGCGTGACGGGAGAGGTAAGGCTGATAATATTGACAACTCGATGGTCCTATGATTTTTGGATGATTGTGATACAATGTGCTTTAGTGCAGTTACACTTAAAAGGCACTTTAGTAAGCATCCATACATTGCACTTTCATATTAGTATAGGTATTGGTCTTTAGACATCTGTCTGCTTCAAGCATTAACATGATAAGGTGTTGGACTGGTGACCCAGATGTCAAATCCCTGACAAGACCAACATATTTGAGTTATCTCTGCCATTTTCTTACTTACAGTGTTGATGGATGAAGTAGATGCAAGAAACCGAAATCATCTGCCCTCAGTTGACAAGGCTTAGCAAAGTAGTTGGGCTTACAGGTGTTACTTCAAATGCATGGAAATCTATCACTGTCATGTGTGAAAATCTTTCAGCTCCTTGTTAATAAACGCCTCGTTGGGAATCATCACTATCATCAGTATAGTCATTACTTCAGCTAGTGAGCTGTAGCAGCAGGTAGTGCATGTTGCTACTTATGTAGAAGCATTGAGGTTTTTTCTTCATTATTGTACTGTTGCATTGGACACCCACAGGCAATGAGCCAAAGGAATGATTATGATGATTGTACTGAAAGATGTTTACTACTTTTGGTTGATTCTCAGGGTATTATCGAACATCTTGTGGAGAACAGTTCCACTTTCCAGCAGAAAACAGAATTTTCTCAGCAGAAATACATCCGGAAGAAAAAGAAAAAGTACGAATATTATTTCGAATAAAAATTTATTACCTGTTGCTGGTTCATTGTTCTGACTTTTGTTTACAAGTATCTATCAGTTCTGTAATTTTATCTGTAAACTTATTTATCATTGTGATGACTTTGTGCCAGAACTGATTATTTGTCACATAGAAAGCAACCTGATTGCCTGCTTGCTTTTCACTGAGTGCTGATTGTTCATGGTGATGGATTGGTAACATAATTGACTTTATGTAGCACTATTTGAACTTCTAGCAGACATTTTCGGCAGACTTTAGACACTGAGTTATTAATGAGAGAACTTTCTTGTATGACTTTTTGGTTTAACTCTGATGTAGTTTAGCTAAACGCTAACAATCTGGCATAAGGAGCAGATAGATCCATTCCCGTTTCCCTACCAACGGTCAACTCTGTCATTTATTCATTAGTTGGTGTTGGTAAAGTTAGCAGTAAGAGAGATGGGTGCTTTGCTTGACTGCCATATAGTTAAATTTGACACATTTAATAACTGGTAATAATACATGCATCTATAACTTGTGATCATGCTGTGGTGTGATAGTCTGAATTTAATGAGTAGTAATTATACATGTACTTGAATGTGTTTTGATAGGCATCTATGAGAGTATCTATTTGTGTATTTTTTTATCTTTCTGTAGATGGTGTGGTTTGGGATTAGGTTAGAACTTAGAATGTTGCCATTTTTTTTAATGGATTGCCTTTCAAAATGTGATTTGCCTTTTTCATATGCTGTGGCCCTCAGAAAAATTTGAGAAGTATCTAATTTTATCAGATTGGAAAGAAAGTCGTTAGTTTATTTGGAAAGGGGTTATGTTTTTAGACATATCCTTATCTTTTCTGTCCTACGACCCAACACTCGTACGTTGATCGAAATGTACTACAGTCATGGACCAACCAAAATATGGTGAGTGGTATTTGCAAGCAATTAATAATTTACTGGCCGATACATAATAATATATCAATATTCAATTCAATTTTTCTCTAAGCTTGACTATAATTTTAAGATCACAAGGATCACTTTATACAGTATTCTTGGTTTTTCAAATTTAGCTATGATTTGTTGCTTAATCCAAGATGACAGCTTCTTTTTGATAAACCCCAGAAAGAAATGTTGTGAGGTCATCAGCAAAGACTATAAGTTTTTAGATTATTGAGCAAGTAACGACTTTGCCAAGATATGTTTTGAACATTACCCATTTTAATTGACCCAAGATTATTCCAGTAGATAATGTTAGCAGCAGATGAGTTTCTGATAATTGAGTTGATTATTATTTTGCTTTTAGCAATCTGAGGATGGACTCTTTAGCACAGATCTTGACTCAGGCCAACATCAGATCTTACACGAAAATGATGGTCATCGAATCTTGCAGTGGACTTGTTATTGGATCTATTCTTGAGCGCATTTCAGGTTGCTTACTCTTAACTGGTCATGAATAGGAAAGCAAAACTTGCTGGCTGTCTCCAATGGCCGTTGGAGAAGGGACGCAAATTGATGTTTTCTATATCTGGTAACCAGTTACATGCAGTAGTGGTATTTGTAAGCTGTTGCTTGATTGACAGTTTATACCACTCAAGAAACTTATGTCACCTATAAGTCAGTGATAATATAACTCTGCCTCAACACTACTTCCCTGACATGCATGTTAGTTTGGGTTCAACAGTTTCCAAACAGATCTGGCTGTTATTCGCTGATGTATTCCAAATAGTGGTTCTTCTTTGGGGATATGGGTTCAGATGTGATCCGTTAATGAACAAAGTCCAAAGGAGACTTTAAAAAAATACTGTGGAATTGAACTTGATATTTTTACGAAAATACAAGAATTTTCAAGCATCTAGCATGTGACAAAAGCAATCTATCAAAATGAACCTCCACCATGCCAAGTGAATAATGATTATATTGGTGGCCACGACACCCAGTAACTCAATGCAGGTGTAATCCATTAATCAACATGAGCTTGATATAGTGCCCTTTCAAGATGCCCATTTGCAGGTATAATAGATACACTGTGTGTAGGTCTTCTTAATTTAGAATTTTGATTGCTTTATAGTTGTTACATGAACTTTATTATTGGCCATAATATGATTTTCAGAATGTTGTTTAATCTCCAGGCAAAGGTGCTGTGGTCCACCTGTACACAGGTACTGCACCAACCAGGTAAGGTTCCTGGCTGACTTGGCACAGTTTAGTTCATGGCAGGCATTGCATAATAATTATCCAAATAAGAGTTTTATCATCTGTTATTCAATTTTTTACAAAGGTATATCTCTTCAAATTAAGTTAAATAATAGAAATATATACATTATTTTGCAAGTACTTTTGTTTTATTGGATGAGCTGGATAGCATTGCTGACTTATAGTTGACATAATATATTAAGGCAGTCATTGATTGGTACTGTTATAAAGCTAACTTATGCAGAACTAAGGAAATTAATGTGTTCACCTCCCTGTATTCCCTGTAAGATTAACTAGTCCTTCTTTCGTTAGGCGGTGGCATTGTTAATTAGGTGTATGATGTGATGGGTGCCTTGCTTGGCTGTTAACAGTTTGATCGATTCTTGTAATAGCTTGTCATCATCCATTCACACTATATTTGTTTGAAATTAAACAAAATAAAATTATTATTATCGTCCTTTGGAAGACACAACATTTTTGTATGTTAGGCCTGCTCTCACAGAAGGATATAATTTCTCCGATCAGTGCTTACAGAGTCTCTACAGCTTTCCACTTGACCAAGTCAGTACACTTAGACGACCTCTGCATTCCAAAGTGTCATCTAGTGATGAAATAAAGAGAATCGAGGCAGATGCTCCAGCAGACAACATGCAAACAGAGGTAAAAATCTGTCTTTATCCCGACAGTAGCGACCAATTAATAGGGTAGAGTAATTGAAATCATATTGGTTCATTTGTCAATCCGTTTTACTTTACGGACATGTACTTGTTGAATCAGCAATGATTCACTGAGTTCATAGTGATCTACATTACTTCTAAGCATCACATTTAAGTAAGTAAGTAAATATTTTCTTTAAAATGAATGCCTACAATCACACAACATGTGCAACCAAACATTTAACACACACTGTACACTTAACAAAAGCTTAGCCGTGGAAGAGTTGAGTTAATGACAAGAGGTGAATCTCATAAGCGATTCATACTCTTTTTGCATTCGAAGTTCGTATTAGTCTTGCAGTTTATCGTTGCTGTATTATTACAGCAGATTGAGCTGTTGCCAACTGGCTCCATCTGTGTCATGGCAAGAGCAGAGGAACAGCCGAGCAGTTCGAGTGACATTCCATCTGTAGAGAAACCAATTAAGTCCAGCGTTGGATGTGACGTGTCTCAGCCAGTGTTGGAGGAGGTGGAAAAGCCAATGTTGGAGGAGGTGAAAAACTCAGCTGAAGCAGTGGGAGACGTAGCAGTCAAATCGCAAGAAACTGATATGAGTTGTCAGTCAAAGATATCTGGCTCACCACAAAAAGAGGCTAAAGGAAACTGGAGGAAACGAAAATTTCAAGATGTGAGTACCTACTGTGATTTTGCCAGAGCTGACAAGGACAGGGTTTGTAAGAAGGGATTTTGTGCAACCCACTGCTGCAGAAGTCACTACAGACTCTCATTAAAAACACCACAATGCTTGATCTGTGGAATATTTTTAAATCGGTAGCATTGGTAGTATAAGAGTGATTTTCAATGTCAATGGTTGTATTGAAAAATTCATGATGTCTCTATTCCTGTTAAATTAGGCTGTTCTTTGGACCAAAGCTACCCTCTAATTTGGCATGTATGTAGGAGCCTCCTTAATATTGGGTATTCTATCACTAATGATGAGCTCCTTTAGCAATACTTGAGAGTTTCCTAGTTGCTTTTGTTTCACTATAGTCATTAAAGTGATAATCTGATGCTATGTTTCATCTTAGCAAGGAAAGGAATACAGAGATTTAGAAGGTTGTTATGCCGTCCATTGGTGACGAACAAGTATTAGCAACAGATAGACTAAATGGGACTCCTGGGTTATTGTGTTTACAGTGAAGTGTTTTATTGTATTGCTTTCTTATGCATTTATGATGAAATATTCTAATAATGTGAACACAGTACTTCCTAAGGTAGAATTGTTAGTAGGTTCTCAGTAGATATTTTGCAGGGACACTATTTAAGTACTTATTTATATTACATTCATAATTTTATTGATGCTGTTTAAATGGGGCTACATAAATGTTATATTAGAACTTTTTGCCAACTAGACTGAGGAGAGAGAAACAAGAAGACTTGAAAGACTGGCTCAAGTGCAAAAGGCAAAATCACTGATCGAGAAAGCTGACATGGACGGGTAAGCTACATTGAATTTTATCTGCTTCTGGTAGTACTTTCTGTAATACAGAATAATTGAGCAGCATACAAGTACTTTAAACTAATGTCTGTCGGACACATTTCACGGCTCATCTAAGGCTGTTTTTAAATAAAGCAAAAGTGAGATTTATTTTTTAAATTAATGAAGGACTGGCAAAATAAATTGAAAATGGTTGACTGCGACCTCTGTTTAAATTTCTACGCAGTGTGTGACTCAATAGCTGTTTGGTCAGAGTTTGTTTAAGTTGACTACAATGTCATTACTGCATCATACAATTGTTTACTAATATCATAACTTCTGATGAATTAATTTACAGGCTGATAGTTGCAGCCAAGCTTCACCCAACACCAATTGTCATGAGTCTGATTGATTTTGTTCGTCCAAGTCGACCGATTGTCGTCTTTTCACCATACAAAGAGGTAAAACTACAAACCAGTTTACTATATGATTTGAAAATGGTGATATTTGGTAAGTGGAATCAAGTTGACCCATTTCAAATATTTCTTCATGTAGGGACAGACTTACTGGCCATTCACTGTGTTATGAGTAGACTCTTAGCCTGCCTCCCGCAACTCCCGTCTTTTGGACGGATGGAAATTAGTTTTGCGCATATCAATTGTGTATGGATGTGATCAGAATGGTTGTCAAATCAAAGACAGTTCATCATTACTCAATAAGTTGTTTGTGTTAAGTGTGACATAATGAATAATCCTTTCCTCCCATCATCTAAAGCAGTGTTTCCTAAACTGTGTTCCATAGAACACAGTTTAGGAAGGGTTCCGTGGTAAACCTATGGTGTGAGCAAATGGAGGCATTTTGCTTAACATCTGTGTATAATTTTATATAACAGAGAATTCATATGTCAGTCTCATCGATATTTGTATTAATGTTAATCTAATCTAGGCATATACTATTGTCTGCATTGTGAAGCTATGTTTAGTATTGGGTTCCGTCAAAACCATTCTAACTCGTACAGTCGTTGGGTCACAGGTACCACCAATGCCCTACTCTTTATTTTGGCTAAGGGTGTTTAGTAACACAAAACAGACGAAAAGAAAATCTTTTGTGATCTTACGACATGTCAAATTCATTACATTGTTAAAGTTCATTTGTTTTGTATTTGTTATAAAACTGACTTTACTTTGTCCGGTTGTTTTATTGCAGCCATTGATAGACTGCTTTACTAAACTACGGGAGAAAGGTGGCGTTATAATGATCAAACTTACAGAGACATGGTTTCGTGATTACCAGGTTAGTGTTTTGTCTTGCTTTGATTGGTTTATAAGTGTTGATGAACTTGATGGAATAATAATTTTGCTAGTAACTGAGGCATCTTTCTGTGCCTGCCAACCCCACTAGCTATTGTGCTTGTTATGCAAGGTTTCACGTCTCATTCCTGTTTTTTACCAATAACTTTTTTAATCGATCGGCCACTGTGCCACACACATATATCCTCAAGTATTTCATCTATTCCTAAACTTTATTTCATGTTATAGGTTTTGACAGATCGAACACATCCAAGCATTAGCATGAGCGGATCAGGTGGTTATCTACTTACGGCAACAAAAGTAGCAGGCGACTAATCGATCATATATTCTGACGACTGTTATGCTGCAACATTGTAATCGCAGAGAGGAGATGCAGGCAGGCTGAACAGATAAATAACCCGAGACAACTAAACTATCACGAAAAATAATTGTCTGCTGTTTTAGATAAAAAATTACACGTGAGAAATATCTTGTAAGCAACCAAATTACAACGCATCATGTAAAGCACGAAACGAAAATGGATTGGACAAAATATGGCTTAGTTCAAAGTTAAAACACTTCCAATCTGATGTCAATGCATCTCAATGATAAATTATTTTATAAGATGAAATCGTAAGACGCAAATATTGGTTGTTATGTAAATGATTTTCTGTACGTGCGAGACTTGCAGATAGGATGTATATATGCACACGTGTTGCGTTGCATATATTATTTGGTGTGAACATATATTTTGGACTACAAAGATAGTCAAAACAGCTACACTGTAAATGCCAAGGCAGATAATTCATAAAGTTAAGAGTTCAAATAAATTCATAAAGTTAAGAGTTCAAATATCAACAGTATCTGAAAAGCACACATGTTGGTGCCACGTTCTTTACAATTTCACGAACCACGGAGTAAACGTGCCTGGCGTCGGCTCAGGATTCTGTTAACAGACAAATCAAAATGACTCAAAAACTCCCAGCATCTGATGTAAAGTGCTTTTTTAAACTAAAATCGCTGCAAAACCATATAAGTGCACACATGGCCTATCATGGAAACCAACTTAGGTACAGGCGATGATGTAAAACGGCTCTTATGCGGCCCGTTAATTATAGTCCGCTCAAGTCCTTCAGT
Source organism: Bimastos eiseni (assembly GCA_959347315.1). Lineage (NCBI taxonomy): Eukaryota > Metazoa > Annelida > Clitellata > Crassiclitellata > Lumbricidae > Bimastos > Bimastos eiseni. Next base: position 24,902,704 of record OY365814.1, on the reverse strand, counting down.
TGCGTATCCAAAGATCATGCGGTCGAACGTAGGCCTACTTGGGATTGTAGAGATTCGATTATAATGATTAAGCCCACGGTTCTTTGTGGTTTTACAGTTAACGATAAATGTAAACAATGCAATTGAAAACATTACCGGCATTCCATAATAAAATATGTTTCAACGTGATTACTATATATTGTCATACCCGCTTTGTAAAGTCATCGATGCATGCCATACGAATTCGTTCAGCCGTGGCAGGGCTATCTAGGCGGAAATTCCCTGTGAGACCAGCCTCCTTTCTTGCCGCCTCAATGGCTTCCTTGATGGCAAAGAATATCGATGCAGAAAGAAACAGAGGAGGCTCACCAATTGCCTAAAATGTACAACGACCATGTAGAGGCAGCGATCTCGGTTGAGAGGTGGGGAGGGCACCCAATGAGAGGGTAAGAAATGTGGGGAACAAACGTATAATATGTCACCTCTCTGTAAAAGGTGGGGGGTGGACTTGTCAGCCTCGACCCCGGGATCGCCGCCTCTGCGACCATGTTCATCTTACACCGCACCACCTGTTAGCATAATTATGAGACCACACGTGTAGAGTAAAAATTCCAAAAAACTTATTATAAATTCAAGAAATATGCATTAGTATTGCTAATGAAGAACTAATCCTTTCTGACAAAAATATCGCAGAAAAAGATGACGATGAATACCTTTGAGGAATAGACAGCTTTTGAGTTGGGCGCATCTTTGAGTAATGTGACGTTAAATTCGATGGGAATGTTTGAGACACTTGGTATCTTGTACGTTCCTGGACCACGAGTGTACAAGTAACCAGAGGAAGAATACTTCTGCTCTTCAATAGTATAGTAACCGTAGCCCTGGAAACAAACGCAGAAAATGGGTTAGGATATATTTCTGCTCAACAGCGTAATGCTATTCTGTGTAAAATAAATAATTGGATGGAAACATGGGATTTAATGGTTTTTAACCTAGGCCTATAGTACCGCCAGCTAGAGAAAATGACTTACACTCGATCGAGAAGTTTTCTCAGATCTGGCAAAATGTTAACAACCTCAACTCCCAATCCTAAATGCTTCTTAAAGCATCTTCTTTGTTGAGCAGGCGTTAATTGTGTCTCTAGAATCAATCAGGCCTGAGATTAACTCAAGGAATTGCAATGGAACTTTACACTCTTATTGCGCCTAGCTGTCGAAAGTGCCTATAGTGTTCATTTAACACGTTTTCTGCGCGCGCACACACACACACACACACACGTGTGTGTGCGCGCGCGCGCTCACACAAAACGTGTTGACGTTGTTCTTAATGAACACTAAGCATTTTCGACAGTATATATATTCTTCTCTATGATCCATCGATGAATTGACATCGGTAAGCAGTTCACAAATTGCTCTAGCTTAATCAATTCTGTTAATTTCTCAAAATTTTCTCCAACAGTAGAACCATCTAACCAGCTTTGAAAAGGTAGACTCAAACGAAACGCAAAATTTGAATAGGTCTCTAAATTTCCCTTTTGCAACGTTCTGAATCGGCGACGGTAATATTCAGGCACTCTGGCATACGCGGTCAACAACGCTTGTTTTAAGATATAGTCCTGACATGCCTCAACAGACAATTCAGCAAAAACCTTCTGAGCTTTGCCAGTTAGTTTTGCCTGAATTAACGCAGCCCACTTTGCACGAGGGAAATTATGAACAATCATGACCTTTTCAAATGACATTAAATAATGCTCTAAATCTCCATCAAAAGGGGTAACAAATTTAACAGCGACGGAAATTTTTACCGCTCTGCATCCTCGTTCACCGCATGCGACACACCTCCTAATTCGAGAGCTCTCATTTTTCTTCATGTTTGAACTTTTGGTCACTCTCGTCGGCCTCTTTGTAGTCTAGCTCTGCGTTCCTCAATTTCAGCCTGAATTCTAAGTTTTCGTTCTTCAACTTTGGCTATGTCTTTCCGCTCTTGCGCCTGAATTTCAGATTGTATTTTAAGTTTTGCTAACTCAAAATCACGTTCACGCTCTCTATCCTCCCTAATCTGTCGCCGTTCCTCTCCCTTAGCTTCCTTTTTGGCATTTCGTTCCAACACTTTGCTTTTAATTTTCCACTCTTCTATCGGGGTTTTAATCGGCCCCAGCAACTTAGCTAACAACTTCTGTAACTGTATTTTTGTCAGTCCCTTTACTTCCTGCCCCAAAGTCTCTGCTTCCTGCCTCAACTCCTCAACAGTCATTTCAAAAATATCCTCAATAGACAACGACTTAACGCTGTCGGAGACTCCATATTTCAGATATTCACAATTCAAAAATAAATAACGAAAAAACTTCTTCCAACTAACTTTCAAATTTGCTTATCGCGAAATTATAGAAAATAGTGCCGAAACGGACGGGCCCCCATATGTTAGAGAAGTCCTCAAGTTCAACCAAAAAGTATAATATACATTAGCTTTAGTTACAAGTAGTTAAACATGAGTATACCTTTTCCAGAAACCAAATGAAACAAAGTTGATCTTCAGGCAGAACAGAGTAATAAAACAGTAACTTTCAACACAATCTTGTTGGTAATTTGACAGGAAACAGTCAGTAGGTTTAAGAATAATAATTTGTCACAAAAGAGTAATAGCTAAAGTTTAACCTCAACAGATCTGGCAAGAACGATCGCGTCCGACCAAAAACACCAGTCTGTCCCTACACTCCTTTATAGATGGCTTATATAGCTATCACCACACCTCTTTCTAGTCTAGCCACTAAACTACCGAAGGTAAATACACATTACCATCCCTCATCAGGATTCATGCTCATACCAGCGACATAAGTATCAGCAAGATTATGCAACAATATATAGGCCTATAGTTATAATAGGGCTTGAAGTGGGAAAATAGAGGTGCCAGTATGGGTAAGTACCATTCCCCTCCCCTCCCGGTATACTTGCAGTCGGCCAGGAGAGGTACCGGCATATGCCACAGGCCTATGCCCTACCGTTTCATACGGACCCACTTTAAGCCCTGATAATAGTATTCGTAATGTATAATGCATCATTGTGAATTTCATAGCTAATCAGCTGACCCACGCAGGAATTGTAAGCCCATGTATTGAGCACGGCGGAGCCAAAAACTAAGCTACTGAGGTAGTCGAATTGAATTAAGTGTATAATAGGCCTATGTAGAGGCCCTAAGCCTATAATCGCTCACGTTGTGTGTGTGCAAAGAGTAAGTGCAACTGGGTTCTAGTAATGTTAAGACAGAAGAAATATTTGAAAACTCCAAACGGTGTCAATGTAATTAACAGCCGCGTACTACACGAAGGTATAATATATAATTAATTATAAGTAGCAGTAGGGGAAGAAAGTATGAAGTAGGTCACAGAATAATTAAGAGAGGTGACAAAAAAATAATTATTCTGTGATGTTGGCATTTCTGCATAGGCATATGCTAGTTTCAGATTCCTAGCCTGTCTAAAGACAAGCAAGCATAAGCCTACCTAGAAACAAAACAAACCTGAAGAAAAGCTCCTTCGATTTGTCCAATGTCGATGGCCGGGTTTAGGCTTTTCCCAACATCCATTACGATGTCAGTCCTCAAGACCTACGAACAATGTGCACGTTACATTTTTGCACCCAGAATAAACTGTGGCGATAAAGCACTCAAACTTGCAACTACAACACTTTCAGATCAGCACACGTAGGCGTAGAGAAGCCTACATGTTGTAAACAAGCGACATGCAGTCGAAGGGCATATTACTTTCATTGTTATTTAATATTTCACAAGATGGAAAATTTTGCTGGTCATTTGGTACATCAGATTGCTGTGCTGTGAGACGAGATAAAGTAAAATAAATGGCTTAGGAGTCAGTGTTGTGGTAGAGCAAACACGTCAACGTATTCAACTATCGTTCACAATCCCATTTCAGGCCCAATTCGCCAGGTTCGAAAGGTTCTGCGGGTAGAAGACGATCAGGTCCCCCCGAGGGCCCATTGGGACGGAGCGAATTTGGCTGAGGACCTGTTCTTCTGTGGCATCATCGTTATCATCATCATGATCATCACCACCACTCTTGTTATTATCATTCTTGTTATAGTAATAGTGTCGTGTCTGCCTGTTGTGTACACCTGTCTACTGTGTTCTTTCTACTGTGGCATCTACCTGCTGTATACGCTTATCTACTATCTACTGTAATCCATCTACTATCTACTCTAGATATCTATCAACTGTATCCTATCTACTGTAGTCTATCTACTATCTACTGTGTAGTCTCTACTGTCTCCTATCTACTGTGTATCATCTACTATCTACAGCAAATTAGTATAAAGGGAATGGTCGTCGTCGCCTGGGGATCGTCATCGGGGAGCCTTGTAGATTCGGCTTCGGCCTTGCAGTCTCGGCGCCTAGGAAGCACGAATAGTCGTCGTGGTTGCGATAGTCGTCGTGGATATAGTCGTCGTAGATTTGCGATAGTCGTCGTCAGCCATTGACGTAGCGTTGCAATTACTCGTTAGTTATCGACGTAGGGCGTATTGAGGGAGTGAGATACGGACTGTTTCCGAATGGGCGCTACAGAAGTATTGTTTTCCGTTGTACATTAAAAGAGGATTATCGAACAAGCGTGTCTTATTCCAAGCGTCATCCAGAAGGGAGCTATTTAAACCTTAAATGGTTAGTCTTCAGCAAACCACTGAAGCCTTACTCAGCGGACTGCAACACGAACTACCCCCCCCCCCCATATCGGACGGGGCTGAAAGTCGTCATCCTGGTCACTGTCGAATAGGCCCCGTTCCGTTACAATAGCAATTATTATGATTGTGAGGCCTGTTTATCTGTTCTGACCGTATGATCCCCTGTGAGGCAGTCTATCTCGACTTCTGAGCAAGCGGCGCCCATAGTGAAATAGGCAAAGAATCGGTCAGTGTTTGTTTCCCATTCATCGCTCAGTCCTGGATATCTGTAAGAGATAAAAAAAACTTCAAATCTGTATTGTTTCGGTAGACCCATCTCTTTAGATTTACCTAGCCCAAGCATAAAATAGAATTTTTAACGAATCCGAGATTTCTTCCTTAGACGGCACACTTAATTATGGCATTTCTAGGATCGCAAGAATTACTTATTAGGCCTAATGATAGCTTCTGTCGTCAGGTTAAATTAACAATTGATCTAAGATTATTGATGAACTATTCGCGATCGATGGAGGTCATAATGACCCGAGATGTCGTGAGAGCTTTATGTCCAAACCATATCATTATAGACAGTTGCTCGGATTTTATCGTTCTAACTATTACTCTTGGGTCAAGTAGGCTACATCCTGCCTGAAATTAGTAAAATCTTGTAGGCCTATGTGCGCTGACGAACAATCGGGAACAGTTGTACTGTACGATAGATTTGTCCTCACGTGTAGAATCCGGTGGATGAAAGGCAGACTCTGTCCATGAAAGCGCTGCCGAGCCACGTTTCCCAGGGTCCCTTGGGATTTGCTTTTATGTATGGCTGTAGACGCTCCATTAGCGTCTGACAGGCCTCCTATTTCACAAGCATAAAGTTCGCAGCCACTATTACTAAATGTAACACTTAGCCAATGGGAAAGTTAAGAAATGATGAACAATTTTGAATTTAGCTTCTTTGTGAATTAGAAAACACTATGATTTAGTTTCCAATTGAATTAGAAAACACTACGATTTATAGTTTCCCTTTGAAATAGAAAACACTGATTTAGTTTGTAGGCCTACAACGAGCAAGCGTATGTAAGTAAATCACTCACTACGACTGCCATTCCATTGAGATCCGATCCAACACTGGCCGCAGTGGGTGGCGCATTTCCACAATGACTTGTACTGCATTCACTAACGTAGATTTTTGATGTAGGAATCTTCAACACTCGACTGGCAACCTGTAAAATATTCAACTCTAGACACGCTTTTACTACTATTGCTTGTTATCGAGCTTGATAGTCGATACGTGATTTCTCATTTCAAAGGTATCGAGAGTTCAATTTCTGTTTTTACTTAAGACGATTCCCGCACCGTAGGCCTTATCGCCTATCGTACAGTACAGCAGTTCCTGACTGTTCGCGCGGCTTACTCAGTATAGGCTATATAGTCAACAACTGGTTGAGCTGCAGCTGGAGCAAAATCTTGAAATTAATGTCTTAGTCGGGATTGAACTGCGACCATTCGGTTGATATTCCAGTAGGCTAGCCACAAATTTATGTTCTTACGCACCCCATAATTATATTGTAGGTGCGCAGATAAAAACCTGGCGTTTGTGTTAGGCCTACACGTAAGCAAACGCCGTTCAAACACACGCGAGAACTATTTCAGACTTGACAAATAACAGACTTTAGTCCGAGCACAATAGAAAATAACTGTAATGACAAAATTCTTTGCCCAATTAAATGACACCACGTACGTACGCAGGGATACAGAAGTCCATAATGTAGGCCTATGCTAATCGTTTCATTCATGCATTGAACACAAGGCCACATCATGAAGTCTAAAGACCTAATGGGCTTAAGTTGAAATTTAAAAAAACGGCATGATCCTTCGTTCTTGTGATGTAGAACTAGGATTAAATAACTAATTGAGCTTTTTTATTCAGTTACCCAAAAGGACCTGATTATCGTGGTCTTCGCTACCGAATTCCTGAGAGCAATCGGAGCAAACCTGAATCATCTTAGTGTTGATCCCTTGGCCCATTTCCACCGCAGAAAATGAAAGGAGCACAGAGCCATCCAGGTATATGTGAACAAGTGCAAAACCCTGCAAAACAATATTCTACAATTATTCTAAAGCATAATTTTTTCACATTTGGACCTATATCTCCATGAGAAATCTTGGAAGGCGCCATATTATATATATATATATATATATATATATATATATATCCGACCTATATCCTACCATGCTCATGCTATAAGTAAGGGTCGGAGCAGCTGTTCAGCCAGATGATTGATGTTCCCATGCATGGGTAGTTGCTGGCCGAATGTACGACAGGCTTACTCGTTTACAACCGCGTTTTTTACGAGGGAAAATAAAGTAGAAATCTAGAAACTTGTATGCTGCCACGAATTTGAAATTCATATCTTCGATTTGACTCGACGCTCGAGAATGACTGGCTTCCACATTTAACCTATAGCTCAATAGTCAATACAATGCATCCGAACTCTTCACACCCTCTGGTCACCCAGCCTTAACCGATAATTCTCCTATTTTACTCTTTCCCATACCCAATCACTATATACTCATCTCAAGCTCTCTGATCCATATCCCACACTGCACATGGGCTAGGGAATTAATTTCCATCTTAATTATGCAAATTCTCAGCTGCTCCACCATCACCAACATTGCCATTGTCCCTCTTCCGGCTTCTCTACTCATGACCCCCACAGACTGAAGTCGTACCTGTGCATGAAATCTTATCCTAATCAAACCGATCTTCCTCCTTCCAACTAAAGCCCATTGGCTGCAACACCTCTGCATTCTCCCTTTGGTCTCTCTGTCAACCCGATTATACTGGTGCCGTGCACTTTATGAATTTGCAATTTATGATAAGGAAGATGTAGAATATCTTGACTTGACAATATTTTGATGTGGACTTCAGGGCTAACGGGAACTGGCCTAATGACCGCATTAATCACGTGACAGACGAGTCTGCGCAGCACTGGTCTATTCGTATAGCCAACCGTCGCAAAGCGACTACGCCGATAAGCCTAGCACATTACATCACATAAGGAGGATGCGACGCCATCCGGATGCGGTGTTAAGAATCTCGAAAAGAGAACTCAGAATTTTTTTCTTGGCTGATTTTACGCGGAAGTTATAGAAAACATTGGTCTACACAAAGGCCTGCTACTGAAAAGCCAATGAAGACCTGTAGGCCTACATCACGAGATTTATAGTAATTACTCAAGATTAGAATTTAGGCCTACAACTGAGGAAAATGAACACCGAGAAAGACAGCTATTTAATTGCGTTGAATACATTTAGAAATATATATAGGCATACTAAAACTACGTAGCTCTCATGATAGATAGCAAACGGCGATCAGTAATATGAAGTTTGATTTTCTGCAATTGAGATTTGCCAACCGTGTTAAGAGCTGACAGCTCAAAGCGGATGCCAAACTTGACGGGAATAACTGATAGCCCACGTTTCAGCCAGCGATTCTTACTACAAAATAGAAAATTCTGTGGAGTCTAATCTAGTTAGGAGAAATCTAAATATCTAGCAAGGAAATTCACATAGTGACAACAGGCAATCACTCAATTTAGTTAAAGTTTCGAATTCATTTCGTTACTTTCATAAAAAAAAGGACTCAGAGCATAACATGGTTTAAGTCGATGACGATTAAGTTTTTTCGGTCACGCGCCTGTAATACGACAACAATCAGATGAGTCATTCTATCCCCAATGAAGACTTTGAAGACAATGACAGTGACAATAGAAACGAAATGGAGTGACGCACCGATATTCGAGCTTAGAACAAAGCGAGACTTTTTATAATATTATAATATATAAATTTACTCAGAGCGTGAAAATGCACTGCTAATATAATGTCTATGGTTCTAAATTGAGGTACGCGTATAGGCCCTACCTGTTAAAGTCACATGCTTGTTGCCTCTTCTTTTCATAATTGCTCTGCCTAATCACATCATTCCAGCACCTTGGCAGTGTAAAGTCTACAAGCGGTTGATTGTAGAATGTTTTGTCCCCCTCCTTGTACATATTCAACTCACGAACCTCAACAAATGTAACAGAAAATTTTACTCCATTTCTTTTTAAGTCGTCGTATGAGACAAATGTGCATGACTTACATGTACCACAAGCCCGCTGCTGCTACAAGTGTCGACACCGTTGCTTAATTTTTATTCCTAATAGCGACCTAGCTGTCAAGTCTGGAAAAAAATCGATCTCATTACTCTACTCTGAAGCGGTATTGTCTGAACATTTTGCCACATAGCTACAGTCGTGAGTTCGACTTGACAGCTGTAGGCCTAAGCGAATTGTTTAGAGTCAACGTGCCAGCTCGCTAAGTCAAATATGCCTACTGAAGACAACATTAACATAGGCCTACTGTAACAGTATTTAGCTAGTCACGTGTAAGCTTTACGCTGACAACTGTGCCTGAATTTAGGAACCCATAAAATAGTAACTCGTCGAAAGCTTCTGGTCACTAAATATATCACACGTAAGCATCATAATTATAATAGCACTGCATTAATTACGTTTAAGCTGATAAAAAGGTATGTGACCGTGACCCTACCTCTAGCGAAGAAATTTTGAGTGTTCTTGCAATTTCGTCGATTACATTTTCACATGTGAACGTGCCCTGTGGAGCCCCAAATCCTCTGAAGGCCGTATTTGAGGGAATATTTGTGCGACAGACATATCCAGTCATTCGAATATTCTGAATATTATAGGCGTTATCGATGTTGAGCAACGATTTCTTCATTACCTATGAAACATTATTACAACTAATCTCAAAATACGAGGATGCTCCGTAATTGCTTAGAATTCTGGGAGCTTAAGGTTCTAATTAGTACGTAACAGTTCTGGCATTGTACAGTGCAGGTACAGTTTTGGTATGAAAAATGGAGGTAGCCTACATGTAATGTAACGTCCCTTCTGATATGTGGAAGTTACGGACAGGCCTACCCCTCGTACGCCCAAAATTAATGCCTCTGGTGACTGAGTCTATAATACTATATATATATATATATATATATATAGTGCCTCGTTGATCACAGACGCTGCGGAAGGCACGGAGAAGGTGATAAGGGCGAGTCCGACCGAGCGAGGAGATTTGAAACACTAGGCTGTGACAAACGCTTACTTAACTATAGGCCTACTAAAACTTAGCCTACATACTAAACTAAAATAAATTGTCACCACCAACCTCTTCACCAACACCTTCACTATTTTAACATTTCTAGATGTTCAAAACACCGGCACTCCTAAGAGGACAAACGAAGGTAAGTGATTGACATGGACAAGAAGCCATAGGCCTATGAATCATCATTGGTAAAGACAGAAAAAGGAAATGTGAAACCTACGTTGGCCGATAAATCGACAGTGTCGCCGCTGTTCTGGCAGTAATCGATTTCCAGCGCTTCAATCTTTCCTTTGCTAGAGAACCCCACCTAGAAACAAACCGTTTCAAAAGTAACAAAGCAGTTGAGTTGAAAAGACATTAATTTGAACTATCAATAACGATCAATCGCCTTATAAAAGGAGTATACAGAACCACAATGGTCGTTTCTAAATTCTTCTGATAAGAGTGCAAATGTACTCATAATGCTTTCTTATATTAATAACGATCACGCAACCAGAAGAAGTACATGTAGAGCCACTGCATCATGTAGATATTTTTCAAATCTTATCCTTTAATTTATGAAATATCATAATGACGGCGAACCTTATACTTGACGAGATATGGATGCCTCGTGCCCGTCAGGACCATGTCCTCTTCTCGGTCGAGCATACAACGTACTGGACGTTTATGTCTAGTGCAAGAAGACAACAAACTCTTTGATAGTGGGCAGGAGTAGAGGCGGCGATCTCGGCTGATAGATGGGGGGGAGGAGGAGGAGGAGACATCCATTGAGTGGAGTAAGAAATGTTGGGGGGACAACCGTATAACGTGTCACCTGTCTCTAAAAGGTGGGGGTACTTGTCCCCCTTGACACCCCCGGGATCGCCGCCCCTGGGTAAGGGGCGTGTTTCAACTTACGCTCTGGCCTGTACATGTAATTTGTCACAGAAATAAAATGATATGACCGGACCTTTTCACTCATAAGCCTACTCCAAAATCCGGGGTATGCTGTGACGATGCTACTCCCTACACCGAAACACGGGGCTATGCAGCCATGAGATCAATAAATTTTGCTAACGTAAGTCTACTGCTCAATGGAGACGTAGGCCTATAGGCCTAATTTGGTAACCGTCAGTTAGGGCCTACTCTCTCTGCATAACATAACACAAGTAGGGCCTAAGTCTTATCATAGATAATTATTCATATTATTAGAAACTTGAAAGTTGAGAAGTTCAGAAGAAAAGAGCAGCTTATATTCTGAAAGGAAAGTTTACTTGTATGCAGCTATGGCCACTGGAAGAGCTAATACTGTGAAGCGACTTTCTTTGCCACCGAAGCCTCCACCTGGAAGTTACAAACCAGAAGTCAGAAACTGTTTTCATTGTTCAAGTATTTAGTAGACCTATGAAAAATCTAGGGCCAGACAAAATCGCTAATTCACGGAAACCGTAAAGTTTTGCGTTTGCCGTGATTTTAACATGTTCTGCGATTTTAACATGTGCCTTGAATTTTCACGCATGCTGCACTTTTGTATCGCAATAATTTAAATTTACTCTGCTAAAACTAAAAATTTGTACCTTGAAAGACCACCTCGATCATGAGCATTTGGAATCACTTCGTTTATTTTTACATACGCCTACTAGCAAAGTCGTGTCTGTGTCTATATAAAAAATAATTGAATCAGCGATTATTGATCGCCGATTACGTCGAGCCTCGTTTCACATTTCGAGGATGTGAAAGCTTTCATCGCTGCCAACATACCGCTATGCAAACTGGCGTTACACACAGACAGTTGACGAGTTCTCTGCCCGAAGGCAGGTCCATTTGGCTTTACGCCACCCGGGGATGAGTTGAGTGAGGTGGCTTCCAGTTGCCTTCGTCACAGACAATAATGGGTGAGCAACTGGATCCATGGTCGCTACGCAGTGACTCGGGGTGGGTTCGAACCTGCGATCCTCCGAACGCAAGGCACCGAACATCCCACTACGCCACCGAGCCCCATTTCACACACACAGATAGTTAACAAGTTCAAATAACCTAAATCTGATCTTACCCAATCGCTTGGCTCTGCATACAATCTTGTTACAGCCGATACCAAGTACAGTTGCCACAGCTCTCTGCAAAAGACATAAACAACTATGTAGCGATTTTAATGTAGGCCTAATGTAATGACAGTTCAACATTTGCAGCTGAACATAACCCAGAATAAAGTGAAACGGTTAGATCTAGTTGGCCCAGAATAAACACCATTAGTCAGGGATTCGTGTAATACAGGTATTTGGAAACACTGCCTCAAGATAACAGTGCTGCACTGACCAGATAAGAAGGAGTAATAAGGACAACAAGTCGTCGAGCAGCGAAATATTGACGACCAAAGCACTATATGTTTCGCCAGCAGACAATACAAGCAGCTTGCTGTATAAGCCTACCTGTAAATATGAAGGATTTTGAGAAGAACAGTAGACTTCCATTTCGCCATCACCATCTGATGGAACAGCCAGAGTGGCGTGAGTTTCCAGATAGAAATGTTCCTGGCCACCCATGCGGAACTCGCCCTCTAAGACGTGTTCTGCCCTGGACATTGCCCCATCCACATCCCCAAATGTCACCGTTCTTGGCGGAACATGGAAAGACCCAGCTGCGATCGCTTCCTGCAACAGATCGTTTTGTAACTGGTGTTATGTGTGCAGCGAAGTTGACTGGCGCTTTTGGCATGAGATGGTGCGTGTCTAGATAAAATCATTATACGTCCACTGCACGACTATTATCTCAATGATCGTTGTAGTAATGAGAGGCTGGAGCCGCTGGCCAGATGAATTGAAACGGCGAACCATCCAGACGGTGCTGTGGCGTTGGTGCTTTGCAGCCCTGGCGAGGGGTGCCCTCCGTCGCTAGTCGACATCGGCGACCTTTTCATTCAGGTACAGACCTAGGAGCCCGCATTTGGCATGAGTTAACGGGTGTTCACAGCGGTTCTGTCGTGGCCAATCACGGCCAAGGATTGCCCCATGACCAACATACATGAATGCACACATAAATACACATTGTACAAATATTGAGAAAGTCAATCAAACACTGGCATCAAAATTCCACTCACCTCAACTGTTATGATTGGCTTCAGTTCTTCATATTCCACTTTCACAGCCTTGGCTGCTCTCTGCGCATGAACCTGATTATCGGCCAACACTGCTCCGATGACTGAGGCCTGTGATGTGACCTATTTTCAATACAAGGTGATACTCTTGTAACTCTCAATAATGTAATTCTGCTCACATATAATGCCGAAGCAATTATTGCCCATGCAAAAAAGATAACTTATATATCAACCATTATCTCTAGATAGACTATAAGAATTAGGCCTAGCTATTTAAGTTGCTAATTGATGCTCACAAAGACAGTTAAGTCTAAGCAGAAGAGCAGATCAGTGAAAGTTTTTCCGAGTATGATTAATATTTGAACGCGGATCAGGAAATTGCCAAGAAGTTAATCAGTGAGGAGCATAGTCGGCGTAGGCCTACTTGTACTTAAAATTGTCGCTAAAACAGTTAAGTGTTCGTCTTAAAAATTAGTGTCAGCAATCGGGTCTGTGAGCTTCTTTGAGTGCAGTTATACGCAGTAGGCCTATAATTTTAAAGTGTGATGAATGCTTGAATAAAGACCACCATGTATGTAAACCTGACTTCCGTAATTGGTTGCGGTTTGTCAACCGATGTTTTTTCTAATAAAATGAATATCATCGTTAGCGGTGAATAAACGTTGCGCACACCGAATCCCATAGCCATGCGTTTCTATTCTGAGGCACGGCGCAGAAGTGTGAACGTGACTATTACTGAAGAAGCAAAGTTCCGATGAGTTCCGAAATGCTAATACGTCCAGAGACTAATCAGCGCGCAACCAAACGACATCCGTTTTATCCTGCATAGTTAGATATAAACATTCTGATAGAGAAGTCCAACACATGCCATGTCTTCAGCGAAAACTTTTTCATCTTGGATGACAGTTCCAGCCTTGTTTTGTCCCGGAATATCTTTCCATGAAACGTAGTCCACAACGCCTGGCATAAGTAAAGCCTTTGAAGGGTCGACATTTAGAATCTTTGCATGTGCCTTCGTACTAACCACAAGTGACAGATAGTATTCCCCTAATAAAATAAAATAAATTAAGATAAAATTAAGTAACATGAAATAAAATAAATGTAGGAGTTCGTAAATCCTTTAACCTCATGAACGAGTATCTCACGTGGATTAGTGTTGACAGCCATTAAACCTGCCTCATCCTTACCCATGCATCTTATGCAGATACCTGAATATCATGTAGCGCGTTTTATATCTCTTTGGAATATTTTCAGCATAGGCCTAATAAATTATTAATCACTGTCAAATTTTAGGCTAAGCCTGTTAGAAGTTTAAAGAAAACACAATTAATTATGTCCAGTCCCTATATTTTATTCATGTTAGCACAAACACTTTAAATTTTTCACTACCTTGTCAGAATTTATCAGTAAATAAGCTGGTTCTTAGTTGATCGTAATCGTAATCTCCAAATGTCTAAAGCGCCACTTTAAAGCTAAGCGCATGGCACCAGCTTATTCACGAGCGCTGAATGTTAGTATGTGCAGAGTGTTACAGTACAATACAATGGTTTAACACCATGAGACCAGCTTATTCACCTGCGCATTAATTGTTTCGGCATACCTTTGAAGGTAGGTATGTCGTCAATATAAACGGCTTCTCCTGTCACTTGACGCAGTCCTGACATGTGTGGCAATGGCAGTCCCACTGCATCGACCTTAATCTGTCCTTGGGGTGTTTCTTCAAACACCTGGACACCGTGGCTTGCGTCTCGATAATGCTCCCTCGTAGCACTCAAGTACGCTTCCGGAAGAAAATTATCCCAAAGAGTTGGCTGAAAAGGATATATCGCTGTCTAGTAATTTATCAGCAATAGATAAGCCCATTACACTACAATGACTTTGATGCGTGTGTATTGGTAGGCCTACTATTCGTTAATTTCTTACGACCAGTGCGTTTTTCTGGCGGAACGCGCCGGACCTTTTCAATTGATTAAAAATAAATATAGTAGGTGTGAAAAAACTCTGGGATTTGACATAAAACTTTACAATTTAAATTTTTACTTTCTAAAATTAACAAATAGTTCCTTTGATTGTATAGATTGTGATCAATATATTTTATTTGGAAGCTAATTTTAGCGTAATTTCTTTCGGCAATAAGGATGCGTTCTGAAACCTTTTTCTCTAGAAAAAGGCACTGCTTACGACTGAAGTGAAATGTAATGTTCGTAATTCGAAGCATTGTCCTAACAGCAACGAAATCACCTGCCAAAGGCCCTATATCTTGCTCACTTTGACCTTTAACTGTGCAGTCTGCGCTGTAACTTAATACAGGCCTAATGTAATGTAAATTTTCGAAAATTTCTCAGCGCCCACAAAAGCCACGTAGGGAGACCAGCTTATTCACCTGCGCTGTACCATGAGGTCTCCATCGTAATCAATATGTTTGCACTGTTATTTCTGTCTGAAATGGCTCCTTTATTTTTCCCTAATGGATGTCACAAAAGTGAATGGCACACCGGATACACCATCACTGAAACCAACCAAGCTGCAAGCTGCTGTTTTATGTGGGATGGCTGTAGCGCCTGCAATTTTAATATAGGATTTTTCAGAAGGCGCCCATCAAAACATATTTTAAAATTTTATAATGGTGCTGTGAAACAAAATATCACACAAGATTAAATAAGAATAGATCGAATCGACTGAAATCATATTGTAGACCATAGAAAAGAACAGCACAGATTATAAGTGTAGGGCTGTAGGCCTATATATAAGAATACAGATTAAACGCTGATAGAACTATGGTCTCGGTTGAAGTTTTATGAGTAACAATTTATTTTGAATACAGTAGTGAACTATGTTGGCAATTAGGAGTGTTATTGCTGTGAAATTGTTACGTATACCTCTCATATAAAATAAATAAACTGGTAAACTATTCAATTATTTCTTTGTAAAATTCTAACTGAAATTAAGTCATGTCAAACAATTCCTGTCAAAAGCTATCTATTTTTATAAGTAAAACAAATCTTAATAATCAGTTTAAACATTCAAATATTTCTGCAGCACATCACTAAGTTTTGACTTTTGTTAGCATGCGAATCATTTCTAAGTCACTCACCAGTTTTTGTTGCAAACTGACGCGCACAGTCAGGTAGAACTTGTAGAAGAAGCTCATAGTCAGACTACAACGATACGCTTCCATGCCTCCTGGAGTACCAGGTGCCAATGGCAACTCATCGGCCAACAGTTGAGTTGCAAGCGGAATCAAATCGTCCTCCCATTTCCTAAAAGCGGCATCAAACAAAGCAAATTAATGCACAGTGCTTTGTCTTTTTACCCTCTTTTATTTAAGTTTTTAATGACGTCGGATCGTCGGTTAGTTGGAGTTCTTTCAACTCTTTTTCTGGTATGCTCCCGTCGACCTACAGAGCTGAAATTTTGCCCATGTCACGCTTGCATGACAATGCAATGTAGCAAACTTTTACGGATATCACTCAGAAATTGAAAAAAAGAAGACAAACAAGTGCAAAAAATTAAATATCGTCTACCCACTCGAACGAGTCCTCCTTGACGAGGTCCACTCCGGCAAGTTTACATCATAAATGATCTCTTAAGGAAATGGATTGATTGCGTTATGTACCAGATTATCAAGTCAATAAAAGAGAGTCCCCAAAAAACTCATGTTTTTATTTTCACTTGTAGTTCAATCAGAACTATAGTCGATTACGCACTGATTATATCCTGGTCTTTATAAGTTAATCTGTTGAGACGATCTAGGCCATACAGTTAGCGCGGACAATTTGTCTGGATAACCAAAAATAACATGCATCATGAGTAGGTTTACTGTTTGGTTTTGTTGCGCCATCGGTTGATGTCTCGCGCAAGAGACACCGACATAATAGAAGTTAGTAATTACAATTGCAGAGTAGCATCGTGCGATGACACTATCGGAATGAGTCCAACACTCTATGCTCCATCTCCTGTTGACATAATTACATTCTCACCTGCATCGCTGTAGTGATATATGAAAGTCGAAAATGACTTAAATTAATGTTCGTTGACATACCGTCCTTTGAGCTGATTGGCCGTTTTGGTAGCCATGACAGTGAACGGAGCCATCCCACCATAGCTCAGTGCAATGTCCTTGATAACTGTGCTCCCGTCTTCAAACAACACCCTCATGCCAGCATTTACGATTGCAATGTCGTCCTCTCTTCGCTGTGACTGCTTGTAACCGTGAAAATACTCGTTCTGAAAACAGAACTATACTCATGTTAACAAATGTTAGATAATGTCCGAATCGTCATCGAATTCACAGATTGGCAAAGTATGCTACTATGCAACCCTTTCCAGAAAGATGGACTAATCACAGCAAAGAAAGTTCTAGACGGCGGTAAAGAAAGTTACCTTACGTGAGATGCATATATATATATATATATATGTATATATACTGACTTAATTACTAAGAGCCCATTTGGAACTATAGGTCTGTGGTTATGTATGCTGGGTTGTGTTTCACAGAGACCTTGGAGGTCGTCTGAAAGCTTCTGGGAAGCAGTACATCTTAAAATATATAAATATATATTATATATATATATAATATATATAAGCGCTTATATAATATATCAATGAACGCTTGAGCCTATAATCCCCATCCTTCCATTCACATCCACATCCATCCATAAATCTATCTCTCAGGCACATATAATTGTATTATTATATTATAAAGTTTAAGAAATAACTGTTTAAGTAACCCAAAAGAACATTAGGGCGGAAATTCTTCAGTGGAAGAGTTGTAGACTTGTGGAATGGTTTGGATGATAGTACTTTCTCACAGCTTTTAAGAGGAAACTTAGATATTGGGATGTTAAACACGTAGAGGCCAAATTACAGTGGTTTTAACACAGACTAAGCATCTTCTGAACCACTTTAAACCCTTTTTATGTTATGTTAATCACAAAAGTATAATTATGTGAGAACTACCAAGCGCGAAATTGAGCAGATGCGCGCATGTCAGATGAATATTGACCGCAAGGCACGGTTTAAATGGCGATCTTCACCTAAGATCTTATATAATTATATAAATATGTAATGTATATGGATAGACTCGGGATTGTCTAGACATGTATATAAACAATCAAGCATACATGCATACAAACATACCTGCGTGTATGCAATTATACAAACATTCATGAATACATGCATATAAACATAGGCCCACTAACAATAAGGTCACTCTATTGTAAAAATTAATACAGTTTTGTGAGGTACCACCTCTCTGGTGAACGGTATGTCAATAAAGAGCAGAATTTCGTTTTGTTGAATCTTGGTTTTTCTATAACCCACAAAGAATTCGTGATCCATCTTAATGGTGCGACTGCCACCATCTGAAGCAAAAACAGAATCTATGCTCAATTTTATTTTTTGACTCCTTGTACGTTCTAAAATGCCGAATTAGGAAGATGCTTTGAAAGCAGAAGGGGGCAACACCTTAAGATGACTAAATAGCAGTTTAAGCTAGTATTATTTTATTGCCATTATAATAAATATAAATATTATTATAATCATCATTATCTTTTGCACAATTATTACTGTCCTAAGTGGCATCTCAGCATTGCTCATTGAGCAAATCATTATTATTATCATTACTATTACATTATCATTACTAGGCCTATCATCATAAATTATTATTATTGTTACTAATAATAATATTATTGTTATTATTATTACTATCTGAGACCAGATCATATAGGCCCTATACTATTCACAAAGAATACACCCACTGAGTGAGGCCACTGTAAGCGTGCATCCAGCCGATAGAAACAACGGATTGAGATCGGAGATAGGACTGGCGGTCACAATGTTTCCACCAATTGACTAAAACACGAAATGACTTATGACTCAAAAAGACCATATATAACTCGACCAGGAAATGTGTAGATCTATAATCATAATAGCGGTTAACTCTACACACTCTAGTGGCAAGTGTAACGAGTTTTGAGAAAGAACTAGCGATGTAGAATAGAATAGAAGTTTATTGAAACCATCATTGACAATTCATTACACAGCAAAATAACATTCATCTGTTTAAATATGACTGATTAATAAAGTAAATCATTTAACTAAATAGGAGAAGATGGGCAATATGAGTTCCAAAGGGATTAATCCCCGCTTGGAATGAACCCCCTACTTTGAACAAATGACATAATCATTTTGGATTGCGGCTTATATTAAGCGATTATCGAAGTACTTGAGTAAGTAATGTCTTAAGCCATTCATCAGATGGTTCAAAATAGATTAATAGTGTATCAATTGTGACAAGGTAACAATAAGAAATAAGCTTAACTAATCTTATCTAGTGTAATCCTACCACATCAAACAATTATCGGAAGACTGAGAGTGAAAGATTGTATAGAGCTGTCTCAAGTAAAATAGACAACTGTGTATTCATAGGATTAGCAAAATCCGCGAGTGAGATTACTTAGACACATTATATTGCAAGAAGTAAGAATTTAAGAGTTTAGGAGGAAGAATTTAAGAGCATTTTTGAACAGATAATAGTTAGGATGTAGGGTGTTACAAAGCGCTGTCGGCAGTTTGCCTTCAATTCAAAGTGGATAAGTGAAATGAATTATTAGAGCCTATTACATGACGCCTGCTCGACTGTCTAAGAATCTGCAGATGGAGGTATAACAACGATGGAGCGAACCAATTGTATCCCAGATCCAGCTTTAACCCACATCGATTCACTCTGCCACCCACCATATCCCTTTAAAAAATGAAGGGATGATATTCTTTGTCACTTTCTTTTCTTCCATCGTCCCCGTAAACTATCAGTCAATCAATCAATAACTAATCAATCAATCAATAAAATGGCTTATTCTGCATCCAAATAAAAAACATGAGGTTGAGATGTTCAAACGTGCAGCATAAAAGCTAACCAAAATTTCATATCCTTAATCTAAGAATAACATATCCTCACTCACAGCAACATTTCGAATTTGCGTGCCAGCAAACCATCGGAACATCTCAACAACAGCCGTAAATATTCGTGTCTTGCATTCTGTCAAAAATATATTCGAATTAAATTCAAATTACCAACTTTGCACACGTCTTCAACACCATCCACATTGCGCCAAAACCATAAGTTCTAACTTCGTACGCGTCTTTGCAACCTCTTTTAAGCATCAGCGCCTTAAATTTCTGTACTCCCGCGCCTCTTTGCAATCTAATCAGTGACACATAATCTGAAGTTTTCCATTACTGATACGTCTTAAGACTTTCTTCAAAGCACCCAAAATTCCCAAATAGTTTTTCACATTTCCACCTGTCATCTGTCGAGTCCAAAGTCCCTCGACGAACATTAGGTACGAATATTCACGAGTGGGTGTGAAAAGTTAAGAAAATTTGAAAACCCAATATTTTGGTTAATTGAAGAGGTTGCGACGAGGCGTTGGATGGACTGAGACCTAAAGTTTTGATGCGTGTCCACTGTCCACCATCTCTAGCATGCAGCAAGCTCTTCAGTTTCCACCTTGCCATGCGTTTTCACAACATTTTAAATGCATCAATACTAAGTTTCCGTCTTGAAGTCTAACGCAATCAGCTATGGCTGACAGTGGCCTTAGGCCGATCTTTGCCAGGCGAGCGACTAAGGTCAGCGATTTATCGATCTTCTCTAGTGGCAAGGTCTGGGCGAGCATAATACAGTAATTCAGCGTTGTGAGCAGTGTGCTCCTTGAAGCCCAACTTCATCGAATTTCAAACGGGATATGATTTGAAACTCTCCTTTGTCAAGTTTTAATCAAGCATTTCAAATCAGCACACTCCACTGCTTCACAGCAATCCATAATTAAATAAGAAATCAGTTTATTATCTACCATCTGGGTCATTGTCTTAATTACAGTTAATAATTAAATAATGCAATAATGCATGTTAATGTTAATGTTAATGTTAATAATGCAAAGTGCATTAATATCATATTGTGCAAAAAAACAACTTTTTACCTTCCTTCTGCCTTATTGCCTCCTTCAGAACCTCTTCCAACTTTCGCAATGTGACTGATGCACCAACACGAATGCCTGTTTCCAGATGTTGCACTGAATTCAACTCGTGGATGTTGGTTGCAGCAATTATTACAGGATAGTTCATGTTTTTGAACTTCACTTCAACTCCTGAATACAATAATGTTAAGATTATAATTATGAATTAGCCCTTAATTGGTTCCAAGGTAAGTTGCTTTCCATTGTCTTTTGCATGACTTCATCTTCAGCCTCTTTAAAAATTGACCCGTGTCTCAGATCCAGTCTACAACTATTATTTTTACTTTATCACTGACTGAAATTTAAACACCTCTTTTAGACCTATTGGTGCATATGTGCTATTACATGTAGTTTAGTTTTCACTATGGCCCAATAGTCCGATCTAGCAATATTATACAAAGCTACGACAGTTGTAATAGGCTATCATGGCATAGTAAAATCTGTAAGTACAAGATTACTACAGTAAGTGCCTTTGAAATGGCTATAACTCCATTTTCAGAATTGCTCAGAAATCCTAACCTATTTCAGTATTTCCGATAACAATCTTGGCGTTTGGATGTCTATCTTTTAGTCCGATTAAATCAGTCAATGCTGTTGGTCTGTGCCACGTGACACGATCCGATTTGAACATGAGTGATTGTTTGTCACATTCCTCAGCAATCAGCTTAAAAGAATAAACATTTAAGAATTAAGCAGAGTTTACACTTTCTGCCAGGCATCGCCTTTTCACTATTGATCCAGACTTCATAATTACATCACAAATATGGTATACATGCAAGGTATAGGCAAGTGCAGAATTGGACAAAAGAGGTCTAGATATTTCGGGCAAATCTGGGTGGTCAGTAGATAGCTGGAGTGGAGTGGAATTTGTGTTCTTAAGTTGGCAGTCTAGAATCTAAGTCAATGGTTAACTGGAAGAAGACGAGATTTTTCAATGCTTGTCCTTGTGCAAGCTCTCGTGAATCTCTATTTCATTCATACATTAATTCGTTCGTTCGTTCGTTCATTCATTCATTCATTTATATCGAACAGGTATATAGTGCCTCGATCGCAATCAAAATAAAGAGACGCTCACAACTGCAGCACGGCTAAAAGGACTATTCTTAGAGCGAGTAGGCCTAAATCACATTGGAAAGAAGGTCGTGGGAACTGGAGAAGCTGACGATGGAGGTCATTACAGGTCAAGGGGCCCGCCACTGAGAAAGCGTGGTTCTGCCTATTTGAGACACGAGCAAAAGGGACAAGGAGAAGACTTTGTTCAGATGAGCGCGGGGAAAGAGCCCAATCATTAGGAACAATGAAAGAGAGCTCGCGACGATAGGTAGGAACTAGACCTAGTAAGCAGCACCAAACAATGAAGGGCGGCTATTCTATAGACCTACGCAATCTGCTCCTCAAAGGGAGGCCAGCGGAGGACGACGCGATTATCTTAAGACGCGGCAACATTTGGGTATTTGGCCGAAAAGACTGACCGCAGAGCACAAGATCCGATCCAATCCCCATTGTCGACCAGCCGGGAGGCCAGCGTAGAGCGAGCAACAATATTCAACGGTAGTATCGATGGCATGGAATAGGGGGGAGACAACAGAAACAATGATCTATAGCAGTATGAGATCTTAACAAGTTTCACCGAAATCGAATTCAACTGTATGGTCACAATGTTCTGCTCTGCTGTTCATATATCCATCACCCTGTAGGTGGTGGAAGACCGAGTCAACTTTATGGAGCTGGCGGATATCGAACCCTCGACCCACTGATCTTCGCGTCAGCGTGTAATAATTGGCAAATGAATACAAACGCAGAACATATTCCAAGCACACGCTTACTTCCAACTCCTTGATTGGCTGCGCCAAGTGAACAGCTGGATTGAATGGCGCAAATTCTTCAGTATTAAAGAGATTTTTGGAATTCTGCAAAAAATTAAATTCACAACGTCATTCACATAGGCCTAAAGTAAAAGAGAAATTATCGATTAATTTACTAAATTACCGAGCTAAAAAGAGCTTAAACTAAATTAGTTATATATATTTGATATATTATTTGCTAAATTCATTTTCCAAGAACACAGCTTGCATGGGAATTGCGAATTCAGTAAATAATCTGAATTCCTGGAAAACAAAAGGCTTTCTGAATCAATTATGTCTCTGCTGCAAAATTTAAAAAACTAGACGCGTCACGAAAGAAATAGCAGATGATATGCAACAAAATTTAAGGTTACAAACCTTAAATTAATAATATAATTAATATTGCTGCGGGACAATTCATCTGGTCAACAAAGCAAAACCCGAGCAGTGATCAGAAAGTGGTAATCACTTCAGTCGCACTTCTTCCCAGCTCGCTCCTATCCACACGCAATTATCATTATCAGCAGCGAGATAAAGAGATCCCTGAAAGGTGTACGTCAAAGCATGCAGTGAGAATTAGCAACAACCGAGGACTGAGACGTCAGAGCTCAATATAGGCCTTACACTAACAAGGACTGAATATAATGTCTTTTAAAAATTATTGAACTTATTTCTTTACAAGCAAAAACAAGAGTTGGCCTGATGATAGAATACTTGCATATTGATGGCTGTCCAAAGTGGCACCATTTCTGCTGCATTTGTTTCCTTTGGTGCACTTTTCACCATTGCATTGCAAATGTCCCTCACATTCTCTAAGACCATTTTGAGGTAAGCCAGTCTACGTAATTATAAATTAAACAAATTTAACAATTTCATAAAACGTGCTTGTAATATATCAGTATGACCACAATTCACAAACACTTCATCAATAAGTATAGATCAATAATGCTACATGAATTACTCCTACTTAATCAAACGTCTTCCATTAATCAAAAACTAAATTTAAAAAAGGACCACATCTTAGAAAATTCTCACTATTAAAAACATTGTTCTAACAGTTGAAAACTTGCATTTTGGTGGTTGTCCACAGTGACGCCATTTCCTCCGCATTTGTCTCCTTTGTTGAGCAGATCACCCTTCCGTTGAGAAAAATCCTTCGAATGCTCGTCACCCTCTCTATGACCATTTTCTTCAGATCCAACCTACATATAAGTTCAATAATATAATTTATAAGCACTTTCAAAAGAATTTCGTTAACACATCACACATCAGATTACCACAACTCACAGTCACTACATCATGAGGCACACCTTCATTGTATATTACTAGCTTATTCAAACACAATTTATTTAACCAAAAGAATGAAATAAGACCGTGATTGAAAAAATTATGGCAATTTCTAAAAAAACGCAGATATTGTTCGGAATGGAAGTGCAAAAATGTTTTATAAAACTGGGTGTATTGATCACATTTCTCACATGATGATTTTTAAGCATTCGTGAGACTTTAATAAATTATAGTCATGAATGTCAAGCAATAGGCCCTAACTGTTTTGACTGGCTATTGTACAGTCAAAACAGTACAGTGAACACTGTTTATGGGTTAACTTTACTTCCTACTCAGAAGTAGAGACAATATTGAACCTAAATTGTTACTGCCTCACATTTCTTATTTCTTCGTAAGACTACCAATGACGATCATTTTAACTGGCTATGTTCCTAGCGATCTGCCCTAGTTAAATTGTAGAATTAATTCCATGGCATGAAATAGATATTGAAACTTCATGATTTCAAGACGTCCAGCAGAATAATCTCGAGTAGGCCTATGGAAAGCATCAATAAATTTCGTATTGTTTAGTTTAAATATGAATAACTCAGTTGTCTGTTCACCTGAGTATCAACAAATGTTCTGAAGCCCTCAAGTATCGGTCGATAACCAGTGCATCTACACAGATTGCCTGCAAACAGAATGACTCGGATCTACCAGCGGTAGAATGGCGAAGTGAACAAAAACGTTGATTAATAATGAATAAAGTGATATCATTAATAGATATGCAATAAAAATTCCGATGTATTCATATGATGAACGTGATGCTGATCAGTATGAACTGAATAGTATGAAAAAGAGAGTCACGAGTATCACGTTCTAAGAACATAAAAATAAATTATTATGAACATCAATTTCATTACCGTAGGACAATAGTTCTGTTGCTTCAACACTTCATTTACAAAAGATAATCCAAAACAAATAGATCGACAATTAATTGAGAAGCAGACAGAGAGACAGACAGAAACACTGAGAATCAAACAGACAGAGAAGCAGACAAACATTAAGGTGTACAGTTCGGCTTTCAACACACAGAAGTTACCTCATAAAGTTTGATATTGGAGAGTAAAATAGTAAATTATCAGCGATTCTAATGTCTGAGATATGCAGTCTAATAATTCAGAGAAGCAGATAACCTTCAAAAGCCTTTTCCATCGACGATTCTGTCGGATGTGGATCATTGCAGAGTAGGGAATACATGGACATGACAATCCCTGGAGTACAGAAGCCACACTGTGAGCCATGAGACTTAGCCAATCGCTCCTGAAATCAATTTTTCAGTTCAGAAAATCATTTAGGTCTAAGTACCATGCTTGCTTTAAGTAAAACAAACAATAGGGTGGAAATATTTACTAATAAATCCCTCTAATCAATGAGAGGCTTCTCTTCGAAAACTGGGCGATGTGATCAGCGAAGGTTTTGGTCAAATATTATCTATACCGAAGTTGCGAACAGGAGAATATGAAATGAATGTGTTGGTAGATGCAGGCTGTAGACGTCGCAGAGTCAATGTTGAGGGAAATAGATAGATCTGGAACTTCCATGAGTTGCTCACGGAGGCTTGTGAATATGATGTCAGTCTTGGAGGAATATTAGGCAAAAATTATTAGGGTAATAGGCCTACGATGAATGAACACTGCGAAGAATCATTGAGGTTTAGAAAACCTCTAGTTTATCTAGTTTAGTTAAAAGTACAGTGATAGAAACAACAAACCTGGACTGGGTGAAGGCCATTCGTTACGCTGCCAAGCCCTTCAACTGTTGTCACTGCCATTCCGTGCAACAAGCACAGACGAGCCAGACAGGCATTGACTGACATATGTCTGAGGACAATCCGTCAATCGGAAAATAAACCGATTTGTAGGTAAGGTAGTCATATATATATATATATATATATATATATATATATATATATATATATATATATATATATATATATATATGTGTGTGTGTGTGTGTGTGTGTGTGTGTGTGTGTGTGTGTAACGCAATGCAACATACTTCAATCCAATTCAAGACAATTTTACTTGCTCCCAAAGCCAACATGCAAACATTGTCGTAGAAATCGTCGTATTAAAAATTGCAAATACAATTACAATTACTGAAGATTTATTACGCAATCTATATATATATATATATATATATATATATATATATACGCCGTTTGGCTCAGAACGTTTTGGCGCAGGATGTTTTGGCGCTCCTAGTTTAGCAGTATCCTTTCCAATGATCCAGCTTCTAGTTTAAACATGATTCTTTTCCCCGATCCCTCTTCCACTACCCACTTTCACGAGGCTTGACCTGATTGCCATGGGGAGTAATTTACGACACTAAATTTTTAGTTTACCATATAATGGATTTATATAATTTATAATATACGTTATTGTTGTATCAGAGATCTGTGCCAAAAACGTACTGCAACAAAACGTCATGCGCCAAAACGGCTGCGCCAAAATGTCACGTACGTACCATCGAGATGTGTGAGAATCAAGGGAGGCAGAGCAGTCTAGCAACAGCAGTAAACACAAAATGTACATGAGATAGACGATCCTTCGAAAGATCATTTACCCATGTACGTGCCTAAGATATTGCCCCATGCTTTCTAATCCTTAATCTGTCCTCTTCCATTTGCATTTTTCCTTCAGACCTTGACTAAAATCTCATCCATCTGCCTATCCACTAGGGATTGTCTTCTTGTCTCTATAGGGCATACAATCGATAATGATTGGTTCTGTTCAAAGGACTGTGATTTGGAATGCAGATTGCCTTGAAGGTTCTACTAAGCTTTAAAATTAAGATTCGTGTTTAAATTGCATGTATGTCGCCATGAATTATCTGTAAAGCAATGAGATTGGGCATTGCGATACAGCCGAATGAATGAAATAAATTCACAGAAATGGAATTCCTCTTTCAAGCAGCAGCAACCGCCTCTATGTGTCAGTCAGAGTAAGGATACTTGAGCGTCTTGTCATTGTAGTCGTAACGTGTGACCATGACGGTACAAGCTCCACATCCTCCCTCTCCACAGCCCAGCTTCGTTCCTTTGAGTTGCACTGCAGTTCAGTGACAAAGACAAACTCGACATCAACAGCAGCAGCATAATCATCCAGCTCAACCTTAATAACACCAACACGTTGGATGGGCGTACTGAAATATAGGTACTATAGTATAGAGAAGAGATGCAGTCTACTATGACATCGATGTTGACACCCGGATACAGCTTAGACTTTAGAAATCAAACAACAACGCTTTGAAACCCTTGCTTGAATTTTTGCCAAAAGAAAGAGACTGGAATGTTGAATCCGAAGGAACGCAGCAGCTAATTCCAGCCACTGTCGCCTGACCTGCAATCTTAGCGAGCGCAACAACGTTTTCAGAAGCAAAATGCTGCGACAAATCTGCCAAGGTAGGCCTACAGCCCTACATGCCATTATCTGGAATCTCAACCTGTTGTCTTCAGAAGAACTATGCAAATAGTGGGCCTATCTCAAGTTCGTAATTAATTTCTAAACGATGTACTTGAAGTGAATTACCCGGAATGTCCAACTTACATAATATATGCACAGTGTCTTGCAAATATACACAATTCCAGTAAACCATGCGAGGTCTTGTGGGAAAGATTCAAGCAAGGGTTTCAAGAGGACAGTCGTTTGTAATATTAGGAAATTAAGTCTTTTACTATTTCATATAATATTATTAGGTCATCGTAAAAGTATGTTGTAAGAATATTGCTCGATGCATTGCTTTTGCGTGCATTATTTTTCAGGTTTAAGAAAACGCAATTTAAGATATAAAGAGGTAGACCTACTGCCGCCTTTAAATTATAAAATATATTATTATTATTATTATTATTATTATTATTATTAATTATATCGACAACACGTGTGTCAGTGAAAATCAATGAGGAAAAGACTAACGTTCATTCCGAATAAACTGCAGAAGAGTTGTCTCTGGATCTGGATTTTTAATAACCATCTGAAATAACCACCGAACGATAACAATTGATCACAACTGACAGTAAAACAACATGCAGCTATGCATTTCTGATTTTCAAGGTGAGGCTATATATATTACGACATACTGCTTTAGAGGTGCGATAAGTGATAAAAGATTAGACAACTAGATAAAAGAAATTGTCGCTCGACCTTTCTCACTGGCAACTCGATATTTCGAACCGGTACCTCTTATTTCATGACTTAAAAAGGTCGTGGACAACTTCATAGGCCTACATAATTACGGCCGTTAATCCCGTAATACGCATCGAGCTGTTTGATATCTTATCAAGATTCTTTTTCATGCAGCTACATGTATGTACCTCCACATCCCAGGTAACAGGCCAACTTACTTTGTATTTGTGTGTGCAATGTGCATAGACCTAGGCTACATGTATGCAACTATGCATACAAGGTCTTGTCTGCAGAAAGAGATATGGTTTGTACAGTTAGATGTTTCAGAAATGGCGCCGAAACGTAATAACTACCGGCCAAACTGCCCTACTCAGCCCTGTTGAGAAGATCAAATAAACGCAAAATAAAATTATCAATCCACCCGAAACTGAATAGGCCTGCAGACAATCTTGGTTGGATTCAGATTATTATTCGCTCAATTTCATATCATCTTGATACAAAGCCATTTATTGAATAAACAGCATAAACACAGGACACTTATTATTCATGTAAGTTATTGTTTGATGCCGACATTCGAAAGGCCAGCCCGAGACGCACTTTAATTAAAAATCTGAATTAAACATATGAGCTTGGAAGAAAGATCAGCATGGCAACCACAGCCCTCACAAGACAAACGTTCCGAAATATATAGTTCAGATATTGCAATTATGTTTAGGCGCCTTTCGTCCTCAGGGCATCAAAAACAGCACCAAATGATAACTAACACACTAGAAATATTGATCAGAGGAAACTGATGAGGGTTCTTAAATCACAGTAAACATTATCAGTAAACATGTGACAGTGTCGAAACTGAGTTAACTGACCGAATAATAGGCCTACTAATGATCATGCAAGAGAATTGCAGACCATGTTACTGTGGCTGGCGTTGTTGCAATGAGATAACTATCACGCCAGAAGTCAAAAACTGTGACTGGCATAGCTACGTTATTAATTAAGTTTAGTTAATTTCAGTTAATATTATTTAAAGAATGGCCTTTTGTGGCCCTAACCAGCGGGATCTTCGGATCTCTAATTGGGTTTCCTGGGTGATCCGATATCAATTTTAAAACGTGTAATTATTGTTTTTTGTTCTGTTATGCTTATTGGATTGCCAAATAAACTTTTATTGATTGATTGATTGAATAAAGCATATTTGAGACGCTGGTAACCAAACCACGGTACGTGCTACTACGTGGTGTTTTGGCGCTGTAGTTCGAGCTCAGGACTTGGCGCATGACCGTTTTGGCTCAGATCTCTGATACAATATTTTATGGTAATCTGCCATTTTAGTGTCGTACATTATTTTCAGGTTAAGCCTCGCGAACGCCGGTAGTAGAAAAGGGATCAGTGAAAAGAATCATGTTTAATTAGAAGCTGGTCAATGAAAAGAATCCTGTTAAACTGGAAACAGGATTGATGAAGAGCCTCAGGCTTAAATGGAAGCTGGATTGATGCAAAGATTCATGTTTACATGGACGCTGGATTAATGAACAGGATCATGCCTAAATGGAAGCTGGATTGATGGAAAATAGTGCCGCTAAATTGGATGCAGGATTGATGAAAAGTTTGTGACCAAAAAGGGTTCCGCGACAAGTAGAATTATCATATCTATCCCTTTTCTATTTAGGCATGATTCTTTTTATCATTCCAGTTCCAAGTTTAGCTGAATACTTTTAAGCGATCCAGCTTCATTTTACATTATACATTGCATCAGAAATCTGCATCAAAACGTCCTGTGCCCAAACGTCCTGCACCAAAACGTCCTGTGCCCAAACGTCCTGCACCAAAACGGTTGCGCCAAATCATCCTGCTTCGACCAAACCATGTATTTCATCGCCCACAGTTCAATAAAAATTTCAGCCTGTAATTATTTCCTAGCCACTATGGGAAAGAAGAATATACTGTAAAGAATTTGGAGTGCTGTATCAGAAAGAAGTTTGTTTTATTGATTATATATAAGTGTTCAGAATGTGCAGGGAAGGAATATAGACCTACGTGCACAAATCGGAGTGCATGACGAAGTTATGGGTGGATGGATTCACGGAGGAACTAATGGATGAACAGATTGGTCTTAATAAAATACCAGTCATAAAAGGAACCTATAATATTCCTGTAAGTTCCTTTTATGACTAGCATTTATTTTGTATAGGCCTCTTGCAGCGATTCAAAACCTGTGGCCAGCGAGTCAAAAGTGGCCCCTATGCCTCAGAAAGTGGCCTTCGATCTATCAAAGATATAAAAAAATATGCGTGCAAACAGTGAATTATAATTGATCGAATAATTCTTTTCTATCAATTATTAATATTATATATATATCTTTGTGGTTCAAATCAAATCAATCAAATCGTTTATTTTGTAACCAACATAACAAATCAATCAAAATCTACACGTTATGCTTGATATAGCGACCACAAGGAAAAACCCTTAATTGTTTAAAACGATCTCGCATTCCAAATCCCAGCACCACTATGTTATGTGCGGCCTTTAGGCCTATGTTAATATACAAAGGACAACGTAGGCTGTTCACTTATTCAGGATTAACCCGGTACGCAAAATATCTAAGACACACCAAGCAACCTGATCCTTCCAGAGCGAAATTAGCAGATAATCTTAATGCGATCACGAATCATTTTAGGCTTAATTAAATTAATCTCACCTTCTTGCTATTTACAAACAATATGAGCTCATCATCCATCGTGTGCTTAATTATTCTTCAGAACTCCTTAAATATCGATAATCCAAAGAACTTCTTAAAATTTGTGCCTTTGACACAATAACTGTAAGCGGACAAGAAAAATCTGATTAACTTTGAGCCTCAGCCTGAAATTATAAAGCAAACAAACTGAATAAACCTTGACCTTTAACATATAATAAAGAAATTACTAGAAACAGACGTGTCCTTAATTAAGAGTAGGCCTATTTAAAACAACTTGTCCTTGAATGAGGTCGACAGTCAGATGAACGTGATTGATAAAAGGGCGTGAAACGGATGATAATGGGTGAGTCACGCGATGGGTAGAGGAGCAGACAATTCTCATAATGGTGTGAGTGTAGTGTAATAGGCTACGTGGATTGTTCTGAGATCTTTAGTAGTTTCTTGCCAGTAATAAAAATGAAGATTCGGGCTCTGTTTTAGTAGTCACTGGGAAAGAATAAGATTGGTGTTAGAGGATGATTGGGTAAAGCGGATGATTTGCTACGCGGCGAAACAAAGTCTGCAATAATATGCAAGATAATTTATGGGAGTATTGAACAACGTTGTGATAGGGCCTACTAGAGATAGCCTATAAATGAGTTTTTCAATGATTGTTGATATAAGTTTATTTAACGACGCATCCATAACGATGATGATATGCGTCAGTGTTTCAATGACGGCAACAAGCGAATAAATAACCGTCAGAAAAGGATGTAGGCCTATTACTAGGAGCCGAGTGTCACGTGAAGATGTTGGCCGACTGAAGTGTATTCTTATATCGTTCAAGAGGCCGTAATCTTGTTTGAAAAGTGGGGTGGAGGGCACACAACAAGAGGGGTAAGAAATGCGGGAGGGTACAAACGAATAACGTGTTCCCTCTCTGTAAAAGGCGCGGGGACTTGTACCCATTTAACCCCCCCCCCCTGGGGATCGCCGCCTCTGTGTAATTCATTCTGTGTATGAAATGAAGTAGATGTCCCGGAAGAATCTTGAGGCACAGAGAGAGAGAGAGAGAGAGAGACAGAGACAGACAGAGAGAGACAGAGACAGAGACAAACAGACACAGTATTGAGGCACACGCAGAGTTTCAGTGGAGTGGTGTTTAGTGAATCCAAATTTTTGAAGTTTTAAGAGTGAGGTAGGAGAAAGGTATAAATTCAGCCGTATAATGTCAATGAAGATCCCATTTGGTCAGACAATTGAGAAAAATTGAACAACGACAGGTTTTCTTTGTCGATGTAATGCTTTTAAAGGAATTGACAAACGAATATTAAAAGTCACGGAAAACCAATCAGTAAAGAGAGAAAGTTTGAATTTATTTTCTGATGTTGTTTGAAAATAGAAGTTAGAGGGCGTGTTGCTTCTAATTTAGGAATTGAAGAAGAATTGAAAAACATTATTGCAATGCAGTGAGAGATGAGTTGACTGGCAGAAACCATTCGATCGGTGTTCGAGAAAGAGACCCATTGCATAGAATATGAACAAGTACATTAACCCTTACCCCTCCAATTATTATATCAAGCGCTTTAAAATTGACCGCTCCAGCGGCCTCAGGAGTCGTAAGTGTTAATGGATTGCTATAAAATTGAAGATAATAATTATTATTGGTGAAACGGAGCAGACAGATGCAAAATTTAAAGAAGAAAGGGATTTGTGACGGGAGAGGGAGGCTTATCATGGACCAAAGAGTTTCCAGCTTTCCAGAAACATATATATACTATATATATATATCCCTTCAGGCTTGAATTAATCCCTCATAGAGGAGGGGTCAGCCATTGTCTAGGTAGCATGTACCTTTAGGCCTACATGTAGGCCTATGACCGTTTAAGTGTAGGCCTACATGTATATCAGTGACTTGTGGTGTTCTATTTGACAGGGTGTAGGTCTGTAAGACTCTGCATGTAAAACGACTCAAATGAGCAGGTGCCTTACGCTTAGCCTTAGAGTAGAGTTGAGGTTGTCGAAATCCCTGGTTAAGTAATAACCCCACAAGTCACTTGAGATTTACGTAATCAGCTGCACTTGGGACATCATTAGGACGCGTAACCGATCCGCCGTATTATCTGACTCGGCCCGCAACACTGAATGGCTGCTCTGTCTGATGCACTCCATGACCCTGAGATATCGCTGGAGGACAAGCTCGAACTGTCTAAAAAGCATGTACCTATTACAATACACGTAAGGCTGCGCAGACCGTATACATAAGTGTCGCATCGTCCTACATCAGTGTGACTTTCAGGTGTTCTCTATTTCACAGTGTGTAGGTCACGGATAAACTGCACGAACGCATTTGACCCAGTCATATAGTGTATCAGCTGCACCTACATTTGGCACCGGTCCAATATCTTTGCCTATCATTATTTTTCGTACATGTACTTATACACACACACATGTATGCAAGTGTATATTGCACACATTCATACATACTTGCACACCTACATAATATATATATATATATATATATATATATATATTGAGTGAGACAAAAGTTCGTTCTCCGTTTTCAAAATGCGTTTTTTCAGGAGAAGCTTCGTATTTTTTCTGATACTTTGTGAGTAGGCCTACATACACAGGTTAAATGAAAGATATTGGTGCAAATTTTGCCTTGAACCGGTCAGTGGGTGTCTCTCGAGCGCTGGCTTCGCGTATTGCTCGAGAATGTTTGTAATGTAGTACTTCAAGTTCAATCTTGTACCATTCGACACAAAATGAAGGCTTGCGAGACCTCTGGCTGTCAGTCCACTCCACAGCATTAGGGCCTACTGACGGACTAAACATCATCTGTGGAGCAGACAGAACATTCTCCTCCTGTGAACCCAAAACAGTAGCGTTTTGTGCATTCGGCACTTAAAACACCTTGAACGTCGACTCATCGGTGAGCAAAACATTAGACGGTCCAGTTTCGATGCTCCTTTTTTACTCAATTAAGTGACGTGAATAATGGTGACGCCATATCAAGGCACAAGTCATAAATAAACCACACGCACCGCGGTGTACATTGTCACGTCATTCAGCGCACGTTCGACTTTGGACTTTCAGGGCTATTTAATATGGGAGTCACGTTTCTGCTTGAAAAATATAAGAGATCCGAATCATTTTGACCGAAATATTTAAGTTTGAAAACGGTGAACGAACTTTTTGAACGTAGCCTACATACATACATAGCCATAAACATAACCAACCGTTTCCAACCATTTTTATTGACTGCCACCAACCGAAGGAACATGAAAACACATAATAAATAAGTTTTAAGTGGATAATCAATAGTGATAAATAAATACACCTCTAAGTGGGACCAACGAGGCCTAACTACACTTCTGTTCCATCTAGACGTATTTCGAGAGAATCTTCGATACGAAAGATAAATCGGAAATAAATGAGTATTTAACATTGTGACTGAGGTCAAGACAATAGCGTTTAAGCGAAGACAAAACAACAGACCGTTTGTATACATGTGTTCAAGACGTCTGCGAAATTCTTTGCAAGTCTGAACGTGAAAGGCGAACCAATTGGCTTACCACTCTTAGTCTTCTTCCGTACGTTTTTGGCTGTGTGCAATGCCTGGTATAAAAGTGCTTGGGAAAGTTTATAGGTGAGACTGTGGTGTATAGACTTATGTAGATTTACATACACCATTTACAAAGGCACAAACATATTAAATTTGCTTCAGCGTTTAACTTTCCACAGGTTGAAAAGGTCTCCCCGATAGTGGGACGTCGTCGTCGTCGACGTCGTCGTCATCATCATCGTTATCATCATCGTCATCATCATCATCATCTAATTAGTGACGCGCATGAATGGATTAAAGAGACAATATTATTATTATTACTATTATTGTCATCATCATCATCATCGTCATCGTCATCGTCATCGTTATCATCATCGTCATCATCATCATCATCATCATCATCTAATTAGTGACGCGCATGAATGGATTAAAGAGACAATATTATTATTATTACTATTATTGTCATCATCATCATCATCATCTAATTAGTGACGCGCATGAATGGATTAAAGAGACAATATTATTATTATTACTATTATTGTCATCATCATCATCATCGTCATCGTCATCGTTATCATCATCGTCATCATCATCATCATCATCATCTAATTAGTGACGCGCATGAATGGATTAAAGAGACAATATTATTATTATTACTATTATTGTCATCATCATCATCATCATCTAATTAGTGACGCGCATGAATGGATTAAAGAGACAATATTATTATTATTACTATTATTGTCATCATCATCATCATCGTCATCATCATACTTCAACTGAACGTCAACAATGACTTCAAGGAAAAGAGCACGTCTCAACAATAGTAGGCTAGTAGACCCCTACTATGCAGGCGTCAAGATTCGTAGGTCAAAAACTTTCTCTAAACAAACTGCCACAAACTGCTAGTAGGCCCCTACTATGCAGGCGTCAAGATTCGTAGGTCAAAAACTTTCTCTAAACAAACTGCCACAAACTGCTAGTAGGCCCCTACTATGCAGGCGTCAAGATTCGTAGGTCAAAAACTTTCTCTAAACAAACTGCCACAAACTGCTAGTAGGCCCCTACTATGCAGGCGTCAAGATTCGTAGGTCAAAAACTTTCTCTAAACAAACTGCCACAAACTGCTAGTAGGCCCCTACTATGCAGGCGTCAAGATTTGTAGGTCAAAAACTTTCTCTAAACAAACTGCCACAAACTGCTAGTAGGCCCCTACTATGCAGGCGTCAAGATTCGTAGGTCAAAAACTTTCTCTAAACAAACTGCCACAAACTGCTAGTAGGCCCCTACTATGCAGGCGTCAAGATTCGTAGGTCAAAAACTTTCTCTAAACAAACTGCCACAAACTGCTAGTAGGCCCCTACTATGCAGGCGTCAAGATTCGTAGGTCAAAAACTTTCTCTAAACAAACTGCCACAAACTGCTAGTAGGCCCCTACTATGCAGGCGTCAAGATTCGTAGGTCAAAAACTTTCTCTAAACAAACTGCCACAAACTGCTAGTAGGCCCCTACTATACAGGCGTCAAGAAACATGGGTCAAAAACTGTCTCTAAACAAATTGTCACGCTTTACATCTCTCATGTTGCTTCGAGTTTAACGAGACTGTGTGATAAAAACAATCATCAGCGTCATCCTCTTCCTCTATCCAGGCTTAGGGCTGGCATTGTTAGAGCCTTGCTAACCCCACCATCTACTGCACCAGTCGTAGAGTTAACTAAGCTGTTTGTAACAGTGTAAGTAACCGCAATTTGTCATAAGTCTGTTAGCGACAAGTTAAATTCAAACAATGAATCTATTTTATAGTCAGAAAAACGGTGAAAATAGTTTGACTAAGTCCCAGGGTCTGAACATAAGGGACGAATAGAGGGCACGCGAGGTTTAGGGGGTTAAGGATGGGATGCTTCTCTGAAAGAGGTAACACTATTCAGCTCATCTGTCTCGGGGTTCGATTCTGCCTCTTCCGCGATCGCCGGGTGGGAAATATCCTGACGATTGATTTTTCTGAACAGAGTGAATATTCAAAAACCTCTGTATTAAAATTTTTAATCATTTATATCTCAGTGATAGTTAAAGCAATGTAAGCTTAATTGAAAATTGTCTAAGAAGAGAAGTTCGTCGACTGAGCATCCTCTGAATTGGCCTAATAACATGGTAGACTGCTCCTTTGTGCATTAAACGACAGCAATCTGAGCACTCTGACAGTGCCAGTCCCAAGCCTGGATAAAGCATTGAACGACGCTAAGCATCTTAGTTATCACACAGTGTCGTTTAAGTTTAACGGCAACGGCAACAGTGGCAACTATACCACAGCCAATCATTTAGCTTTCGTATTTTAAGCCTATGGGCGAGTCTACAGATGATGTTCGTATGCATAGAAAACGGGGCGGCGTAGAGCCTCAATACTAATTACTATAGCAATTATTCGATTATCGACCTTGAATTTCTTAAAACGAGCCACAGCTCTATAAAAAAAATATTAGGCCTACAGACTGAAGGAAATAGGACTGTCGAAGAGCGTTACACACTTGCATGCCACGCGGCCTCTGCCTGATATTAATTATCACGCAGCCTTTGATCTGGTCCAAGATTTGAGCTGTCCACTATTAGTACAGCTGTACTTAGTCTATGATGAATGTTGATGACATGCTGATGGTTGTCAGACATAGCCATACTGTGCGTAGGCCTACGTATTTGGGTAGGGGCACCTAAGTGAACATCAATACTCCGGTTCATCATGTTTGATGACGACACTAGTGTGCTTAGTACGTACGCATGCGGGTAGGGGCACCCAAGTGAACATCAATACTCCAGTTCATCATGTTTGAAGACGACGCTAATGTGTTTATGTCCAGCAAATCTCTAGCTGAACTAGTTAACAGCTAAATACTGAACCAGAGAAGGTGAATTATTGGTTTAAAGCAAATAAACTGTCTCTAAATCTTGATGAAACAAGTTCCTATCTTGTTCTGCTCGAAAGATATAAAAGCCCTCAAGCATGACTATAAATTTACTATTAATATAAACAAACAGAACATAACAAAAGTGACCTCATCCAAATTCTTAGGGGTATGCCTACATATTGATGAACTCTATAAACTTGGAATGTAGGCTACACATAACTGAAATATCAAAAAGCTGTCAAAACATTTCCATAATCTCTCACGTATACGACGTCTCTTGTAACGCTATGCACTTTTATCCTTATACTACAATACAATACAATACAACTTGGCATTTATAACGCGCTTTAACATGACAAGTCGTGCACGAAAGCGCACACACGTCTCGACGACGCAACTGCAGTTGTAAAGCAGAGCAATTGTGCGCGAAGGACTTGGTCAAGGTCCCTACACAGTGACTCCCCGGACGAGGGTCGAACCGCTCACTCAGCGCACACTGAGCGTTACGGGCCGACCGCTCTAACCAACCGGCCACCATACCACACTAATGCTCGGGTAATGCTCTACTCCACATCTCTGGCTACATGCATGTAGGTGTTAAACTGCAATCCTGTTTTTATTTGGTGTGGGTGCACTGCATCCATGGGTTAGAGCAGTGTTTTCCAATCTATTTTGACCGCGGAACCCTTTTGATCTTCAATATGTTTCGCGGAACCCCGTTCAAAACCATCATATTCTGTTGTAGGCACAACGCTTGAGAATGCAGATAATTACAGGTTTAGGCCTAGAATAAGCTAGATTAATAATAGGTCTAACACAAATATCGATGACAATTGCATATACTAATTCTCATTCGGTAAAATCATATTTTAGCGTCGTAAATTATTGCCGTTGTTTGAAACATTCTTTTAATAAACTCAGCTTCCATTTATGCAGGATTCTTTGTTAAATAGGTAGCATATTCTTATTTTCAATTGCATCTTTTCATAGTTGCACAAGGAGAACATCTTTTCGTCAATCCAACTTCCATTTAGGCATGATATATTTTATCAATCGACCTCCCAGTTAAACAGAAAAATTTTCACCAACCCAGCCACAATTAAACGGACTTCTTTTCACAAATCTCGCTTCTACTACCGACGCTAACGAGGCTTAGCCAGATTTGCAACGGAGAACAATTTACGACGCTATTTATTAACATGGGTAATTTACGACGCTAAAATAATAGGCCTATTTTACGATTTTGTTTACCTTTCTTCCATATTAAGTTATATGGAGATGTTAAGCACTAAGTCTCTAATGGAAAATGCTGTTCACACTGAAAGTTTTCCCCGGAACCTCTGTCGTCACCTCACGGAACCCTAGGGTTCCGCGGAACACAGTTTGGGAAACGCTGGGTTAGAGTATGTTGAACACACTGTGGTGCAGAGCTGAGGAACTGAGCTCGCAACCCGTATCCCCCGTAGGGTTGACTAATTCTTCTTTCGCTATCCGGCGGCGTTTGTTAAAATGAGATGCATAACGTAATGGCCGAGAACTTTGCATGGCTGCCCACGGTTAAATTCGACTCCTGGAATAACTTTTCATCATTCGTTCAAACTGTGCTTGTAATTATGTCGGGGTAGGCCCTATGTTAGTTTGAAATTAAACGAATAAGCTTATTATTATTATTATTGCTACTAATACTTCAACTACTACCATTATGATTATTGTTATTATTTTTACTATTATTATTTTATTATTATTATTATGTTTATACAGTGAGGCGTTTTATAAGACCATAAATAGAAAATGGTTTCAATATGGATCTTTATTGGACATATTCAGTGTAAACAAAAGACTAAAATTGACTGTCAATTTCGTTACATACCTTTAACATTTTAAAACAAAAGCTTCACTGCAGATCGATTAACTGTCATGCATATATACAGATCAAAGGTCTTCCACGTAATTATACACAAAAATAATGTATATTAAAAGGTCTACTTAACTGTGTATTCATAACTGCTTTAGTTTTCTGCCTTTTTGGCAGGTTCGTATGTCCAATATCATAACACAAATATAAATAGTGCCCAGGTTAGTGTCATACTTGTCTGCCTCATTAGATTTATTAAACAAAGCATTCATACAAAGGTTACTAATTAGCTTCAATCAGGAACTGAAAATTAGCGTAGGTTAAAGTGTCAGGCCTGTAAAACTATCACATGGATCTGACACTGATTCGGGCCAACATGTGTTTATTTGTCAAACTAAGTTCAAATGCCCGCAAATGATACATTGGTAAATCATCTTCTTCACAATCTCACGACCCATGGAGTAAAGGTCCCTGGTGTCGGATCCGGATGCTACAAAAACAGATGAATAAAACCAATTAAAATTTCATATTTACATAAGATACAGATTTAAACCAGTCTGTTAAATCACAACAAACCATTATGTATATATTTGCTATAATTACCAGTTGAATACAACCCTTTCAACCATATGCTGTAAGAGGCCTAAATTATCTGTTACAAATAGCATCAAAATTTCAGGATATATTTAACACAGTTTGATAATGATATATACAGGACAGCAACGAACTTGTTTTGTGAAGTCATCGATGCATGCCATACGAATTCGTTCAGCTGTGGCAGGGCTGTCCAGGCGGAAACTCGTGTGGAGACCAGCATCCTTCCTCTCTGCCTCAATGGCTTCTTTGATAGCAAAGAAAACTGACAGCGATAGGCAAAGAGGAGGCTCACCAATTCCCTAAAATGTACAACAGTGCAGTTGACCATTCCAGTAAAACCCTTTATAATAGTTTGCTGCATCAAAAATGCATGATTGGTAAATATTTGTAATAAGCAAGTTACCGTGGAGGAATTAATCATTGCATCACCCTGCAAAAAGCTAAAAAATCGGTTTAACACATTTCAGGTCCAAATTTTTATTATTAATGTCACTTGAATTATTTTGAAAACACGCATAAAATCAGTCATTTACATATCCTCAATAATGTCTGTTGATCGATAGAAGGAGGAAAGTAAGATAAATTCATTGTTTCTACTCTTTACATGTCCTAAAATTTCATTATCCCAAATCTAGCTTTGATCATTGTGTGATAAAAATAATTATTTCCTTCACTGATTTTCTATTTCATTGCATAATGTACAAAGTCACCCAGACCTAAAGACAACTTTTACCTTAGAGGAATAGACAGCTTTCGGATTGGTCGAATCTTTGAGTAGAGTGACGTTAAATTCAATAGGAATGTTCGAAAAACTTGGTATCTTGTATGCACCGGGACCTCGATTGTACAGATAACCAGTGGGAGAATACTTCTGCTCTTCTAGGGTGAAGAGACCATAACCCTAAAGGCAACAAAGCAATGAACACCGGACACAATTCACTCACATACAAAAAACTCAGCATCTAATGCCCTCACAATCACAACATGGGTTATAACTGTGTTTAATTTAAGTTAAGATCAAACACTACAACTCTTAATTCAATAATTGTAATGTATTGTAACGCAATGTAATGGAACACTTATATAGCGTCACTATGTATATCTGACATATTGGCCATTGTCTCCGAATATTGTTTAACACTTCAAAGCGGATTGCATTGGTTCACCAATCAATTCTAGTACACATTCAATACTAGAATGTTAAAACTATGTGCCATAGTATTAAGCAAGCATAACTTCCATAATAAAATTTTCAATTTACAAAATTGTGCATTTCACCAGAGGAAACTCTAAAAAAATCGAAATTCGTCTGACACAGACACTATAACCGAAATGATGAGTAAATCGACCTGGGCAAATCCGCCTTCAATCTGGCCAATGTCGATGGCTGGGTTTAAGCTTTTTCCAACATCCATGACGATGTCCGTTCGCAACACCTGAGTAAGTAATATGACAGAAGAACTGTCACCAATTAGTTTATTTTCCCAGAAAATAATCACCGGCAAAGAATAAACCATTACGCAACTTCACTTTCACGTCAACCCAAGCGTATTTTTCCCACTCAAAGACTATTTAAAGCAACAAAAACTCCTTAACAGGTCAGGTCAACCAGTATGAGCTTCATGGTAATTATCCTGTCATCCACCAACAGTAAAACTACCCAAGTGTGATTATTATTATTATTCAGCAGTTTAATGACACCTTATAGCAACACAGGCTGCTGCCGTCTTCAGAATTTATTACATTTCAGTTCAATTTCGTATATAGTTTTAATTCTTTATCTTTATGTTGTCTTTCTTTCTTTAGTCTTTCTGTTTTCTTTCTTCCTTTTGTGTTGTTATTGTCACCAAAGTGTGATGTTTCTCTGGGCACTATTTGTAATTAACGGACGGTTATCTAGGAATAGCAGCTTCAACAACATACCAAAAACATAAAATTCCAAGTCGATTCATTCAACAGTTTCAGATTTACAGATGGTGCAAACTCAATATCCACATGTAAAGCATCTGGCCATCACATGCGGCACGGTGGCCGATTGACTATAGTGCTGCGGCCGGGCCTGTAATGCTCAGTGTGCGCTGAGTGAGCTAGTTCGACCCTCGTCTGAGGTGTCACTGCATAGGGACCTTCAAAAAGTCCTTTGTGCACAATTTCTTTGCAGTACAACTGCAATTGAGCCGTCGAGGGGTGTGCACTTCTGAGTAAAAAATTGTTGAAAGAAGGGCGATATCAAATTTCAGAATAAAAATAAAAATTTACTAAAACAGGCGATCGCGTCTTTCGGATCGCTAGCTTATATGCCTAGAACAAGTTTCCTACAACCATTTAGGAAACGACAAAACAGCTAAAACTGTACTTTCTACATAACCTCAAGCATTAGTTTTTTTTACAAATATGCACTGACAGTGAACGGCCTTGTAAAGCATCCTACAATCGGCACTCTATAAATTGTCTTAATTGCAATTGCGACTGAACTGTATAACTGTGTTACAAACGGTGTTACTAGCAAAATAACAGTAAGACAAATCCTGCCTGCACTGACCGTGTGATCTCCTGTCAGGCAGTCTATCTCAACTTCAGAGCATGCAGCGCCCATAGAGAAGTAGACGAAGAAGTGTCCAGTGTTCGTTTCCCAGTTGTAATCTAGTCCAGGAGTCCTATTCAGCCAAAACGGTCAGGTATTGTTGTACAAGTGATACGGTTGAATAAGTGATAACTGATAAGTGAAGACAAGTGACAAGTACAGACTATTTTTTGACAAAGGTGATCAAGTTGTGAATGCAGATATTCAGTTTATCTGTTTTCTTGATGCTGATGTCACAAAGTGACCATCAACAGTCATTAGAGCACATCAGCTACGCATGCCACCAACTAAATTTGAATAAACTCCGGAAGCGTTAATGACTCTAAAGCTGCATATATCGAGTGTCCAAATGGTAAATATAGTCGCTGAAGAAAGAACTGAGGGAAAGACAAAACACTTTTGAGGGGAATAGAGAAATTCAACTGAATCAGTGAATAATATTATATTATATGACTATAATCACTGTATGGTAAACATAACTGGCACAAGCACACATTTACAATCTCCCGTCTTTGTAAAATCTCTCCTTCTACATTAATCCAAATGTCTTCTGAACCACTGAAACCCATGTTACGCTTTCAATAGCACCTCACCCAGGCTACTCAGAGCAAAAAATCCTCATGCGAAAATAAAAGTCATAAAAACGGGGAGAAACAGAAGCACACCCAGGTAAAATGTTATCTCACGTTGTTTAGTCATTAATACATTGAAGAGAATTGGCAATGGAAAGAGAGAGAGAGAGAGAGAGAGAGAGAGAGAGAGAGAGAGAGAGAGAGAGAGAGAGAGAGAGAGAGAGAGAGAGAGAGAGAGAGAGAGAGAGAGAGAGAGAGAGAGAGAGAGAGAGAGAGAGAGAGAGAGAGAGAGAGAGAGAGAGAGAGAGAGAGAGAGAGAGAGAGAGAGAGAGAGAGAGAGAGAGAGAGAGAGAGAGAGAGAGAGAGAGAGAGAACACCAAAAGCAATAACATATCAGCCATTGTCAAACACTGAATAAAAGAGGCAATATTTCTTCCTATACACAAGTTCTTACGCATAGAATCCAGTGGACGTGAGGCAGACTCTATCCATGTATGCGCTATTGATCCACGTTTCCCAGGGTCCATCCGGATTTGATGTTACGTATGGCTGGAGACGCTCCTTTAGACTCTGGCAAGCATTCTGTCAATGACAAACAAATTAAAAAGACAAACACATTTACTATTTAGCAGAAGAAAGAAGGTAATTCTACCATCGCCCACTCCTTCCTCTCAATAATTATTATTCGTCTCATTTTAGTGGCAGTCCTACTCACTTAGTCCAACCATGTCATCAGTACTCTAGTACTCTGCAGTGTCGTTGCTAGGATTAGAGGCTCGAGATTTAGATTGGACATGATGGGGTATCTCCTCCCTAACCGTAACATTTTTAATTATAACAATGTAACAATAATCATTTGTTGGTCATGATGCCCTCATAATCATGCAAAAGAGGCATATATATATACACATATATATACATATATATATATCAATATTCAAAGCGGGAAGTCACCGGCAGGAATGGCGCTAGATCATACATGCAGTGGGGGAATGCTAGTTTAGGCAACGAATATCAAGTGGGAAATTTTTGACACCTCAGAATGATTATGGTAAGTCGTCAGCTGACTCAGTCTCTGCGGTAAAGCTGTCAATGCAGGGCGTCTCCTGTCATTTTTCCATGGAAAAATATTCAAATACAAAAATAATTTTAAAAACCAATGGGAGGTATGCGCCTCTGCACCTCAATGGTAGCGATACCGCTGGTATTGTGCCGATCACACGTTGGGTGATGACAACTGCGAAACACAAGTACACTGATAAAACATCTTAATTAGAATCTTCACTGTAGATAGGGGCGTAATAAGTTGGGGGACAATTAATAAGGCCTCTATAAGAACAACATGTGCGGTCATGATCTGCGCGGTATTGAGCCACACACTCTTGGTCGCGCGGTATTGCTGGTTGTTAAAGGGTTAAGTAAGTTAGGATGAATACTTGCCATGACTGCCATTCCATTCAGATCTGATGAAAC
Source organism: Bimastos eiseni (assembly GCA_959347315.1). Taxonomy (NCBI): domain Eukaryota; kingdom Metazoa; phylum Annelida; class Clitellata; order Crassiclitellata; family Lumbricidae; genus Bimastos; species Bimastos eiseni. The sequence goes on along the minus strand of OY365814.1, from coordinate 24,858,279 downwards.
GCTGGCAGCAGTTGGCGGTGAGTTCGCAATGTGGCTTGAGCAGCATTCGCTAACATAGATTTTTGATGTTGGAATCTTCAACACCCGACTGGCAACCTGCCAATACATGCAGCTGCTACAGGTATTTGATCACAGCTCAAAGTCAAGAAATTTAATACTATTTCAGGACAACGAAATAGGTCTTCGACTTATACTCGATAGAAAAAAAATAGACGGAAGATTTTCAGATCAATATTCGACATTGCGGAAACAGATTTTTAAATAAAACCCTTAGCTTTCTTTGTTCAAGCATCGTTTTTTAAGGAAAATCAGAAAAAATTACTGACTACATGTAATATTATATCAAAACGAAGTATCATTTTATCTCTTAAAATGTTACTATATACTTCCACGACATATGTCACTAGTTTTTGCCAATAGTCACATTCTAAATATAAAATCAAACTTTTAACATATTCTTAAATGTTTATGTGCCATATTCTTATTTCACCTAGGTAAATATGCGATGAAAGGTTCAATCTTCCCGCCTCATTCTGCTTCATACATCTTTTACTTTTCGTCATTCAGGTTGTCTACCTCTTAGCCCAACTGTACAACCCATCTTATGTGCATAGTTGATTGAAAATGCTCCTTTGCCTGTAAATCGTAACAAAGAAAAAAACCATAGCGAGAAGGTCAAAGGTTGAAGAAAAATTCAAAAGCAAACCTGAATCATTTTTGTGTTTAGTCCTTGGCCCATTTCGACTGAACCAAATGAGACGAGCACAGAGCCATCTAAGTAGATGTGAACAAGGGCAGAACCCTATGCACAGGCCAAACAAGTTACTTTAATCAATTTTCTAATGCACAGATAAAGCATAGCCATGATGACATCCATCTATCTTAGCTACAAAACCTTTAAAGCCAGTAACTAGCTTTTCTGCCCTAAATATAGGGTTACCTTGCAACTTCAATTAGTCCTTTGGCTAGATCCAAATGTGGCATTTCAAATCACACAGCACCCAATTATTGTAATTATCTATAATGTAAATTTAAAATGATATATTAGTGCCACACAAATCCAGGGAGGCCAATTCCCTCATCGGCACTACCAAATGGCTATGCCAAAACATTTTTATACGATAATCTTTGAAATGTTAATCTTTGGAATTAGAAGCATAAACACAAGCAAACCTGGTTAAGGGGAACAAATTCAAAACCAAGACCAAACTTGACTGGAATGACACTTATCCCACGTTTGACCCAACGATTCTTACTGCAAAATAATCAAGCAATATACATGTAAATCCGTTCAATTTTTATCCTGCTCACAGGAAATCAATTCTTATTGCTGTAGTCGTTAAGAGAACCTTTTAAATGCAAGTGTAATAAATACACTTAAACTTATACAATCTAATACACATGTTATTGTTTCAATTATATCACCCGCTCTCTTTCCACTGCCGCTGCCTCCACTCTTATTCATGCTTTCATCCTAAACCGTCATGACTACTGCTCTGCCACTCTTGTTGGTCTTCCTCAGTCTCGCCTTCTCTGCCTTGAGCGAGTCTTACGTGCGGCGTCGCGACTGATTGGTCGCCTTCCTAAATTTGCCCCTGTCTCTGATTACATGCGAGACACATTACATTGGCTCTCTGTGTGTCAGCGCATTCACTTCAGACTACGTTCATTGGTATGGAGTTGTCTATTGGGTTGGACTCCAGTCTACTTGAAATCCCTTATTGTTCCTGTCACAGCATGTCCGGGTCGCGGATCTTAACGTTCAGCCTCTCAACATATTCTATTTTTAACTTTTGCTCGCACAACCATGACACAGTCCAGGGCGTTCGCAATTGCTGACCCCACAGCGTGGAATGGCCTCTCTCCGGTCATCCACGCCCTTAGTAGGGTACCCTCTGATACATTTCATCGACACCTCAAGACTGTTCTTTTTGCTCGAGCTTGGATCGGGAGCACCTCTGAGTAGTCGCCTTGAAGGGCTCGCGCTACACTAAATTCATATAAATTCAATTCAATTCAAATTCAATAATCGCGAATCTTCCTAAACTAAATTCATATAAATTCAATTCAATTCAAATTCAATAATCGCGAATCTTCCTAAAGGTGCTACCAACTTAACAGCACAAATCACAAACAAACAGAAATGCATTGGTCAAGTTTAAATGTTTTTAAATTATAAGCTGTGTGCCCTCGTTGGAAAATGCTCCATTGCCATTTTAAAACAGTTACTTGTATTTTCGTCAAAATAAAAAATAGGACCTATAATGTATTCAGCTTTTAGCTGTGAGAAGGGCTCAAAAAGAAAAATTTGGCGCTCTTGTAAATTTGAAGACGCTGAAATACATAGCTGAAATGAATTGACCAGATTTCTCAAATCTAGCAGCAGAAAATTGAGTTACTTGTTAAAATCGTCGACTTGTTTTCTTCTGTTTTCGTAATCGCTTTGCATAACAACATCATTCCAACATCTTGTTAGCGTGAAGTTCACAAGCGTTTCGTTGTAGAATGTTATATCCCCTTCCTTGTACATATTCAACTCACGAACCTTAACAAATTAAACGAAACTTTCCCCATATTACCATCCATATATATTTATCATACACAAAAAGCTTACATATGTAACATATGTTTTTTAACCTGCTGATGCTGTATGCACGGACTTGATGGGAATAGTGGCGCGGGTTCCTTGACACCACATACTAGTCTACTAACATAACTATTACTCTGCTGAATTGACTATGCAGCCAAGGTCAGTAAGCACGAATCTGAGATATATATAGAAAGAAAACAATCTGACAAAAATGCAGAAAATGCAAACATGAGCATCAGTAGACAAAGAGAGTAGCTAGAATTGGATAAGAATAAACTAGTAAATGTTTTGACGATGAGTGAAAGAATTGCTTATAGTGTCTAAATAGAAGTTTTTAGCCTTGAACCAATGCTCTTTGCACTAAAAGTTGAGCACTCTAACTACTCAGCCACAGTTTCCCACTTGTCATATTAGGCTAACCCTAATATCTATGCATCTTCCTCCGTAAGTGGACAGATGTCCTGAAATTCGACAAGACTTGCCACAGACGCTGGCACACATTGGTGTGTATATCGATTCTTGTATAATTGATAGCATAAGCTAGAACAAGTGATTGTATGGAACATTTGAGGCACTATTTAGGCATAAGTTTGATCTGTTTATTCTAAAATATCTCCTTCAAATCTCAAACCTTCATTGGAGAGATTTTGAGAGTCGTGGCAATTTTGTCAATGATTGTCTCACAGGTGAACATTCCTTGTGGAGTTCCAAAGCCTCTGAAAGCCGTATTCGACGGAGTATTTGTCCTGCATAAATGTCCATTCACTCGAATGTGTGGAATGTTGTAGGCATTGTCTATGTGAAACAATGACTTTTCCATCACCTATGGTAAAAATTAGAAAAAATTACAAAATCATAAAAGTTACATTACACTACATTACATGCATTCCATAAAGGCATCATCAGTTCATCAGAAGCCAAACATTATTATTATATCATTAAGAAATGAAATTGTTGCTAAACACATATATTCACTATCTGCATGATATAAATAATATTCCTATTCATTAAACTTTTATGAGTTCTAAATTTTCGAGGAACTTCACAGAGGCAAATATCGTTCCATGTCTAAATAGTTTGGTCAATTACAGACCCTCTAATATTAGCCGTATCTGAGAAACATGGACTTACGGACCACAAATTGACTTTATATTTCAATGATAAAATCTGTTACATGTATTCATCCTAAACTACAGGCTAAATAGCTTTCAATCTTCAATCAAAAATAACAGTATGTATTTTCATCATCTATGTCGTTGTTGAAAGCCATCTCTTCGGAGTCAGAAATCCATGCAAGATCAACTGTCAGTTACTTAGTTTTCATTAAATTGCAGAACATACAGCCTCCGATAAGTCGAGGGAGTGGCCGCTGTTCTGGTAAAAGTCAACTTCCAGTGCCTGGATCTTTCCATTGCAGGTGACTCCAACCTAGAAATAGACATAAGACAGAGACTAGACATAAATGTTGATGCAGTGTGACATATTGGTAGCATAATTAAAGAACTATTCATTATCATAGTACTGTAAAGACAATGACCCAAACATTTCTGGTGTCAAATAAATGTTTTAATACATGACAAAATACTACTTTACATGTTTTTATAATAGACTGCACTATCATTTCAACTATCAGAACAACTTGATCACACAATACTTTCTCGCGTGTTGGACTGCCTTCTTAGAACAATCATTCTTTGAAAAATCAAACTCCTTTGCCTCAAACATCTCCAGAAACATTCTTGATTTATTTTAAGACTCGTCCTTCTATTAAGTAGTCATGATATAGTGCCTTTGTATGGTTCTCAAAATTCACAATATATGAATGCTTTGATGCATACATACTTAACTACTAGACAAGTAATTTGTAAAGAATTTTTTTATTAACAATCACCCATCACTGCTGTACCAGGAGGATATCTATAGGGTAATAGCAAATCAACTTCAGTCTGCAAGGAACGTGCTTCCTGCCACTGAACAGCTGGAGTTAAGGAATTTTACTACACACATTGGTGTGAGGCTAACTGAACTTTCTGATCAGGCAAACAATCACCGTGATCTTTCACGGGAAAACTATGAGCAAAGATCATCAGTATATTGATTGAGTGATTGAATGGTGTAAACTGCTGGTGTTTATTGTGTTGATGTACAATAGTCATTGGTTTGCACTGAATGCCAGCTGCCTGAAAAGCAAAGTAAAGAAAGTGAACCTTGTACTTGACGAGATACGGATGCCTTGTACCCGTCATCGCCATGTCCTCATCTCGGTCAAGCATACAGCGTACAGGACGATTATGTCTAGAAAACATAACAGTGAAAATAAAGTACATTATTACTTCAAGCCGTTGAGGACGATTGTTAATAGGCTTGATGTAAATGAGCATTGCCTTACTTTACCATATTATGCGTACTGCAGGGTGAACGGCCAAACAGCACCTTATGCTCAGCCACCACCATACTACCATACATTAAAGTGCCATTTTTATAATGCATACTTCACCAGGAACTTGTAATAATATGCTTCATTGTAAAATGAATTCTGATGTAAAATAGTTGAACAAAATTAATTCGTCTGTAGAATAAAGTTCATGTTGAGATAACCTCAAAATAAAAAATTTCATGCTATGACCTTCAAGACAGCCTAATAATGCGTTAGTATGATGGACTGCTAGTAATAAAATATCCACCAAATTTTATTTTATTCTCAGAATTCATATAGTCCCCCTTCAAGATATTTACTCAGATGGATTATCTGTGCTAGCCTAGAATATGAAGTTAAGTGTCATTAAGAGCAAAACATTACATCTGTTAGCAAAACAATGCATAGTAGGTTGGAAGAGTCACCACTGGCAGGCCCACACATACACACACATGGAACCAACCAATGGACAGCGGGCTGAATCACAGCAGAGTTCAGAGTCTCTGGACCAAGTTGTGTTAATGGAGTCTAGCGTCGACAGGTGACAGCTGATGCATTGACTAAGTGCATTGAATCAGCATTAGATCACATTATAAACTTCACAAATGTCAAAGATTTGAAATAATAAATACATTAAAATCGTTTGAATGATTTCTTTACTTGTAAGCGGCAACTGCAACTGGGAGTGCCAACATTGTAAAGCGACTCTGTTTGCCACCAAATCCGCCACCTGGAAACAGCAAAACATGAACATTAGCAACAGAAAGGCAAAAGATAAACAGTATTTTATTCATGTTACACATATTAATAAACAAGTATAAATAACAGCAACCTTCAAATGCCAGCGAATACAATTATCAACCTTCATCACATAGCTTCTATTAATTGCTAGTCTGGGGTTTGTTAAATAATAAAAAGGAAATTTTTGTAATCGGAACTTACCCAAGCGCTTGACCCGGCTTACAATCCTATTGCAGTCAACACCAAGAACAGTGGCCACTGCTTTCTACAGAGCAATCAAACATCTCCACTATACATTCAAGACCCACAGAACATAAACAACTAATATCTTCAGCATTACTGAATATTTTGCAACCATTTCCAGGAGTTCAATTCATTAAATCATTGAGCAACACCGTATCATCCACAACCTTAAATCATAGTAATAATCCCAATTTAGTCTATGTTATCCCTATCGCAAATCCGGTCTTCAGTTGCTGATTAAAGAAATACAGCAAATACATTGATAATCACTAATTAATGTCACCTTAATCACCCTAGCCTAGCATTATAGGATCAAAATACATGCTCAGAAAAGTAAGTCTTAGGTTGGACATAGATATCGTTATTCGAATGACACGTACTGACAATACAAAGACCAAACTTCGCCAAGCTTAATTAGTCGAAACAGAATCGGTTAAGTGCGCTCTTTCACCAACCTGTAAAAATGTAGGGTCTTGACAGGCACAGTAGAGCTCCATCTCACCATCTCCGTCTTTTGGAACAACCAGAGTGGCTTGTGTTTCCAAGTAGAAATGTTCCTGGCCACCCATTCGGACCTCGCCTTCCAAGACGCAATCTGCCTTGGACATTGCCGCAGCCACATCACCGGACTTGATCGTCTTTGGAGGCGTCAGGTAAGAACCAGCGGCAATCGCCTCCTACAAAACAGAATAACTCAACCATTCCTCTGTTCATATTTCTGAACATCCCTCAACTCAAGCCAATTTGTATATAAGTAACTGACAGGTGCTCAGCTAACAACAATTTCAAGACTAGTACAGTCAATCACGGTGAAAAATAAGGAAAAGGCTATGGCCATTCATTGCAACCATTTTTTATTGAAGAGAGACTTATGCGTACTGTCAGACCATGGGTGAGAAGCTAATATGCAGATTTTCAGCTACAATAGCATATTTTAACAATAGGCACAAATTTGTGCATGAAACAATGATCCGGTTCCAGCACTGGTCTCGAAGTTTCACTAACCTCAATTGTTATGATTGGCTTCAGTTCCTCATATTCCACTTTTACGGCCTTAGCTGCTCTCTGAGCGTGTACCTGATTATCCGCCAACACTGCTCCGATGACCATTCCCTGACAAGTGACCTGTTTAAAACACATGTTATTTCTCAGGAATTCCAAATTCAACCAAGAAGTCATAACTTACTAAACACAGATATTGTATTACTTCAATAATTTGTACAGAATTACATAGCTGAGAAGCTATCCACATCTGAATTCCAAATACAAATTGCACTAAACAAGCTCATCAGATTATTTCAATAATTAAATTTAAAAAATATAAATGCAAAACCATCTGCTAATTGCATATGCATCAACTTCTACCGTTAGCATTACGATCCTCCAAAAAATTACAAAACCATATAGCAATAAGAAAGATTGGCTTCCCATACATTATAGTATGCGCTGGTCAAAAGGCCTATAATGCGTCAAACAAATCAGAACGCAAACGCCCATCACACACCATATCCACCGCAAAGACTGTTTCATCGCTGATAATATATCCAGTTTTGTTTTGTCCTGGAATATCTTTCCATGAAATGTAGTCCACGACGCCTGCCATAAGTAAGGCCTTTGAAGAGTCGACATTCAGAATCTTTGCATGTGCCTTCGTACTAACGACAAGAGACAGATAGTACTCGCCTGGAAAATCAAGCCACATAAAATCTGTACCAGGCAATGTCATTAGTGGAAAACTGATAAAGTTAAGTCCTGTAAAGAAATATTGTCCGAATTTTCTTTCCTGCCCGACATGTCCAATAGACATTACGACAATCAAAGCAACTAATTATAAGGACAATCAAATTATGATCAAGATATTGAACCTACAATTGAAGTAGTTAGAAGTCAACATTTTTAACATCAAGGCGGCTGCACAACTTCTAATGTAATGCTAATCAAGATAAACTCGTACACGTTGCATTCTTAATTAAGAACGACCTGTTACTTATAATATGCTTAAACTCAAAAGGTTGCTGCTTCTTTGTTTTAAAGCAAGAACTGGATTGGACCAGGAACAAAACCTGACTCAACTATGCACTAATTATTTATCATTACCTACCAAGATTAAACCTAGTTAAATCTGAGCACTAAAGTTAATATAGAAATGAGCAAGTAACTGATGTCACGTGATCAATAATATGCTGCTACGCATATTGAATTGTTGCTGTGGACGAGTAGCCTACATACATTACTAATATAAGTATAAGTCCCCCACTAACTTAAGACCTAGCATAAGCAAACCTTTGAAGACAGGCATGTCATCAACAAAAATGGCTTCTCCAGTCACTTGTTTCATTGCCGACGTGTGCGGCAATGGTCGACCAACCGCGTCGACCTTAATCTGACCTTGTGGTACTTCTTCAAATACCTGAACACCACGACTTGGTTCTCGGTGATACACCCTCGTAGCCGACAGGCACACTTCAGGTACAGGAGCCTTCAACAGTTTCAGCTGGAAGAGAAACAATAAAACCATAAACAGGAAAGACAAATGTAGGCCTAACAGAATAATTAAATATATTTTACTAGCCACAAATTCGAAAAACCTGAGGAGAACCTTAAACAACCCAAGTTTACCCAACGCACCATATCAATAAAACCATAAAAACTACAAAGAAAAATGCTACTGAATAGTGAATTATTCTTTTACTAGCCAAAAATTTAGAATACCTGAGGAAAACCTTAAACAACCCAACACACCATATCGACTGCATCCATAACAACTCAGACTAAGGCTGAATCATTTGTCCAGTGCAACATTGACTAATCACTAAAACCAGTAATGCAGCATTTAGCTGACCACCAAAGACTGAAGCAGAAGCGATCAACGCACAAGTCGTCAGACTAGATCAAAATCAAGAGAGAAAACAACAGAGAAAATATGTTGCCATTATACTTGCAAAACCACTTGAAACAACACCTGCAATTACACTTACCGTTGCAATTAGAATTACACCTGCAATTACACTAGCCACTGCACTCGCAATTGCATTTGTCATAACACTTGCGATTACTTAACATATAAATAATGCAACAAAATATTATTCTAGGAGTTGTTTATTACTACGAGGCCTAATGCAATAGAAATCATCATATTTCCATACACTCCAATACCATTACCTAACAGCAAAATTGGAACTGATATATGAAAATAAATACTTGAAGTTTCACACAGAAAAATCGGTTCTAAGTCACTCACCAGTTTCTGTTGCAAACTGATGTGCACAGTCAGGTAGAACTTGTAGAAGAAGCTCATAGTCAGACTACAACGATACGCTTCCATGCCTCCTGGAGTACCAGGTGCCAATGGTAACTCATCGGCCAACAGTTGAGTTGCAAGCGGAATCAAATCGTCCTCCCATTTCCTAAAAGCAACATCAAACTCAGTAAATATAAATAGAAATATTGTTTAAAAGCAAACACATATACAGAACAAATTGTAGTCTGGTCATGAAAAGTTTCCAGATTGTTTCACTGTCAATTTCTTCAGTGATATAGGGCTTCCAAGGTATTTGATTGCTGATCCCTTATATCTAACCAATCAGACAATGTTGATCCCAGAGCTAAGGAACGTTTGATCTTACAAACATTTAGGCCTTCTTTGCATTGGTCTATACTTATTAACGTTTGTAGAAAATGCCAAAATAAAACAATATAACTACACACATTATATAAAAAAATTTCGAGCAAGAGACTCTACGCCTACCAACAAATTTCTGGTTGCTCAAAAATTATGATCACGTAGTCGAAACGTTCATAGGTCTATAATGTTACAAAGACACTGAAATATTAGTTTCTTTTTAGATGTCAAACAGAGGTGCATACCGTCCTTTCAGCTGATTGGCCGTTTTGGTAGCCATGACAGTGAACGGAGCCATCCCACCATAGCTCAGTGCAATGTCCTTGATAACTGTGCTCCCATCTTCAAACAACACCCTCATGCCAGCATTTACGATTGCAATGTCGTCCTCCCTTCGCTGTGACTGCTTGTAACCGTGAAAATACTCGTTCTGAAAACGAAATACGGGCATGATCATCAAAAAACTTGTCATCCAACAGAACTTTATATTGCAGTGAATTTGGTTTGATTTAAAGTGCATCAATGCATGATGATGCTGATGAATTCTCTGCCCAAAGGCAGGTTCATTTAGCTTAATGGCACTAGGGGATGAGATGAGTGAGGTGGTTTCCTGTTTTCTTCCTCACAGACAATTATGGGTGAGCAATTTGTCCACGGTCGTGACATGAGGTGGGTTCGAACCTGTGACCCTTTGGTTGCAAGGCAAAGAACATTCGGCTATGCCACCCTGTCCTATCGTTGTAGCATAGGAGAAGTTAATAACTGACATTGAGATTTGCAAGACATGACATATAACCTCTTTGGTGAATGGTATGTCAATGTAAAGTAGAGCTTCATTCGATTGGATCTTTGTCTTTCTGTAGCCCACAAAGAACTCATCGTCCATCTTCAGTGAACGTCTGCCACCTAATGCAATGTAATGTAATGAAGCACTTATATAGCGCCACTCAACTAAACTAACTAAACTAAACTAACCAAACAACTGAATCACTCTACTGAGGCTATCAGATGATCCGTCCGTTGTGCTCGCACGTTACGTGGACTACTGTAACCCGCTCCACGTGGGTCATGGCTGGCATTTCCTCCACACCTTCTCATTCTCACTCAAGGAGTTAATACTGAAAGCGCCTCCAGTTAGTCTGTACTGTGAGAGGCGCTTCATAAGTCTTTATATACGATACAATACTCTTTCATATTTCCGATGCTTGCCTAAGTGCCTGGGGCTACCTTTCTGTTTCATTGGACTGAGTTCTTGGGCATTCAATCTCACTACAATTTGATTATTGTCTTGTACATCATCAGTTGATGCCTCGTGCACTGGACACAGCAGAGCCTGAGAGGGTACAGTAAGTAATAATAGCAAATGACGACAACACCTGGTTTCACACTAGACCTGTAAGAATTGTGTAGTACTTTGAACTGTGCAGCAAATTAAGAGTGAATGCATTAGTGACAGCTCTGTAAATATCCACCCAGAATCTGGGATTTGTAAACGAGTAGCAATGCTATACGCACAATATCATATTCCATTACTTCACTCACTAAACCAAATCAGTGTGTAGCTCCTTTTCTAAGCTGCTAATCAATTGTGAGTCAACGATTTCCTCAAAGTACCTGCATAGTGCAACTATCTCAGGCAAGTCTTTAACCAGCATGATTACATAACAAGGCAAGCACTCGAACCTATTCCACAATCGGCTAACAAGTCCCACATTTTAACACATCTGAGAAACTGAACATTTTCATAGCACCTTAACAGATAATACATATGGGTACTCATAACATATCTGTCAGAATTATGTCCTGTGTTCAATGTTCATGTGGCTGCGTTACTACAGATGCTAAAGACAGAACTGGGTAATACTGACTGAGTGAAGCCACTGTAAGCACGCATCCGGCCGACAGAAACAACGGGTTGAGGTCTGAAATAGGACTGGCTGTTACGATGTTTCCACCAACACCCTGAAAATAGACACAACTCAGACATGATGTATTTTTTCTACTACAAAATAAACCAAACTGTTCCTGGAAACTAAACGATGATGTGTGCAATGTACACATCTCAAACGACACTCAAAAAGCTCCGTACACATGTGTGGCTAATTAGTTGCATCATACGTATGTGACATTGGCAAAAATTTGCATTGCAATTTCTATTTTTAAAATATGAAAGAAAAACAGATAATAGAATCTTATATTTCTGCAACAACAGTCTTCTAGGATTCATACAGGTTGAATTCAAAGAAATGCAGGCAATCAAATTTAAGAAATATTTTCCACAACTTGAAACAGCATTTTCAGATGGTCAAAGTTGATCTTTATTAAATAATCACACCACTGTTCATATATATATATATATATATATAGAGAGAGAGAGAGAGAGAGAGAGAGAGAGAGAGAGAGAGAGAGAGAGAGAGAGAGAGAGAGAGAGAGAGAGAGAGAAATCCTGTACTCACAGCAACATTTCGAACTTGAGGACCGGCAAACCATCGCAGCATCTCAACAATAGCCACAAATATTCGTGTCTTGTAATCTGTAAAGTATATTTAGATTATGTAACATTTCACAAACCATTCATTGATTCACATTGAGCATAAAAAAACTACTTAGAGGGTCTCCCGACAACACCATTATGGCTAAGAAGAGCAGTCTTAAGGTGAAAATAGAACACATAGAGGAGAGGGTTTGGGATAGAAGCAAAGCTCCAAAGGAAGGCTATTCCAGGTTGAGGAGCCCAGCACAGACAAAATGCGACCCTGCCAAGTGGAGGCATGGGAAAAATGAACAAAGAGCAGGCCCTGTTTAGTGGAGGGATCAAGAGCCCCTCGCACTTAGGATAGAGCAACAGAGCTCATAATATTATCAGCTCAAATTACAGCTTGGTTCAATTGTCAATAATTATCGGCAGTCATCTTCATAAAACTAATCTATGAAATCTTTTAATATTGCCATGAGCCAAAAGATATAGATCATTCTATCAAAAGTATCTTTAGCGATACAAAAGAACAAAAATTCTTTATGATGCCGTTGCCTTCAACTGTACAGAAATTGATTCAAATAAAGCACATGTGAGCATCTGTGCTAAAACAAAATATCTACCTTCACTCTGATTAATAGCCTCGTTAAGGACGCCTTCCAACTTTGCCAATGTGACAGATGCTCCCATACGGATGCCAGTTTCCAGATGCTGCACAGAATTCAACTCATGGATGCTGGTCGCAGCAATTATTACAGGATAGTGCATGTTTTTGAACTTCATTTCAACTCCTGAATACATAATTTGTCAAAATAATCAATCCAATTTAATCAATTTGATTAAAAGCTATATTGCTTTCTTATGCTTTTGCACAGCATCATCTTCAATCCCTTTAAAAAGTCATCCGTGCTTCAGGTCCAATCGTCAACTCATTTATAGGTTGAAGGTAACAATGTGCTGCTATCTAGCGATATTGTATCAATGGTACAGCATTGAAGGACAACATTAATTATGTCATTAATGCAAATACTAATATGACTTATCTTGCATCACATTTAACTAATTTGATATAAAAAAAACCTAATCTATGCTGTGGCATAGCTTTATATCAAACGATCTTTAAAGGGCTCTTTAGTGATATAGTAGTTTCAGCATAATAAAAACATTAAATTAGCAAAACCACAGTATATGAATTCAAGTAAAGAGCAATAACGCAACTGATCTTGAAACTTAGTAACTACATTTCCATGATATTCAAAATGCTGAACCTATTTCTGTGTTTCCGATAACAATCTTGGCATTTGGATGTCTATCTTTTAGTTTCAGCAAATCGTTCAATGATGTTGGTCTGTGCCATGTCACACGATCTGATTTGAACATGAGTGATTGTTTGTCACACTCCTCTGCAATCAGCTAAAAATTATCAACATTCAACTATTAATTAGAAAAATTAATTTTTTGCCAGGTATAGTCCATTTTCGAAAATCTAGACTATTCAGACATGTTGTAATTGAAAAACCAGAAACTAGAAAAGCCAAAATCACAATTTCATATAAGTGCAATTCTGAAGGCAGAATTAGACAATACACTTTTTAGAACTGACTCAAATAACATCATTTTCTACTTTAAAATAAGTAAGCACATATTGCAATAGTAATAATAACCTTGTATAACGTAACATAACAGAACATGAAACTGATATTAATAATTTCTTCCAAATTAGTATGTTTTCCATGCACGCTTACTTCCAACTCCTTGATTGGCTGTGCTAAGTGAACAGCTGGGTTGAGTGGCACAAATTCTTCAGTATTAAAAAGATGCTTTGAATCCTGCAAAAAATTAATTTACCAAATAACTTACAGAAAAGCAAAACAGAAATTATCCCTAAAATATAAAGTATTGATCTAAACTAAGTGTTAGTTATATTCCCGTATTTTATTCCGTTAACATAATTCTTCAAAGCATACATTCTTTTTAATGTAAATTTTGTTAATAATCTGATTCGGAAGTATGGCAACGGTGTATGGAAAATGACAGCCATAATTTTTTGTAATGATTTATGAGGAAATAATAGATTTTATGAAAACATTCTTGACAAGTCAAGAGAAAATAATATACGATTTATGAGAAAAGTTTTTATGAGAAAGTAACAGATTTATGCTAAAATAAAAGATTTACAATACAATTCTAGACGATTAATGAGGAAATTCTAGATATTTTATGAGAAAATAATAGATGATTTCTATCATCAAACTGTTATCAATGTGACAGGGAAGTCAACATAGATAATAGTTGAGTTGGTCAGCAAGGCAAAATCTAAGCTTTGATAATCTGTTCCCTGCTGCTGTGACCATCCTTCTGTCACTGAGACCCCACATCTAAAAATGCGTCATACAGTAACAAGGTCTAACAATGTCAGTTAGAAATACAATTAATTTGGTCCAACATCATTTAAAACAATAATAGAAAACTTGCATGTTTCTGGTCACCCAAAGTGCCATTTTGTTTGTGGCATATGCCTCCATTGGGGCGCTGTTCACCTTTGCAATGAGCATTGTCCACGGAGCAGTTTTCAGATCTGCCATTCTGTGTCTCCTTTGAATCAGGCTAGAAATATAAGTTAAAAGAATAAAATACTTTCAAAATACCTTAGCGTCGCTCATTAGCTTACGGCAACTTAAACTCACCGACACATTACCATAAGGCAGATCAACACAATCAATAATTAATACTAAAAATGCGTCATACAGTAACAAGGTCTAACAATGTCAGATAGAAATACAATTAATTTGTTCCAACATCATTTAAAACAATAATAGAAAACTTGCATGTTTCTGGTCACCCAAAGTGCCATTTTGTTTGTGGCATATGCCTCCATTGGGGCACTGTTCACCTTTGCAATGAGCATTGTCCATGGAGCAGTTTTCAGATCCGCCATTCGGTGTCTCCTTTGAATCAGGCTAGAAATATAAGTTAAAAGAATAAAATACTTTCAAAATACCTTTGCGTCGCTCATTAGCTTACGGCAGCTTAAACTCACCGACACATTACCATAAGGCAGATCAACACAAGCAATACGTCCTTACACAATGCACATGTGTTCTCTGTCACAATATTTTTCTCAGAAACAGTCATAAAATAAACCAATTATGACACTAATACTACAATCGTAGTAGCTTCAAATCCTTCTCGAGCTGTCTTATAACTGCGAACAGGTTCTTCGCGCCAACTTATTTATTTGCAGCGAACTGTCGTGTAAAGCACCCTAGAAGTAGCTTGCTACTTCTAGGGTGCTTCTGCCGACCACACTATATAAATGGTCGTAATTGCAATTACAATTATGTTATGATTCACATTTACAAACCTTACTTACGTTACTAACACAGTCAATAACCTGGTGACCTGTGCTTGGACTTTGATTGGAACTTTAGAAGTCTAGAGTTTACAATCACTAGTGCAATGAAGAAATTAATCAGAGATATTGCATGCGTAAAACAGACAAAGTAATTAGTAGCATCAACAGCACCATTTTCTAATGCACCTGCAGGTAACAGGCGATGGTGCACCAAAACCATGCATGCATAGTCATATCGAAGACATCCTGGAAGTCGGTTCGAAGGTGACCTGTATGAGATGAAAAAGCAGGAATGACGAATACTCTTTGAAGCATTACATGTCTCATTTCTAGGATGCCCATTCCATACTGCTGTATCTCAAGTTAGCTTACGCACAGAATTAATTCTGTGGCCAAAAATGCACAACAACACTTTCTATTTTCAAGAGGATCAGTGATAGAAAGCATCAAATGAGTTAATAAATGCAAAAATATAAGGAATTTATCACCAAAGTAAATGTTCTGAAGCCCTCCAGTATTGGCCGATAGCCAGTGCATCTACACAGGTTACCTGCAAACAGAGAGACTCGAGTCAGCAACAGCAAAATGGAGCAGCAAACAAATATACTGATGAAAACGAAATAAATGACACGTGATTAGTATAAAAATAAATGTGACGATATCGATTTAGAATAAATGATCAGAGGAACAGCATCATGATCATCATCATATCAATAATAATTATTAAAAACCTAGATAAATGATCCCAAATGTCATATCTGTTTAAAATGTCATTCCTTATATGAAACAACTGCTGTTTCAGCACATAATAAAGCTACAAAGACAACTTTCCTCTTATTTCATGTAATTGTATTGCAGCATGCATATCTTAATTTAATAAATGAAAATTATTATTATTATTATTGTGAGACACCCTTGTAGCGGTATGGCCGTGTTACGGCGCCAAATAAATTGTCTTTATTATTATTATTGATATTATTATTATTATTATTGTTATTGTTGTTGTTGTTGTTGCTATTCTAATGATAATAATAACAATAAAAATAATTATTCTTGTTATTCTTATTATTATACTAATACTACTACTACTACTAATAATAATTATTATTATTATTGTTATTATTATTATTATTATTATTATTATTATTATTAGTAGTAGTAGTAGTAGTAGTAGTAGTAGTAGTAGTAGTAGTAGTAGTAGTAGGAGTAGTAGTAGTAGTAGTAGTAGTAGTAGTAAAGAGCCTCTGAAGGCAACTGCGTTGAAGCGCTGTATGCAAACTGACAATCGTTGGAACAAGTAGCTTGTCTCTCTAGGGTCTCTGGTGACATATGTCAGAAGGCGACCCAAGTCTTTGATGAAGTCTATTCCTTCGTTGTTGACTGGGCCCATGGTCTCAAAGGCCAATGGAATGAAGAGATAGCTGACAGCGAGCTGGCTGCACTTGATGGTCTTCCTGGTGGTAGCCACCTCCGCTGCAGCCCTACCGAAGATGACGTCGCTTGGAGATATGATGGAGCCACGGTGTCAATCACTGTCGCATCTCATATCAGGTTCCGTCCTCTTCGCCAAGGAATCAGCGTCAGACCATCAGGGCGTTTTCCGTCCGTTCTGGAGAGTCCCGGAAGTTCCTTAATGTTTGGGAATCCAGCGCGTGTGAGGCTACGGCTGATTATGTCGTTTAATGCTGCGTGCCTGGCGAACCGCCCTGGCCCAAGACCACAAGAAAGCCCGTGTGCTCCTTCCGCATTGACTCGTGATCCGCATGGGCATACGTGTGGCTCACAAATGCGTGTCCCCAGACGGAGACCCACCGCAATTCTGACAGCTTCGTCGTCTAGCCGAAATCCACATGAAGTGATTGGTAGGGCAAAGAGCCAGTCTCCGGCATGCGGTGCTGCGGCTGCCTTGAATCGCGCCTGATGGTATGGGTCGGTTTGGGCAGTGCTCAGCTCGGCAGCTGCCTTCTGCATTAGCGGCTTGTCCCAGTTTGATTGCTTGTGTGTCGCGTCATTGTCCGGACACATCATTTGGCTCTCGGTGTACCACAGATGTTCCATCTTCTCAAGATGTCGACGTCGGACCAGGTACTGCCTAACACGGAGGACTGCAGTGGTTGGGTGCTCGCAGCGGAAGCCAAAAGGCGGGAAGAGCCAGCGAGGTGACTCGAAGAATTCCTAATCCTCTCATCTTGACTGGTAATGATGCTTGAAGTCATTGGTCGTTCGATAGGGTGATGTTGAGAACTGCCTCTAAACCGCTTCGAAGAAGGTCGTCGAATTTGTGTAGCAAAGAGTGACCCGTGCATGAGCTGCATCTTTTAATGTATATATCAGTTTCTGGGAACTGAGCGAATATCTGAGGAGCACCAGAGCGTCGTGTTTGGCTGCATACTCTAGTCTGGTAACTGCTAAGGCCAGTTCCTTGCATCTGCCCTCCAGACATGTCGTCAAGGCCTCGCTGGTGGACAATGGCGCTCCCAGCAAACAGGCTCTTTCCGGAGAAATTGACATATAGTGCTTGAAGACATCGTCGGAAACTAGTCTGTCTTGGCGATGGATGATCTCGCATTTGTCTTGGTTGAGTCGAAGCCCTAGTTCCTACCATCGCAGTTCCAGCATTCTCACATCTTCCGCCACCGTCGCTTCCTCTCCTCCTAGGGTTAGATCATCCATGTAGCCCAGTACCAATGGTGACGACATCTCCTGTAAGATTGGCTGCAATGGAAGGCAAACGAGCAAAGGGCCAAGCGGGTCTCCCTGTTGAGGTCCAACCTGTGACGAAATGGTATACTGTCCAAACCGAAGCTCTGAGTGCCTACAAAGAGTATCGGTCTAATCTGTTCGGGCCATTCGCCTGTCAGAAGGAGGTTGATTAGTCCGAAACGGAGGAGATCAGTTCCGATCCAATTTCTGAGCAATTCACCAGGTCCACCAAATGCTGTGGTCGAAGACCGTCTGGTCCCCCTGAAGAACCTAACGGGAAGGAGCGGATCCGTGCGAGGACCTGCCTTTCTGTGGCTTGGAAGGGTGTCAATTTAAGTTTTTCCGTACTAATTGGGCGGTCGGGCGGATTCTGAGGATGTTTTCAGCGTAGTTCCTCCAAGGTTACAGAGTCTGCATTGGCAGGCCTGTCGGTCGAGGTTAGGATTCTGACTGCGGCTCTGATATTGCCATCCTCTAATTTGGAAGCAACTGCTGCGGCCAACGCATGGATTTCGCCTGCTCTAGATCTTACACTGTGTTTATTGGTTTTTGGGATATCGGAGAAGATTTCGTCCCTCTTAAGCTGCCAAGACGTGTGAAGGTCTTCCACGCGCTTCTTGACCGTTGTTGATAGATTGTGGCGTTTACCTCCTCTTCTTGGTTGTTCTAAAATTGTCGCACCAAAAGTCAAAAGCATCTGCCATGTGGTCGGATTTCCGACGTCGTTCAGTATTTTGTTGATGATGGTAGTGAGAAGTCTTCCGGTTTGTGGTCTGGCGGCTGTGGGAATGCGTTTCAACAAACTGTTTGGTAGGGATGGGTGGGAAATTCTGCAGACTTGAGGAGCGATGATGTTCTCCGATAGACCGTCCGTCCGTCCGTCCGTCCGTCCGAGTGTCTGATGTGATCGGTTGGTCAGTGTCCGGCGTACAGAAGTTACTGTAGTCCACGCCTTGGTTGTCAGTGTGACCGCAGTTCGTCGTTAGAGGGGGCTTATGTGAACCCGGACATGGTTGTTTTCGAGAGCCGTGTTGATGGACCTTTCCATCTCTGTTATATAACTGTCTCTCAACCCTACACACGCTGCAGACACCTTTTGCCTTTTGTGAGGGTCGCAGTGATATTGTGGTATCCATTCGGGAACTGAATCATTCAGTTTTTATATTCATCCAGAAATAAATGTTTGAAAATAAACGGTAGGCTGAGATAAATGTTAAATATTGCGTTTAAATCTCAAAAGACAGAACGTTGCCATGGTATATAGATATATCGTGCGCTCTTTTGATCGCTTCGCTCTTATGATTTTCGTGCTTTTAATTTTCGCCCTTTTGATAGTAAACGCTACATACATGCATACGTGCATAGCCATTATGCAAAAGGCTCCCACATGACTCACGCAAAATCATAAAAAGAACACAGGCATTCAAGGGTTAAATAGAAATTATAGTCTTGTCAACACTTCTGTTGCGTTGTGACTTATTTCGAGAGCCTCTTCAATACGAAAAAATGTCGTAGGCTTACATATAATTAGATCGCTATTTGATCTTGTTATTGAGGTCAGGCTAACAGCGTCTAAACGAAGGCAGTTATTATTATTATTATTATTATTATTATTATTCAGAGTTCTCCATGCTTCTAATCACTGGAAAATGTGGAGTGTAAAATAATTTCAGAGAAGCAGATAACCTTCAAAAGCCTTTTCCATCGACGATTCTGTCGGATGTGGATCATTGCAGAGTAGGGAATACATGGACATGACAAAACCCGGAGTACAGAAGCCACACTGTGAGCCATGAGACTTAGCTAAACGTTCCTGAAATCAGTTTTTCATCTAAGAAAATCATTTCATTGTCAACTATTGGTTAAACATAGAAATTTGCTATAGGGCGTAACTGAAATTTATTAAAATCTGCTCAGAGCAACAAATTGTTTACATAGCATTCAAAAACAAAATTGCTCCTTGGAAAATGAAATAAAGAAAACAAAGTCAATCACTGAAGAGTTGCCATCAGAAACCGCTCCACTTCTCATTTCCCATTCAATTCCAGTGTGCACAAGGGAAATGTTTTGTGTGTATAATTTCTCTCTCTATATATATGTATATATACACACACATATATATAGGTGTTTACTTAAATCAAATTTTTTTCTCATGATATTTAATCATGTTACTCTAAATGTGTAAATATACTGACAGTATATATGTCATAGGCCTATTGTTTGTATATGGTATCTATTATGTATATATATATATATATCTATATATCTATATGTAAATATAATTATATATATGCATAATAGATACCATATACAAACAATATGCCTATAAATACATATATACTGTCAGTATAATTACATAGTTTCAGTAACATGATTAAATATTGTGAAAAACTTGTTCTTATTTTATTAAACTTCTTTAGAAATATGACATTAATAATCCTTTGCTTAAATAATTGGCTGCCAAATTCTCAACACTACAATTTTTTGTTAGCCTGATGCAACATAACAGACTTCTATAGGTAGCGGTATTTAGTGAGATCTTACAAGATCTTCCAACTGCCTCCGATAAATACATAATAAAAATACCAGTCTCGAAAGTCAGAAACAATCACGATAGCTTCCAGTATTGAAAGTGGAGGGAAAGGTTGAGCTCACCTGAACAGGGTGAAGGCCATTCTTTATGTTGCCAAGTCCTTCAACTGTTGTCACTGCCATTCCGTGAAACAGACACAGAGGAGCCAAACAGGCATTGACTGACATATGTCTGAGGACAATCCGTCATCGGAAAATACAAGTCAGCTGATCTGTCATCAATGCAGTGGCAAGCAGAAAATCAAATGGAATAGAATATACTGTAATAATAACATCTACCAATTCTCAAAATGTATAGAAGGCTTTCTATGCATTTTGACCAATTCTATGATGCGGCAATGGCCTCGCCGTTACACGCTTTGAATTGGAATGCAGTTTTGCTTGCATATGACCATCAACTGAACTAATTACCTTGAAGGAACATTGAAACATTTCAGAGTAGGCCTACATCAGTCATGGGCAATTCCCTTACACAGTGTCGCAAGCGCATGAAGCCTATAGCAAGCTGACAGTGATTTCACTGGTTATGGTCGCAAGCGCCACTGATGAGTTTATTCTTGAAGCGGCACTTTATAGATGTCAGATTACAATTACTGTGTAAAACTTTGGAATCAGACATTCAATAAATTTATTTAATTCAAAGGAAAGTAATCCTGCTTTCAGGCAGCATCTGAACCTCGATCCTTTGAGTGTCCGTCAAAGTAAGGATACTTGAACGTTTTGTCATTGTAGTTGTAACGTGTGACCATGACGGTACAAGCTCCACATCCTCCCTCTCCACAGCCCAGCTTCGTTCCTTTGAGTTGCACTGCAGTTCAGTTACAGAGAAAAACGTTACGGTTACATTAGTTACAAAGTTAGAGCCTCGCCATTAGCATTATTTAGCGGCATCATCATCATAATCCATCATATTGGCATTGCTCTTTGCAGCAAATTAAAGCCCTTTCAATATTACTTGTAACTACACTTATTTAATTATAGGTAGGCTAGATATAAGCTAGTCAATTACAGTGGCTTCTAATTAATTTAAAGTGGCATTAATAAAAATAATTATGTTAATGACTTAACGCTCATGATCTGTTCATCATCGAATAAGGCGCAAAGTTATGCATGATGTAATTGAAGTGATGTTTTCGATACGTTGCCAAGACGACGCCGTAAGTAAAAGCGGGAGTTGAAGTTCGAATCGGCAAGCGAAGTTATGGAGCTGTTGATGGTATTCAGCTAGTAAAAGCAAATAATCTAAGCTAATACGAAGTTTACCCGTTTAGAAACTACTGTCTACGGATGTTGTGAGGTGTAAGTAACGCTTCTTGCGTGTGGTGCTCGGTGTTACGTTTGGACGCGCTTCCTCGTAGACCGTTGACCAACCAAGACGTTCATTTTATCCGTTGGATTTACTTCGATGGAAGATACTTTGTTGGATTTACTGTGCTTCCCTTCGACGATTAAACACCTTCGCTGCGCTCCGACGAGTTTTCGAAGAGCCTACACTTCGCAGAATTAAGTCTTTCGAACGAGGGAGGACTTCTCCGTTACACAAGGACGGTCCTAAGAAACTATATTATATAGGGTGGGTGTTGGGAAAGTGGCACAGGTCACTAAAGTAGGACAGGTCACTAAAGTGGGACAGTTACACAAGTGAAGCTTACTTACTTATTATCATGATAATTATTCAATGTTTATTTATAGACGGTGTTCGGCAATATACGTGACGTAATTATTCAGTGTATACTCATTCTTATTTTAAGCATTTATATTTATTTTCGTTGATAGACTTAATTTTGAAAAATGCAGACGATTCTCGACGCTAAGCGAAGGAAGTATCAAGCTATTGGTCTGCGTTATCATTTGACGATGATGAATTTTTTGTGCTCTCTGTGCACAGCAGCTTACCTTTTAGGCTAGGCCTATAAATTTACTTAAGATTCAGGCTATTGGACTGTGTTAACATTTATTTAAATATCCAATTAGCTTAATAATAGCCTAGCAATTTGACCTTGGTATGATTTGTATTTGTTTACTATGATTATACAAGTTCTTAAATGTCAGTGTTGGGCCAATTTACAAGCAGTATTGGACCACTTTGCCGTCATCCGAAGAAATTATAACGTATTATGCCCCTCTAAGTAACATCAGGGTTTGGACCACTTCAATAGCTTTTACGGACCACTTTAATAGTTCCTGTGATTAAACTATGTCTAAACTGTCTTTTTTATTCATTTAGCCTTGAAACTGGTCGTCTGTTGTAAAATATCCACTACACACCTGCACACAATTCACTTAAGTGTCCCACTTTACCTACACTCACCCTATTCTTCTATACGTCGTCTCTGTGGGTCCTCATTATAATATATTAGTAGATTAAAAATTTAAGCCACTTCAGGTAGATAGGCATTGTTTGAGATGTTTGTAGACTTTCTTGTCTGACTTTTTTGCTTACAAATACGAGAAAACTATCATTTTGAATAGTGTTAACCGTTCCATACTTTCACCCAATGAAAGCTGTATTCAGCCAAGGTCGGCGTTACAAAAGGCGGTTTACCGCTACACTCTTGTCTCCAGCGTCCACTCTAACTCTTTATTACTCGTCTTGAAACTGTTCTTTTCAGACGTGATGGGGTTGGGAGCGCTCCTCAGTAATAATCTCGAAGGAGCGCTATAATGTTCGCAATGAATTAATGACATATTGAATCTAGTTCGACTTTAATAAGACTGACCCGCTGCATGGATGGGCATACATGCAGAGATAGGTATTGGAAGAGAAATAGCCAAATAGAATCAACGGTTGCAGCTAAATGCAGCCTGTGGGCCTCACCTTGTCACCTGAACAGCTTTCAGTTCAGTGAACTCTAGCGACAGTCATGATAAGCCTTCTCCATTGCTTTTTCTCAGAGGTCGCGTTCCTTATAATTCCTCCAGAATCATTCTAATAAACCATGTGCAATCTATCGGCAAACAATTAGAGCAAGGGTTTTCACGAGGAAGGCATGCAGTTATTGATAGAAGGAATCAATTAATTAATTAGGCCATCGTACTGGTGTTTTAAGGACATCTCGAAAAGTTTTTTAACGTGCATTATTTGTCACACTTAACCAAACGCAACTTAATTAGGGCCGATAGATGTTGTATTTAAATTATAGTATTAAGTTTTTATGTTAATAATGATACAGAGAACACATTTTTCCAAGAAAAATTGAGGAGAAGACTAACGCTCATTCCGAATAAACTGCAGGAGAGTTTTCTCTGGATCAGGATTTTTAACCACCACCTGCAAGAACCACCGAACAATAACATGAAAGCACAACTTACAGTTGGATTTAATAGAAAATAGCCTAACCAGTGTCTTTCCGATTTACAATGTAGGCCTATATTTAATATATATGCTGTTTTAAAGGTGTACTAGATAAGTGACTATATATATGTTTAATGTTATTATTTGGTTTTTGCTTCGGGAATAACTCATCCGCGTCCAGTCTGCGACTCAGATCATCTGTGAAGACCGATCTCCGTGGAGGATGAGGTTGCGTTGGAGACCGTGCATTCTCGGCCACTGGTTCGCGGTGTTGGAACGGTCTCCCACCTACTGTTAGATTGACCGACTCCGTAGACACATTTCAAACTAAATTTATAGTGTTTTTGTTTTCTAAGGCTAACCTTGTCTGCTGCTCATGACTTTCGTTTTAGGTTGTACGGCGTCCTTGTAAACTGTAGTGGCTATAGGCCAAGGGCCGCGTTTACGGCGTCTTATAAATCGGCGTTGTTGTTATTGTTATTATTATTATTATTATTATTATTATTATTATTATTATTATTATTATTATTATTATTATTATCATTATTATAACAGAAATTGTTCCTCAATATTTCTCACTGATTGTAAACTCGCGACTTCAAATCTGTAGGCCCTACTTCATATTTCATGATTTTACTGCCTGTCGTGGACCTGTATAAAGACCAGGTCGTTCAGTTAATGTAGGGGCCTAAATAATTAATTAATCCCGTAATACGCATGTTGAGCTGTATTAAAATCTGATCAAGATTCTATTTCCCGTTTCTATTTTTTATGCTTCACGCCCAGGTATCGTGCACCTGTCATGCAGCTATAATAGCCTATGTAGGCCTATGTGCCTCCAGATCCCAAGTAAAAGTCCATCTTAGGCCTAGTTTGTCTTTTTGTGTAGGCCTATACAATGTGCATGCGTGTATAGGCCTACGTGTGCTTTTACGAGGTCTATGTTTACAAAAGAGATATGGTTTGCGCAGTTACATGTTTCAGAAATCAATCAATCCAATGCAATTTATATAGCGCTTCTTAAAGATAACTATTCAGAGGCGCTCCCGACCCAGTACCGGTCAAAAAGGAAAGTTTTGAGAAGTTTATAGAAAAAGCCAGACGGGTCGCGCGGGAGAGAGCGCGGGTCAGATGGGAGGTTGTTCCACACACGGGGACTCACAATTGCAAAAGCTCTTTTTTGCCTGGTTGCTGTATGAGCATGTGGAACTACAAAGTCACCTCTAGAGGCTGAGCAAAGAGATCGGCGACCAGAAGAAGCCGAAGTTAAGTTGAACAGATCCCTAAGATAGACAGGCGCATAGCCCACAACACAGTGCCAGACAATAGAGGAGATCTTATATTGAACGCGCTGCCTAACCGGAAGCCAGTGAAGGACGTCCCGCATGTACGTAGAGATGTGGCTAAATTTAGGAACACAACCAATCAAACGAGCTGCAGCCCTTTGAACCCCCTCCAAGAGTTGCAATCGGACCTGCGGGAGCCCACAGAAGAGAGAGGAAAAGTAATCTAATCGATTAACGATAAAGGCAAGAACCAAAGTGGCAGCAGAAGATGAGGAGAGAGAGAGAGAGAGAGAGAGAGAGAGAGAGAGAGAGAGAGAGAGAGAGAGAGAGAGAGAGAGAGAGAAACAACCCGCAACTGGCTACAGAAATAACAGGAATGAGTCAATGCAGAAATATGCTTCACAAAAGACAGTTCTTCATCCAGAACTACCCCCAGATCCATGACACAGATGGAGAATACACAATTAAGGAATTCAGAAGACAGAGAGCCCAAGTCGAGCTTGTTCAGCTGCTGGCGGGTACCAAGCCAAATATATTGAGTTTTTTGCGGATTAAGTCGCATTCGATTTGATGACATCCAGGCAGTTAGGGTATCTGTAGCTTGAGACATTCTTCGGACTGCAGAAGAAGCCTGGGATGATGAGCAATGCACATACGAGTGAACATCATCTGCGTAAGAATGGCTCGTAAGAGAACAAGATGGGAGTAGAGACTCGATATATGCAGTGAAGAGAATGTAGAGAAGAGGTCCAAGGACCGATCCCTGTGGGACACCAAAGGGGCAGGGCGCCAAGGCGAACGAGATGAGTGACAGACAACAGATGTAGAATGCTCGGAGAGATAAGACTTGATCCAGATAAGTGGAAGGTCTCTTATCCCAAAAGTTAAGAGACGACTCAAGAGGATATCATGATCTACCGAATCATATATGATATATCTTACTTCATATAAGGCCAGTAGGGTTAGAAATTATGCTGAAATCTACATTCCCGGCATTACAACCAAACTGCATTACTCAGCCCAGTTGTGAAAAGACTAAATAAACGTAAAATAAGATTATAGGCCTATTCAGTCTTGGTTGGATTCAGCTTTCTATTTATTCAATTTCATATCATCTTAATATACAGTCATTGATTGAATAAACAGTATGAATACTTGAATATAGGAAACTTATCATTACTAGAAGTTAACGCTTGATGCCGACGTTCAAAAGGCCAGCCCCAAACGCACTTTAGTCTTGAATTCAATATAATTATAGCTAGGGCTGCTAGGCTATAAACCTACTAGATCAGCGTGGACTCGCATCCTTCTCATTACAAACTTTCTGAGTTCAGATTGCTATAATTTTTAGGCGCCTTTCACCCTCAGGGCATAAAAAGCCGCATAAATTGCTAACAAACAGAGGGCAATAATAATAATTAAGGGTTCTAACAATGAGTAGGCTAGACCTATTATAATTATCAGCAAACATGCGAGAGCATCGAGACTGACCGAAGAATAAAGCATATTATTTTGAGAAGCTGGCAACCATACCAAATGAGTATTGCATCGTTCACAGCTCAATAAAAAATTTTGCTTTAAATAAATTCATACCCACCAGAGAAAACAAGAAGCATTTATAATACAAGAAGTAGGCCTACAGATCTATGCTGCTGACATAATGTTGTAGGCCTGCGCAAAGAATTTACGGTGCTGTCTGATCAAGAAATTTGTCTTATTGACCACTTCTTCAGGTCTGAATTGATTCCTCACAACATATAGGCCTAATTGTTCAGAATGTGTGCAAGGAAGAAACACAGACCTACATATATCGACCTACATATATAGACCTACATATAGGAGTGTAGGGCGGAGTGATGGATGGTTGTATTCACGGAGGAACTAATGGATGAATAAATGTCATAATAATTACGAGTCTAGGGGCCGTCCACATATTACGTACGCAGCGAGGGGAGGGGTTTTAAATTTCGGAAATATGCACGTACGCAAATATAATTGTCTAATTATGATGTCCACAATACGGAATATGAAAATCAGAAATGTAAACCTAATCACAGATTATTCCTGCTTAATCAATTTTATGTAGCATTAAAACTGTTTCAAAAGCAAGTGTTGTTAGGGTTTTAATTCTTCATAACAGTTAACAAATTTAAGCTGTTAATTTGTTAAATATGATGCTTAGCAAAACTAAATAGCAAGTGGTAAAAATCAATGTCTTATAGATGTTTTTGCTATTTAACCTTTTCAATGGTGGTGGGGGAGGTTGAGCTCAAATGTACGTACGCATGGGGAGGGGGCCGACGAAATGTACGCGTTGCAACAGGGGGAAGGGGGCCCGAAAATCAGATTGTTTTGCGTACGTAATATGTGGATGGGCCCCTATTACTTAGGCCTACATACAAAAGCCAACTTATTCACTCATTCAGGGTTAACTCAGTAGGCATACGCAAAATATATTAAAGCGACACGATAATTCCAGAACGAAGTTAGCGGATAACGAATTGTTTTGAACTTAATTAAATTAATCTCACCTTCCTGCTATTTACAAACAATATGAGCTCATCATCCATCTTGTGCCTAATTATTCTTCAGAACTCTTTGAATATCAATTCCATACAACTTCTTTAGACTTGTGCTTTTGCCGCAATAACTGTAAGCAGACAAGAAAAATCTGACTGACTTTGAGTCTCAGCCTGCAATTTTAAAGCAAACAAACTTACTTAACCAACATTGACCTTTAGCATATATAATAAAAATGACGAGAAACAGGCGTGTAATTGATTAAGACAACTTCATTAATGAGGTCGACAATCCGTTGAACGTGATTTATATAGGCTTATATAAGGACTTGAAACAGATGATACTGAATGAGAGACTTGGTGGGGAGCGGAGAGAATTAATCGATACGTAGGAGGTTTATCGATTATAGGCGACTATATAATCGATTAATTGATTGTTCGCTTAGCTCGATCGATTAGAAATATCACAACTCAGTTCCACAGTGAATGCTCCTCTACAGTAGCCCGCGCAGACTAATCATGGAAGTACATGCAGTATTGCGTCTCATTCATTACACATTAGTGCTTGAAGACATGGTCGGAAACTAGTCTGTCTTGGCGATGGATGATCTCGCATTTGTCTTGGTTGAGTCGAAGCTCTAGTTCCTACCATCGCAGTTCCAGCATTCTCACATCTTCCGCCACCGTCGCTTCCTCTCCTCCTAGGGTTAGATCATCCATGTAGCCCAGTACCAATGGTGACGACATTTCCTGTAAGATTGGCTGCAATGGAAGGCAAAAGAGCAAAGGGCCAAACGGGTCTCCCTGTTGAGGTCCAACCTGTGACGAAATGGTATACTGTCCAAACCGAAGCTCTGAGGGTTCCGCGTATGCTAGGTGACAGAATGGAGCCAGTTCCGGCAGGACCTCATCTATCGAAGACAGCATTCTGTCTCTGTAGAGACTGTTGAAGGCATTCTTGAAGTCTAGCTTCACAAGGATTGACCCTGTCGGCAATGCTTCCAGGAAGTGCCTCGCCGCATGGACCGCTGCCTCTCCTCCCCCCGGAATGCCAACCCCAACCTGTCTCGGTGCGAGGTATGCCGTTGCCTTTGGAACCGCGAAGGTGCACGCACATTTGGATGCGATAAATTCTGGGAGGGAAATTCTGCAGACTTGAGGAGCGATGATGTTCTCCGATAGACCGTCCGTCCGTCCGTCCGTCCGTCCGAGTGTCTGATGTGATCGGTTGGTCAGTGTCCGGCGTACAGAAGTTACTGTAGTCCACGCCTTGGTTGTCAGTGTGACCGCAGTTCGTCGTTAGAGGGGGCTTATGTGAACCCGGACATGGTTGTTTTCGAGGGCCGTGTAGATGGACCTTTACATCTCTGTTATGTAACTGTCTCTCAACCCTACACACGCTGCAGACACCTTTTGCCTTTTGTGAGGGTCGCAGTGATATTGTGGTATCCATTCGGGAACAGAATCATGCTTTTATATTCATCCAGAAATAAATGTTTGAAAATAAACGGTAGGCTGAGATAAATGTTAAATATTGCGTTCAAATCTCAAAAGACAGAACGTTGCCATGGTATATAGATATATCGTGCGCTCTTTTGATCGCTTCGCTCTTATGATTTTCGTGCTTTTGATTGCGCCCTTTTAATTTTCGCCCTATTGATAGTAAACGCTACATACATGCATACGTGCATAGCCATTATACAAAAGGCTCCCACATGACTCACGCAAAATCATAAAAAGAACACAGGCAGTAAAGGGTTAAATAGAAATTATAGTCTTGTCAACACTTCTGTTGCGTTGTGACTCATTTCGAGAGCCTCTTCAATACGAAAAAATGTCGTAGGCCTACATATAATTAGATCGCTATTTGACTTTGTCATTGAGGTCAGGCTAACAGCGTCTAAACGAAGGCAGTTTTGTCAACACTTCTTCTTGGTGAGACTGTTGCTTTGAAACGCATTTCGAGAGCCTTTTCTATACGAAAATAAATCTTAGGCCTAATAAAATTGATATCTGACCTTGTCATTGCAGACATCTGCAAAATACTTTGCAAGTCTGAACGTGAATGGTGATCCAGATGAGTTGTCACTCTTAGTCTTCTTCCGTTCGTGGCTGTGTACAATGATAATGATTGAGCGATCATCATTTAGGACAGTGAATTGGTGAGACTGTAATGTACATAATATCGACTGAGAATGAGATATAACGTTGCTGATATTTATTCAGACGCTGATAAATGATGCAGGCTAGGACCTCGTGTGCAGTGGCGGCTCTAGGTTTTTCCGTCAGGGGGGGCCCAGGGGGTCGAGGTTTCGGGAGGGGGCCAGTTGGATACCTGAATTTGTCGAAACTCAGAGTGCTAGGTATAGCTCGCTACTGAGTGACATTGACCAGATACATGTATATGCATTATAGAGCAACAAAATTCTTCACATCAACAAACTAGATATTTGGAAATAGAATGACTTTATACAAAAGTAAAGCATTAACTATGCACATTACATACACTTAATGAAAAGCAAGCTTACGATTGTCGTGTATAGAGTCAAACTGATCCCCAAATGCAACTATGGTATGGACTCAGCACGAACAGATTCAATCGACAACATTGTCAGACTACTTAGACGAATATCAGACATAGTGCTTTTTAAATATGTTTTAATTAATTTCAGAGTAGAAATGCTTTTCCGACAGGCTCTTGATGTTACTGGTAAAACAATATGGCCATGTTCGAGCTTCTGTCCATTTCATGAAAAGCAAGTTTGTATGGTTCCAGAAAGAAGCCAGAACTATCGTTGTGGTTGTTGCACATAAACTTGAATGCATTAGCAGGCGCCGCACTTGGGGAATTTCATGGTTGAGGTCTTCAACATTACTGTCCTACAGAAGTGCAAAAGACACAACGTTATCATTATAATAATTTCAAGAAGGATTTATGTTTTGGCATAAATGCCTGTCATAGCAATAAGTGAATAGTCAGAGAATCGTCTATCTAGTTCAGAAATGTGCTGCCTAAATGTGGCCTGTGTGTTCACTTGAGAACGTTGTCCAAACAGTTTCATCAACTGCCGAGCTAGAAAAACGGATAGGCATTAAGCGGACAGTCGGACACGTTGCTTAGCTAATATTGGGTCAATTTATTAAGTCTTACTTCACTCTTCTGCCTCTACAAAGACCCCTGTTTCATCTCTATTTTCTTTGAAAGAGGGAGTTTTATGTCTGCAGATAGGCTTAAGTCGACACTTAAAGATTGCAGTTGAATTGATGTAATAATGTACAATGTACATACATATAATGTCTGGTAATAATAACAAGCTTCTAGCTTCAAGCCTCCAACTGCTCGTTCAACATTTTGCCCCATCCACATTCTCTAGCATATTATACATATGCATCTATAGTTGATCACTGATATTGTGGCTAGCAACAACAGGCCTACGACAAGTTCATCTAGTATAACTGATCTGCTGAAATTGCCTTGCCGGATCCCCATATGCTTGAATCCATTTCTTACGCACAAGAGAACTTGAGGCAAAAACGTATAACTTTTCGATTATAGGTAATGCAAAAATCTCTAGCTTCTGGAATAGATTCATTAACTGAAATTACATTCACTCAAAGTGCGTGGCAATGGAAATAAATGGCCAGTGCCCTCCAACTGCCTTTCAACTGTTGGACACTTATAAACACTGCTAATTACACTTGCACCATCATAACCTTGACCAACTGAACCCGAACCTATGTTTGCCCCAAATGACTCAAGAGCATCTAAAATAAGCCATGACAATTACTTTGCATCTAATCCGATTGCTGATTTGAAATCTAGAAAATATTCACTCACTTTCTTGTTTGCAAAAAATTGCATTACAAAGAATAGCTCTTCCTTCGACTAAAATCCTTTGTCCCATCAAAAAGGATTCAAACTATATAGATTCCTTGACCTCTTCTATTACCAGATCCCTGACCATATCTATCACTGAAAATCCTAAGTAAGTAAGTAAGTGATCCTCTGAGAATGTTCACAAAAATAATTTCGAATTTCATCATGCATCATACATACCTTAGCAAGTACATGTCAAATATAAATGACACCATATTTCACAGCACATCAGGAAAAATCTGGGGGCCACAAGCTCAGTTAGTGGGCCATATGGGCCCTCTGGCACCCCCCTTTGGAGCCGCCATTGGTCGTGTGTTTCGGTTGACAGACGTTACAGACATCACAGTACGGTCCGACTGAGGTTCATTTTCCCGTTCGTCGTCGTGTTACTTTATGTCTAACAAACGCAGGAGCGGCATCCAACGGTGACCTCGTATACAGTTCGCATATTACTTGGCGGCCACAGACAACGTTGACGTGTTGACAGCTATCGCCGTCTGAAACCATGCGTCTTTAAATATTAACAAAAAATGAAAAAACGTTGTTTACATGTATGGTCTCTATCATTTGAATTTCACCCCACCCTGTCAAAAATACTAGGCCTACAAAAGGAAGTAGGACTGTTGAAGAGGGTCACTGACTTCCATGCCACGTGGCCTCTGTCTGATATTAACTATATCAGCTATCATGCAGCCTTTAAATCTGGCTCAAGATCATTTTGAGCTGTCTGCAGTGGTTAAATTTCTCATCTAGAGGTGCCAGATCTCCACATAGGCCTATATGTATATATATATAGGTCTAAATCTAAAAAAGTAAGCCTCAATCAGGCTAAGTGGCGAAAATGTACCAGATATTAATATTGTCGATATTTGCTATTCGGATAAGCAAAAAATGTGTGAAACACGATGTGTAAACTGTATGTGGTTGAGTTTTGAAAGAAAATATGCATCTAGGAAATTTTGGAAGGTGGATGTTGGATGTCATCTATTGGGTGGCCGATCTAATGATTGAGGTGGTGGATCTCAAATCCGAGGTTCCGGATCTCAGATCCAGCAAGATCTGGCTGATTTAACCAAAGATTTAACTACTGAGCCTGTCTGCTATTAGTACAGCTGAGTTAAAGCAATTAATTTTTTTTATTTTCATGCAAAATAATTTATCCCAACAAAGTTAATAAGATTTTATTTTGGCGCCCAAAATATACTCATAAAAAAATTGTCAGGCATGATTTTAGCGCCACCGAACCCCACTGATCAGTGATCACTAACTGCGTAGGGCTTAATTATATCTATCTTTTATTGAAGTTTTAGATACTTGATAAATATAATAACAGTCCCACTTACGCAAATAAAGTCAGTTAGTCAAATGTGTAACAAATCTCAAATCGAGCAAAAAATGCAGTTTAGTGTTGTTGTTTAAGTGTCACGCTATTAAGTGTCGCGTGATTAAATGTCATGTAACCTACAAAACAGTAGCTTATTGAGAAGGTACAAGGTTTCAGAGGTGTAACAAGGTTTTGAAAAGTGGGGAGGCATAATATAAAAAAAATTGCGAAGATTAAGATTAAAAGATAAAAGATTATCTTTGCCCTCCCACTTTTTGAATTTTGCCCCCCCCCCCCAGAAATTTGAAAAATGGGGGGGGGCACAAATTATCTTAACAAAAGTATTCTTAAAAATCCATTGGATAAACATAAAAAGAACCGATTGGGGGGGGGACACTGAGCACTAAAACGGGGGGGCCGGTGCCCCTCTGCCCCCCGCTTGTTACACCCCTGCAATGTTTATAATAATGCAGACTCAGTCACCATGTTATTTAAATATACACTGTCCGGAAATAAAGCGACCCATAATGATAATAGGAAAATAAATAGTAGGCCTAAATATTCGTCGATTTTTTAAATTCTAAAACTGTTTCAATACTGACATATTTATCCAAATTTGTAACTTATGAACGTCCTGGTTAAAAAAGTACACCACAGTGACGTCTTAAATTGCAAAGTTAATGCCGTTAAAGAATTTGATCAGCTGGACATTGAAGCTTCCCTTGGCCAATGACGCACGCGTCTTGATGCTTGTGTTGAGGATGAAGGTGGACACTTTGAACACACCTTGCAATCTTATATTATTCAAATAATGTACAATATCAGATATTAACTAAATTTAGGGTGGTTAATCGACAACATTTAAACACAGCACTGCCCCGAGCTGATATTTTTACGAAGTACACACAGATAAATATTTCAGGAATAAAACGGGTTGGAATTTTAAAAATCCACGATTAATTAGGCCTAGGGGCCTACTATTTACTTTCAATTTATCATTATGAGTAGATTTATTACTGGACACAGTGTAGAGCATAACATTAGGCCTACACTCTGATTAGATTATACCATGAGAGGCGTTTTATAAGACTGCGATGGACTAAACATTGAATTTTATTGGACATGTTCAGTGCACTTACAAAAGACTGGACTGTATGTTAATTTCATTACAGTGCATGTAAGGACACAGTTAACATTTAAAAAAAGTTTTACGACAGATGGATCAACTGTCATGCATATACAGATCGAAGGTCTTTCACGTAATTATGCACTCAATTATGTGTATTAAAAGATTTATTTAACGACGTATTCATAACAGAGATGATTAGCGCTATGCTACATGTGTGTCAATAGATTGATTAAACAACGCATTCACAACAAAGGTGATTAGCTTAAGTCCTCCCACCTTTTACAGAGAGGGAACAAGTTATACACTTGTCCCCTCCCCATGTTTCTACCCATCTCGTTGGATGTCCCTCCACCAGCTGTCAAACTAGATCGCCGCCTCTACCTGCACGATTCACACCAACCCGCGTGTAATTGTCTAGCCACTTGACTCGGACTAGATAGCTAGTCCTTACTTAACTCGCCTTAGCATTTTCCAGTCAAAAGCGCACCTCAATCCGCTTCCAGCCTTATAGTCCGTCATCAGCTTGTCATATCCTTCAGCGTCGAAGGATCACTTTATAGTAAACAATAATGGACAACAACTAGCCCTTTACTCGACCGATAGAACTCCTCCACTGTTCGTTCATGGACAGTGCCAGTCTCAAGCCTGGATAAAGGAGGAGGGCGACGCTAATGATCTTTGTTATCAGTGTTGCAAACCGAAAGTACTCACTTGACGTTATTGGTAAAGAGGTGAGTTTATCTACACAACAGATAAGTGATTTTCTGTCAAACCGCGGAAGATAATTCACAGTAAAAGGCACAATACTCGAAACTGCTGCTCCTTTAGGGTTATAGGCTGATCTAATATGTGAAGAGCACTGATGACATAATGTGAATAATTAAAATCCAGCTTCTATGTCTAACAAGTGATTATTCATTAAAATGCATTGTTTTTCGGTGAATTTAGTTCACTGCTGACAATTCTGCGTGTGATGTCGAGCTATTACCGACGAGTCGTAGAACTCAAGGCTAATTAATTAGGTCCCATGGGGACCCATCCATATAATTATTACGTACGCAAGGTGGGAAGGATTGGAATTTCGGCGATTTTGCACATGGGTGTGTATGGCGGGTAGGGGTCTCAAAAAATGTGTACGCACGCAAATATAACTGTTCAATTATGACGTCCGCATCATGAAATATTAAAAGCAAAATTAGAAACCCAATCACGGACTATACACCTGCTTAATTAATTTGTGTAGCATTAAAATTACATTTTTTAAATGTAAGTTTTTAGTATTTTTTTTCCTTCATAACAGTTAACAAATTTAAGCTGTGAAAATAATGATGCTTAGCAAAAATAAATAGCCTTCGGTAAAATCAATGTCTTTAGCTATTTAATCTTTGTAAGAGGGGGAACTCAGATGTGCATATACACATGGGGGTCCATAAAATATACGTGATGGACCAAAAGCAGCGGGGTCAGAAAATACGATTTCCACATAGGGCCTACGTAATACGTAGGATGGGGCCTAGCCAAATCCTAAAGCAAAATTAAATAAAGACTGAAAGTTCAAGTGCTTGCAAATGATACATTGGCAATCTTCTTCACAGTCTCACGACCCATGGAGTAAAGGTCCCTGGTGTTGGATCAGGATGCTACAAAAACAGATGAATAAATCCAATTAACATTTCTTATTTACATAAGATACAGATTTAAACCAGTCTGTTAAATCACAACAAACCATTATGTATATATTTGCTATTATTACCAGTTGAATACAACCCTGTTAACCATATGCTGTGAGAGGCGGTAAATTATCCGTTACAAATAGCTTCAAAATTTCAGGATATATTTAACACAATACAATGAGGATATACCGGACAGCAACGTACTCGTTTTGTGAAGTCATCGATGCATGCCATACGAATTCGTTCAGCTGTGGCAGGGCTGTCCAGGCGGAAACTTGTGTGGAGACCAGCATCCTTCCTCTCTGCCTCAATGGCTTCTTTGATAGCAAAGAAAACTGACAGCGACAGACAGAGTGGAGGCTCACCAATACCCTAAAATGTATAACAGCACTCACAACAGCGCAGTTGGTGATTTTAGTTGCAGTTTAACGACACTGTGTGAAAACAAAGATCATTCGCGTCACCCTCCTCCTTTAACCAGGCTTGGGACTGGCATTGCCCGAGTGCTAGTAGCGGCAAAGTGACCATTCTAGTAAAACATTTGCAAAAAGTTTGCTTCAAGAACTTTATGACAGGTTAATAGCCTACATTGTAATCAGTAAATTATATTTAATTTGTTGCTTAATGCACCAGAAACAACCCAGACAAAATGAAAATTCAGGACAAAAGTGACATCTGTTACCTTTGAAGAGTAGACCGCTTTCGGATTGGGTGCATCTTTGAGTAGAGTGACGTTAAATTCAATAGGAATGTTCGAAAAACTTGGTATCTTGTATGCACCGGGACCTCGATTGTACAGATAACCAGTGGGAGAATACTTCTGCTCTTCTAGGGTGAATAGACCATAACCCTAAAAGGCAACAAAGCAATGAATGAACACCAGACACAATTCACCCACATACAGAAAACTCAGTATCTAATGCCATCACAATCACAATGTGGGTTATAATTGATTAATTTAACGCATCGCCACCCAGCGGGTACTAACTTGCATGAGAAACAAATGTGGCTGGTTGTTAAATGGTTAAGTCAACATCAAAGACTACAGCACTTAATTCGTTAATTGATATATGACATTGGCTCCAAGCCTCCAAATATTGTTCAACACTTCAAACACGGATTGTATTGGTTTCCAAATTAGTTTTAGTAAAATGTTAAGCCATGTGCTATAAGCAAACATTATCATGCATGAAAAAACTTGTATGATAACATTTTCAATTTCGACATTGTGCATTATTTTAGACAGCACTCTAACAAACAAATTCGTCTGACACAGACACTATAACCGAAATGATGAGTAAGTCGACCTGGGTAAATGCGCCTTCAATCTGGCCAATGTCGATGGCTGGGTTTAAGCTCTTTCCAACATCCATGACGATGTCAGTTCGCAACACCTGTGTAAGCACAAAGACTGAAAAACTTCATATACCGGTAATAGGCATAACACTGCAACATGTTTGGCCAATCAGTTTCCCAAAAATAAACTGCAAAGGATAAGCCCTTACTCTCCTTCACTTTCACTTTACCCCAATCGTATTTATCCCACTTAAAAGCTATTCAAAGCAGCAAACACCCTTTAACAGGTCAGGTCAACCAGTACTGGTGCCATTATCCTACCATCCACCCACAGTATACCTACCCAAGTGTGATGTTTCTCTGGGCACTATTTACAATTAAGGGACGGTTATCTAGGAATAGCAGCTTCAACAACATGTCAGAAACATAATTTCATATCAATTTGGTCAATGGTTTCAGATTTACAGTATCCAAATATAAAACATGCGACCATTACTAAAACAGGCAATCGAGCATTTCGGGCCGCTGGCTCACGTGGTGCCTGGAACAATCGTCCTGCAACCATTCAGGAAACGAAAACCCTTCTTGTTTTCGAGAAACAGCTAAAACTGTACTTTCTACATAAGCACTGTTTTTTAAAAATATGGACTCAGAGTGAACAGCCTTGTAAAGCATCCTTCGATCGGCACTCCATAAATTGTCCTAATTGCAATTACGACTGAACTGTGTTACAACCGGTGTTAACTAGCAAAATAACAGTAGGACAAATCCTGTCTGCACTGACCGTGTGATCTCCTGTCAGGCAGTCTATCTCAACTTCAGAGCATGCAGCGCCCATAGAGAAGTAGGCAAAGTAGTGTCCAGTGTTCGTTTCCCAGTTGTAATCTAGTCCAGGAGACCTATTCAGACAAAACGGTTAGGTACTGAGGCACAAGTGGTACAGTTGAATAAAATTTAATGATTTAATGATAAGTGAAGAGAAGTGATAAGTGAAGACTATTCTTTGACAAAAGTGCTCAATTTGTAACTGCAAATACCCAGTACAGGTTTAGCTGTTTTCCTGATGCTGATGTCATAATGTGACCAGAAACATCAGCAGTCATTAGACCACATCAGATCTATATGCCACGCACTAAATTTTAACAAACTCCGGAGGCGTAACTGACTAACACAGAATAATATGAGTGTACGAGTGCTAAATGTGACTTTTGAGGGGATTAGAGAAATTTAACTGAACACTGAAGCAGTGAATATGTTATTTGACTACACGAGTCTGTAAGAAGAACTGGTACAAGCACACACCTGCAATCAAGTCCTTGTAAAATCTCTCCTTCTACATTAAACAAATATCTTCCGAACCAGTCAAACATATAGCACGCTGTTGGATTGTATTTATATATTTCTATAGCGCCTCTCCTGGTACAATCTAATTAGAGCGGAAATCCCTGTGAGTAAAATCGGACAGAAACGGAAGCACACCCTGTTAAAATGCTATCTCATGTTGTTAGGTCATTAATTCACCAAAGAGCATGGGCAATGAAAAGAAAGAGCTAGGAATTCAAAATGCAATAACATCACAGCCATTGTCAAACACTGATTGTATAAAAGAGGCAATATTTCCTGTAAACAAGTTCTTACGTGTAGTATCCAGTGGACGAGAGACAGACTCTGTCCATGAACGCGCTGTTGATCCACGTTTCCCAGGGTCCGTCGGGACTTGAATTTATGTAAGGCTGAAGACGTTCCATTAGAATCTTGCAGGCATTCTGTCAATAACAAACAAATTAAAAAGACACATTCACAATTTGGCAGAAGAAAGAAGCGTAAAACTCATAATTCAAAGTCACGCACTCCTTCCTCTCAATTTGTCACATTTATAGTGGATATTCTACTCACTTAGTCCAACCCAAAATAGAAACAATAAGTATTAAAAAATAATGATAATACATACAAGATATTATATGAATCCACATTTTTCATACCGATATTCCATTAAGATCTGAAAATCCATGCAGAATTGTTAGATGAATACTTGCCATGACTGCCATTCCATTCAGATCTGATCCAAAGCTGGCTGCAGTCGCAGGTGAGTTCGCAACGTGGCTTGAGCAGCATTCGCTAACGTAGATTTTTGATGTTGGAATCTTCAACACCCGACTGGCAACCTGCCAATACATTCGGCTGCTACAGGTATTTGATCACAGTTCAAAGCTCAAAGTATGGTACTAGTTTTCACCAATAGTCACTTTATTAATTTAAAATAAAACTGTTCCGATATTCTGAAATGCTAATTTGCCATATTTTTATTTCATCTAGGTGAATTTGTGACGAAAGTTCCAATCTTCCTGCCTCATTCTACTTCATTCATCAATTACTTCCTCAATCACGTGGTCTATCTTTTACTCCAACAGTACAACCCGTCCTCTGACTAGATACCTTGAAAGGACACTATATCAAAATCACATTGATTGATTGATTGATATTTGCATGGTCGATGAAAAATGCTCCTTTGCCTGTAAATCGTAACAAAGAAAAGAACTATAACGAGAAAGTCAAAGGTTACAGAAAATCCAAGCCAAACCTGAATCATTTTTGTGTTTAGTCCTTGGCCCATTTCGACTGAACCAAATGAGACGAGCACAGAGCCATCTAAGTAGATGTGAACAAGAGCAGAGCCCTATTCACAGGCCAAACAATTTACTGTGATCAAATTCATCATATTCTTATACTTAGTTAAGCTTAGCCAATATGACACAAACATACATTTTTAACACATCTATCCAGCTTATCCCCCCCAAAATTAAAGTACTTGGTTTTTCTACCTAAATATATGGTTACTCTGCAACTTCAATCAAATGCTTATGGTTACATGCAAATGTGCCATATAAAACCACACAGCAGCTAATTATTATAATTATCTGTAAAATAAATGTAAAAAATATTTTAGTGCCACAAAAAAATGCTTATGGTTACATGCAAATGTGCCATATACCATCAAACAGCACCTAATTATTGTAATTATCTGCAAAATAAATCTAAAAAATATTTTAGTGCCACACAAATCTAAGGAGACCATCTCCCTAATCGGCAAAGAAAGCCAAGAACAGCAACCAATGGCTATGACAAACAATTGTTAAATGATAATCTTTGGAATGTAAATCTTTGGAACTAGAAGCATGCACATAAGCAAACCTTGTTAAGAGGAAGAAATCCAAAACTAAGGCCGTACTTGACTGGAATGACACTTATTCCACGTTTGACCCAACGATTCTTACTGCAAAAATCAAGCAAAATACATGTCAATCCATTCAACTGTTATTCCTGCTCAGAGAAAATCAATTCTTATTTCTGTAGCTACTGAGAGAATTTTTTTGATGCAATTTTAATAAGCATACTTAAAATTACACAATCCAATACACATGTTGCTATTGCAATTTTATCATAACCGTGAATCTGCTCTCACAGGTGCTCCTAACTAAACAGTACAAATCACACAATTAAACAGAATGCAATTCATGGTTTTTTTTAAATTTTAAATATTTAAGCTGTTTGCCTTCATTGAAAATGCTCCCTTGTCATTTCAGTTATTTTCGTTTAAATAAGAAAATGGCAGGAGTGTTCAAAACAGAAATTTTGGAACTCTTCTAACTCGAAGACCCTGAAATACGCAACTTAATTGAATTTGCAAAAATTCTGAAATCTAGCAGCAGAAAATTGAGTTACCTGTTAAAATCGTCGACTTGTTTTCTCCTGTTTTCATAATCGCTTTGCATAACAACATCATTCCAACATCTTGTTAGCGTGAAGTTTATAAGCGTTTCACTGTAGAATGTTACATCCCCTTCTTTGTACATATTCAACTCACGAAGCTTAACAAATTAAACAGAATTTCCCCATATTACCCCAGCATCCAAAATATTTATCCTCATTTAACAACTATTTTGTAATCTGCCAATCCCATATGCAAGGATTTGATGGGAATAATGGTACAAGTAATGTGGTCCCACATGAAACTAACTCTACTATTACTCTGTCGCGCTTACTAGGCAGCCAAAGTCAGTAAGTATGCATCTGAGATAACAAGTGATAGAATTGCTCAAGGACTCAAAACAGTAGCTGTTAGCTTTGGACCTGTGCTCTTTCCATTACATGTTGAGCGCTCTAACCTCTCATCCACAGTTTCACACTTGTCCTGTTGCCTATTGCACCTTCCTCCACAAATAGACAGATGTCCTGAAATTCGATAACACTTGCACCAGAAATTGGCACACATTTGGTGCTTATATCTATTCTTGTGCAATTGATAGCATCAACCAGAACAAATGATTGTATAGAACTATGAGACACCATTTAGGCATATGTTTGAAATGCTCATTTTTAAATATCTCCTTAAAATCTCATACCTTCAATGGAGAGATTCTGAGAGTCCTTGCAATTTGGTCAATGATTGTCTCACAGGTGAACATTCCTTGTGGAGCTCCAAATCCTCTGAAAGCCGTATTCGACGGAGTATTTGTCCTGCATAAATGTCCACTCACTCTAATGTGTGGAATGTTGTAGGCATTGTCAATGTGAAGCAGTGACTTATCCATTACCTGCGGTAAAACATCAGACCAAGTTACAAAGTCATAAAGGTTACATTGCATTATATGCCTTCCATAAAAGTTCATCAGAAGCTAAACTTTCTTATAATATCATTTTTAGATATAAAATGGTTGCTAAAAAAAATTTACTAAATATTTGCATGATATAAATAATATTCCAATTCAATAAGCTTTTATAAATTCTAAATTTGTGAAGAACCTCACAGAGCCAAATATCGTT
Source organism: Bimastos eiseni (assembly GCA_959347315.1). Lineage (NCBI taxonomy): Eukaryota > Metazoa > Annelida > Clitellata > Crassiclitellata > Lumbricidae > Bimastos > Bimastos eiseni. Next base: position 24,816,318 of record OY365814.1, on the reverse strand, counting down.
CTATGTCTGAATTACAAATCCTCAAATATTAGTCGTAAAATTGACCTAATTGATAATTATATTTCAATGACAAAATCTGTTACACGTATTCATCACAAAAAACAGGATAAATATATTTCCATCTTCAATCGATCATCGCAGATAGCATCATGCACGTCATTGTTTGTAGTCATCTCTTCTGAGCTAGAAATTCATGCAAGATAAATTACCAGCTACTTTAAAATAGCAAAACTTACAGCCATCGATAAGTCGAGGGAGTGGCCGCTATTCTGGTAGAAGTCAACCTCCAGAGCCTGGATCTTTCCATCGTTGGTAACACCAACCTAGAATTAAGATTTCCACTAAGAAGTGACATAAATGACTATGTAGTGTAATTCATTCTTTCTCACAATTATGTGAAGACAATGACCACAAAACTTTCCTGTGTCAAACAGGTTGAGAACCGTTGTGTTAGATAATGCCTCTGCATCATTATAGAAATCTACAATATATAAATGCCTGGATTCATACATACTTTACATTACAAGTAATTAATAACGAACTTATTGGCTAACAATCACTCCTCACTGCTCTACCAGTAGGATAACATTTCCTGCTACTGAACAGCTGGATTGAAGGAATTATACTAGACGCATTGGGGTGTGGCCAACTGGACAAATTGATCACTCTGACAGTTTCCATGATCTTTCATGGCAAAAACTATACTGTATTGATCGATTGATGTCAACTGCGGGTGTTAATTGTGTTGGTTTACAAGAATTAAACCTAGTTTGCAAAGCATGTCCAATTATTTGCCTGAAAAGCAAAATAAAGAAAATGAACCTTGTACTTGACGAGATACGGATGCCTTGTACCCGACATCGCCATGTCCTCATCTCGGTCAAGCATACACCGAACCGGACGATTATGTCTAAAAACCATAACAGTGAAAATAACATGCATTATTACTTCAAGTCGTTGAGGACGATTGTTAATAGAGGCTAGAGGTAAATGAGCATTACCTTACTTTATCATATTATGCATACTGCAGGGGGAATGGCCAAACAGCACTTTACACTCAGCCACCACCTTACTGCTGTACACTAAAATGCCATTTTTATAATGCATACTTCACCAGGAACTTGTAATAATATGCTTCATTATAAAATGAATTCTGATATAACATAGTTGAAAGCGTGAAGTTCACAATCAATTCGTCTGTAGAAATTAAATTCCTGCTAACATGACCTCACAATAAAGAGGTTCTTGATATGGTCTCCAAGACAGCCTAATTAATGTGTTAATGGAGTATGGTGGTAAAAAAATACCCATCAAATATTATTAATTATATTTTAAGAATTTATATAGTGCCCTTCAAGATATCCACTAAGAAGCATTACCTGTGCTAGCCTAACTGATGTTAAGCATCATTAAGAGCAAAATATTACATCTGTTAGCAAAACAATGCATAGTAGGCTGGAAGAGTCACCACTGGCAGGTCCACACATACACACACACATATGGAACCAACCAATGGACAGCGGGCATAGTCACAGCAGAGTTCAGAGTCTCTGGACCAAGTTGTGACGATAAGAGTAGAGCGGTGGCAGGCGACAACCGATGTATTGACTAAGTGCATTGAATCCGGATTAGATCACATTATAAACTTCACAAATTTCAAAGAGTTAAAATAATGAATATATTAAAATCGTTTGAATGATTTCTTTACTTGTAAGCGGCAACTGCAACTGGGAGTGCCAACATTGCAAAGCGACTCTCTTTGCCACCAAATCCACCACCTGGAAACATCAAAACATAAACATTAGCAACAGAAAGGCTAATGAAAAATAGCAATATCATTCATTCATTCATGTTACAAGTATCAATTAAATTGTAAGTACCAGCAGTCACAATTATCATCCGTAACTGCATAACGGGGTAGTTTTCTACAAATTCTAAGCCTGGGTTTGTCGAATAACAGAAAGAAAATAATGTTAAACTGAACTTACCCAATCGCTTGACACGGCTTACAATCCTATTGCAGTCAACACCAAGAACAGTGGCCACAGCCCTCTACAAAACAATCAAACATCTCCACTTTACGTTCAAAACCCACAGGATATGAACTAATATCTACAGCATCACTGAATATTACACAACCATTGCAATAAGTTCAATTCATTCAATTACTAAACAACACTTCATCATCCACAACCCTAAATCACAGCAATACTCCCAATTTAATCTATGTTTTATCCAGATTGCATTGGTCTTCAGGTGCTGATCAAATAAATACAGCAGATAAATTAATAATCACTACTTAATATCATCGTAAACACCTTAGCCTAGCGTTATAGCATGTACTTACATGCTTAGATAAGAAAGTCTTGGGTTGGAAATAGGACATCGTTACACAAATGACACTGAGAACACCAAGTGCAAAACTCATCTTAATAAGCCAAAACAGATTTAGGAAATGTCGGCAGCTTCACTTACCTGTAGATATGTAGGGTCTTGACAGCAACAGTAGAGTTCCATCTCACCATCCCCGTCTTTTGGAACAACTAGAGTGGCTTGTGTTTCCAAGTAGAAATGTTCCTGGCCACCCATTCGGACCTCGCCTTCCAAGACGTGGTCTGCCTTGGACATTGCCACAGCCACACCACCGGACTGGATCGTCTTTGGAGGCGTCAGGTAAGAACCAGCGGCAATTGCCTCCTGCAAAACACAGTAACTCAAGCCAATAAGTTTCTGACAGGTACTAGGCTATATAAGCTAAGAACAATTTTTAAGCACAGTCACTCATGGCGAAGATTAAGACAAAGGCTACAGCCATTCGTTTCTATCACTAGACTGAAAATGAAAACGTTTACACTTTCATTCTATCAAATTTTAACCAACTTCTAGGGATGTTGTATTTTATGCACTCATGCAATAATATTATATTGTTCAGAGTATGTAAAACAATGGAACAAAAATATCAGTAAATTCATTGGTAATTAACCAATTTAACGTCTGAAAAGCAAAATTGTGACAAAAAGCTTGAAACGAATGAATGACAATAATGATCAGAATTACGATTAAATTTCATCGTCATTCCAGAGGACGAAACCAGATGCATTTGCTTCAGATTTACTGTGAATGACCTCATGAACATTTAGTATAAAAATAAAAAAATAGACAATGTGGTGAGTTAATTAAAAACCACAGTCCTCACTGCTCCGTTTTCTAACATTACATCATGTGGCCATGCTGCCGATAAAAACTAAAAAAATTATTTAATTCATGCACTAAACACACGTCTACCAAATTTGTTGAAGAGAGGCTAATGCGCACTGTCAGCTAGGTGTGCTGCAATGAGAACTAAAACACAGAACTATGTAGTCATAATTTTCTGCTAATAATAAACAATTATTTAACAATTAACAAAATTCAATTATTTAATTAACAATAATCAACAATATTTAATTATTTAATTAACAATAAATAACACTATTCAACAATTATATAACAATTAGTTATCAATGGACAGGAACTGGTGCACGAAACAATGCTCCGGTTCCAGCACTGATCTCGAAATTCCACCCACCTCAATTGTTATGATTGGCTTCAGTTCTTCATATTCCACTTTAACAGCCTTAGCTGCTCTCTGAGCATGAACCTGCTTATCAGCCAACACTGCTCCGATGACCATTCCCTGAGAAGTGACCTGTTTTCAACACATATTAGTTCTCATGAATTCCAAATTCACCCAAGAAGTCATAACTTACTGAACAGAGAAATTGTATTATTTTAATAATTTCCACAGAATTATATAAATATAACTGAGAAGCTATCCACATATGAATTCCAAATTCAAACAAGTAGTCACAATTATGCTGAACAAACTTATCAGATTATTTCAATAATTTAAACAAATTATAAATTTGAAACTATCTGTTAATTGAATATGCCTCAACTTTTACTGTTAGCATTACAATTCATCAAATATAATGCCTCAGCAAATCTAAAAGCAAAACGTCCATCACACACCATATCCACTGCAAAGACTTTTTCATCGCTGATTACAGTTCCAGCCGTGTTTAGTCCTGGAATATCTTTCCACGAAACATAGTCCACAACACCTGGCATAAGTAAAGCCTCTGAAGGGTCGACATTCAGAATCTTTGCATGTGCTTTCGTACTAACCACAAGCGACAGATAGTACTCACCTGGAAAATCAAGCCACGCAAGATCTGTACCAGGCAATATCATTAATGGAAAGCTGTTAAAGTTAAGTCATGTAAAGCAACACTGTTTTAACAAAGATGCATCATCATGTCCATTAGACTCTAGGAAAATCAAAATTACCATTTACAAGCACAATCAAATTATGATAAAGATATTCAAACCAAAGTTGAAGTAGTTAGAAGTCAACATTTTAACAGCATGGCTGCTGCACAACCTCTAATGTAATGATAATCAAGATAAACTCATACATAACCTATAAGAACCACCTGTTCCTTATGCTTAAACTCAAAGGGTTGCTACTTCTATGTTTCAAGCAAGTATCGGATTAGACCCCAGGGACCATGCATTAACGATTCATCACAACCTGCTAAAAATAACCTGGTTACCTCTGAGAACTAAAGTTGCTACAGCAATGAGTAAAAATCTGATGTCACCTGGCATTTTTAAATTTTGCTGAGGATGAGTAGAGCCATTAAACTAATATGAGTATAGGTCCACACTAACGTAAGACCTAGCATAAGCAAACCTTTGAAGACAGGCATGTCATCAACAAAAATGGCTTCTCCAGTAACTTGCTTCATTGCAGACATGTGTGGCAATGGTCGACCAACTGCGTCGACCTTAATCTGACCTTGTGGTACTTCTTCAAACACCTGAACACCATGACTTGGTTCGCGGTGGTACACCCTTGCAGCAGACAGGCACACTTCAGGCACAGGGGCCTTAAGAAGTTTAAGCTGGAAGAAAAAACAATAAAGCCATAAACTAGAAAGAAAAATGCTACTGAATAGTGATATATTCTTTTACTAGCCAAAAATTTAGAATACCTGAGGAAAACCTTAAACAACCCAACACACCATATCGACTGCATCCATAACAACTCATTTGTCTTCAGTGCAACATTGACTAATCACCAAAACCAGTAATGCAGCATTTAGCAGATCACGAAAGACTGAAGCAGAAGCGATCAAAGTACAGGTCGTCAGACTAGATCAAATTAAAGCAAGAACACAACAGAGAAAATATGTTGCCGTCGTACTTGCAATACCACTTGAAATAAAACCTGAAATTACACTTACCACTGCAATTACAATTACACCTGCAATTATACTAGCTATTGCACTTGCAAATGCCTTTGTAATATCACTTGCGACGACTAAACACATAACTAACAAATTTAACAAAATTTAAATGTAAGAGTTGTTTATTACTACTAATGCAATACAAATCATATTTCCATACACTCTGATACTATTACCTAACAGCAACATTGGAACTGATAGATGTGAGTAAAACATTAAATATTTGAAATTTCTCACAGAAAAATCGGTTCTAAGTCACTCACCAGTTTCTGTTGCAAACTGATGTGCACAGTCAGGTAGAACTTGTAGAAGAAGCTCATAGTCAGACTACAACGATACGCTTCCATGCCTCCTGGAGTACCAGGTGCCAATGGCAACTCATCGGCCAACAGTTGAGTTGCAAGCGGAATCAAATCGTCCTCCCATTTCCTAAAAGCAACATCAAACTAAGTATATATAAATAGAAATATTGTTTAAAAGCAAACACATATACAGAACAAATTGTAGTCTGGTCATGAATAGTCTCCAGTTTCGCATTTCATTGAGAACCGAGTTCATTTTTAACATTGCTTCAGTGATATAGGGCTTTCAAGGTATTTGATTGCTGATCCCTTATATCTAGCCAATCAATTAGATAATGATAACCCCAGAGTTAAAGAACGTTTGGATCATACAAACATTTATCTAATCTAATCTATCTATTAATTTAATATAGCTCCCCTTCAAGATCACTACTCAGAGGCGCTCCCGATCCAGGCCTTCCTTAGGCCATCTTTGCATGGGCTTATATACTTATAATTAGTTCTGCTGAAAATGCCAAAATAAAACAATATCATTACAGACATTATATAAAAATCTTCAAACAAGAGAAAGCTTCAACAAATTTCTTGTTGCTCCAAAAATATGATCACGTAGTCGAAACGTTCATATAATGTTACAAAGACACTGAAATATAAGTTTCTTGTTAGATATCAAACAGAGGTGCATACCGTCCTTTCAGCTGATTGGCCGTTTTGGTAGCCATGACAGTGAACGGAGCCATCCCACCATAGCTCAGTGCAATGTCCTTGATAACTGTGCTCCCATCTTCAAACAACACCCTCATGCCAGCATTTACGATTGCAATGTCGTCCTCTCTTCGCTGTGACTGCTTGTAACCGTGAAAATACTCGTTCTGAAAACGAAATACGGGCATGATCATCAAAAAACTTGTCATCCAACAGAACTTTATATTGCAGTGAATTTGGTTTGATTTAAAGTGCATCAATGCATGATGATGCTGATGAATTCTCTGCCCGAAGGCAGGTTCATTTAGCTTAATGGCACTAGGGGATGAGATGAGTGAGGTGGTTTCCTGTTTTCTTCCTCACAGACAATTATGGGTGAGCAATTTGTCCAAGGTCGTGACATGAGGTGGGTTCGAACCTGTGACCCTTTGGTTGCAAGGCAAAGAACATTAGGCTATGCCACCCTGTCCTATCGTTGCAGCATAAGAGAAGTTAATAACTGACATTGAAATTTGCAAGACATGACATATAACCTCTTTGGTGAATGGTATGTCAATGTAAAGTAGAGCTTCATTCAATTGGATCTTTGTCTTTCTGTAGCCCACAAAGAACTCATTGTCCATCTTCAGTGAACGTCTGCCACCTAAACTAACCAAACAACTGAATCATCACTTTAATGAAACCATCAGATCATCCGTCCGTTGTGCCCACATTCATCTCCTATCATGTGGACTACTGTAACTCGCACCTCATGGGTCACGGCTGGGATTCCCTTTGCATCTTCTCGCTCTCAGGGGAGACTCAAACCTACACGACTATATAACAAGGCAAGCACCTTAACCTGATCCACAAGTCGCACAATTGAACACATCTGGGAAACTGGACATTTTCATAGCACCTTAAAAGAAAATATACATGGGCACTCATAACATATCTGTCAGAATTATGTCCTATGTTCAATGTTCATGTGGCTGCATTACTACAGATGATAAAGAGAGAACTGGGTAATACTGACTGAGTGAAGCCACTGTAAGCACGCATCCGGCCGACAGAAACAACGGGTTGAGATCTGAAATAGGACTGGCCGTCACAATGTTTCCACCAACCCCCTGAAAATAGACACAACTCAGACTTGATGGTTTGTCCAGTTCATTCAAGTAGCAAAGAAATCAAGCTATTCCTGAAAACTAAACAGTGATGTGTGCAACGTCATAGGCTGAGACTTGGTCCTGGGTTAGGGGGGATAGGTCAACAAAATTGTAGTTTGGGAAAAAAATTTCGCTTCTTGTAAACATTATGAATTCAGCAAAAAAGAATAACCAGTGGAAAGAGAGACTGCAGAGATTTATAATATACTCCAATTTTTATTTAAAATATATGAAAGCAACACAGATTTTAGAAAATTATATTTCTGCAACAACAGTCTTCGAGGATTTTGAAATTAAAAAAATACAGGCAACCAAATTTAAGAAAAAATATATATATACATAGAGATCGTGAACTCACAGCTACATTTCGAACTTGTGGACCGGCAAACCATCGCAGCATCTCAACAATAGCCACAAATATTCGTGTCTTGTACTCTGTAAAGTATATTTAGATTATGAACCATTTCACAAACCACTCATTTATTCACATTGAGCATCACAAAACTACTCAGTTGGTCTCTCATCATGACTAAACAGAACAGTCTTAAGGTGAAAATCGAATACATAGGGGAGAGGGTTCGGGAAAGAGAAGCAAAGCTCCAAGGGGAGGCTATTCCAGATCAAGGAACCCAGCACAGACAAAATGCGACTCTGCCAAGTGGAAGTATGGGAAAAAGGGACAAGGAGCAGCAGGCCCTGTTCAGTGGATGGATCGAGAGCCCCTGAGGATAGGGCAACAGAGCTCACGAAGGTAGACAGGAGCAAGGCCCAGTAAACAGCAAGAAACTAGGGAAGTTTCCCTATACACAGCAGGAAACCAATGTATTAAAAAACCTTTCTTTCTCTTTAGTAGCTGTTTGAAAAGTGTAAATAAAGAAAGCAAGCCATCAGTCTGAGAGTGTTTTCAAGATTTAACCAACTGTTGATGCACGAAGAAAAAGCTGACAAAAGCCAGATTAACGACAAAAGAAGCCACAAAAATTACAATACCTCTATAAGCAAAAAATTACAATACCTTTATGAGCAAGAAATTACAATATCTTTATGAGCAAGAAATTACAATACCCTTACGAGCAAAAACCAAGTGCTTTATTTAGCACACAAAGCTAAAATTTCATGCCTTGGATAATAATTGATAAACTATCGAAACATATTTTTTAACATTTTACATGCACTTTCAGCTCAAATCACAAATGGCCAAGCATGTTTTCACATCAACTTGGCTCACTTGTCAATAATTATCAGACAGTCATCTTCACTAAACTAATTTTGAAATGCTTTAACTTTTGTTAAGACCCAGTAGATATAAGTCATTCTACCAAGAGCATCTATTTGTGATGCTAAAAAATGAAAATTCCATACATTGCTTTTATTTTCAAACGTACAGAAATTGTTTAAAATGAAGGACAATAGAGCACGGACACTAAAACACACCATCTTACCTTCGCCCTGATTAATAGCCTCGTTAAGGACGCCTTCCAACTTTGCCAATGTAACAGATGCTCCCACGCGGATGCCAGTCTCCAGATGTCGCACTGAATTCAATTTGTGGATGTTGGTTGCAGCAATTATTACAGGATAGTGCATGTTTTTGAACTTCATTTCAACTCCTGAATACATAATTTAATCAGTCTAATTAAAAGTTAAATTGCTTTCTTTGATTTTTGCATAGCATCATCTTCAGTCTCTATAAAATGTCATCTGTGTTTCAGGCTCAATCTACAACTCTTGGATGCAATTAACAACGATGTTTTATCTAGTATTAATAGTACAACATAAAAGAAACCAATTAGTGATGTCATTAAGTGCAAGTACTAATGTGACTCTCTTTGCATCCTGATCAACCAACTTGGTGCAAACAAAACTAATCTATGCCATGGTAACATTTATATCAAACCATGATTAAAGGATTTTTACTGACACATTACTTTCAGCATCAACATGGCATTACATTGGTAATACGTGAATTGAAGTAAGGAGCAATAACACAAGTGATCTTGAAACTTAGTAACTACATTTCCACTATATTTCAAAAAGATGAACCTATTTCTGTGTTTCCGATAACAATCTTGGCATTTGGATGTCTATCTTTTAGTTTCAGCAAATCGTTCAATGATGTTGGTCTGTGCCATGTCACACGATCTGATTTGAACATGAGTGATTGTTTGTCACACTCCTCTGCAATCAGCTAAAAACAATCAACATTCAACTATTAATTAGAAAAATTAATTTTTTGCCAGGTATAGTCCATTTTCAAAAATCTAGACTATTCAGACATGTTGTAATTGAAAATACAGCTAAATTCGTACAGCACCAGTCACGAGGAACTCGTGAAAAGTAAGCCAAAGACAGAATAAGACAAAACACTTTTTACAACTTATTAAAATAGTTATAAGCTAATTGTAAATAAGTAAGCACATGTTGCAATAGTAATAATAACCTTGTATAACATAATATAACAGAACATGAAACTGATATTAATAATTTCTTCCAAATTAGTATGTTTTCCATGCATGCTTACTTCCAACTCCTTGATTGGCTGTGCTAAGTGAACAGCTGGGTTGAATGGCACAAATTCTTCAGTATTAAAAAGATGCTTTGAATCCTGCAAAAAATTAATTTACCAAATAACTTACAGAAAAGCAAAACAGAAATTATCCCTAAAATATAAAGTATTGATCTAAACTAAGTGTTAGTTATATTCCCGTATTTTATTCCGTTAACATAATTCTTCAAAGCATACATTCTTTTTAATGTAAATTTTGTTAATAATCTGATTCGGAAGTATGGCAACGGTGTATGGAAAATGACAGCCATAATTTTTTGTAATGATTTATGAGGAAATAATAGATTTTATGAAAACATTCTTGACAAGTCAAGAGAAAATAATATACGATTTATGAGAAAAGTTTTTATGAGAAAGTAACAGATTTATGCTAAAATAAAAGATTTACAATACAATTCTAGACGATTAATGAGGAAATTCTAGATATTTTATGAGAAAATAATAGATGATTTCTATCATCAAACTGTTATCAATGTGACAGGGAAGTCAACATAGATAATAGCTGAGTTGGTCAGCAAGGCAAAATCTAAGCTTTGATAATCTGTTCCCTGCTGCTGTGACCATCCTACTGTCACTAAGACCCCACATCTAAAAATGCATCATACAGTAACAAGGTCTAACAATGTCAGTTAGAAATACAATTCATTTGGTTCAACATCATTTAAAACAACAATAGAAAACTTGCATGTTTCTGGTCACCCAAAGTGCCATTCTGTTTACTGCATTTGCCTCCATTGGTGCACTGTCCACCTTTGCAATGAGCATTGTCCACGGAGCATTTGTCAGATCTGCCATTCTGTATCTCCTTTGAATCAGGCTAGAAATATAAGTTCAAAGAATAAAATACTTGCAAAACACCTTCATGTCACACATCAGCTTACAGCAGTTTATACTCACTGATACATTAACGTAAAGCAGATCATCAACACAATTAATATGGCCTTACCCACGTGTTATCTGTTAACAGAAGATCTAAGACACAGTCATAAAATCAAACCAGTCATGACACTAAGTCTGTAATACAATCGTAGTAGTTTCAAATCCATCTCGAATTGGCTTATACAATAACTGTGGACAGGTTCTTTGTCCTCAGTTACTTATGCTTATGATTCACATTATAAGACCTTACTTACCTTACTCACCCAGTGAATACGCAGGTGCCCTGCGCTTGGTCTTAGAGTGGCACTTTAGAAGGTTGGAGATTACAATTGCTAGCGCAATGATGAAACAAATCAGAGATATTACATGTGCAAAACAGCAAAAGTTTTGGTAGCATCAACAGAACCATTTTCTAATGCACAAGGTTTATTTTTATTTTTATTTAATCTGAAATTTGATATCACCCTTCTTCCAACATTTTTTGCTCAGAAGTGCACATTCCCCAACGGCGCAATTGCAATTGTACTGCAGAGCAATTGTGCACGAAGGACTTGCTCAAGGTCCCTACACAGTGACACCTCAGACGAGGGTCGAACCTGCTCAGAGTGTTACGGGGCGACCGCTCTAACCAATCAGCCATCGTGCCACATATAAGGTATTAGGCGATGGTGCATCAAAGCCATGCATGCTTAGGCAGATCGATGACATCCTGGAAATCAGTTCGAAGATGACCCGTATGAGGTGAAAAAGCAGGAAAGACGAATACTCTTTGAAGCATTACATGTCTCATTTCTATGATGCCCATTCCAAACAGCAGTGTGTCTCATATTAGCTAATGTACAGAATTAAACCTATGGCTTAAAATGCACAACATTTTCTGTTTTAAATAGGATCAGCATAGCACCTGGTAACTTCAGTAATAAAAAGCATCAAATGAGTTAATAAATGCAAAAACATAAAGAATTTATCACCAAAGTAAATGTTCTGAAGCCCTCCAGTATCGGCCGATAGCCAGTGCATCTACACAGGTTACCTGCAAACAGAGACTTGAGTCACCAACAGCAAAATGGAGCAACAAATAAAAATGATGATGAAAATGAAATAAATAACAGTGCTTAATATAAAAATGAATGTGACGATATTGATTTTGATTAAATGATCTGAGGAACCGCATAAAAAATATTATCGTGAATTGTGTTATCTGCCTAACTTTTGTATATAATGTATTTATGATTAACCAGCTGAAACTAGACAACTGGAAGGTGACCCTAGTTACAGGTCTTGTGCTCTTTAAGGCTTTCTTAGTGCCTATTGACTCCCAGCAAATTTTTAAAATTTTGTACCTCATGTTTGTTATCTGGGAGCAATAAAAAACACTTGGTTATGGTTATTATATAAATAGCAATGAAAAAAACTGAGATAATTGATCACACATATCCTATCTGTTTAAAACGTCATCCCTGATATGAAACAATTGCAGTTTCAGAACATGCCACAAAGATAACTTTCCGCATAATTCATGTAATCATACTCTATGTTTAAATTTAATCAACAAATATTATCAACGAATATAATTATTATAATTAATAATATTATTATTAAAATTATTATTATTCGGAGTTCTAATGACTGCAAATGTGGAGAGTAAAATAATTTCAGAGAAGCAGACAACCTTCAAAAGCCTTTTCCATCGACGATTCAGTTGGATGTGGATCATTGCAGAGTAGGGAATACATGGACATAACAATCCCTGGAGTACAGAAGCCACACTGTGAGCCATGAGACTTAGCCAATCGCTCCTGAAATCAGTTTTTCATCTCAGAAAATCATTTCATTGTCAAATATCGTTTAAACAAACAAACAAATAAGTCATTCAGGGGTGTAACTGAAATTTGCTAAAATCATCTCAGAGCCAACAAAATGTTTACATAGCATTCAAACACAAAAACTGCTCTTTTTAAAATGAAATGTAGAAAACAGAATCAACCACAAGAGAGTTGCCATCAGATAGTTCTAAGCTGCTCACGTTCCCATTTCCCATTATATTCCAGTGAGCAACGAGAAACGTTTTGAGTAAATAATTTATTGATATATATATTTATATATATATATATACATAATAGATACCCTATACTAACAGTATACATATATATGTGTGCAATGTGTATATATATTATATAATATATATTATATAATATATATATGCATATATTATATGCAAATCAAGTATAAATAATAATATATACACTGTCAGTATATTTATAAATTTAGAGTGACATGATTAAATATTGAAAGTAAAAAATTTCATGTAAACTCCTTTGGAAATATGACATAAATAAATCTTTGCTCAAATAATTGATTGCCAAATTCTCAAGACTAGGCCTACAATTTTCTGGAAGCCTGATGCAACACAACACGACTTCAAATAGGTATTTATCAAGATCTTACAACAGCTTCCAACTGCCTCTGATTAATACTTCCTATGAATCGAAAGTGGAGGGAAAGGTTGAGCTGACCTGAACAGGGTGAAGGCCATTCTTTACATTGCCAAGTCCTTCAACTGTTGTCACTGCCATTCCGTGCAACAGACACAGAGGAGCCAAACAGGCATTGACTGACATATGTCTGAGGACAATCCGTCATCGGAAAATACAAGTCAGCTGATCTGTCATCAATGCAGTGGCAAGTACAAAATCAAATGGAATAGAACATAATAACAATAACAATAATAATAATAACATCAACCAATTCGATGGCGCCATAACATGGCCTAGCCGTTACAGGGATTTTGATTTGGAATGTCGTTTTCTTCGCATATGACCATCAACTGAATGCATCACCTTGAAGGTACAGTGAAAGATTTAAGAGTCGTGTGCAATATATCCCATCAACAGTGTTGCAAGCGCATAAAGCCTGTACATTTGACAGTGATTTCACTGGTTAAGGTCGCAAGCAACACCGATGAGTTTGTTCTTGAAGTGGCACTTTATAGATGTCAGATTACAAACACAACTTAAAACTTTGGAATCATACAATCGATAATGTTATTAAAATCCACAGGAATTGAATCCTGCATTCAGGCAACATGAAACTCATTAGGTGTCCGTTGAAGTAAAGATACTTGAACGTTTTGTCATTGTAGTCGTAGCGTGTGACCATGATGGTACAGGCTCCACATCCTCCCTCTCCACAGCCCAGCTTTGTTCCTTTGAGTTGCACTGCAGTTCAGTTACAGAGACAAACGTCACAGTTGGACTAGTTAAAAAATTATAAAGTTAACATCAGCAGTACGAACAAATCACCCGCATCAAATGTATTCTGAAATCTATGTCACCAAAATCTCTGCCCCATCTTTGTTACAAAATTCTCTATACCCTCTCTGACCTTTTCTCTCAGGTTAACTTGCACTGGGAGTGCTTCTGAAAGGCTTATGCAATGAGAAGCATTCCTTAAATTGATTGATTGACTGATTGATAAATGATCAAATACAATACAATGCAATAGCATCACCAGTATCATCAACTTCCCAAAACTAAATCAGTGACCAAGTTTCTAATAACACACAGGCATGCTTGAGATCCATAGATAGTTAAGGTACTAAACGAGAAATGTTCTCTTGCATTTGAAATTTCAGGCCGTGACATCAAAGGTGGCCTTTATTTGTTATTGATCAATCAAGGCCACCTTCAATGTTGACACGGTCTAGAATTTCAAATGCAAAAGGACAACTTTCTATTCAGTCTCTTCAGTTCTCAATGAGAACAACAGAACTTCAGACGCAAAACGATACAGCAGCCGACAGGATCATTCGCATCATTATAATTATATAATTGGACAGAATAGCTATAACCCATTATAGTGTTAGCCTCTGAGTTGATATCTTAAAGAGGCGCTGTATCAGGTTTCATTGATTGAATTTGATTGATTGATTGATTGATTATAGGGGTAGCATTATATTTAGCCACTGTTGTCTGGGTAGCATAGCAGACCCGGCAGCTGAAAAACGTCCTCAGCATCCCAATTCCAAGACAAACCTGCCATGGTATAAACTGCATTATGCAGACCCAATCAAGACACATGTTGCATTTCACATAAACATATGGTCTCTTCAGTTCTCAATGAAAACAACATCTGTTAAGTTGTAGCAAACAACGCAGTATATCTTTGACATGTATATGTAAATGCAATGTCTTGTCATCAGCCCAGACTTTGGATATCAAGTGACCACTAAAACCAACCAACAAACATGGGCCATGCAAAGGTCATACATGACAGGTCGTTGCTCATGGCAGCAAATCAGGCCTATTATTGTTTTACCCATTAGAATTTTTAAAGGATGAGGCTTTCCAAAGTGCAAAATTTATAAGATCTAAACAGACGTAACTCAAGAGAAACATCCCACTCACGCATTACATATAATCTCACGCTAGTAAAAAACAACTCATTTCTCAGTGAAAATCAATGAGGAAAAAACTAACGTTCATTCCGAAGAAACTGCAGAAGAGTTGTCTCTGGATCTGGATTTTTAACTACCACCTGCAAGAACCACCGAACAATAGCATAAAAACACAACCGAACAATAGCATAAAAACACAAACGAACAATAGCATAAAAACACAACCGAACAATAGCATAAAAACACAACCGAACAATAGCATAAAAACACAACCGAACAATAGTATTAAAACACAACCAAACAATAGTATTAAAACACAACCGAACAATAGTATTAAAACACAACTCACAGATCACAGACGAACAATGTGCAAACATTGACAAAATATAACTGGCTAAGCCAAAAAGTCTGCAGTACTGAAGTGGCAAGCAGAACAGAAGGTCTTCAAATTTCTGCACTCGTTGTCATTTGACCCAAATCACTCTGTTGACAGTCCAGCACACTACCCACTAAATTATCTCAGTAAACAAGCAAAAAAATGGAGACAGGGGAGATAAGGAACTCTTAAATGAGGTAACTTGTATTTGAACAAGAATTATATGACAGTCGTCAGACTGAAGTTGGTTAGTATTCAAAGTATTGCCTCTGCAGCAGTGTAAGATTCACACCCGGCAAGACTTATTTACTGCTTAACCGCCATGGGAAAGTCTTTTGTAGGAAGTGGTAAAGATGCAGACTGCGACTTATTGGCAACACAACTGTGCAGATAGTCTTAACTATTTTGTCTGAACCTAAGGTGATCTTCAGATGGTTAAGTCGAATGGGGCTAACTGCACAACATCCTATACCATGACTGCAGCATGTCTTGTGCCAGGCCAATTCCAAGCCAGCACTGATGCCATTTAATGTCAAATCAATAAAATCAGGATTTTATCACCTGCATTCATCACAGGTCTTAAGTTTTCTGGTGCTTAATTCTTACAGTTCAATGTTTTCCATGATTTGCTGATAAACAAATTTAATGTCCCAGGGTCACACGGAGAGCCTATTGAGATTTGAGAGAGACCAGTTTATTCGCCTGATCTAAATAAGTCTGCTATGATCAAATTGTTTGGTCTGTTATAACTATGGACTATCAGTTCAGAGGGACAACAAGTGATCAATATAACAGCTGTATGAGGACTGAGGAGTTGAGGAAGGAGGGCCATGTAAGAGCCCTTGCATTACTATAAATTAAGGTGGGTCTTGTCAGTTTTATACCTTTATTAAACTTGAGTTTCAAGAGCAGGGCAGGTTCAAATAAATATTAACAGCCCAAGGTGAAGAGACAGGAGAAGAACTACAACTACATTATTGATGAAATTCTTAACAATTAACTGATATCTAACAACTTATAAGTTAACGCTAACTTTAAACTTTGCTTAATTTTAAGACTGATAACAACTAAAAAATTTAATAGCTAATTAATTAATTAATTTATAGTTAAATGTGATTAAATTTATTCACAAATAAGTAATGACAAATACAAAACCACCATTATTCATTGTTTAGTCTTTAAAACATAATTATTTTTATTGTTAGTCAGCAGCGATTTATTCAAATTATTAGTCTTGTTTACGTCTTTCAGTTCCTGCAACCAATTACATAAGTAAACAAATATGGTAACACTGCTAGGTTCTAGTGAGCAACAGGTTCTGTTGACAATATAACCGCCTGAGCTAAAAGCCTCTCACAAGTGGCCAATATAACAAGCGGCTCTTGATAAATCGTTAACAATAAATTTATTCATTAAAATTAATTAACGATTAATCAATCAATAGCATAATTTAAAACCAGACACAACTAGGCCAACAATTTGTGGCAGAACCATGAAAAACCTTGCTAAAATTCACTATTAAAATGCATGCAACTGATTTTTACATCTGAGCATAGATTTGTAAATGGTGGAACAAGATCATCTGTAGCCAGTATTAATATCTGTATTAATATCGAGTATTAACACAAAGAGCTACACTTAAATAATCCTGTCAGAGGTTAGAACAAATTTGAAGTTAGACCAGCAGTTTTAGCTCATGACAAAGTAACAGCAAATGTCATAAGCAAGTCATTCAGCTATCTTTCTTGGAAACAGTAGTAACAACAACTGGGTCAGCTTCTTATGTACACAGATCTCTCTACCCGGATCAATAGATCAAACCATAAGTGAACTTTATTCTTCTCCTTGTCTATCCATCCATCCTTAGGGGGCATTCCAAAATTTGCCAATATTTCATGCTTCATTCGGGACGCACTTCATTGGCTCCCTGTTCAACAGCATATACAGTTTAAACCAATTTTCCTTATGCACAACTGCCTACCTGGGGTGGCCTCGACATACCTAAGATCTTTCTGCACCTCGATGTCCTCTTTACCTGCAAGGGCTTCCTTGCGATCTTCCACTCGCGGCCTTCTTGTTGTTCAACACATGTGCTCTGCCACGGCCTAGTGGCAGAGCTCTGCCTATGTTGGCCCTTCAGCCTGTAACTGTCTTCCACAGTCCCCGTGCCTGGAGTTACTGACCCTCTCACCTTGTCAGTTTTTGAAACGCCTTAAGACCTTCCTTTAAGATGGCTGCTGATTTGAGCACCTCTATATAAATGCTTGATTACATTACATCTGTCTATCTGTGCACACTCAAACTTGTATTCTGACCCTTACTTCCTTCCTTCTATTATTCCTGCAAATCAACGGACCTCAATAAATGTAATAAAGAACTGCATTGACCAGAGGTCAGTGTAGGCCTACAAGTATCTGCTGGTCAATGATAAGCTCAGCATGCAGCTATATTAGAAGAATTCATCTGTGCACATATTATATGTAACTATGTCCACCTCATGTTTATTGGTATACTACTATAGTTTGTTTCTGTCATGTGAGCACACATAATATTACATATCAAATGATAGAAGTTTTATCAACTCAATCTCTTAGACAACATACATTAATCTTCAAGTCAGTCAACAAATCTTGGGGTAAACATGACCAAAAGTCAGAGCTGAGTCAGAGAAGTCTGAAAAGTCTAGAGTTAACGATAATCCAAAAAGATTACAAACTGTTTTCAGATGGCAGCAAATCTTACCTTTTTACCATTTACAAACAAAATCAGCTGATCCATCATGTGCTTAAAGAACTCATCAGAACTTCCCAAGGATTAATCCCTAAAAGCTTCCTTGAGGTCGATGTTTCTAATAAAATAAACAGCATTAAAATAAGCTGAATAGTTATCTTATTAAGTCTGAACTTCAGCCTGATGTCTTCAACCAAAACAACTGTAGCTGCGGGGTCAAAGTTCAAAATGCTCTGAGAATATTATAAACAATTATCTTGATGTGAAGCTGAGATCTAAGTCGAGAATGAGCTGGAATGTTTTGGGCTACAACCTTTAATCAAAATCAACAAATCACTACATTAAGGTCAATAGAATGTGGTAACTAATTCGAAAGGTTCTGAAAGTACTTACAACATACAAGCCCCTGAAATTACTCTAAGGTACATCTAACACTGGTTTGAGAGTTGACAATCTGTTGTAGCTCTTATGCTTCATTGAGTGTGAGTATATAAGTTTATTCAAGGTCCTCATTCAGTATATCCTGGTCTAGAACTACCCTACAAAAGGAGGCCAACAATCTGGACCACATGAATTCAGATTAGTGTAACTGTTACAGGTTAAAGTGCAAGAGGTTTGAGACTAAGGCACAGCCCAAACCCTAGTCCATACAACAAGCCAATGCTATTTAGGTAATACTGGCATCAGCTTTGTTACAGAATAAAGTTAATTATAAGGCAGTTTTGTTTACTTGGAAATAATTGAGGCTATCTTCATATAGCAGACTTAAATACCTACAGGATATGTTGCAAGCCCAACTATACTCTAAAGTGCATGCACCTCAATTCTAGACTAATCTGATTCCTGGCAGACTGAGAAAATTAATATATATACATATATATATATATATATTTGTGTGTGAGTATATATATATATATACACATATACACCTAGTCACCTACACACACACAAACTATCATGCACATGTATACACACAAACCACACACATACCAACACACACAAACAAACATCTACACACACGCGCGCACACACACATATATATACATATATATATATATATATATATATATTACTAAAGATCAGGTCGTCAGAAAAGTACATGCATTATCATACAGTAGCACAATTTAATGGATTATGCTAATATAAATTATATAAAAGACACTACTTAGCACTACACTGCACTTCTTGCACAGCCCATTAACCAATAAGGTGGTTTGATAGGTCTGGAGACTAAACACACCACTATGTGTCAAGCAGAATGTAATCTAAGCCTAAATTTTCTTTGAAATACATACAACTATCGTCAAAGGGTCCAATAAACAAGGGTAACATTCATCAATAATTTCAACAGTGGGCAAAGTTGAAACCAGAATATAAGATTTTCAGCCATACCAGTAAAGATCACTTTCTAGTTTCAGGCCAACACAATTGAAGTGTCTGTTTACTGCAATCACAAGGTCAAGTAGGGTCCACAAGTAGCAGGAAATTCATATACTCAGGCTATATCTGGCTAGCTTTCCTCTATGCACACAACCTAACTAGTAATGTCCTATTCGTAAATCGTCACATGGGCACACACAGCTGAAAAATGGGCTCTTGGTGCTCAAACTTTTGATGTAACGGCTGGTTTTATCTGGAACAGAACAAGCCAGGAAAACTTAAACTACCAATTCTGGCCCATGCTAGACTTTAAAACCGCCTCCACCATTGCTTTCTCCATTGTCCACTCAAGGCTCGATCACTGCAATGCCCTTTTCCTTAACCTTGAATCCTCACGCCTCAAGAGTCTGCAACTTATCCAAAAGTCACTAGCTAGAGCGGTCGCCAGAATGCCCAGGCATCACATATCACTCCTATCCTTAAATAATTCCACTTGCTAAAAATTCCAGAGTAAATTCACTTTGAAGTCCTATTGCGGATACTGACCTACAGCTCCTTACAATACTCCAGCTTAAAATATTTTCAAAAACTCATCATCATCCACCTAACCAGCTCTACCCGACTCTCCTCCTCCCGCCTCAGTCCCTCTCGACCTCTGGTCACTTACATCTCAACTTGTCAAACGAACCCATATCCAAAACTGCACCACATCTCTCGAACGATCTGCCCTCTGAATCCCACTTTCCTCAGTCCCTTCACCATCATTGCCAACCAACCACCATAATCTTACATTCTGGGATAACCTCTATGACATGAAGCAGCGCTCATGATTAAGCTGGCTTGTAGGGGCGCTTCAGAAGCTTGGAGAAACGGCAACGATTACCATGCCATATTCCATGACAGATTTTCCAAACAGCTCTACCGCAAAACAACATTTGAAACGTCCTATCAACGCCTAGTAGGTGTTGCACTTAGTAGCGTATGTATTGAAGATCGACAATACTATATTCTCTGTTGAAAACATCACACTTCTTAACTTTTTCTACTCAGTGGTAATCTCAAGATTACGTAAGAATTTGAAAAGTGAATAATACGTACTTAGCCCTGTGCTATTTACCTCCTACCTAGCGTCTCACGCACAAGTTTGTCTCACGTCTGATACTCTGAGCGCGATCGTTTTTCAGCAAGAGTACGGCCCGATCAAGTGTAGGTTTGTTTTGTCCGTCGTTGGTTTTATCGTTTATATAAGAGGTCGTTGAACGCGCATGTGTTTATCTACGGCGAGCATACAGCAGTGATCATCGATTTGGCGGGCGATAGCATGATAATTGGTGTATTTACATATTTTTATAGCGCCAAATTATACGGCCTAATCAGACTTCTGATTAGTGCGAAAAGCCCATCGTGCTAAGAAAATCTTAAAGGGGTAACTCCACTTCGCAGTTTAGCGTTAAACCAGGGCCGCCCATTTAATGAGCATGCATGCCAATCATATCGAACCTCCAGAATTGTATCGCACAGACCCAGCAGCCAGACCAGCTGGGACTGTGGCCGTCGATTGAGTGGTCTGTTATGGAACAATGAATTGTTAGCTGTGTGCGTCTCTTTCAATGGACGCACTATCCGAGGTAAAGACGTAGTTCATTTGCATTTCAATTATAATATGGGTCGCAAAGAACAAATATACACATACAGGCACAAACACTGACAGTACTAGCTTCGATTGCCTGGAGATGACTTCGTAACTGGGTCTCGGCTAGTTTTCACGATTCCTTCTACCTGTCACTGATTTTGAATTGAAGCCGAGGACTTCGTTACACTTCCAGTGGCCCAGTGGGCTTTTGGTTCTCTGGTTCCAACACAACTAAGGCATGTCCTATCACGTGCGAGACAATAATTTAGCATACCGTGAAAGTGTCCTGATGGTTTATTCCAGCCCTCATTATTTTGGATTGCGTTAGAAGCTGTTTCTTACAGGACTGTGCAAATTAGTAATCTGAACATTACTTTGGGGATTTAGTTTTGGAATATATGTTGTGTTCATGTAGATCATTGTTTTAAGTAGGCCTTTATGTTAGTAAATACTTGCAAGGACAAGACAGTAACATGACAGCTAAAATGATAGACAGTGATGGAACATCACATGTTGATGCCAATAAGATCGAAAATACCTCTAGTCACTTGTGACCTGGGACAAGTTGCTCACCCAAATTTTTCTGCGAGGAAGGCAATAGGAGTGACACCATTCGTCTCATCCCCTATTGATATCAAACAAAATGGATCTACCCTAATGAATAAATTTCATCATCATCACCAACATCATCATCGTCTGCAGCATCAGCATCATCTGTGGATGAAGCCTGTGCATAACGAGATTTGCCAGAGTGACAACTCGTCGTGGAATTCAAATGATGATGAAATGAGAGACATTTATGGATCAATGACATCAATGCAACGGATACAAGTGAACAGTAATTAAAAAAACAGTGACATTTTGAGGAGGGCACAGGTCTTTGACCCATATTTGAGTGAATGCAAAAAGTTATAAATATTTATGACCTGCAAGGTCTGTTACTCTGCCACTGCTGATATTGTGGCAGTGCCAGTCCCAAGCCTGGACAAAGGATTAATAGGTGTAATAATAGCATCATATAGGCATTTAGATGTCTGTGACGCTTCCAATGCTGGTGCGGCTGCTAAATATCTATCCTGACAATAAAATGGAAATTATTTCACATACAACCTTCTGAATGCTGCTTTAGTAATCCGAAATCTAAGTTAAACGATTGAAATACTTGTAAATGCATATAAAATTATAAATAATTAGAAGGGTTGAAATATATAAATAGGACTTGTGAATAAGAAAGACACCTTGTGATTACGGCGCTCAGCCACATCAATGAAATTGAAGCGAAATATTCTTCGGCGTGGTCAAAATGCTAAATTTATTCCCATTTATAATGATTTGGCATCACAATTGGATATCTGTTTACATTATGTCACAGTGTCTCAGTCTTGCAGTTCACGATTATGTGCCCTGTTATCAACGCACGTCTGTTGTTATGTCCAGTCGTTTGGCATGTACGTCATACACTGCCGTCTCCCAGCATCTTTGACCCTATTCAGATGAACTACCCTAATTGTCCCCTCTGGAGCAACTACAATTGACAAGGTCGGACCTCAGCCCAAATTCCAGGACCTATATTATTATTGAAATGCAAATGAACTACAGAGAGGCAATAAGCGCCAACATTTCCATCACTGACCACTCAATTGACATGGACGGACCCAGCTGCTAGACCGCTATAGCCTTCGGGTGGTTCGATATGATTGACATGGATACTCATTAAATGGGCGGCCCTGGTTTAACGTTAAACTGCGAGGTGGAGTTACCCCTTTAAGAATACGGGCTGAAACAGAAGCAGCCTCAGTTAAAATCAAAGGGCTAGTACGAGAGGGAGTATCATTGCAAGGCAAACGGCCATGAGCGCGGTTTTGGGCAGAAGTCGTCCGAGTCCTACCTCAGTCAGGCCTAATGAGAACTCAATTTATTCCCATAAACTTAAATAAAAATATTTACTAATTTGTTTCAATTCTAGCCACTTTTGTTATCAAATGCCCCTCATATCAGCATTTCTGCGTTTTTGTCAGATTGCTTTCTTTCTCAAGAAATGAATATCGACATCGCTGTCATGAAGAACTGAACATCAAGTAGAGATACCTGCTATCCTGAGGTATCCTCCAAACGGTCGACTCGGCCTGTCATTCTTCGCGATTGTGGCGTCGGTAGCTTGTCTCTTCGATTTGGCTATACTCCATATGACTACAGTGATAGGTTAACTGCAGTCTACAAATCTTAGCTGTAGGCCTAGTCAGAACCAATGAACGTAACCACTAACAACATGGATTCTGGGACTCATATTTTAACATAGGCCGAAACGTATTTTTGAAAAAAACACTTGATATCAGTATGTTGGACAGAACAACCGTACCAGATCAAGTACAACTCTTCAATTTGCTTTCATATGATACTGTGAAAGTCAACATTCCGTTTATTGAGCAATCATTGAATTACTTGGGGAAAGTTAGTCACAAATTTTATCCAAAATAAAATCACTTAGTGAATTCAGTAGACATAAGTAAAGTTCTGAATTAACTACAAGCTATTCATCATTGTTGTCATAAACAATAATTAAGTCACAAACTTACAAAATGTATTCTAGTCGAGGCACATACTCAGAGATACAAATTCTTCTGTAAATGGCAACCAAATGTCAGACTTTTTATAAAATGAACAGCAAATTAAGGCAATTTAATATAACATGCACCGGTGAAATAGAAAGCTCTACAATTATAACAAAGCACTATGTGACGATAGTACCAGGAAATAGTGGCAACAACATCATGTCACAATGCATTGCGCAATGCCCGGAAATGTTTTCTGTCTATATAATTAACGTTTTATAAACCTGAAGAGGTTTCTCCGTAAATCCATGTTTTTATCGAAATATTTAATCTAATTTTAAGTTTCTCTCTATCATTTTGTCTCTTGTGCCTTCGTCATGTGTCCATTACAATTTTCACAGACTGTGTAAGGAATCCAAGACATCCCGGGGCAAGAACATTATCACTCTCAAAGGCAGCATTGTATTACAAGGCAGGATGTTCTGCAAAAGCCACTCTCAAATAAATGTCCAGTGTAATCACAAACATACATTTAAAATAGGAATCACACTAATAAATACACAACCTTGGCAACTGTTGGATAACATCATGTACTGACACATTTATTTAAATAGAGCCAGTAAACCAAAACAACTAGATAGCCTTACCCTGTACCTTTCAAGGCATTCAAATTCCATTTGACGCATTGAAACAAAAAACCATGACACAGGGTCAAAAAAATGCACGACCACTACACCACTTTTCAGTCAATATATGCATATGCGCACATAAATGCATGAAGATACTTATATTCTTACAAGATGCTGAGATCACTTATCAAATGAAACAAGCAGTCTTCTAGACCGGAATGTTCATACGGATGCGCCCAGCACAGCAGAAGCTGTTGCAAAACACGGCCATGTAAAAAAGCATCAAACACATATCCAAAGGTAGTTCACAGAACAAAACAAATGAAAACACATTACTGAACATGCGTGGAAGCTTCAAACCTAAAAACAACCAAGCTATAAAAGGCAGCCAAAAATCGCAAACGGGAAAAATGACAAACGTCATTGAATGCACATTTAGAAATAACTCGGAATAAGACAAAATCTAAAAAGATGTTAAAACTCACAGAGTTGATATTAAAAGCAAAACACACACTTTTAAACACAAACTTATAAAGAACATTTTTAAGGGTTCTAAGAAGAACATAATGCAACTGTATCGCTGAATTTGTAAAAATAAAATGTCAGTCAATAACAAATACATGTAAACCCTGCCCACCATTTGCAGCATTAGCTACAACTTAACAATTCTGCTCTTACAATAAAAGCTGTGCTAATACAATATAATAAACTGAAACTATCGGTCGGTAGTTGTATATCTAGGGTTGCCAGGCAACTACTCCAAAAATAATGAAAAATATTCAGAGCACTTTGAGCATACTAAAATGTTGAATTGAAGGGTCAAGGGTCAGTGAGATGGAGGAGGTATCCTTATAGTTTTCATAAAATAGCGTGATGAAGTATTTATGATACTGTTTCAAGTGACCAGTTTGGAGAAAAGTTTATTCATCAGTATCTGTTCCTTATAATCAGCAAATCATTCTTAACTGTAATTGTACAGTAATTATAACACAATATTTATATAGTAACTATTAAGAATCTGTCACCTGCAAGTTTCTGCACACTATTTTGCTGACAAACACAGTAACATGCTGCTGGTTTCTCTTGGAAGAAGTGCAAGAATGACTGAATCGGTTGACAGTACATACAATGAGTAAAAAAATGCGGGTATGCATCCATAATAAAACCTAATTTCATAAAATGCGTAGTAACAGCACAGTTGGATTCGAAACCTGGCAACCCTACACACGCGTGTAATATGCATTTTTGCATAGATAAATTATTGTCATGGCATGTCGATGGTCTGAGATAGGCATATCACTTGAGCAAATAAATAGACTGATATGTTGAAAGCAATGATGACAGAAGTATTTTGTCACCACGTCAAGTCAACTTCGCTTTCACTGTCGCGTCAGTTGTGACTGAGATCCGCTGCCATTTTCGGTCACGTGATCGTCCTAAAGGCAAAAAGAATCTCTTCAGAAACTACACCACACATGATCTTTAGCTGAGGTAAAAACATGTTGATGTTGCAAAGATCAATAACTGAAATAACCCCTCCACAGTAATTACAACCATTTACATAGCGCCGTCGGTATCAAGCTACATCTAGGGTGCTTTACATGCTGCAAATTATAAAACTATTTCTCGGCATTACATAGAAAGTATGATTTTAACTGTTTTTTGAAGGCAGTGAGGGTTTTGGTTTCCTGAATGGCTGCAGGGAGTCTGATCCAGGCACGTGCGCCAGTGACCCAAAAGGCTTGATCGCCAATTTTAGTCTTGGTTCTTGGGACAAAAACATCGGATGATTTGGAAGATCACAGTCATGATCTGCTGGGCCCATCCGAGAGGCCTGATATGGTCTGCAAAATAACGTGGTGCACCGTTGTTGAGGCATTTGTGCATCAAGAGTTCAGAGCCAAGCCATCAAGCCACATACACTTGTTGAAACAGATCTCTGCTATTATTAGAATTGTTTGGAGACTTCTATAGCGCCGGCATCTAATGCACAACGTACCAGCTACTGGCACATCAAACCAAACACATAAAACAGGTTACTAAATCCACAAGATCGGTTCACTCAGACAAAAGACAGTGAATGATGATTTTAAGCTTTAATCCAATTTTCTTTTGCACTACAGCTAGGCAATTTTCTTTGAAATACAATGGCCCATGGAATGCAACCTCCTTAGATATGCGACTGTCAAGGTCACTTAATACCTTTAAAGTAAAATAAAAAGTTTCGTAAGCAAACATATCACTCCTCAAATGTGAGGTGCATGAGTATATAGTTAACTAGTTAAGTTTGTCCTTCTCTCAAACTCTCACTTACCAATTATCCCCAACTGCTGCTTTACTACTAAAGGAGTAAGGGTGGGCCCCGCTAGCAGGACATTTATGTGTCCCTTAGGGGTTTCTTTCTCTTCTTCCCATTGATCCTCTGCTGATATCCTTTATCATAATTCCCAATATATTGTAATCTCTTTGCTTTTATGTTATCAATTATTGGTTTGGAGTCAATCGGTAAGATAATTGGTTATGGTTAAGCAGACTGAAAATGAAACATACAAATAATCAGCCAATAAGTTTCTTATCAAGATCTTGTATTTTGAAAGACTAAAACGCTGCACCCAAGCAAAAGAAAAAATCTTGCACTTCAGTTTAAGTACAGATATAGAGAGCATGTGAACAACCTGACAGACCACTTGAAAACCTGAGACCAAAATTACTGTGGATTTTCTGCATACTTTAGGCAGCATCATGTATCCAGGGCTGTACCAAGCTATAATTGTGCCCTGTGCCTAGCATCAATCTGGCACCCCCACCTTTTGAAAATAGTATTTGCGCCCTGTGCCTAGCATCAATCTGGCGCCCCCACATTTTGAAACTAGTGCATTTTATGGAATAATAAATTATTCCATCTGAAATTTGGGCCCTTTCCACATTTGCGCCCTGGGCCACGGCCCCGCTGGCCCTCCCTTGGTACAGCACTGCATGTATCTGTACATAAACTTATGTGTGCATGCACTATATGCTGCTAGGAAACACATATGGCAATTACATGTAAATGGATTGAGAATATTCTTGCCTTGTAGGAATCGGCTGACATGGTTTGACGCAGATCATGCAGCTCCTCAAGAACCAATTCATGTGTGGCTCTCAACTAAACACATTTCAATTCGTGCAAAGTTTCATAAAAAGAAATCATAAAGTAAACACAACAACTAACGACAAAAGAAGCTGGGAAAAACCACTGATAAGCACGAAACAATACATAAGTAAAAAACGACGACAGAAATAATCAGTAAAGTATCCAAAAACTCAGATAAAGACCAAAAAACCGATAAGTGAAAGACCATCTAGTGATGAATTGACAGTGATCATGCA
Source organism: Bimastos eiseni (assembly GCA_959347315.1). Classification (NCBI taxonomy): domain Eukaryota; kingdom Metazoa; phylum Annelida; class Clitellata; order Crassiclitellata; family Lumbricidae; genus Bimastos; species Bimastos eiseni. The sequence continues at coordinate 24,788,362 of OY365814.1, read as the reverse complement.
TCTATTGCAGTTCAATCAACATAATCAAGAACTTGACTTTAAAAAATGCTGCTCTGACTATTTCTCCTGAACCATTCTGCATATGTTAAACTAAATTCTAATTTCATGCTGTTTTCAAGTATGCACTAGACACAGTTCATGCACATTGTCACAATGAGCAAAATAAAAGCGGATGAATGTTGTCTGTGGCACACTCACTTGACTCAACTGTAGGAACGTCTCCAGTTTGTTCGCCTCCGCAACATCCAGACGATCCTGCAGGTCCTTTACCTTCTCTTCCATCTTTAACAACAATAACAACAGGTATCATACATCATAAACATATGTTAAAAGGATACTCTACCAGGTAAATGAAGGTAGTTAAAAAAAATGGCAACATGTATATATAAAGATAACAATGGTAATGACAAAGATTGTAAGAGTGGAACAGCATCTAAATATTGCAAGTACAAACACAGTATGAAACCTAAAAGGTGAGAATGTTTATTGACCTCTGGTAATGCAAAACCTGAAATCGCTTCGGACATTTGTCTCGGCTGAATATCTCGTTTCTCAGGACTATTCGGAAGTATTTGCCTCGGCAAATATTACACATACAAATAGTTACAAATAAATTTTTTTAAATTCAATATTTTTTCTTATAAATATTTAATAATCTAGAAATGAAAATTAAAAATGTAAAGCCATATTGGCAGTTGTTACAGGCACAAACATTTATTTTGCTAACTTTTCATTATGCGAAACGGCTAAAGTGACGAAGATCAAAAATTTTAAGCTTAGCTTGGATGGTACTATTTGGGTCAGAGTTGCCACTACTAATCGGTTCATATCCGGATCCGGCAAATAGTGCATCCAAATACTCGGATTCGGTACTCTGTGGAAATTGTCTACTCGGTTATGCCCTAATCTCTGGAGGAACATATAAGATTTCCAGAGGAGGAATATTCCAGAATGACGATGGGCTTGAAAAACTAACGAGTTCATCTCTGCGATTATTAATACTCTTCCTTCCTTCTTCCTCATCACCGATATTGCTGTAAGAAAATAAAACACCAAAAGCTACCCACCACGGGCGTCAATCCCTCTGAGTGATGGAGGCAAACCCCCGGTCCCCAGTGTTAGGAAGGCAAAATATCCCCCTAAAACTAAAAAATTATCCCCCGACCTAAAATTGGAGGCATTTGAGTCCGGACCCCTATGTGGACGCCCCTGCTACCCACCGGTGACAACAACGAATATAATGATGATGGTTATGATGAAGAGCTTAATTTATCGGTATTTACTATAACAAACCTAGTCTTGGGGTGACATCACTACCATACCACATGCTGTATATGGTATTAGGAATAACACAGATAAAAAGGCACCAACTTCAATATATTGCCATATCAACACGCATTGTTAGATAATTCACTGTGAAACTATAAAAAGCAAATATTAAATACTACAAAAATATGATTACTAACCTAAGACTTAATTACAACTACTATAAGCAACTACTTAATGATGACTACTATAAGCTTAAAGTTAGGTAACATTAGGTAGGCTAAGGTAGCAAAATAACATGAATATTCTCGCATATCTGCAACTGAAATTAAGGTAAGGCAAGGTAGGATGAAATAAGGGAAGGAATGGAAAGATAGATAACATACTCCTTAAAATCTTTATAGAATATTTGGTAGAAGCCTTACAAATAATTGTAATTCATCATTCAAATAAACTTTTGCTTTGGTTTGCATATAACTAAATGAATTTAATGACTAGCAAAAATAATTAAGCTAGAACGGTTGGCACAATTTTAAAGCAATAAAAAAATAAGATAATGTTTTGCATCACATGAAAATTTTCCTGGGACAACTTGCTTGTGTATTTGCATCTTGACACCTAAAAGATTGTTTTCTGACAGCAACCTCAGGCAACACATATCTAACTACATTGAGTAATGATGCTACTTATTCAAACTGCTTCAAAAAATGTCTCCTGCTAACCAATATGCAACATGAGGAAAAACGTTTACTATGAAGTTCATCTTCTGTTAAATACAACTGTTAACAACACGCATGAGAGCAGAAGGCAGGATGACAAAATATGTACCTCTGTGAGCAAAACAAATCATTTATAATAATTTATGCAATTTGCATTTATTCGCCATTTCTCATATAGTTTAACCAATGAAAAAAAAATGAAAAAATAATAATGATATACCTAACAATCCTGCCTTACAACCTCAATAGTTTCTATTAAATAAAAAAGATATTGATAAAAAAACTAACGGTTGCATATGGGTTATCAGTGCACAAAAGCAAAGCAAAGAAATAGAATGGTAACATTATATGTCAAGCAAACAAGAAATCAACTTATACTAAATGCATCCACCTACAGCGCTTCATAACTAGGAACACAGTACCAGTATGCAGTCAGATTGAACAAAGTTTCATTCAGTACAAAAAAGTATTATGGACAAGTCAAACAATCAGACCAGTTCAGCAGGATAAAACATATTGAAAATGCTCTATCGTAGGCAACACATCAACCACAAGCAAACCAGGGTCTGAGACTACAGATACGATCCCCTTCACCCCCATTCTCTCCCATACCCTCCTCTCTCTCTCCCACTCCATCAGCCATAAGACTAAAAGTAATGTCACCATTATAATCCACAGTGGAGCACTCGTTTCCCTTCTTCTGCTCTTGGGCCAGTATACAATGACTCCCATTTCATACCATTACTAAACTATACAGCTTTGGTGACAGAGGTCATGAAAATGAAGAGAGGAACCATGAAATGTTCTGCAATACCTACTGCTTAGAACAGTGGTTCTCAACCTTCTTCTATGTTGGCACCCCTTACATTATAAAATTCCATCCTGCATTCCCAGCACTTAAGAAAAAAGAAAACCTTGAATTCTCAGTTTAAATTATTGGCCACTACAATAGAATTAATTAACTAGCTACTATTGGGTTGCTTAATTAACTATTAACACAAATATGAATAATAATAAGAAAATATCGAATCAAGTCATTTTAATATGACTGTTGTTCTTGCTTCTTTTCAATTATGAATGAAAACTACTGACCATTCTATTTGCACCCCAAGAACTCAATCTCACACCTCATGGGAGTGTTGGCACCCGAGACTAAGAACCATTGACTTATAGTGTTTGCATCAATCAGTCAAATGGTGCTTGGTCAGAAGGGCAGAGCAACAAAAGAAGTTTTTAAGGCAACATTATACATGCTGGGGTATGCATCAAAGTTGTAACAGGTTTAGGAAAGTTTTAAATCCAAACATAGAACATAGATCTAACTTAGAACTAACTTCTAGCTAAAAGCAAAACTCTCTTAACACTTCAACCTTAATTACAACAGGAAAACTCTTCACCAGTATGTTACCTCATCTACAATATTTGTTAGACTTTTTTCGACACAGCGATAAGCAAAGTCAATGTCAGTTAAGTTCTGCAGCAAAAAGATGACATACAAAATACTAAAATTAACAAAATAACAACACAAAAATCATGGCAATGCAAAAGATCACCTGATTGAGGTAAACTTTTAAACTTAAATTACAAAGCTTAAAATGCATTATCTTCAAAGAGCAAATCCCCACTCATGCCATGGAACTTTACAGCAATACCAATAAATAAATTTTTTAACCAGATCTATGGTGTCACAAGATCAACACATATAAATCATCTGCACTGCAACAGGCCTTTTGATTTAAGGAGGCTTCACTTTACAAATAACTGCAAAAAGACAGTCCTTTATGTCAATATGCAAAATCAAACTTTAAAAATGTCTAAAATCAAGTCTGTCTTTGAGTCACATGACACTTACTTCTGTACTTCCTCGCAAGACTTTCAGCTCTTTTTCTAGTTTCTTCACCTCATTCTGAGCCTAAAATGTCAATTGAATTAATATAAAAAACACACAAACCATTCAGCAAGAATACATCATATGTATTTTACACTGTAAGATAATTCAACAATAAGAGCCTATACTTTAGCAGTTAAATACAGCAATACAAGATAGAATCCCAAAGGACTCGAATTTCAACAGGAACCCCTCACACAAATGTCAACAGTTTCCCAACGACTAAATAAAAAAAATAAAAAATGGACATGTCGGCAGTCGTTCAAGTATTTTCAGCCCAGTATACTTTATTTTTTCATCAATGAACAAAACACATTATTCATGATCTAAACAATGACATATGCTGTATTATGGGGAAAAAATCATGATATAAATTGCATAATCAATTATCTCAGCTGATCATCCAATTCTTCATAAGACTAACCAGATGGAGCTGAAGCAAAAGTCCCTGATGTAATTCATTCTGGTCTACAGTCTTTAGGGTATCAGTCAGACCATTTGTCTACAGAAACAACCTCATACTTCATTTAAGATCAAAGAAGTTCCTCCATTGCGTTTATTACTATTATTACAAGCACGTACAATGTTACAGAAAAGCAAAGGACAGTAAGTCAGTCGCCAGTGGATAAGAGAAGCAGATAGGCATGCAGATGCTTGAAGGCCAATGAGAAACAGTCACACTCTTCAGTAAAAGAATCTGTGAGCAGCAGACAAAACAATAACTTGGAACTCAGATAGAATTCACAGTGCAACTTAAAAATCATTAAATAAACATAAAAATAATTAGGTCAGTCTCTGTGTGGTCTAAACCGACTTGAAAACCATTGCAAAGACACATACACAAATATTTAAACACTAATTCTTCATTTTTTCCAAACCAAGCAAATGCTAACATTTCGAAAATGGTCATCTCCTCTTGCACTTTCATCGGGTCTCACTTCATTCTGTAATCTTTTGATGGAAGCAGACAGCACTGTATTTTCTTTTTCAGATTCCTAAATGAGATTACAGCAAAACACTGTAATGTATATGAATGAATATGAAAGCTTGATATAGCGCCTCTTCAAGAAATCTACTCAATGCTAGCCAACATGATATTAATTGTCATATCAATATATATCAATAGTATTACAAAATTCAACAACAGTTTCAATATCTACCGGCATGTTCTTCGTGCTCACTGATTCTCATAATTTCTTGAGCAAATGAAATACGATCAAATGAGATGACTAAAGAAATTATTAAACATTCGAATTTATATTCATGAGTCAAGTACATGAATGCTTTCCATAGAACCACTAAAAACTTATTTCTGGAGCAAAAAAATTAGATACTTCAATCATTTAACACATCTGAACAATGTTTATGAAGGCTTGTAATTACACTGGCATTACCATATCTGGCTAAAAACATTATGTGAAATGCCTTAACAAAAGCAGGCATATGTCGCAAATCACAATTTCGAAATAACTGCAAAAAATGACACAAAGAATCAATTATTCATGTTTTGAGTCTGAATCAAATTCGAGTAACAAAGTTATTACTTCTTTCAACCGAAAATAATAGTTGGGTGATAAAATTTTGCGTTCGTGTCATTTCTGGCCATTTTCTCAAAATTGTGAGTTGCAACATACACCTGCTTTTGAAAGAGTATCTCACATATGCAGATCGTTAAAGCTAAAAGCTGCAGAATCTTAAACAAGCCATCAGCATACAAACAATAAAACGTGCCTTAAGTTTGGATTCATGTTGCGTTAGGAGAGACTGTAGAATATTGATTTCTGCTTCTTTAGTATCAAGATCCAGAACGAGCTGAGACATATCCCACTGGGCCTTTTCATTCACATGGGTAAAAACGGTCACCTCACGTTGGCTCCCCGGCAAACCACTGGGTGCTGTCACACTGCATTCCTACAAGGATATCATCAATATATGCATATCATTTTCTTATTTACCAACCATCAAAGTAATTCATTATTTTACCCATATTTATTAAAGTCAATACTCTTGCCATAGTGGTTCATACTCATACGACTTGTGGTGACCAGCACCCACGTTTACAATCATGACAAAAAGGTGCAGAGCAGTGTTGGAGTGAAAGCATTACTGTGCCCATCAGGTGGTCAACTAGACCTACCATCAGCAGCAACAACTGTTTTCCGATAATTCCGGATTGTGCAAATCCACAATTGTTGGAATTCCCAACACCTTTGACCGCCAACCAAAGACAGTACTAATTCCACAGCTTTGTGACAAAATGCATGAACCTACACATCAATATCCAGTTGTCTACTCAGCAAACTCAAACCTCAAATTGTTAGGTCACGAGTCAAGTATTATACTAAAAACAGGAATGAAAACTTGACTCAAAATTATTTTAATTAGTTTTGAAGATGTTTTTGAACTCCAAGTTGAAGTTATTATTTTTTTTCTTACTCAATATTACCCAAAAGGTGACTTCCAGTAATATAATATAATATAAATTCAAAGACAATAAATAAAATAAGTATAAATATTACATAATTCATATCAATTAAAGTAAGCCGAGTGATATATCTATCATCGTAAAATATTAAGCCCACAAATTTAGCAAATAGCAAAACATGTCAGGAATTAACCATTGTGCACAAGAAGACCTGAGCTCAAATGCCAAAATCCTGCAGGCATTATAGTCTGTTGTGCTAACACTGAAATAAATGGTCTGCAAGGTGTGCAACCCCTGAAGGAAGTCTATTGCTTACTTGATGATCTGTTTGCCAGTTTTTGAAGGTTTCTGTCAGTTGCCGCTCAGCCTGTTTCAACTGCTCAACCTCGGTTTCACTCTCCCACAACTTTTTCTCTAATTGTTCTTTCTCCACCCGAGTCGCCTCGAGTTCGCTAGAGAGAGGTTCTAACGTCGAAAGACGAAACAACAAGGACTTCTTGTCCTCTGTCAGTCGGCCGATCTCCGACTCTTTCTTCTGAAGCATCTCTTCCATATCCAGGCGCTGTTGCTCATAAGTTCTCCTGCAGTCGACTAAGGAAGACTCCATCTGTAATTCATTGGCATCACTCCAGTTCTGCAGGGCCACTCTGTCGTTCTTCAGCAATGCTATGTTCTTCCTCAGTTCCTCACACTGATGACGACTGCCATTCAACGACTAAATAAATTACAGATATGATCATGAAGAGTGAATTAATGTGAATAAAAAGCAGGATAAGCTTCAAGTCACATTATCAGTCTAGAAATAATATGAAAGCTGTCAAAATGCACTGCAGAAGAAGAACAAAGAGAAAAGCAGTCCCTCAAACTAGCAATGAGAGGTAGCCGTGGCCTTGAACTCCTAATGACCAACAACTTCGTCTGCCTGAGTATATGGAGGCAGACTGCTTGTCCTCGTCCTCAGAAGACTGCAACAGCATATTATAAGTGCACACACTTTACACCACCAGTTCACTACAAGGGCAAGTTAAGTAGAAATCTCAAGACCTCCGTCATGTTGGGGAATTTCCAACTTCTGGGTTGACAGTCCATATTGCAAACTTCCAGACTATCTCACAAGGAAACACAAATTAATCCTTTCTAAATTTTTACTTCATTACATATAAGCAGGTAAAGAAACACCTAATGACTCAACTTACAATAACACATTAAAGTCAACATAGAAACATTTCACAACAAAATTACATAACAAAACAAATTAAAAACGAAAACTGAAGAAGTTCGTAGTAAAAAATTATTCTATATAAACCATAATATACGTGTAGTCTGAAGCAAGAAATCTAAAAATGGGCCTCTCATGTACTCACAGCATTTTCTTTTCTCAGCGTATCCACTTCAGCCAAGGCTGATTGGAATGTATCAGCATTTAAAGCAATTTCTTTCCTCAGCGTTTCCACCTCTGCCATGGCCTGATGCACAGCATCTGTCTTGACTTGCAACAACTGAGCAAGATCATTGCTTCTTTGTATTGCACCAATTTCTTGTCTCTGAAAGAAGCATGGCAACCACTTAGGGAGCAACTGGAAACCGCCATGGACTTTAGCCTTGGCCGAATATCCAATTTTTGACACTATCTTGAAGTATTCGCCTCGGGTAATACTATGCACGCACAAATGGTCGCAAATAATTTTTTTAAATTATTCAATAAATTTGCGTGTATAAATACAATTAAAGAGTTCACAATGGAAGTCAAATCAATTTCATTGATCATTTGTTTACAATAATTTTGATAAATGCATCAATTTTTACAAGAAAAATAATTTATTCAGATATTTTTTTATTACATGAACATGTTAATCATTGTAATGGAACAAATGGTACTCAGGTATCAGGATCCAGCTACATTTTAATACTCGAATTCAATACGCAGTTATTACCTAAGATCACTCCATAATTATAGGTTTCTACAAAGATCTTATGATTAGATATCATTATTAGAAAAAAAATGCATGATGTAGAGGAAAAAAGATACTATGATTAACTAATATACAAGTTGGCTAAAGTGCTTAACTTGAGGCAAAAAACAGAGAAAGGTCATTGCTTCTGTCAGTTTTTAAAACAGTTTTCAAAAATGCTGCAACTACTAGTCTCAAAATCAGAAAAAAATAGATTAGAGTAACTATCAAATATAGATGGAAAGTAAAAAGAACTGGTGCTATACAAATTCCAGGAGTTATTATACATCAGATGGCAACAGTAAATCCTCATCAAGTGATTGTACACTCTTACTCAATGCATGATTGAAACTAAAAATAAAATATATCACTGCTTCAAGAGTAAACTAAACCAGCCCATATGACATGAAATGTCAATAAGACAATTATACTAACCTTTGAAACTAGACTTTATGACATTAAATATCATGAGGACAAAATACTAAACTAACCTATATGATATTAAATATCAGTAAGATAGATGGACGAGGTACACGAAAAAACCGGAATGAACCTAGAGGAACTAAGGGATATGACTTCGGAAACAAAGACATGGAGAAGGTTGATCATGACGGTCGCTAGAGTTCAAAGAACTGACAACACAGGGGGACAAGGTGAAGACAACATACTAAACTAGCCTATTATAACATTAAATGTCATTAAGACAATATAAAAAGCACACAAATATCTTCAAATAAAATAAATTATGCAAATTAAATACTTACAGCCGCAGACTCCATCTCTCTGATCCGTGCTTCAAACTGTTTCAGTCTCGATTCCGCATTTTTCCGACCATTTTCGCTAGAATTATACATTCTAGCATTCGTCTCCAGTGCAGATCCCATGATATCAATCTTCTGCTTATGGTCATCGATCATCAAGTTCAGCGCTTCCACCTGCCTAAAATTGTCACACATTCCATACAGTATTGGTAAGACAGATCGACCTCAAGATGCGTTCGTTGCTGGCTGGTGCCGCCCCGGGTTACATGTACGACCTGTGTATTCTAGTTGCCAGCCAGTTGGGGCAGCAGTCCCTGCATTCTGCGTCTCGTGGGGAGCTGGTGGTTCCACGCTCTATACCGCAATGCGGGCAGGCCGCGCCTTTTCGTTGTGTCAGACCGTTACGTTGGAACTCCTTGCCGTTACCAATTCGGAGTCTTCCACTGTGTGTAGCACAGGAGATATTTTGAGGGCTATTGAAGACGCATTTATTTCAGAACTGTTAGGTAGCTTCGGCAAGCGCCCTCGTGAGGTTCTTGTAGGGTGCTATGTAAATGTTCATATACATTCATACATACATAGAGTAGCAGGAAGCTATTAGAGAATTTCAATTCAGTATAAGATACATTGGTTGTTTCCTGATGCAGTGATTAAAGGCTGTGCATTAATCTGTCACAGCTCTCAACATTCCATATTTACGTATGTTATAGTCCCAAAAATCAGGTCACGGATAAAGTGCATGGGTGCCAGTATATTCCATCTAAGGAATTTGTAAGTCAGTTGCGATTAAAACCTGTTTTGCATGAAATACTAAAATGACATCTGTCATTTAAAAGAAATGTAAACATTTATGCAACAATTAGTGAAACAATTCCTAAATTTCAAATTGTCATTTTGATTCAGTCAGTCAGTCAGTGGTGATACTGTGGCAGACGATCAACGTATCTGAAAACTTGGTTGCGCCATTCATACTTATTCTTTATAGCTATGGCCTCCTGCTTAATTCGGTTTTCTTCCTTCAGAGATCTGCTCTCATCAACCAATTTCTTCATCTCTTCGTCGTGATGCTCTTGCAGTATCTGCATCTCCTTCAGACGCTGTACGCTGTAGGAATGTACGGTGGATCGCAACATCTCAATTTCACTTTTCTAAAATGTTGTCACACACATAAAGAACTTTATCAGGGACAGTCAGCCACAAACATGATGACAAACAATTGTACTAAGAATGCTGACGAATAATAACAATGGTGTACAGGTCAAACAAGTAGCTACAACATTTGAAGAGATAAAAGATTGTGGTCATTGTGGTCATTTGGTGCGCCTCAGCTGAGAATCCTTAGTCATGGAATTTTAGAAAAATGTCTATGATGTGTCACACGTGGACACATTAACGCGCTACAAGTTCACTCAAAATTCCACAAAATATTAATATTATTACTTATGTTGAATGAAAGGAATCAATGGCAGCTAGGTATGCATAGGCATATCAACTTACTTAGTTAGTATCGGACTATTTAGTTCTTCAATAGTACACTACTTTACACACAGGTTTTGGATGGCTTAGTAATGGGACCCTGACAATTAAGGAGCAAGGATAGCACTCTTTTTATTGTATCATCCATTTGCATAAAATTTAGTTACGATCTTGTATGTGCAAAACTGTTAACCAGGATGTTTACCTTGGGCAAGTTTTAAATTAGCCAGGGTTTTAACCCACGGACCCATAGTTGGTGCCAGTAGAAAATGGGTTAGTTATTCAAGTGATCACAGAACTATGACACAGAATATACCATATCATCTTTCACATCAAACTGTATAAAAGGATTTCACGCTTTTTTGATACAATATGTCACTGAATCATGTAACCTGCAGAGGCATTTAATGAATCGAAGTTCTGAAAATACAAATCGAAATTCAGTCAGTCCATAAAATGCATGAACATTAGAAAAGCAAACCTGGTCTAGATTTTGTTTCAGTAGAATCTCAAAGTTGGAATTCAGCTCCTGACAAGACTTAATGTAACCGAGCTTTTCCTCTTTCGTGTTTTCACCTAAAAGTACAAAACCAATGGTACCTGATTAACAGCCAGCTGACCTCTCAGTATCACACTATGGTAACAAGAGCTTGATGAGAACAACTTAGCATTTAACATTTTGAGAGGTGGCTTAAATCTCTTAGAATCACATTGAATTACTGAACAGCGTATAAAGCCAGGGACAGCGACAGAAATTCTGGTCCTCAGGCAGAACAGTTAACAGGCCTCTAAATTATCTCAATTAGCCTGTGTGAAGCTATGATAGGTTATTCACAATAATGCTGGCCTGCTTGTCTTTGATTTCTAGAGTTTTTTTGTAGCTACCACGGCTCTTACCACTGGCAACTTACACAAGACCACCACCCCAAATCATGCCAAGATTGTTTCTATCATAGATAATGTCTTTTAGTCGAAATAGACATTGTTTTCTGATTCTGTATTACAATAATGGCATCATACATGCTTAAACATTAACAAATTATTCTCAGATTAAGATAGAATTCTGCTTATTGGCTGCCATCTGCCAAATAATAGGCTGATGGAATGCATAAAACAAATTAAGGTTAATAGGTACATCAGGAATTTCTGACCCAATCACCTAAGACTACACCAGAATTCTACCTGAACTGTCATAACATTGTGTAGAACATTGTAAATGACGTATACACAGCGACTGTATGGCCTCAACCGTGCTCATTTTCTAAAATGAATTGATCGGGTACGATCCTTCACCATAGCCGCCCGTCTTAATGGGAGTCATGCAATTTAATACTTTTACTGAGCTGAATTGGTTTCCCAGTTAATTTTAGTACACTCATATCATTAAGGCATACAGGGCCCCATGTCGTGTACAGACCAATTGCATCATACTTCAGAACAGTTTATCGAATGAATTTTAGAAATGCATCATGTTACATCATTCTTCGGTACAGCATTCAAACCTCGAAATGTTGATTCGCGACACGATTTCTTTTTTCCATCAGTCACGAAACTGGGCTCAGTGGATTGACAGGAAGTGCCAGCATCTGTTGTATAAGACCAATTTCCAACTTCTACTGGATAAATTTCATCCAGTTCCTCCATTCGGCCTCTTTTGTCGCTTCCATCAGACCGCTTAACCAATTTACCAACCACATTTGGTTCAGCAGACGTTTTAGACACCTTCTCGACATATCGAACCTGGATGTCGGCATCATGATTATCATGACTCTGCTCTGATTCATCATTTGCTATTCGTCGATGTACTGTTCCAGAATCCAGATGCCTTCCGCTGTGCTGTGGCTTCTGTACAACATCAACTGGTCTCACTACAGAAGGCTTTGAGTGCTGAGATTCCGTATTGTCTACATTGAGATCACAACCTGCACTTGCACTTTCCTGGACGTCCCTTTTCTCAGGTTTCTTTTTCTCTCCTCCGATCACTCTCCCTTTCTTCAGCTTTCTTTTCTTGTCTTTCTTTGAACCAACCGGGATTTCCAATTTCTCTTCTCTCTCCTTCAGAAACGTATCGAATGTTTCATGACTTGGCGAATGTCTTGTCATCCATAAGAGCAAACATCCAGAGAAAAAGAATACTATAAGGCTTAAGAACAAAGTCTCATATTGATCCATTGTTTCCAAAGGCCTTCTAACGAGTGGCAGAAATACGACAATCCACCTAAAACTGAATGATAGAAAATTATAAATAAATTAAAAAATTTGGCTGATATCTTCTTTAAACCATCTACAGCCCAGTGGCATAAAATGTCAATGTAATAAACACATGAATAATGCAACTGGTAATTATTTCTAGCAGCAGAAACAAATTTAAATGACATATTGAGCCTAATATTCTATAAAAGTCACTGACCAATTCAGAAACACATATTTTATGTCACTGAGCAGTAAATGTTTTAAGAAGATTTAAGCCAAATTTGCAATGGCCATTGTTGTACTTGCTACAAAAGTCCAGTATCGGGGGATGTGCAAGTTTCCTGGCTTCATCTATTGGCAAGCTTCGGCATCTGCACAGAAAACATTACATTTCTAATAACTTTACTGCTCTTAAAGTATCACTCATTCGCCAGTGATCGTGACATAACCTGCATAATGCAATGTGTTGCTTTCCCTAAGGATAACTAGAATTGCGGTAGCCATATGGCATCTCGACCACCATGTTAAAAATCACTCAGCGAATCAGGAAACTGGCAAATTTCGTTGGATAATCATATCTATTGAGCACGAAAATGCTGCCCACTTTCTCTTATATCAATATCAACCCAGAGCTGTTTTCTACTGGATGGTAATAGTAAAACATATCGCCCAAAATGGTTCATAACGTACGTACGTTCCCACTGGCTACCGACCAACCAAACTGCCAGCACAGCCAAATACGAAGTGCAACAACGACCTTTTAAGAAGTCAATGATGCCGAAAATAATTGAGTTATTTCGCCCATTAAATTTGCCATTAAAGAAGTTCAATGGGAGAAGTAATCCGACAATTAAGCTTTACATTTTCAAAGACAACGACGTGGTATCCACGTAGGCCTTGGCCTACAACGCTGAGCAACCGGCAATTAAAGCAAGTATGTAGATGCCAGATGTCAAAGTAAGTAAGTAATCGCTGTTGAAAACTAATCTTTCCGATTGGGCGGACGTACTAGTACAGTCATGTTTCTACGCATCACACTAGGCAGAAACTTCTTACTGTCCTTATTCGGGAGGGCAAATGGATCGCAGGTTGTAGGGCCTACTGTGTTAGAGGCCTTAACCTGCACATCGGTCGTCCGTTGCTCGGGCTGCTGATGATGGCCTGTAGTCAGACATTTTGTACAGCGCCAACAAAAGCGAAGTTGAGGGACAAAATCGATAGACAGAGGTCAAGATTCAGAGTCAGGCAGGCGGCTATACAGCGCCCAGAAAAACGAAGTCACTGGAACAAACTAAATCGATAATTATCGATAATTATATATATAGTTTGTTCCAGCGCATGACTTAGCCTACGCTAATTAAGATTGGTCACAAGTTTTAGCATAGGAAATGTACACCTAAATTTCGGACATGTGATCACCGAATATGCAATGACTGTGTGGATGGATACATATGTAGGTTACATATATCATACGTATACAGGGTCAAGATATAGGTTGATTGGAACAGGCCTAGAGTGATCTTTAATAAATAAGTTAACGTCTATAATAATATGTGCGGCTTGTTACGGTGAACTGAAGCATTTTTTTATCGCATAGGCCGAATCGAAATCGCCAAACTTCTGTAGCGCCACTTGAAAGTCACGTGTAGGCCTATATGTAGGCCTATCACCTGCAGTTGATTATTATGCGAGCGCTATATAATATAACTGTACATTTTGCCGTTGCATGTGTACTGAACTATGTTTAATAAGTGATGGAATTTGGTGCATATTAGTTCCAGATCTGCATGATGTCAGAAACCCTGGAAGCCGAACACTGACCTCATATTCGATCGGACAACCCATATGGCTTGGTGCAGCGCTCGCGAATAAGCTGGTGCCCTGCGCTTGGCTTTCGAGTGGCGCTGCAAAGTGATTGATAAGGCCTACTTACGACTAAATAATTTCAGAACTTTGGCTTTATAAATAGGCCTATATACAGTAAAACCCTAAAAACTAAAAACTGTTGAGGTCCCTTGTTAAAAAAAAAAAACTTAAACCCTTATTGTTATAATCGAATTGTGCAGTCCTAACATGTAACAACACATAGGCCTATAGGCCTAATATAGGCAAAGAGCCAAAGTTTATAAGTCGTGATCGAGGGGCGTTGTGTTTGCAGGCTGTAGGCTTATCATCCACATATAGGTCTATATATAGTTATGAATATCATTGGTTGTGAACCTAGGCCTATGTTGTTGTACAATACCACCCCCACCAACCAGCGCTACACCTAATCAGTTGTTGGCCCTTCCACCTGGAACACACTCCTCTTAGAGATACTACTGCTGCCAAGCTATCTGTGTGTCTGTGTGTCTGTGTGTGTGTGTGTCTGTCTGTCTGTCTGTCTGTCTGTCTGTCTGTCTGTCTGTCTGTCTGTCTGTCTCTCTCTCTCTCTCTCTCTCTCTCTCTCTCTCTCTCTCTCTCTCTCTCTCTCTGACCACATAGGCCTATACGTAATCCTTGAGATCCCGTAATAAATATTCGACTGTTCTACCAATAATCATCGATGACAGCTATAAGAGTCCTAGGACTATACAATCCTGGGTAGGCAGCGCTCGTTTAAAAACTAATACCATATTTATAATTTCTGGTCTCTACATTGTTGTTTTGGAGGCTGAGAATTGCAGTGAATTTATGCGCCTGCAGTGCCCTGCACCCAACCGATGCCTTAATTCTTACAATATCGGGACAGTCATGTACGTGTGGTCAATTTCCTGTTCCAGAGCCTTGATTTCCATCGGTATCCAGTCCTACTACCATATTATACAGCATCAAGAGGTAGGCGTATTACAGCTCCCTACAGGCTAGCGAAATGTTTTTAGTCCTTAGTCGTGTTGCTGGAATCTTAAATTGTCCCGACTGTGGCCTGTGTGCCCTATAGGCGTTATTAAAATCATCACCCCCTCCCCGCCTCCCGAGTGATGGAGGCAATAAACCATCGGTTCCAAGTGTCAGAAAGGCAAGATAATCTCCTCAGACTAAAATTTTTCCCCCCGGACCTGAAATTGGAGGCATTTGCCTCTGGACTCCCCTATCTGGACGCCCCTGAAAATCATCCTAGCTAAACACAAACTGAGAGTAGGCCTAGGGCCCAAGGTCTATTGATTACGAAACCACATTCCAAGTGGCTCTAGACCTATAGGTCTAAAGCCATAAAATATATTTGTTGCAACTTATACAACATCTGAGCTAGACAAATAATTCAAAAGGAGGCCTAATTCATGTCCATTCTTTTAATAGGCCTAGGCCTACGACAAGTTTTAATTGATTGTTAGAAAATCAAATCTTTAAATAGTGATTTGATGTCATATAATTATAAAGTCCGTATGTCTAGCTAGACGATCGATAAAATTGAGTGATGAATATTAGCCTATAAATCAAATGCAAACCGTGAAAACTATAGGCCTATATAGTCTAAGAGTCAAGCAAGTATTCGATAGGCCTATCTGGCTTAAAACAAACGCAATGAATCAAGGTCATTCTGTCGAACACTCGATTAGAATCCTGCGAGCGCACGACTCATTGCGACATACAGTTCCATAATTGCAGAGTTAATGTCATGGGTCGATTGTAATGCAGTAACTGTGCCCCTGCACTTGAAGACCCTTATAGTCAACATCCTTTGACTATAGCACGGCTCTCTCCATGGCGGGCAGAAAAGTTCCACGTACGTACGTATTGGCATAAATGCAATGCATTCAGTTAAAATGTAGAGGGCCATGCCAATAAGCCCTAATTAATTTAAGTCACATTACAAGGGAGATTCGGCGCAAAATGTATATATGCAGCGTTAGGCCTACCTATTGTCTGTGGAGATTAAGACATCATATAATTATATAGGCCTATGACACGATCAGGTATAAAAATTGAAGTGAGACATGATCCGTGGATTTTAAGGACGATGATAAGGATGCGACTTGACATACAATTATTATTTTCATGTGATTCCGTTGCCCTGTAGGCTGTAGACATGCAATAATAGGCCTACACCAACGATTCCCTATTAGTATATATTAGTGATTGGCCTACTCGTAGATGCGTGATTTACTGTTAGGGTCGTGTCAATCGAAATATCGGCACGCTCTCAGAATGATCTTCTTGTAGGCCTAATCCGATCCTGAGGAGGATCACTCGGTCTTTAAAGTCTTCTCCATCCTTTAGACTCAAAGCATCGATCGTTGCCCTCAAACCAATCGCCTTCACATCCTGCGACAGAAAAATTAGAGATTACAAACCAGACGTTTCAATCCTTTGCTGTTTTTAGGCTGTATGAGTAGAGATGGTTAAGATAAGTTTAATTCCTTATCGATTAATTGTTACTAAAATTAGCAAAATCTTGAAGCTTATGTATCGATTCAGTCAAAGGCGCAATTTGGACACGTAAGGCAGATATAATATAAACGCAGATTGATTACGCTCTATACGCCTATTATTATACTCAACTTTTCTTCTTTAGCCTCGTTGTCTCCATCTATTCTTGCCTCTCATAATCTGTCTCGATCCTGCGGACTCCATTGATGTATACGTATATCTGTCTGTCTGTCTGTGTGCCTCTCAGTCTGTCTGCCTGTCTGTCTGTCTACGTACGGTGCGTGGATGGAAGATTAGAAGGAAATGAGTTCATTATAACTACATGAAATCTTCTTATGAAGGCAATGCATGCGTTGGATCACTTTACATTCATCGGGTCCTCATTGGAGTTAGTCATGGCACGTGCCTGAGGCAACGTGATATTCTACAGACTGTAGATAAATGCCTTTTTGGCCCAATATCTACCACTGCATTTCCAATAAATTACATTTATTTAATAGGCCTACACTAAAATTAATAGCCAGGTTGGGCTCTATTATGCGCTGGTACAAAGCAGGCCTATAAATGCATGTTGGTCGACCCATTATATGCTAACCAGCAGCATGTTGGAGGCGATATATAAATAAAATTACCAAAAAACAGCGCAGTGGTACAGTAGAATGACGCGCGACTGAGTTCGGCTGACTGTAATTGAAAGATAAGAAGATGCCATTGGCAGTTACTATGAAGCTAAATTATGTGCAATTGTGCAAGTATTCTATATAAATTATTCAGTATATCATAACCATAACCACAGTTTTTTTATTATTTCACAATCATTATACAAATGTAGGTAAAAAGTTCTCTGTGAACAATGTATATAATTTATATATCATTATTCATTTAGTTATAAACTAAGAGCATCAGAGTGAAAAATTAATTTTTTCCTAAATACCATCTGATGTTAGTTACACAGATCAATAAATAAGGAGGGACCGAGATCCTGTTAGCAGGGTCGCCCAATTACGGAGATGAAATTAGCGGTGGATAACGTATTGAGTATATTTAGTACGGTGGTAAAGTTACTAGACTTAACTAGTTAATTAATGTGAAGTATACAAACTTAACAAACTTAATTAACATGCCACTGTTTATGACGTCTGAAGAAGAGCATAGACTAGACATACATATCTTGATAATTATCATTATTAATTATTATTTTGCCCAAGTTTATTGTTGAGTAAATAAGTAAGAGAGAGAGTATTCTTTATCAGATTACCATCAAGTGCATTATAGCTTAGTAGGGGCATAAATAATTACATTAATCTTATTCAAATATAGGTCTATCTGCATGGTATTGAGATGGTACCTGTAAATACCTGGAATACCAGTATATACCCAAAATACCTGTAGATAGCCGAAATACCTGTGTGTATATATATCTACGCTGCGTCGTGGCCATAACCCCTCCTTCTTCGTCGGTCTCCTTCCACAGGCCCTGTCATTCCTTCACCGTCAACAGCAGCAGTCTTCCTACGAACGAGGTTCTGAAGAGCCTCCTCTGTTGCCGCTCTCCTTCTGAAGGTATTTCCACTGACGAAATCCCAATAGTCTGGTCTCGTGGACCCATGGGTCCCATCCTGTTCCAGGCGCTTCTCCCTCCACTCCCGATCGTCTCCTAGCACGAACTCGTAGTAGTCGGGTAGGAAGTGATCGTTCGAGGACGAGCGTTGCTGCCTTTTTTCAGCCGCTCCCAACAGGAACCGGAAGTAGTCGGTCTGTGGAATGACGTCATCCCGGAAGCTTTGACGAGGCTGGTCGTCGAATCCGACACGAGCATCGATTACGACGTCCCTCGTCAGAGGGTTCAAGTGACCCGACGATGGCTGATGCATGGGGCGCTTGACCCCGATCAGTGGAGGGCGAATTGTCCGAAGGCCATGACCCCGATCGATGCTGAAGACGATGATTGACAGGACCGAGATGCTGACCAACGAGATGGACATTCGCATTCTGCTGTCTGTCACTTCGACTGATGACGACGGGGATGCCGATGGTGCGTATTATTATTAACCTACGCTGTGAATGAGCGATATAGTTGGTAGGTTCTTGAAGGGGCGTTATGCAAATGCAAAAAACAAAAGAATGAATAAAATGTTCGAATGCTTGAATGGATGAAAGAGTGAACAAATGAGTGAATGACTTGAATGTATGAATATACGAGTGGATGAATGAATCGATGATTGGATGAATGGACGAATGAACGTATGAACGAATGAATGAATGAACGAGTGAATGAATGAATGAATAAATGAATGAATGAAAGATTGAACTGAATGATCGACTGAATTGATAGTCGGTGAGTCGGTGATTCAACTGCGTCCGATATACGAGGACACTCCTTCGCTCTATCAAACTGATGTCAAGTGTACGCTGTATATATATCTATATATATACAAACGAGACGAGGTTCTGTCTATGCACGCATCGTTCAGGTCCTGTCTCTTATAAGCGACTCGGAAGTGCCAACAGACGAATGCTTGAAGCTGCGTTCGCCTTCCATGGGCTGCATGCACGCTGCATGCACACAGACAGCAAGATCTTTCAGACCGTTGAGGAAGGCGAGTTTTGTTCCACGGTTAAGTTGCTAACGATAAAGACCCCTAAATTAATACAATACGCTTTATCAGACTATTGTTTACGGCTAACGATATGGCCCCATAATGAAGACGCAATGCATTTCAACAAAGCCGCATTATCAGGATTCAAAAACGTTTGAAGCCCTCACCACTAAATCATCGTGAAAATAAAGAACTTTAAATCCTTTGATATATATATATATATATATATATATTATAGGCCTTCTTCTTGGTTCTGAAGCAAGACATCTTTGCCCCTTCTTTGCCTCTTCTTCACCAACCACTTATATAGGCCTACATTTTGCTACATCGTTTTTAAATATCTGTAAAAAAGCTGCATGCATTCAGTTAAGATATAACAACATAACGAAACAGAAATGCAATACATCGTCATCGTAATCTCCAAACTTCTAAATCGTCACTCGAAAGCCAAGCGTAGGGCACCAGCTTATTCTGTGGCACAGACACGGAGATGCATGGACCAACCACAAACTTAATTAGGTAAGTAGGTTTTGAGCACATATTGGTATGCATGTTATTGTTCACGGAAGGTCATCAAGGGACAATGGCTTTTCACGAAACAATCGTCTGACCTCATAGCCTAAACTTTTGTCTTGTGACTTCAAGTTGTGAGACACATTCACCCACTGGTTCGATTGTTCGACTCGTAACGTTGAGACCACAAATTCGAATCTCATCTGATACGATTATTATATTATACTCCAACGAATCTTTAACAGGTCCTTCACTCGCATGTATTCACTCATCAGCGTCATTGCCTGACAAGGCCGACCATATGGGGGGGGGGGGGGTGGTCTGGAGGCAGATGCCTCCAATAATACTTCAGCCAGAGGAAGAATACTTTTTGAGTCTTATGGGAGATTATCTTGCCTTCCTGACACTTGGAACCGGGGGTTCGCCTCTATCACTCGAGGGGGGCGATTGAGGCCCCTGTCGCCTGATGCTTGGCTTCAGTATGCGTCAATCCCCTCTGAGTGATGGTGGAAAACCCCCGGTTCCAAATTAAGTGCCAGGAAGGCAAGATATTCTCCTCTAAGACGCCAAAAATTCCCTCTAGCTGAAATTGGAGGCATTTGCCTTCTGACCCCCGATCTGGACGCCTCTGCTTGTCTTTGCACAGTGGCGCTTAAGATGTTAGGAGTAAACCTGCAATGAATATCTTTGGCGTCTTTCGCTGATGTCGCCTGTCTTCTCTGATTCATTCTCAGTGATGACAGAAATCGTTCGTCGTCTGACATGCACAATGGCCGATAAATGACCCGCAAATGACCAACAAATGACCAATAAACGACCTCTAAAGTTCCACGTTTATCACTTCGGCGCATGCTCGGACCGGATATATTCTCGTGTAGGCCCAACCGAATATATATATATATCGCTTTCTTTCAACTTCAAACAGTTTTATCGACGCTGTCTGATAAAGCTCATCGGTGTCGCCCTCATCCATCGTCCAGGCTTGGAATTAGCACTGCCAGAGTTCGACCAGTGGAGGAGTTTGAACTTCAAAGATAAAGGGGCTCCAGAGTACCTCCACCCGATGCAGTCTGCTATCTGCCATCTCTCTACTGTCGCAAGGCTTGTCAACAGCTCACTTTTCGCGGCGATAAATGCCTTTTGTTGCTCTCAGCCTCTCACTCGACATCACCTTGGAAACGAGGCGCAGCAGCAGCAACAGTGACGGTCGCAGTCGAAAGCCGATATACATGCATGTATATAGGTTCCTGTGTACGAGCTGAAAGAGATCCCTTTACACTAGCTATAAAATTAGCTCACGATGGTTTAAAGCAGAGGTGCAAAAAAACCAAGCTTTAAAAAATCAAAAGTTGGCTTTTTTGGTTTATTGGTATTTAGTTTTCCTTTGGATGTTGTCACAACAGTTTTGTTATAAAAAGCATCAAACACAGCATGAAAAAGAGCTCCAACTTGTTTGTATTAATTAATTTAGCTTGATTTCCGACTAAATAGCACAAACTTAGTAAAATCATAGCAATATTAGTAAATCTAAAAAAATGTAGGCTAATTTAAAAAACCAAAAAACCAAAATGTTTGCAGCCCTGGTTTAAAGTTTAACCTCACTGTAGTCCTATATTTCTGGCATGTTGATAATAGGATAATAGGATGTGGCGTTATAAAACCATCGCCCGCTTCAATGGAATTTAATGGCTACTGTTGGAGTGACCATGGAGTCGTGCACTGGGCTGTTAAGGGAAGGCGAGCATATGGGGCTCGTACGACCCTGCATCAAATCCCTTGAACTTCTTTGAAAGTAGGAAATGGCTACATTATGTTTATTCGTTCTGAGGTCTATACCAGCATTTATAAGCTCAGTGTTTCGAGACCCTTGGGTCAGTTTTGGCAGCAGAAATGGAGGACATATAGAGGGCAATCAAATGGGCCATCAGAGCTAATTAACGCACGTCAGGTTGTATTTTTTTAAATTCTCGAGCAGACCTGGTGTACACGCTAGCTAGATCAGGGCCGTACCGATGGGGGCCAGAGGGGCCGTGGCCCAGGACGCAATTATGGAAAGGGTGCAAGTTTCAGGATGGAATTACCTATTTTTCCATAAAATGCACTATTTTCAAAATGTGGCCCCAGAGCGCCAGATTGATGGTAGGCAGAGGGCGCAATTATAGTTCGGTAGGCCCAACGGCCCTGCGCTAGACGACGATAAAGAGTGGAGAAACAGCACAAACAGACCGAGAAGAGAGATTTAAAAACAAAGACGAAGAAATAATGACAGAACACTTATGTGTAAATGTTCTTTTTAAAAAAGGCAGAACATTTTGCATGGTACATTACATGCATAGGGCCTATATCCTAAATATCATTAAAATATGCAAACAAGACCCTTGGTCCAATTATGTACCGTGTCTTATGCCTATGTACCGTGTCTTATGCCTATGTACCGTGTCTTATGCCTATGTACCGTGTCTTATGCCTATGTACCATGTCTTATGCCTATGTACCGTGTCTTATGCCTATGTACCGTGTCTTATGCCTATGTACCGTGTCTTATGCCTATGTACCGTGTCTTATGCCTATGTACCGTGTCTTATGCCTATGTACCGTGTCTTATGCCTATGTACCGTGTCTTATGCCTATGTACCGTGTCTTATGCCTATGTACCGAGTCTTATGCCTATGTACCGTGTCTTATGCCTATGTACCGTGTCTTATGCCTATGTACCGTGTCTTATGCCTATGTACCGTGTCTTATGCCTATGTACCGTGTCTTATGCCTATGTACCGTGTCTTATGCCTATGTACCATGTCTTATGCCTATGTACCATGTCTTATGCCTATGTACCGTGTCTTATGCCTATGTACCGTGTCTTATGCCTATGTACCGTGTGTGACGCTTATCATCTAGGCTAGACATTAATTTCTAAAACTGTACATTTACAATTACGAGTAGGCCTACGAGGTTAATTACGATCACCTCCGATATGGAATCGTCGTTAAATAAGCTTTACAATTATTCCGCTGGAATCAATATGCCTAGCTATATCTAGCACCTAATTCTTTTGTAAAAACAGATCTTTTTGCTTCACATTACGTCATTCACTCCTTCATTTGATGGGCCTACCATTCATTAGTTCGTTCATTCGCTTAATTCATTTGCTAAAAAATTATATTCATTCGTTCTTTCGTTCGTTTGTCCAGACGTTTTTGGTCGTTCCTTTGTTCAATAATTCACTCACTTCACTGCATTAATCTCATCGTTCATTAGTTCATTAATTTTATCTATCTATTTATTGAATTCATAAATTTATCCTGTTATCCATTATTGCATTCAGATCCATCTGTCGTTGAATCGTTTATTTATTTATTCATTCGATCGTTGATTAATATATTTAATGATCTTGAACTTAATTGATTACAACATTCATTTACTCGCTGCCTTACCTGCATCAAACGACGCGTTGGCCAAAATGCACAAGTCGTAGACTGCGGCTTGTTACAACCACGCTGCATCTGAGGTAGGCCTACATGTATCTATTTTTCAGAGCCATCAATTGGTCTGAAAGCACATGTAGTTTCCAGCTGTTCTTGTGTCTCTGCTTCAACCAAATACTTGCTTTAGCTCAGGATCATCAATCCGAGGATGCTGCTGGTTGCAATCTTATGTTATGTACAGGTGGGCGTAAGTCTACGTGAATTAATATGTTTACACAAGAGTAGCTGGGGTGCAGACGGGACATGTGCTCCCGGAAGCTAAGGGAAGAGGGCACTGATGGTGAGGACTAATATTAATGATTTTGCTCTTGATTTTGATGCAATAATAACTAATTTATTATAAGTAAATTTATAAGATCTAATAGGCCTATGCCTATTGTCTAGTCCTGTTTGCTGACTGCGCATGTTTCGAATATGTGTGTAACAGCTGAAAGTTCTTAACCAATCGTCTGTCACTGGAATGAAGTTAAGCGCTGGCTGAAAACTGTTCCTTTTGTGTTCCTGTGGTGTTCCTCTGATGGTCCTTTAATCAAAGTTTGGTGTTTTGTGGTGTTCTTCTGGTGTTCCTCTGGTGTTCCTTCTGTGGTCCTCTGGTGGGCCTCTTGTGTTCTTCTGATGTTCCTGTGGTGTTCCTCTGATTGTCCTCTGGTGTTACTCAGACACTTCTCTGTTCCTCTGTATACTTTACATTGGTGATCGAAGATCTAGCAAATATGTGTCTTACTGACTGAACCTGACGTACAGCATGCGTGCTTAAACCGCCATCAACCAAAGTAGGCTGATGGTAATCGATATTTGTTAATTAGGAGCCATTGTTTCTGTAATGTGCATAAAAGTAGGCCTATTGCTGGCCGTGTTTATTTCTATCGTTTATATTATCCGCACAGTTTTTACAAGCTTTCCTGTACTTTTGCGACGCAAAATCTTAAAACAAACACATAGGCCTATCAACGTCTTTTATTTCATTTCTATAGGGCTACTATCTACAGACAATTACGAGGCCTTACGTTTGGACACGGTGACTGTCGGGTTGCGATCATTGCTTGGGGACTCAAACCTCCGTTAGGACAACGTTGTGTAGGGAAATGAGGCCAAATTTAACAAACAATAACTATTTAGGTCAATCTGTAGCCTAGAATACATGTATATCTGCACCCTACAATGTTCTGGCGCTGAGCCGAAACAAATATATGACTTAGGAGCTGAAAATACTAACAAATATTCAATTGCTTGCAGCCAGGGGAGGCGATCCCGGAGGTTCGAGGGGACAAGTTCCCCTCACCTTTTACAGAGAGGGGTCACATTATAGGTTTGTCCCCCACATTTCTTACCCCTCTCATTAAACGAGATCGCCGACTCTGTTTGCAATCAATCAGTTGTTGTGTCAAGCATTTCTGCGAAAATGCCATAACATAATGCAGAATATCATTCAGGTTGCAAAATGGAGGCATTTATCCTGCAATGGAAATGCCATTATATATTATTAGGCTACGCAGTTTGGACTGAAATTCGTCGTAATCATCGACTATCTACATACACAACAAGGATCGCACTAAAACAGACTCTTGTGCTTGATACGTTCTTAACATTAGTTAAAAACGTAGTCTATACACAATAGGCCTACTACTAAAGTTCCCAGGGGTGAATCACTTTTAAAACTAAATGCTACAAAGGTACAGAGTAAAAACAAGAAAAGCCTAATAATTATAGACCGATTCTGCAGGATTACCTATTTCTAGAGCTCTATTCAAGCGTTGCAAAATTATTCAAGCTGTTAGCTGATAGACCCGAGAGGGAACAAACTAAATATCCAGAAATGGAAACACAAATTGAAAAGTGACGTGGTATAGTCAGCACGTCTGTCAAAAATGATGAACATATTGATCTACTTGCCTGCAAAGCACTAATTTCCATGTCTATGGCATAGGCCTAACATAGACATATAAGAAAATATCTCTGGGTGTTTGAAGTTGAAGCCTATAGTCGACAAGCCAGAAATGGCCCGTAGGCCGGCTTTTCGACACCTCCCTATATTGAGCCTACTCCCATGACCGCAACTTAGAACCTACTTATTACCTGTTTCCAACATTTGGATTACAGATGTGATGTAGGTATACTTACAAGAATAAAAGGCTATATATTAAGTGACCGTAATCGTGATCTCCAGACTTCTAAAGCGCCACTCGAAAGCCAAGCGCTGGTCACCAGATTATCCACGAGCACCGTAGAAGGTAGGTAGTAAGAGCTCTGTAGTAAGAGCACTGAAGTAATATGGGTTTGGGCCACCAGTTATTACTACGTACGCATTATTCATTGGGCAACAAAAGGAGACGTGGACGCTACGGAGTCTACAGACGGTGCTGTTTGCAATTTGCTGTGGCAGTAAAGGAAAACTTCACCCAAACATGAAACAAGGATTAATCTGCGCTTCTACGCTGGCAGTTGATGAGCTCAGTATCGATCGATGGCACTCTATTCCTCATGTACAGTTCGATCGGGTTTGCCAATCAATCGATTGATCGAAATCGATAACCCATCAGAGCCGGTACCTCGATCGTCCCACGTAGTAATCACTCCTCGGGTACGACGCGTAGCTCGGCTCGTATACGCTAGAGTAGGTTCTACCGTAGTCCACATGGCTGTACGGTACGTACTTGCTGTAGGTCGAGTAGGGCAGATAGTCGGAGTAGCTGTACGGATTACTATACACCAAAGTCTGTAATAACACAGAAGCGGGGAGAATGTGACATTTATAAGGTATCGGGGTAGGTATTAAGGTAAGATGGGAGAATGTAGGGGAAGGTGAGATAAGGTGAAAATGAGATAGGGTAATGTCATATAAAAATTATAGCCTGTTATATGAGACTAGATAAAGTCACGATAAGGTGAAGGTAATATTTATAAGAGATTTCTGTGTTTGTCATCTATTCATATTCCCATCGTCTTCTTATCTGCCCGCGATAAGGATCCCAGAGATCATCATGACAACCGTCAATCCTGATTTTAGACCTAGAATAATTATATAAATGATGAATTTCAACGTATACTACGATTCAAGACAGGATCCTTACAACTCTGAGGACCTAGATGTAGGCCAATGTCAAGAGGGTATTCCTGGCAGCACGTACTTGGCCATTAGATTGGACACATGTAGGCTTTAGACGAGTCTTATACATGGGTTCCGTGTGGGCGTCGACCTTAATATGGAATGAATAGACCATAACGAAACGGAGGGAAAGAAGATAAACGAACCAAGCCTATTGTATATATATATATATTTATATATAGTATAAAACTATAAAAACTATAAAAACTATAAAACTTGTTGACAAAGTTATATGGCAAACAAAAAGCAAAAGTGAGAGTAGCGGGAGGGATGTCAAATGAGTTCAGAGTAAGAAAAGGGATTAGACAGAGGTGTGTAATGTCACCGTATTTATTTAACATCATGGCAGAATTGGTGATGAGAGAGGTGCTGGATGGCTGGGAAGGAGAGGTACAAATAGGAGGAAAAAAATTAACGAACTTGAGATATGCGGATGATATTGTAATGTTAGCAGAATCTGAAAAGAACTACAAGAAATAATCAATCGTCTCGATAAGATCGGAAGTGAGAAAGGTTTAATGACTAACATGGATAAAACCAAGACCATGGCATTAAATGGTAAAACATGCAACATCGTTTTGAAAGAGAGCAGACTGGAGCAGGTGGATACGTTTCAATACTTGGGATCATTGATAACAGAAGATACAGAGTGTAGCAGAGAGATAAGAGGAAGGATGGCAAAAGGACAGCGTTCAGATAGGGATGAAGAAAATATGGAGGAGTCGCAGCATAAAGTTAACCACCAAAATGAGACTAATGAAAGCATTGGTATGGCCGGTGGTTACATATGGCTGCGAAAGTTGGATCATCAAGAAAAGAGATGAAGAACGAATTGAAGCTTTTGAGATGAAATGCATAAGACAGATTCTAAGGGTATCATGGACTCAAAAAAAACAAACGAGTGGATATTGGAGAAAGTAGACATGGAACGAGAGCTACTTAATCTGATAAAAAGGAGCAAATTAACATACTTTGGACATGTGATGAGAAAAGAGGGAAACTGTCTAGAAAAAGAAATCATGCAAGGCACTACACCGGGAGCAAGACAACGAGGAAGACCAAAGACACGATGGATAGACAATGTGGAAAAATGGACCGGTAGACCACTTGACAACTTACCAAAGGAGACGAGAGACAGGAAGAGATGGAGTAGACTTGTCCATGAAGCGACCAACCCTCGGATCGAGGATGGTTAAGACAAGACAAGACAAGACAAGACAAGTATAAAACATCGTACGAGACAGAAAGCATTGGACATCACTTTCCCATTCATGTAGTCAACCGTCGCGAAGCGACGATGACGATGTGACATGACATGACACATAGCATATATATGGAGACTACATTATATATATATAAGAGAACTATTGATAAAATATTAACCTACCCCCGACGGTTTTACAACTCTGGTGCGAGGACTGTAGAGGTCATAGCGATAGTCCGTTGTTGTTACCGGTCTCTGAAAGTACAATGCAGAGAGGAGGCCCAATAATTATTAGCCTGTATACCTATAGAACTCTGTTTGTCCGATGTCTTATATCACTGCTTGTCTTAATTTGCCTGTCAAGTTCAATCGTAATTAACAAATAATAGTTGCAATTAATGTAATCGCTGAAGGGTTTACTGTAAATTGCTTCATTGGTTGCATAAATTATTGGATGAAATTGGGCAGCCTTTGTTGGCGGAACGGTTTGTTCCTTTGGGGTTTTCCATTGTTCACTGCATACTGTTACTTTACCGTTACCGTGATCATATTACGCATTGTGTATGGTAAATAGTAAAGCATTGATTGATTGGTTGATTGATTGATTGATGATTAAAAGCGATAGCAATCTTCCCTTATTTCATACTCATAGTGATTCCTGGCATCATAGTGTATACCTGGCTTTATTAGCCTCATGACATATCTAAGCTTACATGTATGGCTCAGACGCACCTCATATTCGTAGAATAGAGGAGACGTGTAGTAAGTCGATGGGTATGAAGGGTAGACTCCGTAGTTGGCTCGGCTCGTGTCTCCGACGTTTCCTCCGAATCTTCTGTCGAGCATCCTGCTGAAAGTGTCGAGGTCCGTCTGGCTCTCGGCCAACTTAACCCCGATGGCGAACTCGTGGTTCTTTCGGCGAGTGAGTCGGTCTCCGATGGGAATTCGAGCAGTCGACCTCCGGTATAAATCCGGTGGAGTCGACCTGGAGCGCTGCCAATCGGTTGTTGGAGCTGCTCCGTAGACGGACCACCTCTGCTGGTGATGCTGGTGGACCGGAACGGTTCCGAGCGTCTCCCTGTACTCGGACAGGGCTCGGCCTCCTTCGGGTTGAGCGACCGTTCTGCGCACGGGTGGCACAGTGCTGCTCCGAAGGGAGGAGTGACTGCGCGGCTCCGTGTAATACCAGGTAGAAGAGTGCGATGGTTCCACGTGATGATGATGATGATGCACTAGTTCCGGTTCAGTGAATCTGACGGTGCGTTCTTCGTGACTGGGCGTGTGCGCTGTCTGCTCCAGGTGATGATGAACGACGGTGCGAGGTTCTATGTAGCTATGACGGCGGCTCGGCTTCCTGCCTCGGTCGGCTGCAGCCGGGTGGTTGCGCACTTGGTAGCCTCGTCGAAATCCAGTCTGGGCGAGGACGTCGAAGCCTGGCTTCACACTGTCAAGCTCCAGACGATGCTGTGGACATCCAGACATATACGATAAAGAATAATAATTATTATGTTATAAACTTACAATCAACGACGAAGGGAATACGCTGTGATGTTTGTCCCAAGGCTCAATCAGATATAATTTGATTTATGGCCTTAATTGATACATTTGATAAGTGCTAATTTCTTACGTGCAGAGAGAGTCGTGCTGCAGACATCTTTACATCGAACCTTTCGCTTTAATAATTAATTAAGTACATAGGTCTAGGCCTCCATATACTATAAAACAAACGCGACATTTTCTATACTCGCTAGTCGCTACTCCACAAATCATGGAAAATGGTCTTTCGTGCGAAATTAAAAGAGTTAATTGATTAGTAGAACGCCGTGAAGATTAGACCTATAGGCCTACTGTCATTTATTGTTCAATAAAGTTTTCTCTGCAAGAAACCAACAGTTCAATCGTAACAACAATCTCTCGATCGATAATCATTTTTAGGTGTGTGCATGTTGGCGATTGTTGGTTGAACTTGAACTATAGAGATTGGATGGATGGATCCAGAGTTTGACGACCGCTTTTGACAACAATGCAGTCGACAAAATTTGCTTGGCATATTACAGCACTAGTGTACAGCACTAGTGATTGCGAGGACCTCGAAAATAAGGCATCGAGATTCGGTTGACCGCAGACTGACGTTGGAGGCCAAGTTATATTCACTAGACACAAAAACCACTGGCGATCAGAAAGATAAATGTACTGTGTATACAGAATGAAGTTGGAAATGCAGAACCACTCTGGGAGTGTTTCTGTCTAGTGTTATATACGAGTGGTCAGTCAGATTATAAGGATAATATTCTAAAAGCAACGATCTCCGATTATTTGTATTGAATGTGCCCTGTTGCTTTTCTCATGCTGTTCTTGCTGCATTTCTACAATTTCTGACCAGTAATATTTTACAGGAAACGTCGAAGATATGATGAAGACGACGATGAAAAAGACGAACCAGTAGGCCTAATTTCAACTATTCGTTAGAAATACCTATACCATAAGCAGCTCTAAATGCTGATAATGTTGTTGTTGCTGTTGTTGTTGTTGTCGATGATGATGATGATGATGATGATGATGATGACGACGCCGACGATGACGGTGATGGTGGTGCTGCTGCTAAAGAGCCAATAGTACTTACAAGAACTGAAGTGATGTCGTTCTTCAGCCTCTGGTCCTGTCTCCATCCGTCTCCCGTCTGAGGTTGATCCAGCTCTGCCGCCGCTGCTTCGTCGTCGTATAAGCCATAACGTCTCCGCACTTCCGGGGAGGCATCTAAATCAGAAAAACCATGGATTATTGGATGATTATTGGATGATTATTGGATAGATTGATGGATGAATTGATGGATGGATGGATGAATGCATGCATGAATGAATGTATGAATAGAATAATGAATGAATGGATTGATGAGTGAATGGATTGATAGATGAGTGAATGTGGATAGATGGATGGATGAATGGATGGATGAACAGATAGGTGGATGAATGGGAGGATGGATGGATGGTTGGGTGGATGGATGGATGGTTTAGGATGGATGGATGGTTTACGATGGATGGTTTAGGGTGGATGGATGGATTAGGATGGATGGATGGTTTACGATGGATGGCTATGGGTGAATGGATGAATTGATGGATGGATGAATGCACGCATGAATGAATGGATGAATAGAATAATGGATGAATAGATTGATGAATGAATGGATTGATAAATGAATGGATGTGGATGGATGGATGGAAGAATGGATGAATGGATGGATGGATGGACGGATAGGTGGATGGATGGATGGGTGGATCGATGGCTTAGGATGGATGGATGGTTTAAGATGGATGGTTTAGGGTGGATAGATGGATTAGGATGGATGGATGGATGGTTTAGGATGGATGGTTATGGGTAAATGGATGAATTGATGGATGGATGAATACATGCATGAATGAATGAATAGAATGATGGACGGATGAATGGATTGATGAATGAATGGATTGATAGATAAATGGATGTGGATGGATGGATGGATGGATGAATGGATGGATGCATGGACAGATGGGTGGATGGGTGGGTGGATGGATGGGTGTTTGGTTGGATGGATGGAAGGATGGTTTAGGATGGATGGATGGTTTAGGGTGGATGGTTTAGGGTGGATGGATGGATGGTTTAGGATGGATGGTTATGGGTGAATGGATGGAGGGGTGGATGGATGGTTCAATGGATGGGTGGATGTGTGGGTGGATGGATGGGTGTGTGAATGGATGGATGGATGAATGGGTGGATGGGTGGGTTAATGGATGTGTGGGTGGATAGATGGATGGATTAGGATGGATGGATGGATGTGGATGGATGGATGGACGAACAGGCAGATGATCGCACAGACAGACGGACGGACGGACGGATGTGTGAATGTCTTGAAGGAAAGGACGATGCAACCCACCTGATGCCTTGAATCGAACAGTTGAGGATAAATTTCTCACTGGCATCTTTTCCCCTACAATCGAAAACTGAACTCAGGAATTCAGTTGTATTATGGGATTCGTTTGTCTTCTATTGCTGTCCCTGTGATTAATAGCCTTACACTTAGTGGAAAGCACTATGGAGTTACTCAACTGTCTAAGCCTGTTTGGGTGAACAAAGCCATTGTTTTATTAGTTGTGTTCTATTGCGAGCCTGCGAGGCATGGTAACTTGTAAGTGCGAATAAATCAAGGCACTAAAATTGATCAAATCTCTTATCAATAACTTGTGAGTTGTGACTCTGTACACACACGTTGTTGAGCTTTATATAACAGCTCCTGTAAAAGACCCCGATCGCTTTCATATCGATCGCCCCGTTCTCTTCACTCTTCCCCCATTTTGCTCTCTATTGGGACAATTGGACATTTCATTTCCCATCACTGTCTCAGTTTGTACATGTATGTACGTGTGTCTGTTTCTTAAGTCAGTGAGTCAGTCAACCAACTAACCAGTCAGTCAGTCATTCAGTCAGCATGCCAGGAAGTCAGAGAGTCAGTCAGTTAATCAGTCAGTCAGTAGACCAGTAGGTCAGTCAGTCAGTAGACCAGTAAATCAGTCAGACAAACAGTCAGTCAGTCAGTCATCCAGTCAGTATGCCAGGAAGTCAGTCAGTCAGTCATCCAGTCAGTATGCCAGGAAGTCAGAGAGTCAGTCAGTCAGTAGACCAGTAAATCAGTCAGACAAACAGTCAGTCAGTCAGTCAGTCAGTCAGTCAGTCAATCATCCAGTCAATCAGTTACTCAGAGTGATTTGCAATTATTCCTGTATCTAGAACTTTCACTGTGCAGCATTAGGTTGGGCCATCGTTTCTGAATCGATTAGCACCTGCAATAAGCCGAAGACCACAACTGTAAAACTTTATTGGTGCATAATTATGCGCTAATTGGTCGAAGGCGATCTTCTTTGAAGTAGCGCTATATAAATAATCGTTTACACGTGAAGATGATTGCAGTGTACACAGGGCCTACCCTATAAATATCCCCAACATGTCTCAGAAGAGAAAAATATAGAATAGACCCCATATCATATGGCAGACAGACGAAGCAACGTATCATCCATCAATGCTCTGCGTATACGTGTAAGTTTGAGTTGCTGCCGCAGGTGATTAGGCTGTATACATACGAGCTCTAAACAGAAGCTGCTGAAACTGCACAGGCGTTTTAACAGAATGATGCTGACAGCACCATGCACATATTTCACTTAGTGATGGTTTCCGCTAAACGACACTCTGTGATAAATAAGATCATTCACGTCGCCCTCCTCCCTTATCCAAGCTTGAGACTGGCACTGTCATCGTATACAAACAGTGGAGGAGTTCATACATGTATATCACCTCATGATGCGCCTTCAGATAATATCTACTGCTCGCATTGTGTCTACTAGGCATAAATTTATTGACCTACATACATATGTTGACATAGTTTATCTGATTCCATGAAAATTGAGGCTTTCACCAAATCTTGCTATATGTTATAGGCCTAACAAACGTATTAAATCCATTGCAGATAATCGCTCTTCCTTAATGATTATCCATTGCCGGCTTATAATCAAAGATGTATATACATTATACAGACCTGGTTACACAGTTGAATACTTTGGTGATTAAGTTCGAAAAGTGGGAGCAGTTAATCTGCGGTTTCGAGAGACGAGAAGAGACGGCGTCGGTTGCTGCAGCAGGCAAAGAGAGGAGGCAGCTGACGATGCGGCCGTCTATACACGCAGCGTTTCAGGACCGAGATGCAACGTCTGCGCATAGCAAGCCCATAATATTCCAGATAGACAGCAGCAGCAGCAACAGTAATGTATGACGAAGACCCGTTGCACGATCTCTTGCGGCTTCAGCAGCTGCTGCAGCAGTCAGAGGAAGACTTGGATGCTGTACTGCATGAGCCTGGCCATAGCATCCTCAAGAGGCAGCGATGGGGTCTGAGATGCGGAGGCTGGAGAATTCTCTGTACAATGGAGATGTCGAAGAGCAGTCGTCACGCTACAATCATCTCCCGCCAGTACATTGCTGCAATTAACTGTGCATACCTGGAGATGGCACAAGTTACACCTGCAATAGAGCCTACACATTCAAGAGGGCACTATAATTGTATGCATGCGCAAAATAACTGTTTCACTCATATAATATCCACATTATCACAATTTCCTGTAGGCCTATATCGGAAATTTATATGTCTTGCTAGGATAATCTGGAATTCTAGGTACGAGATTAGATGAGCTGTGAATTTTATGGCAAACCTACAACCCATAAGATCCTTCTTTCTTGTGAGGATCTCTCTTCTGATTTAAGTCTCTTACTTCTAGAAGTGTCAACCTGCTCAACTTTCAGTTAATTAATCTGAATAGATTCTTCACCACCGTTGCACGTTGCTATAGGTGCCGGACCATTTAAGGTCCCCGTCCACAGCTAACCAGAGATTCAAACATCTAAAGAATTCGATCGTTGGTATGCGAACCGGCATCGTCGAGGATCGTAGCGCGTGGGACGTGCGCCGGTACCGGGACTGTCGAGGGTCGTAAACCAGGCTACTATTTAGTATTTACCCTGTGATATTTTAAAGCACCGTTGGATAAACCATCAGTTTGTTTGCGCAATAATTAACCAGTGGCGGAAGGAGCATGGTCAAGGGTGAAGAGGGTTCCGCAGAAGGCCATGTTTGACCCTGTAAGTCCTGTAGACCCTGTAAGTCCTGCAGTCCCTTGGTCTCCATCGGCTCCTGGAGACCGTAGGCCTGGACGCCTTGCACCCCTGCACATCACGACAGCAGCGCCACTGTCAAGAAACTTCTGTATTTGTATCTGTCCAAAAACAATTTTTTGACACTATTGGGGATAAAATGTCTCTAGATCTACAGACCATGTTGTAATGCAATTGGCTAAAAGTCAGTCATGAGAGCACCGAGCAAATAATGCTAGCATTCAATGAACAAAGTTTAATTTTTACCAACACACATACAAAGGCTATTTTTATTATTATTATTATTATTAATAATATTACTATTATTATCATTATCATTATCGTTATCGTCGTCATCATCATCATCATCATCATCATTATTACTATTATTAATTATTATTATTTATGCAAGGCTGGAAATGCCGCATACATACACACATGCATAGACTATATTTAGTCTATGCATGTGTGTATGGATGCGACGTTTATTTATATATATATATATATATATATGGGCCTACACATACATATAGCCTACTTATATAGATGCACACTTATAATTGTATGCATACGTATATTCACGTGCACATACTTTGATAATAGATATATATATATGGTATTTATAGAACCAGACTTCGGCTATTCGTGATTAATAGCCATCAGGCAAATCATCATGCATAGTACAGCTGAATGCCAAATGCATAATGCGGTTCTCACGCATGAGCCACGTGTATTGCATCACCAAGTCTTTCATATATATATATATATATATGAATATATATATATATATATATAAAATATACATACACACATGCATAGACTATATATATATATATATACTGTTATGTTGCAAACGTTCTTGTAGACTGTAGTTTAACCTAGTCTATTGAGCTTCCTTACTGAGTCTACTGTACTCTGCCAAAACTCTAATTTACTTCGCCAATAATCCATTTGCTCTGCCAACTGAACTTCGCCAAAAGTCAGCCATGTTTTGTCAAAGTTGCACCTAGCTTCGCAAAAATATTCTTAGACCGACTTAGTCTCTCTAAGAGTCTACTTGCTTTGGAAACTAGGACTTAGCAAAGTCTATTGAACTTTGTTGTAAAGTAGGCGAGCTTAGCTTTGTCTAAAAAAACACGCAGTTTGGCCGACATTCTACTTAACTTGGGCCAAAGTCGGCTGAATAAAAAACGTTGTTCAATACTGCACGGAAGTGCTGCAGCCGATCAGCTGATGGCTGGCTCAGCAGATCCAGACCATAGCCTACCCAGTTCCTCCGCGGTCGACCCCCCTCGCTCCCTCCATCCTTCCCTCCATGCTGCTAGACATGCCTTTGCAGTTGTATGCTGTGGTCCCTCGTTGCAATCTTAACCACGCCAAAGCATCTAAAAATAGACAGCCGTTGTCATGGAGACAGAGGTGGTCTGGGCTTTATATGCAACAATGCCTTTATCAGTATTCAGCCTTCAACAAATAATTCTCTAGCAGCCTAACAGCCTCCAACTAGTTCTACTTGTTGACCGTAGAAAGTATCATAGTACATTATAATGTAAGCATTAAAATACATTACACAGAAACAAGATGGGCATTACATTACATTGTATGGTTCTTTGAGGAATTCACATCAAAGTACCTCATTCGTTTTAGAGGACAATAAACTGAACCACTGAAAGACCTCCAAGTCAAGAAAAGCAACCATGATAGAAATATTATAATTTTAAAACATGGTATTTACATTACATTACAAAAATGTTCGATTGCATTACATTACGTTCAGGGTATTGATACAATTGGCGACAGCTTCTGCTTATCTCTCTCTATGTGTATATATATATATATACATATGCGCTGATCTGTACGTACTACGGTTGACCTTAGTAACTCCATCTAGACTAGTCCTTCCTCACTAAACTTATTCAAGCTTCAGTCAATAAGCTTACTTAATGTTGCTGCTCTCCTTGTCTGAGGTCTGCCCACATATCCACCTCAAGACCTTCTGTACCCCAATCTCTTCACTACCTGGTCTCTTCAATCTCCACTCACCTGCCAGAGGGGCCTTCTGGTTGCTCTCTCGCAAACACGTGGCTACTGCTCAAGCTAGAAGCTTTGTTTATGTAACCCCAGTTTGGTACCATCTTATACAGGAATTGCATCCTGTCTGAGCTCCTCAGTCTTCTCTTCCTCTGTTCTGAAAATGCCTAAGTCCATTTTATTCGTCAGTGACTTGGGTCCGGAGTGTTGCTGAATTGTTGAGTGGTGCTATATAAATCCTCGACTACTATTAGGATCAATGTTCTAACCAGTTCAGAAACAGATGACGTCCAAAGATTAGCAAAGACTGTTGTTACGCAGTGGGTCAATAATAGTACATGAACATTTCAATGAACATTGAAAGTTAGCAATTAATAGCGCAAATCATTACTTCAAAATACAGTTCATATAAAAATACTCTTAAAACCCACACAAGATGAGTTACGTCATTCTAGATAAAAGTACAGATAATGTAACTTTCTGTACAAGTCCATCCACACGTTACATGCTTCTACAAAAACAACCAGCAAACAAGTGCAGCCCCCTAAGGCTTAAAATCAAGCAAGCAAGTGAAATACATTGAAACCTGACTACATTGAAAAATACTGGAGCTAAATCAAGAGCAGTGTGTGACAAACATGAACAGACATTCATATACACAACCATCATGACCGTTGGTCCACCACAGTGTTACTGAATCAGAAATATACTGTAGATTGGAGCAAATTAAATCAGGTTTAACAGTCTCAAAAGCACAACCCATTTATAAAACGGAAGTAGTATTGGAAACGACAAGGAATGCACACTGTTTTCCTGAATCTGCCCAAACGTGTCACACAATACAAAAGCAGTAAACGAAAATAGACGGAACATTCACAGAGAATAAGTGTCGACAATATACATGCATTTTCTGAACTATTACAGATACCAGGCAATACGAATGAGCACAAGTCAGTGGTATCACTAGAACCAAGACAACTACTGTGACACACATTCACAGCACTTAACAACATATCAATTCTTCACTTCAGACATGACGTACAATTAACAAACGATATATACTTTGTGTTGCACTTTGACGCAATCGCATATAAAACAATTCGTGACCACAAGTCTACATTTAAAATAGTTCAGTCCTTATGCAACTAAATGGAACAAAGCGAATAGTAATGTTTCATGTAAAGAAGAAATCTCTTCAAAGATCTTGTTGAATAATATCTGAATTCACCAGAATAAAAACATCGTCTACTATAATGAATATTTACAACCTAAATGGTCACAATTAATCTCGAAATAAGATCTCCCGTAGTGTCAAATATTACTCACAAATTATATACACGCATATTCCTAAGCCCAAGCAATATGAACTGTTTCAGTAAAATGGCCTAAGCAAGGTAACATATTCAGGAGTACAAGTGGCTTTCAGAAGAAAAATATGCACAACTCTGGTGACAATATGCATAGAAAATTAAGGCATAACAAAATGATTGATGAACTCTTTGGATGCTATTTTCGACAAAAGTCGACATCTAGGAATAGAGGGCTGAAATCATACATACATACAGGCATATATACATACATATGCACACTATTGTCTTCAAACGTACATATGCATACATACATACAAACATAAAAAAAGACATATATACATGCATGTTCATATATATATATATATACACGTATATATATGCATATATATATATATATGACATGCATATAAATATATGTGCATGCATATGTATATTTCAAAATATACATATTTCTTCATGGACATATTAGGCATACAATATAACGCAATATATGACCCACGCATTTCCCCAAAAATATTCAGCCTACAGCGCAAACATCTAAAAAATAATTCAGCCTCCAAAGAGTCAATCAGTTCTGGAAAAATTAAAACTGGTTTTCCATTTCCATGCAAACATACATGTGTAACAATTTACAGGAAATAATACTTCTGAGGAAGTTCTCGCAGGACATTGAATCAGTGACTGTTTCGAATTGTTTCGGCTGTTTCAGAATTACTGCACTTAAATCTCCATTATTATTTTTACTATTATCACCGCTTGGTCAATTGTATAACTATGAAGCATATCAATCGACAATCATCACCACCTGAGCCAATGCAATAGTCAAAACGACCTAAAACAGTGCATCACCAATTAGTCTTTCATATGTTTTCCACCATTCAATTGAGCATCAAAATCGATTTTACACATTGCATAAAATGAATAGGATTAAAAATGTCCATAATGGAATGACTAAACCAAGTAGTTAACTGCGGGGACAACTGGACTTGGATCTGTGACCAGTATATTTGGAAAAGCATCTCTGACATGATGCAGCACTTCTGAATAAGCTGAATACCATCACTTTGCTTGAAGTAGAGCCTTCGAAATTTGTAGTTCACAATTCAATAATAGTTACAAACACCGGCAAAGTAAAACCTTTCCACTCTCTTGAAACCATAATCACCTCCATTACAGTATACATAGAATTGTGGTCAACCTACGTGTTTGTATACATTACAAAAGCTCCTCAAATCAAATGTCATGAAAGCCCTTGGCAGGACACTTGAAGTTTGCTGGAGATCAAAGTCAACACTAAATACCACTTGTCTCATTGCAAAAACTTCTGACTCGAACTGAAATCTTCTCACCCACACAACCACCCACACAACCAATTCATAATTTATAATTCCTAGTGGCCTGGGTATTTGGAAATTGAGCAATGTTGTTACATCTGAGAAAATAGCAAATTCCTTATAGATATTAAATTTGCTAAAGCTGAATACAAAAATTAAGTACGATACAGCATAACAAATGACGAACAATTGCGCAATCATATTCAGTATGGTCACAAATAGAGCAAAGTTATACAATTTTGCTGCTGCTAAATTCACACCTTATATACGATAAAGTCAAGTGACAGATTTTGTGGAAACAATCAAAATGGGATACCAGAGTTCCAGCTGAAGCTGCAAATCAGAAACTATATGGAAATCAAACATTAGGAACTCCTTTTCTTGCTGTTTGAACCGCTGAAGGACGACGGATAGCAGGCCCTCCGATAGCGCTGCTTCTTCTGGGTCGGCTGTTGAAACACTTTGTTATTGCGCTCAAGGTTGCCATGGGAAAGACGTGCCTGCATCAGTAGGTGATTCTTGCGATGCGCCTTCCCTCGGCCAGGACTTGACTGGGCCAAGTTCTCATTCCGAGGAGGAATTGGCTCCTCACTCTGATGGTCAGCAGAAACCATAACATCACGACCTCCTTCGCTTGATCCTTGTCGGCTGGAAAAAGACCGATCTAGGCTTGACGACTCGCTGTCGGTCGTCCATGTGGGAGAATGAAAAGGCTGATGATGGTACAAGCTCGGTAGTGGGTCGCGAGGCTGATGAAACCGGTTTTCTAACGATCCGCTTCTACTCAGTGCACCCAGACTCTCACCTAAACCGGTGTCCATGTCCGAAGGAATCGAGTGGGTCAACTGATGCCCCGTTTCCCTGTGCAGCGGCGGCCGACCCCGAAGCTGGTAGATCGACATGCTCGGATGCTCGATGAGAAGATCTTCCATTGAGCTTGACCTTGGCTTCTCCAGCAATGCATCCCGACCAGTGAAGCATGGAGAAGGAGAAACGACCCAACATTCCTCTATGCTTGGATTATACAGGAACTCCGGCTGTGAAGAAACGTCGCTAAGCGCTGCGTCGCTCTGCGGATCGAGGTCGCGAGTGTTGACGTATGGTCCACGCAGGCGCTCAAAGTCGGAATGTTCGTCGGAATAAGAGTTCGTCAAAGAGTTCGATTTCAGAGATGACATGTCCTCATAGCTTGGCTGAATGTCAGTTCCTTCAAACAGAAAATTACTCTCTTTGAAAGAATTTGGTTGCTGTTTGTTTCGTACAAAACACCATCACCATAATTTAATTTTTTTAAACCCAAAAAACGATAAAACTCCAAATAAAAAACATATAGATGGAGGCAGAACAAGAGCAAGAAGAAGTACATCATCCTCATGTCAAGAAGTGGCCATGAGTATTGTTATAGTATAGTTTTGGGGGCTTTCCATTGTACATGGTCTGAGTCATTCCATCAGCCTTAGCCTTGGCCAATTTTCTCTCCTTTAATATCTGTTCCTTCCATTAATCCGAGTAACTCGTCTCTGAGTTAAGTTCACCATACGCACGAGATAAATAAAACCATCTGTGACTTATATAACCATCATTATGTCATATGTGCATTCGAAAATTAGTCCTTGTGGGTTCAAGGTCAAATGCATTAATTACCAATGTGCAAACATACTAACACACACATAACTAAATAAATTATTACAAACACTCAACTAGCAAACAAATAAGCACTCCACATAAACAATGTGCAGTTTAATTTACCATTTCAAGTAATGCAGCTTTGACATTACATAATTAAATTCGCACTAGAGCAAGAAAGCAGCCTTGTGTAAGTGATTAAGCAATTAACAGTTAGAAAAGTGCCCACCTTCTTCTACAATGACCCAATCATTAGGATCTAGGAAGTCATCCATTTTGGATAAAATGTTGCTGACAGGTGTGCGACCATCTTCACTGATTTTGGTTTCTTCGCCTCCAAACAAGAACCCTGTGATGCTTCGAAGCATAACGATGCCACATATGATGGAAAACGATTACCTATAGCTATTCAAGAAAAACAACCATACAGTTGACAACTTATAAAAGTCCGTGTTAAACTGCCCGTATAACATCCGTGGCTCTGGTATCCAGTGCAAAGACATCAAGTGATAATGCATGTGCTGCACAAGTTAAATAACTTCTAATGGGCGTCTTTAGTGTAATTTTAATATTGTCTACAATTATTATTATTATTATTATTAAACGGGAGATTTCTAAAGCGCCGTAACGCAGTCATGCCACTACAAGAGCGCTTTACAGTGACACGATCAGCAAACTAACAAGCAAAAACCATGCTTTAACAATCACTACATCAGTTCGACAGGGATATGCCTTCCTGAACAGGTGGGAATTAAGTCGTGTCCTAAAGATCTCAATCGATGCTGCGGAATGCACTTCAATGGACAATGTGGAGTAAAAAAATCTACTTCAGTCTGCATTGAACTAAGTTGACATTCGGTTTCATAATAAAACTTAAGACAACTGCATAAAATAATAATATAGAAATTCTGAAAATTCACAAATCTCTTCAATCATCTGTCAATCATCTCTAGTCCAAGATTATTGTGCCGCTGCTACTCAGAGGGGTTGTTAAAAGCCATAAAACTGTGTCATGACCACGATTCCAAGGCCAACAGATTATTTCCTTCCTCCCCTACCCTGTTTCATGAACTTTCCCGATCTGACAGCAGCGCAACATCGAGTGGGCAACAACCACCATTATATAGAGAGAGATAAAGAAAGCCATAACAAAGACAATGGTTATCCAAATAGAGGGACTTTCAATTTATCTGGCTATAAACGGTTGGCTTGACTTCGCTTTCTTTATTTGGTTACGCAGCCGCATAACTCGGATGATTAATTGGCCTCCCGAAATAGTAAATAAATTGTTGAATCAGCACTGATCCATTATTTTAATAGGCCTACGTCATAGCACCGAGAATCTAGCCGTCCTGAGATAAAATTCCAATGCTCTCAAAGCATTTTCATATTCCTGACATCTATTACACATTTTATGGTGCAATTCTATAACACGCAACTTACTATAGTTGCTGAGATTCTGTCCTTTTCGTAAAACTGCGATTTAAAAATGAACTGGAACGATCGAGGCTATGGTGTTGACTAACAATGCAGAGATCAACAATGATCAGCTGTGGGAAGTGCGCCTATATAAACTGCCATTTTGATTGGCTGAGAATCGGGTCAGTGCTTGTTATTGGTGAGTCATAATGGGGTCATCGATCAACGAGCAACTGGATTGGACATTTGCGAATGAGGCCGGATGTCACAACGAGGTTCGAGGGATCGGGAACCAACGACTTCTTGTATAACAATAGCGTCGGGAACAGCCTAAAACAAGGAGGTTAGACCGAAGAGAAGCTTGACGTTATCAGCAGAGTATTAATTATTATCATATGAAGTGTCATCTCAGTATACAACTCTAAGGTCTTTGGTATAACTCAGAGTATGTGTGTCCTGAATAGAAGAGGCAGTTGGCGTTCCTCCGCTGAAGAGCCTCTAAAA
This sequence comes from Bimastos eiseni, assembly GCA_959347315.1. Taxonomy (NCBI): domain Eukaryota; kingdom Metazoa; phylum Annelida; class Clitellata; order Crassiclitellata; family Lumbricidae; genus Bimastos; species Bimastos eiseni. Next base: position 24,745,528 of record OY365814.1, on the reverse strand, counting down.
TGCTGTAACGTTGGAAATTGGAATAGATACGATGACTTCATTGGATCGCGGGTTGCGTCATATATCCGACATCCCAACTCTGACAGGAGTTGCATTGCATTCTTTCGCTGCTCTAATTAAGCGCCGTCGAGTTCCAAGGCTACCGCTACGAAGGCGTGGGCGTTGGTAAAATACCGTTACTGCACCTTCGGCGGCTTCTCCAGCTCTGAGCCTCTGACGGATATAATGGACTCGATTCGACTTGGCATAGATGTCGGGCACTGTCACATCCCACTTATTTTTGTTATTATTATTACTATTATTATGCAGTGTTGGGAACGTCGCAGTCTTTAGAGTGCATGCAGCTTGCTTTCAATGCTTTTGTTGAATTGACGCTTGTAGTCACGCTGCCCATTCTCGAAGTACGATATCAACAGCACAGTCTATGGTAATCTAATGTTCTTTTGCCCGACTTCACGCAGTCAGTATCAGAGGCTGTCCGCTCAGAGCATACCTAATAGGTCAATATGGCAAGAGATCTATAATTAGGTCCTTAATTGTCAATAATAGTATAAACGGGGAGCGTTTAAACCTACTACCTCGTTGGTTTAAACAGCACTTATATGGTAAGAAGGAAGATGTGAAATTATAAAAAGATATTTTTCCTAATGAAGACTAAACCTTTTAATTTTTACAATGCCTATAATTACGTAAAATTACTCGGCATAGACCACGGCATTGATGCTAAACATAATAGGCCTATAGGCCTATTAATTTTCATGTCGGCGTAGATGTCCAACAACAAGTTACAATCATCGAGGTCAGGGACAATTGCTAGTGTTTACAGTTCCGCGTAACAGTTTGAACAGCATTTTCGATGTGGGACAAGGTCAACGCATACGATGATGTATGTAAGTAAGTCGGAAAACAAACCTATAGGAACGGGGCTGGACGTTTATTTAGTGTTCAGCGCCGTTATTGGTTGGCATAGAACATACATGGGTTACATTTCGCCTTGAGGGTAATTCATTCAAATTATTTATAGCGCGCCAGTCGGGGTAGCTGCTCAAAAGCGCTTCCAACTCCAGCCCGGTCCCATACGCATATCGTCCTTGTTATGGATGCGTCGTTAAATAAACTTATAACAGTCAAAGGTAAGTTTTAAAAAAGCAATAAAATCCACCACTACACGATTTAGGGCTCATAATAAATCCAAAGAAAGGCCATTCCAAACCCTATTGCCTACCACTGATCAAACAGACGTAGCTTGGGATCAGATCCTTGTACATTTATGTAGCTCATTTCAATTGGGACTATTTTGCTCCTTTTCTCATAAAAATCATGTTGCTAATTTTCTTCAAGACATTTATGGTGCTCCTTTTCCTTGGGACATTTGTATTTCAGCACCTCTGAGTAGATATCTGGAAGGTGCTATGCAAATGCTTAATTAAATTACCCTCTCTTAAAGAAAGTTGATACTTCCACTTGTAGCACCTTCTCTTATTGAATTAATGCAGCTCAATCCCCAAGAAATTTTTGCTCCTTTTCTTCAATACAATAATATAGCCACTTTCTGCATGACATTTATGTTACTTATTATCCATTTTCTTTGAGGCATTTATTTAGCACCTTTTCTTCGGAAAGTCCTTATGGTTCCTTTTCTTCAAGACATTTATGTATCTAATTTTCTTCATGACACTTGCATAGCTTTTTCCCAGACACTTATGTAGTTCTTATTCCTTTAAACATCGATGTTGTTCCTTTTCTTTAAGACATACAGGAAGCTCCAGTTCTTTGGAACTTTGTCCAGCTCCTTTTTTTCAGGACAATTGTGTAGTTCATTTCTCGGTTAAGTTATGTAGCTCAATAATATTGAGTATTGTATTGCCGGCCCTGGACTGGGAGCGCCTCAAAGTTTATTGCCACAATAGACTTTTGAGGGGCACTACAAACCTGTTAAAAATGCACAAGATTGTCTATCATCCTCAGTAGGTTGTTGCTACTGTGAGCAGCAGTGGACTGGCTGGTCAAGTTGCTCGGATACAGAAATGAGGGATTTATCTGTACTGTAAGCTACTTGACTGTACATAAATAGACGGAGGATAATTAAGTGGTTGAAGTGGCCATAAACTAAGGAGAAAACAACATGCATCTTTCAGAAACTGAAAACAACAACAATGACAGGGACATTCATTTAGACAAATCAAACCTCATCTAGCACCGTTCAGCCGTAGCTAATGAAAACAGCAAAAACCATAACAAAAAACAAACTTGCTAGTCCTTTCATTTTCATATACAGCAGAAGCGGTAATTAAAAGCAATGTTCAAAACTTTAAACTGCGTAAAATCAAGAAGTACAAAGGTCTGCGTTAATCTGCCCAAGTTAACGTGCTATTCAAACTCTGAATATTAGCAAATACAGCAAAATAGCATATAAAGGATTTGTCGAGGCGCAGACGCTTCGATTGCATCACAACAGAAGATGTTTCTATTTCGCTTAACTACATAAAGTACAAAGTATATAACTATTGTTTATGATGTGCACTTAAGATCTTGCTCCATCAATACAATCACACACAACAGCGCATAGCAGAACTTCAACAGGTCATCTATTAAACTACTAGGAAAAGGTTAACATACATTCAGACAGACAGACGGCAAATCACAAGCAACCTATCTAATATTAATAATAATATTAATAATAATTAACAATAATAATTGCAGTAATAAACATCGTGCGGGGAAAAAATCCTTTCGCCTGACTGGCACTAAAAACACATGTTTCCAAGGAAGTAAGGTCATAAAGGGGAACCCCTACTGTATTAAAAAAGTTCCTCTACACGTTATGTATAGACAATCGAAAAATGTCATGAAATATGAAGTAGCTGTTGTTGAGAGGCTTCACATAAAATGTCTGGCTGAAAGCATGTGGTGGATCATCATCCGTCTGAAATAAGAAATCAACACAGTTTTCTTATCACTAATAATACTACTACCAATGATAGTGGTGATAACACAAATGTATGCATAAGTCACTAATAATACACTGGTCTCCTGGCAGGGCACTTGAGGTGCCTCAAGCGAGTTGTGCGCTCTACGGCATGCCTTCAGGGATGCATTTCAAGGTTTTGACACATTTCCGGTTACATCTGTTCTGGCTTCTGTTCTGGACAATGTTCAGTCTTGGATGCGTACGTCAGTAGCAATAAACTTCAGAATCCTTCTATGACTGAATCCCTTCCCGTTGGCACATGTCAACAGCCCAGCAAAGTTTGGCTTGTGTCTGTTTTATTTAATGCATTCTATGTTGATCAGGATTCAACTAGATCATTTTCTGACCACCATATGCAGTCTAATTCACTTTCACACAATGAACATCTGCAGTTGCTTGTGTACATAATGTACAGGAAACAAAGAATGGAGTAGACTTATTAATGTCACAACCAACCCTCACAGCAAAGATGGTTAAAGACAAGACATTTGTAGTAGAATGAGATTCGACGAGATTCACAGAAACTACAGGAAGTTCAGAATTCCTTGTACAAGTGTACAAGCCATACCAAAGACACTTAACCCTTTAAAGCCGGTTTTTTCTACCATATATTTTAACGTGCTCTGGTCATTAAAGTTTTAATTATTATTGATGCATTAGACCCATATTGTATTCATAATACTGGCAACCCATCGATTGATAAATGCAGTTCTAAATTGATCTAGCTACTAGATGTCACACTTGATTCTTCTGATCTTTGTCCACAAATCTGATGCACCTTGCAACAGTGGTGGGCGATCAGACATTCTTGATTGCCAGTCCACATGCATAGAGCCAACTGTGTTCTGTGTGGGAATTAGGGCCACAATTTAAAATTCAAAGCAGAAACTTTGGTAACGACATCCTGACACGTTCACATGCTGAGAACCATCTTTGTTGTTGGTACAGATACAACAGTTTATCATGCACAACAGTAGTTTACAAATAGCACACCACACTACTTGCCTTACACCACACTACTTGCCTTAAGTCTTCCAGACACAAGAACAAGGATTCCATTTTCTGCGGTAGGCTGACAATCCACTTTGGTAACCACATGCTGAATAGATGCAAACCGCAGCTTTTCCTGACAAAGCAAAAAAACAACTCATAAAGAAAATAATCACAGAAGAGCTTACTTAAGCTACATAAAATGTGCTATAACCGATGTCTTGATATATGCGTCCATGCACATGTGAAATAAAACCTTCCGATCTCCGCCAGGGTAAAACACACGGCATGATAACTGAGCTTAGTGAGACGATATCAACAGTTTCTGTTCTGGACAACGAGAGGCAGGAGTTTAAATCACTAATTAGTTGATCATCTGCGTAATAAGCAAACTGGTATTTATTTCTTTGCTTAACAAATTACAACACAATCTGATATATTAAACGATATCATTGATGCTGAAAATCTGATCAAACTTACTGTTAATATTTCTTTAATGCCCGCTTGTCCCTGTGCTCTGTGCTCCTCAAATGTGAACATGGCATCAGGCTACAAAATCCAAGAGCAACAGAATCAGACGCAAATACATTAAACATTCCCGAAACTTTTTACAACATTGTTTACATATACTTTATTACAATGTATTTAAACACATTGTTGCAGTAAAGCATATTAAAAATTGACATTACTTGAACAATTGGCAAAAAGGATAAAAAAATTGGAAGTAACAATGTCTCATTCTCTTCGTGTGCCTAATACAGCTTAGCAATTATTATTGTGGGTGTGGGGTCTGGCACAGCACACTATTTGTACATATTGCACAAACAGTAGATTATTATAAAAATAAAACTTAAGAAAAAATTACAAGCAAAAAAATACATTTAAAAAATTTTGTTTTGCATTGGCTGAATACCGTTTTGGCCTGATCTATTTTCATTTTTAGTCTTTACCAACAAAATTTTCTTTCTGTGTTAGTTTCTGTTTCCTGTGTAATTTAGTTTAAGATTACTTTTCTCCTTTTGAAATGTTTTATGACTAAAAATTAGGCCATGGGCTGCATGTTCAGAGCATTTTAAACTTGAGTTTAAACTGTCTTCTGATGAGCAATTATATTGTAGCACCAACTACTAAAATGGAATGCATTTCTAAATTCATCTTGCTGTTCACTAGGTGTCACACTTGATTCCTCTGACCTATCTTTGCTCCTTGTCCACACCTCTGATGCACCTTTGCTTAATGAGCCTAGTTAGCGTAATTTAAAAGTTCACGGATATTTCTCTTCGTTTATGTAATAATTAAAATATTTTACAATTTAACATAATTACACTGCTTCGTTACATGGAATTTCAGATCAAACTTTTCTCCAATATGACTTTGTCACATATGCCTTAGTCAGGATGATCCTAAGCTATTACATTTGATTATTTGTTAACATGAATATTTCTGGAGATACTGCAGTTGCTGGCTATGTGATTCGTCATAGGCTATGATTCCCGTCGACATGCCACCATCAGTGAGTGCTGTACTATGCCACATGAATGGCAAGAACTTAACAAAATTAATTCTTTACTATAGCTATGACTTGACCACTGACACTGCTACCCTGAAATACACAAACATTCTTTACAGCAAGCTTCATGCGGTAAAAGTGAAGACTAGAAGCCTGTGAATGTAAACAATATGACCAACCCTGAATTGGCTGAAAATAAAGCGCACCTACCGACACAACCAAATGCATCAAGCAAGTAATCAAGATGAGAACTTGACAGAATTAATTCTTTACTATAGCTATGACTCGGACCACTGACACTTACAAAGCTACCCTGAAATACACAAACCTCCTTTACACCAAGCCTTTTCTTGACTGACATTCAAATAATAATTAAAAGAAACAATCATAATAGTGAGTAATTATATAATTTAAACAAATAATCAGCATATCGCAACTATCGGAAGTGTGCTTTGGCGTCCAATGTTGCGATATGCTGATTGTTTCTTTAAATTAAATAATTGTGCACTATTATGATTGTTTCTTTTAACTATTATTTGAATGTCAGTCGTCTTAATTACTGACTTACTTACTTGATGCGTTTGGTTGTGTAGTTAGGTGCGCTCTATTTTCAGCCAATTCGGGAGTGGCCAAATTGTTTACATACACAGGCTTCTAGCCTTCACTTTTACCCCTCATGCTTTTAAATGACAATGTAAGGCAATTTCGCACTTTAGTGCGATGAAGTATTTGCCAGTGTTGTTGGTAAAATGCGAACTGCGAAACCGCCGAACTGCGAACCAGTAAAACTCGAACCATAGGCATAAACGGATCATGTTAAGGCATCGTGATGGTCGGTCAGGGTGGACATCATGGGGGTCGGTTAGGGTTAGTGTAGTTGATAGAGAGGGTCGTGGCTAGTATTGTCTATAGATAATTGCCGAAAACCTCTGGCCGCATAAATAAAATATAAATGGCAACCATAGGCACGAACCAGTCACATGACTTTTGGCAGTCAATCAAAAACAAGTTTGCAAACGGTTCACATTTACCGGTTCGTATTTTAACAGCACCTGCCATTGTAGCATTCTTTTTCATCGTTTCAACGTTTACTAAAGGCAAGAACTCTTTTCATCAGTTCAGCTTCTACCTAGGAAGCATTCTGTCATCAATCCAATTTCCATTTAAATTACAATAATGTATCATCAATCCAACTTCAATTTAAGCAAAAGCAATTAATCAATTACATAATTTCTATTTAATCAAGAACTGTTTTCACCAATCCGCGTTTTATTTAGCAAGAATTATTTTCGTCAATCCGGTTTGCATTCTTGCAAAGCTACAACCCATACAATAGCGCTCGAATAATCTAGAACGCTCAATTACGATATAACCAAATTTAAATCTGGTCCCGGCAACAAAATATTCATATTATCGCTCACAGCATACTATGTTTAAAATACTGTGTAAACAAAATTTATCCAGTGAATACGTCTCAACATAGGTACCGCAAATTTTCTACAACAATCAAGCGAACATCAGCGACATAAAATTTTACATACTGAGTAAAGGGCCAGCAACTGTTCTCTATTCGTGTCGAAAGTATTGTAATAGGCTTTTACAAGTTCTTCTCCTAACACTTCCCATGGCGCTTTCGCTGTGCTCATATTTGTTCGCAACGTCTCCAAAAACAGAATTAAAATGAAACTTTGAGCACTTATTGTCCACAAATTTACAAAATTTTCTCGCTCCCAACTTTTATTTGAAGCGCAACACAAATGGCGAACGGCGCATAGCGAAGCGGAACACATGAGTTAGGAGGTCAACATTCTTAACAGTACGTATTGGGCCACCTATTGGCAGATAGTTAAGTTAAACTAACGGCTGCTGCAATCTCTACAGCAGCGTTTCCCAATCTTTTTTGGCCGCGGAACCCTGTTGATCTTCAAAATGTTTCGTGGAACCCCGTTCAAAACCATCATATTCTGTTGTAGGTACAACGCTTGAGAGATAATAACAGGTTATGCCTAGATTAATAATACGCCTAACACAACTATGGATGACAATGACATAATAATATTATATGAGTTCTTTTTCGGTAAAATCTTAAAATCTTATCGTCGTAAATTATTGCCGTTGTTTGAAACATGTGGGCCCTATTTAACAAAGAATCCTGCATAAATGGAAGCTGGATTGATTGAAAGGATTATATTTAATTTGTGAGCTGGATTAATGAAAAAATTGGTGCTTAACTGGGAGCTGGATTGGTGAAAAATTTATGTTTAACTGGGAGCTAGAACAATGTAAAGAATTCTACATTACAAGAACTTGGATTTATGTTGAGATTTCTGCTTAAATGGAAGCGAAAATGCTGAAAGGGTTTCCATCGAAATGAAAGCAGCAACAATGAGTGAGAATGGTTCCACGTCAAGTACAATTCTCATTTCTATTCATGCAGCTTCTATTTACGCATAATTCTTTTCTTCAATTGCATCTTTTCATCGTTGTACAAAGAGGACATCTTTTCGTCAATCCAACTTCCGTTTAAGCATGATTTATTTCATCAATCGAGTTAAACAGAAAAGTTTTCATCAACCCAGCTCACAGTTAAACGGACTTCTTTCCACAAATCTCGCTTCTACTACCGACGCTAACGAGGCTTAGCCAGATTTGCTATGGAGAATAATTTACGACGCTAGTTATTAACCTGGGTAATTTACGACGCTAAAATAAGATTTTACGATTTTGCTTACCTTCCTTCCATATTAAGTTATATGCAGATGTTAAGCAAAAGTCTCCAATGGAAAATTCTGTTCACATCGAAAGTTTTCCATGGAACCCCTGTCGTCACCTCACGGAACCCTAGGGCTCCGCGAAACACAGTTTGGGAAACGCTGCTCTACAGCAATTGATCAATCAATCGTGATCTCCAAACTTCTAAAGCGCCGCAGCTAATTAACAATTGCTGTGTTGAATCAGAGGAGTTGCCCAAAATGGAGTCTAAAGGAGGTCAGGTTCCGAATTTAAGAGATGCAGAGTGGGCCTGTATGATATAGGCTATCTGAAAATGCGGGCGACGTTAATTAGGCCTAGGGCGAGAGTTGGTAGGCGGAAGATCGGATATGAGACAGGTCGAGTCATAGAATGTGCTGTTGAAGAGATACAGTTTTGAGTGGAAAACCAAAATGGTGACAGACAGAGAAACTGAGACAGAGAAAACACTTCAGACAGGTGATGATGGGTGATAGACAATGATGAAGGAGGACTCGAACATTTCACGGAATTCTAGCGCGTAGGGTCTACCGTTCGCAAGGCGTGGTGCAGGGTGGGATGTGGCCCGTTAGAGAAATTGAAATAGGCCTAAATATATAAGTCGTGACCTGGATTCCAGCGACTCCAGCGGCCAGCCAGACTGAGACGGAGGGATGATCGGGTAAAACGGGTTTAAGATGTTTAGCCAGTGGCCAGTGAGGGTGTATATTATTATTATTATTATTATTATTATTATTATTGTTATTATTATTATTATTATTATTATTATTATTATTATTATTATTGTTATTATTATTGTTATTATTATTATTACAGCAGTTTTATATAGCGCCCCTTCAAGGTTTTCTACTCAGAAGCGCTTTCAGTCCGACCACGGTCAAACAGGACAGTCTTAAAGCCAAAGAACAGAGCAGACTATAATAGGTGTGAGACGCAATGCTGCTGGAAGGCCATTCCAGGTCACCGGACCAACCAGTGAATATATATATATATATATATATATATATATATATGTGTGTGTGTGTGTGTGTATATGCATAATTAAGAGTCGCCATAAAATTGCTGGCTCACGCACAGACGAGGTACCAAACCAATGTAGACTCGTCAACAGCTGACAGATAGCATGGATGTTAGAGTCTCTGGGCCAAGCTGTGTCGAAAGGATATGGCAACTGCAGGGCCAGTCCCGTACGTAGGCCTACTCTCGAGTGACAATGTATTTCGGCTTCCAGAGGCGTCTATCCCCCCTAATTAAGTCGTTAGAACAATTTAATACCCCGTAATTAAGTCATTTGAACAATTACCCCTTAATTTTGACTGACAGACGGGCAAATATTATTCAAGGATGCATATTAGATTGAATCAAGTTAGCCCTATAATTAGTGCACACATTGACACATTAATATATATAGTATAATATGGCTCAACTGCAAATAATCAAAGATTTTTAATGGTATAAAACATTTTTTAATTAACTTGTCCTAATTTCTCATTGAGATCACCCCCTCCCCTATTGCTTGGATAGTCTTAAAAAATACCACTAGGAGCCGCTTGGGGCGTCTACACCATAGAAACCTTGGAACAAATGCTCCAGTATGCATTTCAATGAGTTTAATTACAGTTTCATTGAATTCATATGTTGAACACTCAATTGTTCGTTGACGAAATGGTTTTTTGCCTCTTTGTCCGAAAACTGTGCTAGGCCTACACTTGTTCCGGAGTAAAACGCAACACTCAGAATAGGCTTACTTTCTGCCGAACGCCATAGAATTGAAGACTTATAGGCCTACCCACTATCGATCATAGGTCCTATTAAATAGGCCCTATATAAGTATTACCGCCCCTTGGCTTTTTTAATTTCAATTTTACCGAATTAAACGCAACACAGCGAATAGCTATACGTTCTGTCGAACACCGTAAAACAAAAGATGCAATCTTTGACGATTCAAACGCAACACACCGAAAGTGACCGAATGCGCTATAAGTCGAACACCGTAGAAATGAAGATCGTATCTTTGACGAATTACCGTAAGTTCACGAACCCCGAGTTAACACGTCTGCGGTAAATCACTGTGGACTCTAATAATTCATCAATATATATATATATATATATATATAGGGCTTATTTTTAAACTGAATAACTTCATGTTGATTTTAATGTTACTCAGAGCAGTGATGGACTACTGCATTATTTTCGACGCTTAGGCTACTAATGTCCGTCGTCCTTTACTAGGCTTATAATTACTTGGTTATGTTAGATGGACATTATTTTTAAAAAAATCATCACACGCATACAATTAAAAAATTATTCCATAGTGAAAAAGGTTAATAGGCCTAATGATAAATGATATAGGCCTTTTGAGTCAACTATATAGGCCTATACGTGGGTTACATTGGTAGGTTACAGTAGGCCTACGTAATGATCAATAATTAATGAATTGGCTGGACGCAACGTGAGAAAATGACATTGTTTGGCATGTTTGTAGGCAGGCGTAGAATGCAAACTTCTGAAGATGCACGGGAAGGATTAATGCCGACGTCACGTTGTGAGAGCACGAAATCCTATAAAGGGTCAGTCGAACGAACGGTCGCACGACCTGGTGAAATGTGTCACAGGATGTAGGCCTAGAAAGGTGTGGTCCAAGCATGCATTATCGACTATTTGCGACACTAGCGTTACGTACATACGCCCCATGTAGCAGTAGCCTACGCAGTCTTTTAGGCCTATATCTGGACTTTATCGAATTCATCATATTTTTCTTGCGTCAGAGTTTTCACGAAGTACTGTCTCATTAATAAGCTGTGACGGACCGGCCACAAGGCTTGAATGAATGATTTATTTAAATAATCGGCTCGCCATGGCGTTATTTTACGTATATTTTTTACAGTGTTGCGTATAGGAAGGAAGACCGATCGGCGGTTTTTTATTGAGTGCATAGCTTGCAGACGCATGAATTGGCTTGAGTATAGCCTGACATGTGGTGCATCGCTGTGTATGTGGAGCAGTGGTTCGTACTGCTTCATACGTAGAGTGGTTCTCGTACCGCTCCAGAGATCGTGTTGCCATAAAAATGCTACCTCTAGTGACAGCCGCTCTCGCGGTCAGGCCGGTGCTGCTTTTCGCTGATCTGGTGGGGTGAGCCCCTCTGCCGTCGATCGCAAGACGGACCGTGCCCTGATCGTAGGAGTCAACAGGCTGACTGACAGAAAAAGACCGATCGTGAAAAATGCTCACAGGTCTGGGTGCTGTTCGAGAGTGCGGTAAAGTCCGATCGTTGGAAATTAATGAATGACAGTTCTGTTCGGGAATACGGGGAAGATGGTGACCCAGTCGGCAGCCGTGAGAAAGAGATCGGGTAAAGCCCCGAGGAACCGAACGTTTATATCGAGAGAGGCCTCGTTGGCCGTTGAGATAATATACGGGAAGAGTTCCCCAGTGAACACGTTGGTTAAAAGACGGGGAGGGCGGCCCCGTGAAGCCGTTGGAAACAGACCAAGAGAGCTACCGGTGAAGCCGTTGACACATACTGGGAAACATAAATACGTTCGATAAATACGGGGAGGGTGACCCCATTGGTGCGTTCGATACAGGGAAAGTTCCCATTGGTGCCGAAAACCTCATCAATTGCGGGCGTCTCCGCATATTCTATTCCCTTTACGGTTTCCCGTAAATATCTACACTTGGCTACCTAACGTGGTCATACTTACTCCTCCCGTTTACTAGCAATCTGTTGATTTGCGTGTCTGATCGCAATGTCTTAGGTCGCGGTTTCCCCGCGTATCTTTATTTGAGTTACTAAACGTAATATCTGTACTTGCGGTGTCCCCGCAGTATGTCTTCTTTATTGTCTTACGGTCTTTGGTAAATGTTCTACTTGGCTATCTATGTCGGTCATAGTTAGTCCTCTCGTTTTACCGAAGTTCCAGGATTAGCGATCGCATATAGTCAGACACCGGGGCGGAGGCCGAGAGTGGCCGAGAGTGGTACAGACCGTGAATGAGTTCGGGTGGCCGTTCGATAGAAATATCGGGGAAATTCCCGAAGGACCCGCTGGAATTACACGTGGAGGGTGAATACGTTAGAAGAGCACGTTACAAACAAGAGAAAACACTGGTGCCGATTGATACCTTCAGGTTACAAATGAAATAACTCTTTTTGGTGGTTTTATAGTCTTTCGATAAATACTCTTGCTTGTTACATACGTTGGCCATAGTTACTCCTCCCGGTTTCCCGAAGGCTCAGAATATATTATGGTATTGGCGGACAATTGCCAACGCTGAGGACGGCCAATCGTGTACATGATAACTTATACATGTGAGGCCGGTATGTCACACACGGAAATGGACCAAGAGGCACGTGAAAGTCCGGATTGTCCCTTGTTATCCGATACCCAAGTATGAAATAGATGAACGCAGACGTGAAAGTAGTCGAAAATGGACCAAGGGCACGTGAAAATCTGGGTAGTCGGAAACCCAGGTTAAAGATAACAAGTAGACCAAGAATTGATCGATACATAATATTACTGTTGGCTACCTACGTTAGTCATAGATACTCCTCCCGTTTTCCCGAAGTGTATCTACTTGCGTGTCTGATCGAAGTGATCGATACGAGTACGTTTGTGTAATCGAGTACCCAGGTGAATACATGGTTGCTTGTCGTCACACACAGTTCCGAGAAATTACTGAAGTGCGAGGTCGGGCCCCCTCGTGCGTAGGTCGGATCGGAGATCTGTGTGCAGATAGCGAAGGTTATAGACAGAAGACCTTCACTATCAGAGTCCGTGATTACCATGCCAGTGTCATTTTTATCGAAGCAGAATATATCAGTTTTGGTGGGTAACTGCCAACACAGAGGACGGGAACTTACTTCGTCAATTGTGCATGATAAAATATACGTGTGCGGCCGTTATGCCATACACGGAAATAGATCGAGAGATACGTGTTGAGTAGAAGGCGTGAAAGATGTGTCTAGCATGATATGACGAAGAGCTGTGAGACGGGTAGTGTCTAGGACGACAGAGTTTAGAGAGTTGAGAACAGTAATGTCTAGGAGTACAAGACGTTGAATTTCTACCGATAATTGTCTAGGCAGATAAGACTTAGGGACTTGTTTCAAGTATATCTGAACCTCGTAACGTAAGAGAACGTTTGGTGTCCCTTATTGGCGATAGTTTCAGAGTCACAAGATGCTGAATGGTACGACATCAGGTAGACAGAAAGAAGAGGCTAGTAGCTTGGAAGGTAGACAAGGCGAGAAAGACTCCTGCCGGTATGCTTACAAACCCTGTTTTGAGTACGGCCATCCTCAGAACGTTGCCCATCCGGCGACCGCGGAATAGGCAGAGTCAGACCTCTTTACTAATTTGAACCGCGCTACCTTTCTTGGAGAAGAGGCCCGTCCTTAATCTATACTAGTGAGAGCGATCACCCTGGTAGATATTGAGAGCAGCCATTTGGCATTGAGATTTGACAGCGAAGTGACTCGGGCGACTCCAGACGTGTCAGCCAGCTGGAGTCGATACCGTCCGAGAGCTAGGCAGGCGCTCGGGCGGCAGAACGCCACAAAGCTACAGCGTAGGGCTATAAGTTGACTCTTCACATACGTGTACATAAACTTTTATTGTAAGCATGCAGCCCTAAACATTTTTGCTGGGCTGCTCTATTTAGTTAAGTCTCCCGTGCTTTAGACCAGGTCCTATACGCATACGCGTCATCCTACCCCTCCAACAGCTGTTTGTTATTATTCTTTCATCGCCTATTCGACAAAAACATCAGAGACGTTGAGTATAGATGAAGGCATCTTCATGATTCAGGACTCTGTCGTGAATCTAGTCTATCCTGTTCGTGGGTGGTGCCCATATGACTAATTATCGGACTAACTCAGAACTATAGAATTTACAATTACAATTATGATGATGACGACAACGATGATGATGATGCCGATGACGTCGTCGATTCACAATTACAGTTACTCATAAAAACCAGCTTAGGCCCATCCATATATTACATACGTAAAAAATCGTATTTTCGGTCCCCTCCTCCCTCTGTTGCACCGCGTACATTTTGTTGATCCCTCCCATATGCGTGTGTACACCTGCATCTCTAACCCCCATTGCAAATAAGGTTTATATCGCTAAAGACATCTTTAAGACATCGATTTTACCATAAAATATGTATGTTTTAAGCATGATATTTAACAGCTTAAATTTGTTAATTGATATGACGAAATAAAATACTAACAACACTTGCATTTAAAAAAAGTTTGAATGATACATAAAATTGGCTAAGCAGGAATATAGTCCGTGATTGGGTTTAGGCAATAGGCATACTTGTAGTTCTGATTTTAAAATTCCGTAATGCGGACGTCGTGATAAAAAAAATTATCAGTTAGGCCTATATTCTAAGAATGGCTATGTTTGCGTATAGGTGCACATAATATTATATAGGAACCCCACCCCGTCATACGCACCCGTGTGCAAAAATCGCCGAAGTTCGAAACCCTCTGTCCATCGCTGCGTAGGCCTATACTTATAGGTCTAATAATGTGGATGGCACACTTTATGTATTTCAGTTAATCGCTGTCGGTTGCAACGTGTTCTGTCAATTACTTAACTTAATTAGGTTACACCGTTTCAGAGCATATGGTAGCGAGTACCTCTGGCTTTGAGCAGCGAATTCTCAGAAACATTCACTACGGCCGCAACGGGCCCACTCTGCCCAAATTTCACATCGATGGAAAACATGGGCACATTCACCACGAATCTAGCTCAGGCCTATTATTACAAAAATGAAAATGAACTTTATTAAGTCAAGTAGGCCTACGCCTACGCACTGTAAAGTCCTACACACTTATTCCAGTTATTAGACACGCATAATGCATAATGCATAATGCATGTAATGTAAATCTTTTGAAAGTTTCTCACAGCCGACAAAAAACCACGCGCCATCGTCGTCGTCGTCGTCGTCGTCCTCGTCATCGTCATCGTCATAATCATCATAATCATCATCATCATCATCATCATCATCATCATCATCATCATCATCATCATCATCATCATCATCATCATCATCATCATCATCATCATCATCATCATCATCATCATCATCATCATCATCATCATCATCATCATCATCATCATCATCATCATCATCATCATCATCATCATCATCATCATCATCATCATCATCATACAAGCACACATGTACGCATACATACACACATGCAGACAGACATACATATATATATATATATATACATACAAGCATGCATACAAACATACATATATACATACAGACATACATACATATATATTTAAAAACATACACACATACATACATACTTACTTACATACATACATACATACTTACATACATACATACATACATACTTACATACATACATACACACATATACATACATAAAGATGCAAATGCATTTATACATACGGACCGCCTGCCTCTTGGGCTTGATCGGTGGCTGTGTATTGTATAGGCTTGTAATTGGAGTGGAGTGGAGCGTAGGGGTGGCAGTACCTAATGCCAGATGTAACCGCAGAGGCTGCGGCTGCTGAAGCCGACGCACACTGAACGTGAGTCGTTGACTCGTTGTTTATTGGCTGCACAGTCCCATCTCTTCCATCTCCTCGTCATTCTGTCGTTCCGATGCAAACTTTGTCCGGTTCTGTTAATTAGAGTTTCGTGTCGTAGGCGGCGGACTTAGTGATATAAAAACTGAACCAGATTGTCTGACTGAGCAATAGCCACTGGACTCCAGGCGTCTATAAGGACGCACTTTCAGCTTTCGTTTGATATTTATTAACAAATCGAACTTTAAGTTGACAGTTAGGCTACATCGTTAAGTACCCGAGGAGTTTGCAGCTTTATCGACGATGATGGAAAGTCGTTCATTGCCGTCTTTATTGGCGGTTTATGTCTTCACTGCTCTGGCTGTGCCGGCATGTTGCCAATCAGGGTAAGACTATATACGTTGTCGTCTGATTTAATTGCGCGTAAAAACTTATAAATGCCGGCCCAGATGGAATCGGGTTAAACGGAGAAGATTTCAAAAAGAATATATTGGTCCTGCCTTAGTCCTCTTCTGCTGTTCATCGTAATGGATGAAGGAGAGAGGTGCCTTGGGATATGCTGTTTGCAGATGATCTTCTAGTACTGGCGAAGCACAGATAAAGACACGTTTTTACTGATTGACAGGGAACAAGAACCTTAAAGTAAACATTAGTAAAACAGAAACTGTGGTCTGTTCCAAGACTTATCAGACACAAACTGTCAGCGACAGGACTGGAAACGTACTGAAACAAAACAGAAACAGTTAAATACCTTGGACACTAAGAATGGTTGTGAGCATGATTTCAAAGAAGAGGATCAAGGCAGCTTTGTAAATATCGTGTGGATTGTGTGGCACCAAAATTCCTATGCATCTCAAGGTAAAGGTATGCAAACAATAATAAGATGTATGCAATGAGAAGAGAGGCTGATAGCCACATTAAAAGAATTACGAGAGCAGATATCACGGGACGCAGCAGTCGAGGATGACTGGTTAAGGAATGAGGAGATATGAGTAGGACTTGAAACTTCTGAAGTTGAAGAAAGAAGACACTGGCCACAGAATCAAGTGTAGCAGATGGATCCTAGTGGTCGACCAAGAGGACATTATCAATGAAAAAATGTGACCAGTCTTTCTTGGAAGTGTTTATATTGCACAGAGCAAGTTGTTTGTTCCAAATTTAAATGTTTAGGGGACTGATAGGAATTGTAGCTTAACTTTCAATGCAGAGGAATCTTTGCTCTGTTGAATCCTCTTTATTCCAAAATATCTGTGTTGTCATCATTTAAAAATTCATTTGATAATTGTTCTGTACACACACAGAGGACTGATGGTGACTACCCCACGAACGTGGGTAGCTGGAGGGCAAGAAAAAGTCTGCATTGTGTCCCATGCTTTGATACCTGAAGTACTCTGTAGTATTCAACTTCAAAATCACAACAACGGCGATGCAACACAGAGCTATGTTCAGAGGAATACAACGATAGCCCCAGGTAGGTGATCAGTGATGTCAATTTTAAATATGTCTGCATAGAAAGTAACAATTTGCTACAAGGTTCGCACACTGAATAAATGTTACATTCAGATACTGTATTAAATCTACTATCCTGAAAATATGATCATATATAATATTGGGTTGTGTATATAAATGTAATGTGTGTGATGAGGATATGTTGTTTATTACATGAGATTCTGACTCTACTGTGTATGGGGATTATGTCTCTGTGGGCATCTCTTGAAGTGGAACTATACAAGTTTTCAATTAGATGGAGGAGGATTTTTTTGCTGAAACATATTGAAACTGTTTTATGGTGCTAAGCCGATAGTTTTGAACTGAGTGTCAATTTCCGAAGTACCAACTTTTACAAGTTGAGTTGTTCCAAGTTGAGTCCAAGTTTCAAATAT
This sequence comes from Bimastos eiseni, assembly GCA_959347315.1. Lineage (NCBI taxonomy): Eukaryota > Metazoa > Annelida > Clitellata > Crassiclitellata > Lumbricidae > Bimastos > Bimastos eiseni. Next base: position 24,727,838 of record OY365814.1, on the reverse strand, counting down.
TTAAAAAATCCAAATTCTCTTGAATTTTAGTTTGGCAGTTTTCCCAATTTTTATGAATTTTTTGGTTGTGCCCCAGTTGGCACTAGGAAGTGGTAACTGGTAAGAAATTCCAATTACAGTGTTTGTGTTTTTAGTTAGGTTGATTGTCGTTTTGTAGATTAAAAAATCCAATTTTCGTGTTCAGAACAGCAAATTGGAAAGCCCATTTTTATTGAAACTTGGACCCATTGTTTGTCCGAGCTCGAGTGATGTCGAGTCTTATGAAACTCGACTTAGCCGAGTTTCCGAGCCGGGTTTTGGTTCATCCCTGTGAAACATTTGTGCTTTAGCACTTAAATATGAGTGTGCTGAGAGCGAAAGGAAAAAATGTATCTCATCATTATAATGTTAAAGCAAAGCTGCCTTGTTCCATATGAAAAAACATGAAATTCAATCACTTCATGCTGTCGAGACCTTGACCTGGCTGTGGACAGATCACAAAGCCCTCACAAAGGGCTTGGGCATCACAAGACTTTCCATTTACTTCCATCCATCTGTATGCTGGTACCAAGTTATAGTGCACTGTGCGTACATATTGCGTACATATGTGTGCAAGCAATTTACCCAGGGTTATTACTTGGAGCTCTCTCAGAAGGTTCAGACCAGTAACTGTTAGGTGACTGTCTATAGTCCAAAATTAACCTTCAAATGCAGAACATGAATGACGTGTAGAAAATGTTGCTATAAATAAAACTTCAGTATATTTCTACATGTACCCTTATGTGGTTTGACATCTGGTATGGTCTCAATTATATACGTTATATGACCATCTGCTGCTGTAGCATGATTGTGATAGCGTTATGTGGTCAGAGTTGAGGTCAATATATTTAACAGTACACCCTCTGGCATTTTATCACAGTTTTACCACATATATGAAGCCCCACAGCAGTTGTTATGTTGCTTGCCAGGTGTAGGGCCATTGTATTTGCCATGTGTAATGTAATGTTACAGGATTATTATTTTGAACCTTTTCATATTTGTATAGCCTGAAGTCTCTGTGGGAGTCCTGTGCAGCAAGTGTGTAACTGTAACATATAGGATACCAACCTCTTTTCATACCTTACATGGACAGTACTGTACACATGCTGCACATTGTCCAAATATTAGGGCATGAATTAATAGTGTCATAAAATGCCAAATTAATGGATGTCGCTAATATGTTTATTCGGGTTTAGTATGTACATTGATATTTATGTCATAATGATCTGCTAAGTGGATTTGTGGTTGTCAACAGTGCTGGTAAGTAATAGGATGTAATAGGACGTAATGTAATTGGATGAGTTTTTTTCAATATTTGTAAAAGCTTAAGTGTCTACAGGAAACCCTCTTTGAAGATTAGTTAATCAAACGGTTGGTATTTAAATGAGAGTTACATGACACGAGCTTCCTTTGATAGGAGTGGCATTTAGGATGTACTAATGCTAATTTTATCCCCAGTTCCTCTGCAAATTAATTTTATGTGTTGGTCACCAGTTTGGAATGAGGTTCACAGGCTTTGTTTAAAGTTTAACTTAGCCATTTTGCAATGAGCACCCAATTGTCCAGAATATTTGCTTTTGTAGAATGATGAGGAGGTGACTGGATGAAAGTTTACCGCATAATGAATTTGTTTAGTGTTCCTGTGCTGGAAGCTAAGTTGTTTTGTGCCATGCTCTAGTCTTCTCCAATTTTTCCTATCCTATCAGTAGTTTTCCATTTGATGTTTTTTGATATCTGGTATGCTGCTGGTGATTTATTTTCCTCTCAGCTCTTTTCATGTTCAGAAATAATTTTATTTAACCAGTGCACACATGGGGATAGGCAGAACAGAGTTTAATGTAAGTGGAAAACAGGGTCCCTTTCATATCAGTGTCACATGGTTAGGGGAAGTTTGCCATTGATGCTGCTCTGACCCTTGTACCTTCAGTTATCCTAAAGCACATCGGCTACTGCAGACTGCAGAGTACTCCTGTTTTCTAGTGTCTCACTTTTGACTCTAAGGTAAAATATGTTTTGGTGACAAATTAACGTTTTTGGCTTGGTATGTATATTGCATAGTTACGTTTTCCGACAATACAGGGTGTGGGAGAGATTATTGAATAAACTTGGAAACAAGAGAGCAAGGAAAAGTGTCATCAGTGCTAGTACAATAAAAATAAGACAGATTTTAATAGTTTTATGACTTGAATAGGTTCTCAAATGCACCATTTAGAAAACAGATCTAATACCCATGCTTGCATACCAGCTGAGGTACAAGATGTAACTATTTGCCTCAACTGTTCCACTAGAATCATAACAAATTTGCTAAAATTCTCACATGTATTTAATATTATGCAAGACATGCTGCAATGACATTTGGGCTGGGGAATATCTAATTTCTGTGATATTCTACCTCGTTGGTTGAATTTTAGTAGCTGGTGCAGCCTCATAAAACATCAGAAGGAACAAGGTGCATCAAGTCTTTTTGTTTGATTGATTGACTGATTGATTAGCATTCTTTATGCCTGTATCAACATCTGTGCCTAGCTACATGCGTCTGTGTCCATATAGTTTATTTATTCTGAAATATAATATCGCCCTTCTTCCAACATCTTTTGCTCAAAAGTGCACACGCCTCGATGCATATGATGGCATCATCGTTCTAATTAGCATTTATTATGAATGATTAGGTTCTAATTCTGTTTAGGAAACAGTTCGTGACATGTACTGCCTGTTACGGGCTGCGGTGATGGAGTGTTTAATGGCATGACATCACAATTTTTATTGCTTTAATATACACGAAATGCCCTTCACCTTGATCAGCAACCAACCTCCTAGCCACAGGGCATTTATTGAGACAGACAGTTACTTCTATAATTTCTTTGTAGATATGTTTTTAAAAGTCATCATTCATGTTTCAGACCTCTTTAGCTGATATTTGTTATTCTTTGTGGTTGTAAGGTATTGAAAGTATTAGATAGGATGCTGTTACATCACTTGTAACATCCAAAGTCCCAATTAGTTATTTGCGTCAGCTCAGCTTTATTTGACTTTATGTGCTTATATAGCTGTCCACATTTGATTTCTTCCTAGCATGTCCAATGATTGTGTCTTATAATTGGAAGATTGCATGGCGGGGTCCACGAACCCCGCTAATGCGTGTCCTAGGTGTTGCCTGAAGCAATGGTGAAGGTTTCGAGGGAATAGCTCTAAAACTGTGCAAATGCATCGCCGGACAGAGAGACCTACTGTTCATCTCTGATCTTTCTTGTTCGTTTGGTCACTGTTCACAGGTGGCAGCTTCTGTGTCGAGATACCAGTACCAAAGAATATTTCAGCATCGACTGCAAAACTTTTAGTGTCTGCAGCATCACTGAATGCCGGAAATGAATATAACTTCACAAAGTCTGCCGATATCAATATCCAAAAACCAGTTCAGATGACATTTATTGAGACAGATAAACCTATCTACAAGCCAGGCGACATAGGCAAGTGGCAAAATGAATCTAGTATAAAACTTCGTAGCAGGATGTTTGGAGAAATTTGGCAGGATACCTTTATTATTCAGAGTTTTAACCTTGAAAAAACTATTTACTGCTCAGTTGTTAATGGCCATTCGCATGTATTCCTTATCATTACCATTGACCAACAGACAATCATGTTTTAATGGGATTAAAATGTTAAACTTCAAAATTTTATCTCTTGACCTTTGTCTTTTACTATTACTTAAATTTCATCTGTAAGTTACACTGAGAATTATCACTTTAACTTTTGTTATATTCAAATGCTAAAATTTAAACTTTTTTCCATTTCTGCAGACATGAGAATTCGATCTATAATAGTGGATGTTATAAGAACAGTTTGGTGATGTGTGTTGATCTGGTACTTTTCAGTTAGAATCCGAATTCTGACTTTGAATGGACCGGAGTTAACAATTCTAACAGGGGATGTAAGTTTCTTTTTAAATATTATTATTATTCTATTTCAATATTCAAAGCATATTATTTGTGCAGGGGTTCATGGACTGCTCATCAGCAGAAATGTCCCTTATAAACATCATGCTGTAAAACTGGCATTATACCTGTTTTCTGAATGTGATAACATAGTCCTTCCTGGTATCGTTATCTGGTATAATGGGTGTCATGTGCTCTGAGTGCCTGGCTTTGTCACATCATCTTATAATAAACTGGAAATAGGTTAATTCTACCATGATTCAGGGTGCGCTTTCTATTGCCTCCTTGCACGCACATCTTCACACATATCTTCATTTCTCCAATAGACTTAACCTTTTTGTTCCACATCCTGGAACTGCTATGGTTCTGTCTCGATCCTTTGCTTCAATCGGTCATTCTCTTTGTAACACGATATGGTGATCACTCTTCTTAAACCACTGAGGGCCTTGCGCAGTTAGGAGCGTTTCTGAACGGTTAATCTTACTAGAGCACACACACACACACACATACACTCATAGTCCATACATGCAAGTACATATGTGCACAAGTACACACATTCATACTCACACACAAGGACACATGCATAGAGATATTTAAGCCTGAAATATGTTTAATATGTTGGTAGATACAATTGGCTTATGTTGAGGATCCATCGAGAACCCGGGTAATGCAGTGGGCAAATGTCTCCACTGTTAACGGTAGGATGAATTTCATGTTACTGTGTCTGTTTGACATAATGCAGCATAGTTGAAATATCTGTTAAGTCTACTAAACTCAGCTGTTGGCAAGAAGGGTGCGAAAGGTGCCAATGCACCTCCCGCACTTGGAGGGAAAGTCCGCTCAGTGTATTTGCCTATATTTAAAGTGTGTAATAAACCACAGACCAACCCAAACACACACACACTAAATAAACCAACCAACCCAAACACACACACTAAATAAACCGACCAATCTAAACACACACACTAAATAAACCGACCAACCCAAACACACACACTAAATAAACTGACCAACCCAAACACACACACTAAATAAACCGACCAACCCAAACACACACACTAAATAAAACGACCAATCTAAACACACACACTAAATAAACCGACCAATCTAAACACACACACTAAAACCGACCAACCCAAACACACACACTAAATAAACCAACCAATCTAAACACACACACTAAATAAACCGACCAATCTAAACACACACACTAAATAAACCGACCAACCCAAACACACACACCAAATAAACCGACCAATCTAAACACACACACTAAATAAACCGACCAACCCAAACACACACACTAAATAAAACGACCAATCTAAACACACACACTAAATAAACCGACCAATCTAAACACACACACTAAATAAACCGACCAATCTAAACACACACACACTAAATAAACCGACCAATCGAAACACACACACTAAATAAACCGACCAACCCAAACACACACACTAAATAAACCGACCAACCCAAACACACACACACTAAATAAACCGACCAACCCAAACACACACACTAAATAAACCGACCAATCTAAACACACACACTAAATAAACCGACCAATCTAAACACACACACACTAAACATTACATTGACTTTTTTGGACCGTCCGCTTTCATCAAAAATGCACCCCCTTCTGGAAGGCTGCCTACGGGCCCGTGTGTAGTAGTATTTCAAGACTGAAGAACGTCATAAGAATTGTTTACTGGCAAAATTGTTCCATTAGTAATTATAAACAATTGATTTATGAACTCGCACCAATCTTTTCATTTGAACTTGTTATTCTACAATGAACCTGGTTGACTATTTTGGTGTATGTTTGTGCTATTTCCAGGCCTTGGAAGCTTGGAAATGCAGCTTTCCGATGAACCACGGCTGGGCATGTGGACAATAAAAGCATTGATCAAAGGACAAGTTCCCTCACAGAAATTCACTGTGGAAGAATATGGTAATTTGAAAGGCTATGCAATATATTTACAAAATCTTGCTAAGATAATTTTCACATGCCAACTGAATACATGATTTTGAATATGACACAATTCAAGTTTCATGTCCACTTATAGACTATTGTAGCACAGTGGCTGATTGGTTAATGTGCTCACCTATAATGCAGAAAGTATGGGTTTGAACCTCGCCAGTGACAGTCACTGTGTAATGTGTGGGGATCTTGAGCAAGTCCTTCACCCAAAATTACTCTGCTGCAACATCGATTCTCTGTCGTATGGACTTGTGTGCATTTCTTAACTTTTGAAGGAGGAAAATATAAAATAGCTGTTTGTATTGTATATTATTGGATGACATTAATGAATATTTCTTTTGCACAAATACATGTATATTGTTCATCATAAAACTAAAAGTATAATTAAACTGTTGGTTTGAAAACTTATTAGAAACTGAAGCAAATAGCAGAATTTTGGTTATACTTTCATTAAGAGTTGTTTTAAATTGTTTTACACAATGTATAAAGCCCAGTTTAACAAGCGAAATTTAAAATCGAACTTCCACCGTTGTGAGGTTGGTCAATCAATCAATCAAAAATTCTTGATATGGCGCCCCTTCAAGATATCTACTCAGAGGCATATACGTTACTATTTGGATGCTGCATAAATGTGCATTTTTACATAATAATTGCATTAATAAAAATGTAGGGAAGGTTTTTCTGCTACACTGCGCATCTTAGAGTTGTCCCTGCCACCATTTCTTTGTAATAATAGCTTTCTTTCTTTTCGAAAGTTCTTCCAAAGTATGAAGTGGCCATTCACCATCCATCTTACCTGTTCGAAGGATCTTCAATAGTAAAATGGAAAGTTTGTGCCAGGTGAGGAATAATTACTTTTTAAAGTTATAATCACTAAAAAGGGTTTATGTAAATTAGAGCCTGGTAACGGTATTATGAATGACTCTGGGGTTGTAACGTAAAGGCTGAAGAACTTGTGACCAAGATCCTCACCTAAAATGTCTATAGTTTGCTCAACTGTCTTGTCATAATTAATTGACCAAATAAGACCATTCCTGCTGCCATTATGGGTGATTTAGCTTCTTCTGCTTATTACTCTAACTTCAACAGCCATGTCATATTAAGCCATATCTGAATTTTATTCTACCAGTCATGCTGTTTGTTTTTTCCACCAACCTCTTAGTTTTATTGCTAATTTTAGCTGTTGAGATGCTTAGCCAGTAATGGAAGGCAGTACCTTGCTAGGATGCCCATACAGGACCCATATTCTCCAATGGGACCTGGAATAAGCCAATATTTGTCGCATCTAATGCTGGCTGGGTGACATTTCAGTTTGGCCTCCAATTTCCTACTTTAAGATCCATGATGTGTCCATAATGACAGCTGTAAACGTCCCTACCTCAGGATGAAGAAAATAAATTCATAAATGTATGATATGCATTCTGTTTCAGATATACTTATGGACAACCAGTCAATGGAGATGTTAGTTCAAACATCTGCCTTGATCAGCCATATGGATCACATTCCACATGTCACTCTCTGAATGCCACAAAAGTATGCATTTGTATAGCTGCATAATTATAATTTAGTGTAGAGTGCAGTTACAAGTTTTGCATATATATTGGTGTAACGCTTCCTTAATTGTGTTAATTTTGCACACCCCCTTACGGGTGCTGGAGTCATGTGCCCCAGCATTTTGTACAATGCAGCTAAATGTGAAGCATGAAATTAAAGACAAGGAAGGGATTGGTTGGTTCAGGGTGAAATAACAGGAGAACCTTAATGATGAAATCAATGAGCTGAATGAACAAAGTGTATGACAGCAGTCTTAGATACCATATATATAATTATACATGTGTACATATGTATGCATTGACCTAAACTCACAATGCATACCTTTAGCAGCACACATTCTACTTTACATCTGTATACTGGTAGAGATGTATCTACGTATGCACATACTTAAATATACACTATCATGCTAGTATATATACACACTCACAATTCATAGTTACATTATATATGCACATTGCATGTGCATTGGTACTTATTTGAAACTCTTGAAATTTGATATCCTTCTTCCAAAATTTTTTCCTCAGAAGTGCACACACACGCCTCGACAGCACAATTACAGTTGTACTGCAGAGCAATTGTGTGTGAAGGACTTGCTCAAGGTCCTTACGCAGTGACTGACGCCTCGGACGAGGGTCGAACCCGCTCACTCAGCGCATGCTGAGTTAACTTATAGACCGACCGCTCTAACCGATCAGCCACCGTGCCACGAACTTATATTATGTGTGTGTATATATATATATATATATATATGTATGTATATATATGTATGCATATATATATATATATACACAGAATTGTGTGCACCTATACATGCTTAAATAATAAGTTTCAGTGATGAAGTATTTACAAATGAGCTTGCTATGTCCATGTATAAATTGGCATTTATAGAAATTTTTACTAATGATGTGATTGATGTATATAGTATATGCAGATGATTTTGATTTTTAAATGCATATGCTAATCTCTTATGTAGACTCTAGAGTGTACAATGTTGTATCATGTATGTTTGTGTAATGTTGTTCGTCTTAGCTGGAGAATGGTTGTGCAGAGTTTTCCGCCAGTCCTTCTGATATTAGAATGACTAGGAACATGTGGAACACAGCAGCAAAGTTCTTTGCTGAGGTTAAAGAACGTGGAACAGGTTGGGTTTCTTATAGTTTTCTTTTAGGTGTCAGAGCTCAGTTTTCTACAATCGTTGATGCAGTAAAGTTATATTTGGTAGACGTCACTTAAGTCGTAATAATTTTTTGCAAGTTGTGCAGATTTATTCATTTGTCACTGGATATTAATGCTTTTAGGAACATGAAGTCAAACAAAAGATGTAAGTAGACATGATCTTGCTTATTCTATGAAAATACAATTGCTTGTTTTTCATGGAAAAAGTGGTCTTGCTGTTTGAAAAGTTTTTCCAAAATATTTTGTTTCTTATCTATTTGTCAACAGGCGTGAAGCTGAATTCGACCTTTTCAGCAAAACTCCACCAATCATCGTTGCAGCTGAAGCTGATTCCCGAGGACTCTGGCTCCCTTCATTACAAGCCTGGCTTATCTTATTATGGACAGGTACTTACGTGGTCTGCTTTGCTCTAAGTTTCTTTCAAAAATAAAGTTCAGCTTCGAACACATAAATTTTCAATTCAATCACTCTACTGTGTGAATCTAATTTGCTGACCATAGAACAGGTTGACTACCCCTTTCAGTTCATTAGTTTACATCGTATTGCACCATATAATTTTGACTTTAGATGTACTTTGTTAAACTGCTTAAATTTTGCTGCAATGATGTTAATCAGATGTCTTGAATAGTTGATTTCATGCACAATATTTTACAGTGTGGTATAATAAATTGTCCTTTTTCAATTACTCTTGCATATTTTATGATATTTTACTAGGGTCAGGTAACTCGTCCGGATGGCATGCCAGTCGCTGGGAAGGTGGTCCGGATACGAACGGAGGCCAGGAAAAATGGAGTCAACAATGGCAATATCACATCTTTCCCAGTTTTTGACCTAACAACTGATCAACATGGAAACTTTAAATACTTCCTACCTGGCACATTCACCAGTCTAGATATGAATTCAATCAACCAGCATGTATGTATAGCAATGTATCTCATTATTATTATTATTATTATGAATATAATAGTACATGAATGCCATGAACTTTTCCTGCAATATTGCGAGGTGGCACTGCGATTTGGAACATCATCAAATAGAGAATTTATATGCCGACTATTAACATGGACTGATTTTCAGTCAAAACTACGTAAAAATTGCATTTTTGCTGTGTTAGTGGTTGTCCGAAATGGAAAACACATTTCAAAATTCATGTTTAATTGTCTTAGCAGATGAACAAAAGAAATGTCAGTGAACCTGAGTGAGTTAAGTTAAGTAGGTATCGGTGTTATTATGATTGTCATAATATGATAAATTTACAGGCGAGTGATGTGTGTCACTGAAATGGGCCAATTTCAAGCGGTAGAGGCATTTTAAATTTGTGTTTTAACTGTCACAGCAGCATAATTTTCAGCAGAAACACATTTAAATTTTCTTCAGAGGCCTGCTAGCTAATATTACGCTAACTTCAAATTCGGTGGGTGGCACTGTTTTACGAAGCCCGCTGAAATGGGGTGATTTAAAAATATTCCTTTGACTTTTTTAGGATGGGCAGACATCTAGTTATTGTTAATTATTTCTATTGTTGTTATTATTATTTTCATGTCATTATGTTATAGTTGATTTGGTGTTCAAGTTGCAAAAATCTTAGAGCTGATGGGGCCAGCATGCCCTAGACCCACAGTAGTAGCGTATTGTATCGTATTTAAACATTCATAGAGCGCTTGTTGCAATTAGTACTCTTCAGACTGGATCAAAGCTAGGGTAATGGTCTATTATCCATTCCAAGTTCATTTGCAGTGATTCTAACACAGACTATATGGAACCACTTAAAACCGTTGTTATGAAGTGTTATATTATGCTGTGGCTTTTGATAGTTATCCATAGAAGACAAAGAGTTTGAGGGGAATCCGCATTTTGCGCCAAGAGTCTCACGGACGCTCAAGGCATGGTATTCACCGAGCAGTAGCTTCCTCCAAATCGAACCGTTTGAGCACGTTGCTTCATGTCGATCTTCGCTCTCGCTGCCAGCTGTCTTCGTAATGGGAAACTGGTCAAATTCACCTCTGACATTCTACTTTCAGGTAGATAAATTTGTTCAAGTTCTGTGATTTATTCACAGAATAGCAATGTGTCTGTTGTTTCCAACCTGGTATTAAATTAATTGAAATTTTCAGGTAGCACCGAGTCTATTTACGTTTATTATTTATGGGAGTCATGGGACATAATTTGGTGATCAATTTTAGGCTACTTTTCTCAAATGCATTAATTTATGTATCAAATGCCAGTCAATGCTTGTGAGCAATTATTTTGTAAGCATCTGCACAAGATAATCACTGGAAAACTATGTGAGGCTTGCCTGTGGTTCGTGTTAAAACTCTGAGCATGTTCCTTTGCTTCATACTGTGAAAGATTTCTTAAGATGCAGAGCATTGCTCTTTATAGCAATGTCATATAAATAACTGATGATACAGCGGAGAAATTCAATCACTTACTGCATAAAATTCTGAATCATTCATGTCATGGTTGGTTTTCTTATTGTAGTTGGTGACAAGAGGAGATATTGTTCATTCTGGACAACTGACAACCTCACCTGTTCACGATCAGAATTCGGCATGTGAGTGGTCTTTTTCTGACGTACAGTATCCCAACTTTACTACAACACTGGTGATAACCAATGACTGTTCGATATGATATGGCCCTTTTTATTGAGGCCGTTTTTAGACATTTGGTCCAGTCCTGTGGTTTAATCTTTGTAACTGAAGTGCAAATGTGATGCCAGTATCATGTCTGTTGTATCTGGACATTTATTGGGAATATGCCATACACATTTTCTTTAAAATGTATGATGCTGTTGTGTTGTGCAGATAATGGAAACAAATTGCACAAATTCAACATCACATTCACTGTTACTCCGAGGATGAGTGGATCCCTGAAGGTTCTCGTTTTCACAGTCCTTGCCAGTGGTGAGACGGTCGCTGATAGTGTGCTAATCACAGTTGAACAGTGTTTTCAAAATGAGGCAAGTTTATGTGTGATATTTGTACAGGGTAGCGGATTTTGCAGCCTAGGTTCATTCAGTTTGAGCTAGAATATAATTTATCATGCATGCTTTATTTGCATTTGACAAGCAGAACATGGTGTAAAACGAATTACATGGTATACACCTCTGAGTAGATTTCTTGAAGATGTGCTATATCAAGTTTCATTAATTGATTGATTGGTTGATTGATTGATTTTAGGCTCATATAGTCAAGCATGTTGTAAATATGTAGCTTTTCATTCCTTGTACTTCATGAACTTCTATAGTGCCACTGTAGTAAATGCTTGAGGCAACAGTTGATGATCGTTTCTAAGCAAAGTTGTTGTCCGTGCCAATGGCAGGTCTGGTTAAAACCGTGAGTAAGATCGAGAAAGATATGGAGGCCTCCTATGTAGGATAAGAATTCAGACAAAGATGCACTACACATCAGCAATTGAGAAGTTTCTAATTAGTAACAATAGCTAATTAGTAACAATAGGAGTATGGTCAAGAGTATCAAACGCAGCAGATGTAATGTAATGAAAATCTTCGAAAAATTGCTCTGCGCCCACAAAAGCCACATCAGGGAGACCAGCTTATTCAATATGTCAGGATTATGTCACTTTTACTATTGTTCATAGAACATTTTTGAGTCGAAACGAGAAATGTCTTCTCAGTGGAGTAAAACTTGCAATTTCTCATTTGGATTTGCAAGATGCAGCATATATTTAGTCTATGCAGTTGTCATACTACAGACTAGCAAATAGAGTTTCAGATCATAGGTGTAGCAGCCAAATAAATCATTTCTCTATGTGAGTTTATTTATATTAAAATTTTGTATGAATATGAGATTCTTGGTGAAAGTTATTTGATGTCTTATTAAAAGTTCCAACAGTTCTCATTTACTTTTCTTGTAAAGTCAGATTGGTAATTGTTTTCTATGCTAGGTATCAATGGGCTTTACAGATCAACAAAAACAACCTGGACATCTGACGACTCTTCGACTTTCAGCTGATCCACATTCATTGTGTTCAATTTCTGTTGTTGATAAAAGTGTGAAGCTGATGGACAAAGAGGACAGTTCTCTATCCAAATCAAAGGTTTCAGATTCTTTCCTGAACTCAGTATGCTATTTACCAATTCTAATGCCAAAATATTTAATTATGAATTGATAGCTCAAGGACGGAAAAAAGGATAAACGAAGGAAAAATTAAGGGGAGATGATGCTTGACTGGATGACGACAGATGGATATGGAAAACTGAAAAAAGAGGCCCAACAGCGAGAAGAGTGGTGACGTTGGAAATTTGAACCTGCTGAAGAGGTAGAGAATTAGAAGAAGAGATAGCTCAAAAGAAAAGCTTTCTTAATATGATAAGTCTTACATCATTTCATGATGCAGCAATCGAGGCTTTATGAAGATTTATGAGGATTTATGAAGATGCATAGCTGTAAGAAAATAGAGAAAGTGAAAGATGAAAATCATTTTGAAATCTACAATTGCAAGTAATGTGGTATATGACCAATGAACTGTAGACATTTCTTGCAATGATTGTCTTTGTGTGTAACATTAGCATTTTCAGTATGTATTGTAAAATTACTAGACTCCATTTTAGATGATGAGACTACATTTCTGGGGAGTTTCTTGAGAGGGGTGTTCTGACAAGTTTCTTATATTACCTCGTAACTGTGTGACTTCTACGTGTCAGGAAGTATTCAATGATGTAACCATCTCAGGTAATTACGGAGTTGCAAGAAATTTCCTAACACATTTTATGCGTGAAGTAGTAACAAGTGGGAGAAAGTTTGAAGTTTTTTTGTGAATAATTTCTTTGTTATGTTTTATGTAGTGGTTGTGCCATTTTAATGTACCCAAATAACTGTAGCAGTCTTTTATGAGAATTTAATAAAAAACTAACTTACAGGGTGGAGAGCAATTTCCTATTTGCAGCAGTTCTGTAGCTGATGCAGGAAAGTTCTTTAAGATGATTGGAAAGAATCATTATGGTCAAGCGATGATGGGACTGGTGTATCAATTTTGTTTCATTTCACCATACATACATTGTATGCAAGTTGCAACCTTTCTTTTCAGGTGTTTGGAATTCTGAAACAGTATGATATTCCCCAGGATCATTACAGCCAACGCTTCGGTGGATCTAGACATAACGAAGATTGTGCCAAAGTTACTGACGAAATAGGTCGTCATTATTTTTATTCTTGCTATCAATGCTGCTCATTTAATTTTCTTTCTTTTATTATAAATAAATGCTGTGCATTAAAGTTTAATCTTAAACTTTCAACAACTTCTAAGCATCGAAACTCTGTGTTAGTGACAGTGACATGTCCTAGAAAATTCCGTGCAGACAATAACATACTTCTATTGTGCTTTGCATACTAGGCTGCTTATATTGTCTGCTATTCTCACTTTATTCTACTTGGCTTATTTTTTTAGACCTTTGGTTTCTCTACATTCTTGAATAAATACCTAATAATGTTCATTGTATCCAAAGAGAAATTGTAAAAACTATTAAGTTTTAATTGCATTTCCGCTGTCCATTCTGCTTGATATGACGCCTTTCTTTACATTTTCATGCTGGCACCTCAGTAACTTCTTGGCTTACTTGTCCTCTTAGGCTGGTTTTATCTGCAGATGTCACTTTAGACTGGTTTCCTAATTTCTATCAGATCATCGCCTTAGGCTCAGTCTTTTGTAATTTATCCCAACCATTCCACAGGCTTTGCATGTAAGTACATTTCATGCTCTTAGCAAGACAAACATTTGAGTCTGCTTTCTTTATGAACTGATGTAGGGCATCCAACATTATCATGGTTATTGCACAGTTTCACCATTGTATGAGTATTGTAGCCATTTTTTTATTACTGAATAATTGATGTTTCAGACATAAGTGATCCTCGTCCACACAGACCCCGACGACTCCAGCGCCCGAAGCGCATGATCATGTATCCTGACATGGTGCAGTCTGAATATGTCGACTCAAAGAAGGCTTTCATGGTGAGGATGTTTTTGCATTTTTATAACACACAGGTTCAACGTGAGTTGTTAGGGTCTGGTAACATGTCTTGTTTAGGTGTTATGTAATGGGTGGAATGAGTTAAAAAGACCTGTTCTATAGCATTTATGAGACAATCTTCGCTTCTGCAGCTAGCCTACAGTGAGTCGAGTTTGGCTTGTAACATCACAAAACTTCGTTCTGTACAATGTCTGAAAAGCAGGTGATGACAAAGGGCGGGCATGAGAAGTTAAGGAATGCAACCCAGGAGTGTATTTAGGTATTAATAGCTGGAACATGTTTATACCTGTGCATCAGTACCTTACTAGAATAGCTAGTTGAGTGGAACTTTGGATTCCATACAGTCATTGTTATGAAGTGTAAAGATTGTTTTCTCAGTCTTGGCATATCAGGGCAAGTGATTATATACTGACAATGTGCATTAATTCTGATATGGCAGAACATTTTTAGTTAACTATAGGTGCTTATGTTTCATGCTGCAGGATGCTGGAATGATTGTCTTGTCAGACTTGGCTGTTGTGACCAGACCATGTTTGAGACGGCATCCGAGGATTCAGTACCATTTCGATTCATTTCCTATCAGACATCTTGTTGGAGCAGGTCTATTGAGTGTTGTTTTCTTGTCTTGGCAGTAATGCTGAATGAATTATTATTTTATGATTATTCTTGAAATTTGATATCGCCCTTCTTCCGACATCTTTTGCTCAGAAGTGCACACGTCTCGACGGCCCAATTGCAGTTGTATTGCAGAGCAATTGTGCGCGAAGGACTTGCTCAAAGTCCCTACACAGTACTCAGTGACTGACTCCTCGGGCGAGGGTTGAACCCGTTCACTCAGTGCACACTGACGAACCCGCTCATTCAGCGCACACCGAGTGTTATGGGCCGAACACTCTAACCAATCAGCCACCGTCTCACACAATGCGTACGTGATGATGATTTCATGCACAATGTGTAATTGTGTATGCAAGTGTACAAATGAGTTAAACAGCTATTACGAATGCATGCATAGTGTGCTTTGCATAATTAATATGTTAAGAAGATAATCATGCATGATCAGTTTGATTTTGGCAACCGAGCTCGAATTATGATATATTGAAAAAAAGATTGTGCTCAGATTGTTTATCAATACATCAACCACTACTACTGCTGGAAATGGCCTTTTTGCATCTTGTTCACTGAGTAGAGATTGTTATTATGCTTAGTGTACTGTCCAACATCTTCATTGTGTTGTTCTCAATAGGCCTAAACTACTACTTACTGAATAAGAAACCTTGATTTACACATTATCTCAGAAGACAATTGTGTGATGGCTCAATTAAAATTTACCATTCTGTTGTTGATTAATCTCCTTCCGAATCTTCTGTAGCAATGCCTGGACCGTTTCCCATGGCAGAAGCAAGCATGGGGTCCAAATCAAAGGTTCTTTTGAAAACTGTTGAACGAACAACAAGAGGTGAAGCAGTGCCTGTCTTACACCGCTCATTCTTTCCAGAGTCATGGCTCTGGCAACTTGCTTCAGTTGGGTAAATGTTGAACCTTATTTCATTGTTTTATTTTGGCACTTTGGTAATTAATTAGAATAAAGACCATTTTTGAGGCATAAAATATTTTTGCTAAAGATTATAATAACCATCCTTATTTGGGTGTTTCAAAACAATACAACCGAAATTTGATATTGTCCTTCTTACAATCAGCTCAGAAGTGCACACGCCTCGACGACACAACTGCAGTTGTAATGCAGAGCGATTGTGCGTGAAGGACCTGTCAAGGTGCCTACACAGTGCTCCTCGGATGAGGGTCGAACCCGCACACTCAGTGCACACTCAGCGCTACGGGCCGACCGCTCTAACCGATTGGCAACGGTACCAATTAATTGGACCACTTGGCCTGTAAAGCGATGAGTATGCGTTCAAACCTCACTCAGAGGCAGTTACTGTGTAGAAATCTTGGGCAAGTCTTAATCACTCACAGTTGTAATATGCCATTGATGTTCTGTCACATAGTTGTGTACACCTCTGAACATACATACATGCACGCATACATACATACATTTATACGTATGTACATACATACATTGGAAGGAGGACCATCCATCAAATACAGTCGTATTGAATTCTGTTGTGTCAATCTGCATTACTGTGGTATAAGACACATTCATTACAATCAGTCAGATTGCAAATTAAACACTGCTCGATTGTTTCAAGATCTTTTTGTTTTTGCTCAGGCTACCTTCATTTATTTTGGTTCTGAGGAAATGTTTATAGCCAGAATTGTTAATGCCTAGTTATAATTATTATTTTGCTGGAACATTATCAGTATTTTAAATTTGTAGTAGTGGAAATTTATTTTGTCAAATGCTTTTCAAAGCACTGCTCCGACCTGTTTATATTGCAGTGATTCTGGGACTGATGACATTAACTTGAATCTTCCTCACACTATTACCGAATGGGTTGGAAATGGATTCTGCACCAATGTTCAGTCTGGTCTTGGAGTGGCATCGCCATTTTCCATCAATGCTTTCCAGCCTTTCTTCTTGTCGTTCACTCTTCCATATTCGATGATTCGTGGTGAGAGAGTTGGCATACCGGTCTCTGTCTTCAACTACATGAATCAGTGCTTAAAGGTTGGTATATTCAGTGATGCTATAAAAATATTGGTAAAATATGGGGGTCGGTTGAAGGTCATTTTAGCTAAAAACTTTTTTCACCAGTGAAAATCAGATACAGATAAACAAATGACTAGATTCAGGAAATGTCATGTAATTCACTGTGTCAAAACATCTTTATACAATTTTAGAATAAGCTACTGGTAACTGTAAACGAAAAAATTTAGGAATTATTCAGAAGTAAAATCCAATGCATGAAATGGAACCTGTTAATTAAGGAAATGCACATGAGAAAGTCTTTATGCTTTCAAGTAACATATGCCAGATATCTCTTTATTGTGCTTGCTGTCTCAGGTCTTTGACTCATATAATAATACTTATACTAGTGCTGTCATGCACTTTGGAGATAAGTTAGGGTGTTGAGAATGTGCTTTTTATTTTATTGTTTGTTCTGAATACATTTATATGCAGATACATGAATCTTTTGTTGCTAATGTTAACTTGATGTTTATCCCATTACCAGCCTAATCTGCTGTTAAAAATGAAATGAGAACGTCTCCTCTGCTTCATAGATGATGCATTGCCATTGGTTGGTAGACACAAAAAACTTTCTTTCACTGTGGCTCATAATATTTCCCGTCGTGAAATAAAATATTTCACTTTTTGTAATGCATCTCTGTAGGGGTGACATGAAATTTACTCGTACTGTTTTCTTTTATAATAGGGTGACAATATAAACATTAAGAGGTTGTGTGTTTGCTAAAGGTTACACTGCATCTGCACAAGAGCACTGCATTTGAACTGAACAGCGAATCTCCCATTAAAGAACTTCGTGTCTGTGGACATCAGACAGAAACGCACACATACTATATTGTTCTGCGTGAGCTTGGGGATGTCAACTTCACTGTCAAAGTGAGTAGGCCTTCTCTGCTTTAGAGATGGAGCTTTATATGAGAATCTGTTGGCTAGGCTCTCCATATGTATGGTATCCTGTTATTGGTGACTCTTCTAGTAAGCTGTTAGTTGAGCTATGTATGCATGAGATTGGTTATTTGATCTTATTGACTTATTGTAACATCATTTAGATTAGTTGAAGCAGCACCTCCGAATAGGAATCTTGAAAATTGTCTGAAATAGATAAAAATTAATGATAGATTTGGCTTGGGCCAGCAAGGACTATATTCAACCATCGTAATCCCTCATTTGATCATGATTAAGGTATGTCCAGGATCCTGCTGAAGAAATTGCTTATCATTGTAATTTATCATTTGTTTTTATTTTTAGCATCAACTGCAAATATTTTTACATAAGGTTGCATTCATTCTGTGCTAAGTTCTATGTTCAACGACCATTGAAAAGTCCTTTGACATTCATTGTTATAACTCCAGTAGCATGCTTTGCGCTGCTGCCTGAAATCCTTACAGCAGTGATCTGGTACGGCTTGGAGATTAGAAGAATTTGTTTTCATTTCCCGATACCTGTTGAATTTTTTTATCTGTTAGGCCTCTTCACTTGCTGCTGATGACCTCGAGACGAACTCAATTGAGCAGCGAGAAATCATGACGGCAGAAGACATTGTGACAAGGAAGTTGCTGGTTGAGGTATTAATTTTAAAATTATATCCAATGAAATTGAATCACAGATGTCCATTTTTGGAAGGATAGCGTTCTTAATTAGTTTGATGATTTTATCTTTCAATTAAACAAGGGCAAGCTTTGATAAATTATGATAGGCGATGCAATGCAGCGTTAAGCCCATATGTGTTTTGCTTCTTGTTGCCATAGAAGATTGGGCACATAGCAAAGCATTTGATACTGTAATGACAAGAGTGTATTAAAAGGAACTGGAAGTTATATAGTTAACAGCATTGTACGCTTTAACAAACAAGAGTGTATCAAAAGGAACTGGAGATTAGATAGTTAACAAAGCATTTTACACTTTAACAAACAATAGTGTACTGAAATTGACTGGAAAACCAATGCAGCTTGTCGTTAAAGTGTCTTTCTCATTATAGAGCTTAGATGATTATACTTAAATTCAATATTATTAAATGTAGCATTTCATGTTATTTCTACAATTTTAACAGCAATATGTTATCGTTTAGGCTGAAGGAAAAGAGGAAGAGCAAACAAAGAGTGCATTTATCTGTGCACCGGGTAAGAAACATTGGCTTTTGCTTTGTGCAACACATCGTCACAATTTCATCAGAATATTAATTGAAAGTCTTCTTTTTTGGAATAATGAGGAATCATGTAGTACCTTGAATTAAATCCTATGCCAATTCAACAGTGTTTGTGTTTCAGAGTTACTGCAAAACGGAACATGCTTTCCTTCAATTAGTATTTGTTAATAATATTTTTTTATTCAGTTCAAATTTTATCATGACAAGTCGTGCTCGAAAGCGCGCGCACGTCTGCAGTTGCATTGCAGAGCTATTATTGCATGCAAAGGACTTGCTCAAAGTCCCTACACAGTGACGCCCCAGACGAGGGTCGAACCTGCTTACTCAGCGCACACTGAGTGTTATGGGCCGACTGTTCTAACCAATCGACCATCATGCTACACAATATGTAATATGTAAAGGTAGGATTTGTTTGAATGCTTTTGTATGCCATACTGTTTATTTCTGGCTAACGTCATGAGTAGTCCCTCCCTAAAGTATTGTGAATGAAACATATTTAGTCTCTGGTATTATTAGTTGAATGTTAAGCATTTTATGATTTTAGCTGAAGGATCGTTTTCTATTGGTTTGCCTGATGGATTGGTGGATGACTCTGTGAGATCATTTACTAGCGTCATTGGTAAGAGACATATTTGATATATAATAAAAGAAATAAGATTCAGGCATGAATATCTCTTTCCTGAAGTAAATACAACCACTGGGTTATTATGATCATTTGAAATCTTTGACAAGATGCAATAATTAAGGTCATAACTGTCTCAGTGGGCTTTGAACTCCAGCTCTATTGATGTTGACATTGCTTTGTACATTTTGTTTCTGTAGTTTATTTATACAGCCTGATAGATTTTTTGTCATGAATGCAGAACTTTTGCATGGTATTCTTTACACAAGTGCCATTGAACCGTAGTGGGAAGAACAGTCGGATGAAAGATAATTTCACACTACCCCATAAGTTAAGGACCCACATGCTAGTGGTAGCATTAGTTAAATTCAATGTAGGATGCGATGGGCACTTGCATGACGACTGAAAAGTTAAATTTGACTCATGTAATAACTTGTGATCATCCGTTAACCCTAACCCCTCCAATTATCATATCAAATGCATTAAAATTGGCGCTCACATCGGCTTCAGGAGTGGTAAGGGTTAAAACTATATTTGTAATCATACTGCATTCTTGTCAAATTGAATTCAATAAATAAGATTATAATTATTGTTCTTTCTGTAGGTGATGTTATGGGGCCAACTCTTACTGGCTTGGAGTCACTGCTTGCACTTCCAACTGGGTGTGGAGAACAGAATATGCTCAAGTTTTCACCAAACATTTTCATTATGCAGTATCTACAGAAAACGAATAGCTTGACTGAAGATATTAAAGCCAAGGCTATTGAATTTCTTCGAACAGGTGAACAATTAAAGCGTTTTGTTTTGTTCAAATGCCTGCATCAGTGTTCTTTGTTGTATGCCAGTTAACTTCAGTAGCACATTAGCATTATTGAGCTGCTTTAATTTCCCAGTCAATTTTAGTAAACTCTCAGCATTGAGGTATTTTTGCTGGTAAGTAGTCTTAGCCGTTGTGGCTGCTACATTGAGAATGTCCATCCCATTTGATGTCTGGAATATACGACCTTGTACGACGTCTACCACAAGGAATTTCGTTTTAGTGGAGATCGCCCGATATTGGTCATTGGAGTGACCTTGACCATTAGTTACTGATGGTGCTTCCTTCTACCAAACGACACGCTTGATTAACGATAACCTGTTGCCTTAGCGAATTAAGTCGAAAGGAGTCATCTGTCTACGAATGATGGAATGTTCAGCTGCAGTATCATCGTGTGCTGCATTTGCTGTAACCTGTCATTACAGAGCAAGCAACATACGATGATTCTGCTGCCACCATAACAATATCGATTTAACTTGATCCAGTGATTCTGAACATGACACCATTTTACAGGGAATTGGTTGGTCGGACTTCAGTGTGTGTGTGTGTGTGTGTGTGTGTGTGTGTGTGTGTGAGCTCTCAACTTTTGATGCTTCTAGTTTGAAATTTTACTGTGCTTTATTTTACTAATTGGTGTAATTGAATTGTATTGTAATTTTACATACTACATTCTTTATGGCATTTGACATCTTACAGACTTGCACAGAAAGAGCTTTGACTGGCGGTATATGAGTGTTCAACTGTAATTATGAAATTCCACTTTCCCTTGTGGCTATTAATGTTCCCTTTTAGAAGATGATTTTATTTGTGTTATGTAGGTTATCAGCGTGAGTTGACATATCGTCATAGGGATGGGTCCTACAGTGCATTTGGTGAATCTGACGGTGAAGGTAGCATTTGGTTAACAGCTTTCGTTGTGAAATCATTTGCTGAGGCTCAGCCTTTCATCTACATTGATCAAAAGGATCTTCAGAAAAGCATTAAATGGATCACATCAATTCAGCTGGAAAATGGATGCTTTCCACAGGCATGTTTTTGGACTTATATTTTGTGCTTAGTTTATGCTGATATCAAGAGGCTTCATATAACGAGGTCATACTGGCATTGGGATTCACTGAATATGGTACAGAACTTATGGATCATAATGCGGGGTACTGTTGCATAACAAATCATTATTAGTTTCTGCCAAAATAAATGTGCTTTGAAGTACATGCTTCCAGTACTTGCATTAGACAGTTCATATGGTTTAATCTTTCTTTAGTTACTGTTCTTTCGTTCGGTCTTTCATTCATTCATTCAATTATTCTAAGCATTTAGGAAACACCTCTACAAGAACTTACTCAGGAGCATTCCCAACCCAGTCATGACTAAAGAAAAAAAACATTTGTGTGATTTTTGTAAAAATCTGCTGGTTGGACCACAGTAAAGAGTGAACCTCAAGTGGGAGGTCATTCCAGATGAAAGGGCCCACAATCGAAAAAACATCGCATTGTCTAATAGCTGAACTAGAAACTCGCCCCTTGTCGCAGAGCGAAGCAACTGGTGCAATGTGATATCAGTCACTGGGCAGCAAAGGATAGGATTGGAGGACAACGAAGAACATAATGCAAAAACCAGAGCAGCAATGAGGTATGAAATCCGCTGGACCATTGATACTGACATGTACCAAGAACAAAATGCTACTAACTTAATGACATTGTTTTAGACTCACCAGGTAAATGATCTTTGTGTTTGTTTGAAAACTTTACATTATTTGGACAGTGTTGCAATCCTGATGGCTTATGTAAAGCTTACTGTTCTGCAGTCGATTTGTATTTAGTGCAGAGCACAAATTCATAGAACAAGTGTCGCAGAAGTTAATCTGTAAAGAAATTAATCTGTAAAGATGAAAGTTTTCACTTTTCTGAAACAGGTTGGTCGAGTTCTGCATAAAGAAATGAAGGGTGGAATGGCTGGAAATGATGACAATTTTGCTGCTCTCACGGCTTACGTTTTGATCGCTCTTTTGGAAGCAGGACTTAAACCTCAGGTAGTTTCACTACTTATCCAATCGTACTATTTCCTCTGTTATTTTTTATCTCTGTTTTGTTTTTTTTTGGATGTCTGAATTCTTATTTATTTTACAAATTAATTACTAAATAGTACCTTCTATTAGCCTGTTAAAAGAACTGATGTTGGAATTATTAACTACATTTAACATCCTCCTACAGATTGCTTTTATAAGGTTTGTGGAAGCCTTATATAGATGTTCTGTTGAACATGCAATTACAGTTGTGAAAATTGTCATCTTAATATTCCTCTGAAGAAACATTAAAGATATTTATTTTGTTTCTTTTCATTGAAACAGGATCCTGTCATTTTGCGAGGAGTTGAGTGCTTGGAAATACAGCAAGTACCGATATCGGATAGGTACACCCAGTCCCTCATGGCTTATGCATACACGATGTGGAACCGCAATGAAACCAAGCGAGCTGAAATTATGGAAGTCTTGGCAGCAAAAGCCTTAGAAGCTGGTAAGATGTGGTTGACTGCTAAATGTTTTAGTGTAGTTTGGAAAATGATTTTTTATAAGGACTTTTTGTGTTTGCAGCAAGTCTCAAGCACTCCATGCCTTCACTCTCAATTCCTGAATGATGCTTGTTCCTGTTCAGAGCATAATCAGCGGTGGCATTAAATGCACTCAGTTTTTGTGCACCCAGTTTTTGTGATATAAATGTATCAGTGGTTTTTTTTAAATAGATACCTATAGGTGTTTCCTAGCTTCTCCCTTGGACAGTTTCATGAACACTCGAAGTCTGTATTGACATTATGGAATAGAACATTGCAATACAATAAAATTATGTGGAAAGGTGATTTAACTGGTTTGGATCTCCTTTTATGGGCTTGTTCTTGAAGTGGAATTTTATGAAAGTCAAATTACAATTGGGCCAATTGCAATTACTGGTGAAATGTTTCTGAGTCCTTGTTACATATACAGATGCATACACATATGATTATGTAGGTTATAGAAGCATATATATGTACATTTATTCATAGATTCATGTTACATATCCAACTGTGTTGTTCTGTGTTTGCACCGAGCATGAGTGTCAGTTTTTTTAATTAAGCTAATTAACATTATTGTCAGATGGAATGAAGCACTGGAATATGCCAAACGATTCTTCTTCATCTCCGGCTGCGACAGAGATGACGTCCTACGTTCTGCTTGCTATGTTACACAATGCTAAGGAGGAAGTAGTCGGTGAAGCCACTCCAGTTGTACGCTGGCTGTCCACTCAGAGAAATGGCCGTGGTGGATTTTCGTCTACACAGGTCAGTCTATGGACAGATAATTCAAATATGGCATATTTCATGTTTTCGTTTTACAGCATGTCACTGCAATTTGTACAAGCTGTATTGGACTTATGATTCCTGAAGGCATTAATAGTATCTACCAATTACTAAGCTAATAATGATCTGTAATTGAATTTGAAACATTCCTGTATGAGTTCTAAAAAAAGTTGGATCATACACTGTAGGGATTTTTAACAGATGGGGGAAGTAGCTATTGAATACAATGGGTTGTTGTCTGTGATTGTATTTATACATTGATTCAATAGTTTGGTAAGTAGTCATCAGCCAGTTAATGACCTAGGTCATTATAGGGTGTCTGCTGAACTGGCTTGAGAGAGTGAAATACTTACATTGTACATACAAAAAGGAGATGTGATGGGATGTGGGAATTACAGAGGAATAAAATGTCTCGAAGTTTGAATAAAGGCGTATGAAAAGGTGTTCGAGAGACGTCTTGGAGAAAGGGTTGAGCTACATGACAACCAGTTCGGTTTCAGATCGAGTAGAGGTACAATGGATGAGGTGTTCAAACTGAGACGGGTATAGAAGAAGATATTGGAAGGAAACATCACAAGATACTGAACTTTTGTTGATCTGCAAACTGAGCATTATACCTTTAGCAAAATGTCGGTCTGTGTTGTGTTGCAGGACACGGTGCTGGCCTTGCAAGCGCTTGCACAATTTGCTGCGCTGACACACAGAGACGACCTTGATGCACGAGTGATGCTAACTGGCACTGCTTGGAACCACAATGTCTCTGTCACGAACGAGAATCGTCTTTTGCTGCAGAAACAGGAAGGACAGACTTTGCCTTCAACGCTAAAGTATGCTGTCTCGGGAACTGGATGCGTGCTTTTGCAGGTATGCAGGAATTGATATATTAATACATTCTCCCCAAGGCTTTGCTATGCTATCATATTGCCTCTTAGTATATTTCAAATTCAGTTAAAAATTGTGGAATTCTACACGAAATTTTTATGAATTGAATATTCTTACAAAACAAATGTGTGACTATTTTACGATGTAATGTTTTAGGGTATGTGTGAATTTTTAATTGGATGTTGTTTGTAGGCTTCTGTAAAGTACAACATATTAGATTACCAGAAGGAACAGGAAACTGCTTTCCAGTTGAAAGTTGATGTACATCGGAACAAGAGCAACAACTGCAAGGAACGAAGCCTGAAGATTTGCACTAGGTACAGAAATTCAAATTCTAATGTTAACAGAAATCTTAATGATTGACCTCTCTGTTTGATTACCGGTATGTCTTTGGTCAATCAATCAATCAAAAATACTTGATATAGCACCCCAGAAAGATATATACTTAGAGGTGCTCAAATATTCTGGTTCCTTTTTCCAGATTATCGACTCATATTCTTTGTTCAATGCTGTGATTTCTAAATATTATTTTTCTTCTGGTTTATCGTAATTAATTGTGTGTTGTGCATATTTGTACTAACATATTGTGTTCCTAACCTATACTGAATGAAGAATCTCCGTGATGGTTCGACTAAATGTCTCTTTTGGAGAAACTAACATATTCTCACATCTCTTGTCCCTGCACTTTTCTTCCCTTATCTCCCCATCACCTGCCTCTTTGCTCGCTTGTGTGTCTGTGTGATTCTACCTGAACAATTGCAGATGAACTGCTTTGTTTTAATCAATGCACTGTGGCTTATTTTGAATGTGACAGACATTTCAAAGTCATATGTAAGCAGATAATTGTAGAAATCCTTATTATTTGAACTCTCCTCAAGTTAGAAACAGTATATATATTGAGTCTTCTGTTTGGATTTCATGAAAATGTCAGAGCTTTTTGAAGAAAAGGATTTGAAGTCTGAAATTTGTGCCATTTAGCATTTTTCTTTGGCATCAACTATAATCAAACTATTGTCATTGTGTTTTAAGTTACAATGGTGTGGATAATGCATCCAACATGGCAGTGATTGCTGTCAAGATGGTATCAGGATGGATTCCAGACAAAGATTCAATCAAGAAGGTATGATTTTTTTCATTTTCAGTTATATCTTGTGAGCATTATTATTTTGTTCAATACAGCATAAAAATAGGACTGATGTTAGCTTTGATCTCTTCTGTGAATGTATTTGTTGCTCAAAAGAACCGTTTTACTTAAACCTCACGATCGTGTATGAATTCTAATTCATTCATTCATTTAAAAAATGTTTAGAGCACCTTTTTAAGAGACCTACTCAGAGGCACAATGGCCTCAATGGCATTATTAATATCAGTACGAGCAGAACTTGGTGTTTAGGAACATAATTAATTTGCCTAGTTACTGAGCAGCATCCAATACTGTGAGGATGATAGAGTGCAATACTGTAGCTGATGACAAGGCCTTGTTAAAGTAATTAGGCAATTACGCAATTAGGAAACTCACAAAAGTAATGAAAATTTATAATGCAACAATCTGTATGAGAATTGTGATTGTTTCAGCTTTCAAATCATGTTGGTCTGCGGTTGAAAAGATTCGAGATCGAGAAGAGCATTGTTCACTTTTACTTTGAGGAGGTGTGTATGCATATCACATCAATACAATAATTGCAGTACTCAGTTAATGTTTTTGTCCATGTTGAGCCCAATCATATATATGTAATCTGTGTTTGTAGTGATTTTAAATATGAACACATTCTTGACAGTCTGACAGACATGGTGATAATGCAGTGGGTTTGTCAGTAAGCAACTCACTCTTGATTATTTACGTGAAGTAATCATCAAAGCCATCATCTAACAGTAGCTTTGATTAACCAATTAGCAAGCAGCGTTATTGATTATGTCTTACGTTTTACTATGCTCTGGTTGTTAAAGGTTTAACAGTTTGGTTCACGTCAGCTACATGGTATGTGAAAGTTAGCAAACGTTTCAGGATATACATTAATACAGTAATGGCTGTTACAGACAATTGCTGCATGCCAATGATTGATTGTAAACATATGTAATTAGTGATGCATAATAAAGACAAAGTTGTAAGACTACTATTTAAAGAGCTATGTTTTAGAGTAGTCAGTCACAAGTATGAACTGTATAGCCTACATTTCTATTGGTAACATGTCTTCGACGTGTATTTGTAGCTTGACAAAACTCAGAGATGCTTTACGTTTCTTGTGCATCAAAACATCGTAGTTTCAAAGACAAAACCAGTTCTCGTTCACGTCTATGATTACTACAAACCAAGTGAGTATGTAGAGGAAAAGTCTGATCTCATCTGTTGACATAATTTTATTGCACTGTGAGTTGTTTGCTGATGATTCGAATGCTTTTTTTCTTGCACAAGTCCCACAAAAACTTATGAATCTCGATCTACCGCTTGTAGGTGACTTGTTTAAAGCAAACAGGCTTTCTGTAAAGTTAAGTAAAACATCCTTTATCCCTTTTATTTTCACAGGAAAATTCCTCCCATGCAAACACTCCGAATATGACCCACGACTATAGTCTTCAATGAGAATTACATTGCTAGTCTGCCTCTTGCTATAATTCATCAGATTAAATAGGAAAGGGAGGTTGCGAGATGGAGGCCTTCAGAGATGTTGCATTCAAATGTTAGTGAATGATGAGCTGTTGAGCATTGCAGCTTCTTGTGAGTGAGTCTTTGTATATTTATTTTCTAATTTAATTTTTTAGGTTTGTCCGCATATGATGATTATTCCATAACTACTACATGTGGAACAAAGGAAGAGATTATGGACGAAGGAAATGAACCGGTTCATGGGAACAACATGACTCAGATGAGATTACCAGTAGAAAGACTTCCAGGGTTTGGAACGACAAAAAAGATTACAAGGGAAGATGACCATTTAGAATCGCACAACTCGACCCAAACTAGAGCGCCAAAAGTAAAGCCTCCGAAAATTTTGCAATTGAAAGAAAAGACTAATGTGAGACATTGTTATTAAGTTTTGCACTTTATCTTCAAAGTGTGACAAAGGGTTTCAAAAGTTGCAATGTTGAAGTTTTCCAAGCAGAATACCATTAAAATAAATTAATAACAGGCAGAAACTAGCGAATACAGGTGATTGAATTGCGTCAATTTAATGGGCGTTCTAAGAACGGTGAGATTTGATAATACACTCAAATGTGTCATGATAGTTCTGTATGAAAGTTTAAATCTTGTATATACAGTTTAATATTTTATATATAAAATTTATGTTTGTGAGTGGTATTTATGCAAAGTATTTTTTTATATATAACATATGTAGGCCTAATTATGTATATTTGTGTGTGGTGTTTATGCAAAACATGCACAATTAACATTTCACCAAAATAATATTGATACCTGTGTGATAGGTGATTACTGTTAAGAAGAAAATTTTTAGTATTTGTACTCTTACAGTTTCTTTTATTAATGAATTTTATAATATGTCTTGTTTTTAGAAGACTATTCATTCAAAATGTCCGACATGTGAATGGAAACACTTGAATGAAGTAAACAGAAAATTCTGCGGCACACCTCATGGTCAGTAGATGACTGGAAGAAGGTGATGAGAGGATCTATTCAATCTGAGAATTTATGTAGCACTTCTTTAAGAGACCAAATCCCAGCCACAGGTGAAGAAGTGAGATTTTAGGGATTTATAAAGGCAGGCTGTTTTCTGAGGCAGTCATAGCTTGTTTAGTGGAAGGCCATTCCAGATGAATGGCCCCACAGTTGAAAAGACCCAGCGCTGTATATAAATGCAGGCGAGTTTAGCCAAGCAGCTAGTGGGAGGCCGTTTCAGATAGAGAACCCCACTTTCTAAAAAGCATAACACTAAGTGTGAGCTTGTTGGATCAAAGCTACCCTTTGCTGAAGGGCAAAGGGTCAGACAAGGATCAAGGTCGACAAAGGAGAGTTGTGAGATTTCCTTTAAAGGGCTTTGGTTTCAGTTCTGCTCATAGTTGACCAAATAAAGCTTGTAATGGCCGTTTCTCATCAGAAGTTGTGATGATTAAGGGGTGATAATAGCAGCAGTTAAACCATTGTTACAAGGACCTAAGTATAAATTCCTGGATTGTCTGATAGAAAGTTCTCGAGTATGATCCGATTGCTTTGTTGATTGTGTACTTGTAATTACTTTAAAGGATTTTGTCTTTTTTTAATGTATTTATAGTATATGAAGCGGTGGTCGTCAATCAGACAAGCTTGAATGTGTTGAATGCAATGCATTCCAATGTTGAAATTAACAAGACGATCAGCTACCGTTTGGCACCCAAATGTGTCAGTAAATGTGCTGTGCTCAAAAAAGGTGTGTGAAAACCTCAGAAGTTATATGGAAATGATTAAACATGTGTATGACATACCAGGTAAATAATTTAGCTGCCTTAGAGATGAAGGGCATTGACTAGAGTGATAGTGTAATGAATGCTACATTCTTACTCTTTATCATTTGCTATTGAAAAACCAATTGTGTCTCTATGTGACATTTTTTCGTTCTTGTAAATTGGCAGGTGTCACATAATAGAGTATCCCCTAAAATTATATCCGCTTTAGAAATGGCTTGACAACAGCATCACCGCTAAAGGACATGCCATAGGAGAAGGCTGTGTATTGTTATATTTTGTCTGTTCTTGCAAAATAAACCATGATTTACACTCAATTTTGGTGACTGTACAATGAGGTACTATCTACTATTCCTTTGTCTACTGATCCGTCATCAGATGATGTTGTAGACCTACATGATCATAAACCTAGAAAATACAGAAAAATAATTATATTAGTAGTTGTAAAGAGACTTCATTTCTTCTTGTAATACTTTTTCCATTGTCATCTGGCACTTAGGTGAGATTATCTTTCAACGGGCAGGCACCCTGAGTCGAAGACCAGCGAGCAAAGATTGGCCAAGCATAAACAATACTTTATGAACTCTTTTCATGACTGTAGGGATACTTTCTATTGTGGATGAAGAGATATTTCACTGTAATTAATCATGTAATTACCTGATTGTGACTTGGTTTTGGTCCAGCATCTTTTAATGCCTTATGCATTATACACTGGCACTATACAAGTTACTAGTTAGAATGGTTGCCTTATACACCAGCACTGTATCATGTCAATGAACAGACTGTTCTAGAGTCCTGAATTCTTTACTTGACACAGGTACACAAGTGGTGATCATGCTGCCAAAGCCAATTCACAAGAACAAGAAAAATGTGCTGCTGAAGATCGACACCAATGTTGCAGTTGTGGAAAGATCTAAAATCGATTTGATAGCCGCAGCTCAGAATACCACCATCTGTCCGTAGAGACCATTTGATTCTCGACGAATTTCATGACAAATTTGTCGACTGAACATACATTGTGTATCTTGTGTACATTTCTGCTATTGATGATACATGTATAACATTGTATATGACATTGGATAAGAGGACATTACAGAATTCACGGGACTGAATGATGTAATGCAGTATTGAGAGTAATTCCCTGTGTTGATATTATTCAAGTTAGCAAGCAATTAGAAACATTTCTCTAAGAAACGTTGCCTTGCTGCAAGAATTAATCAGAATTATGTAATAGACTTGTTTGTGTGTGGATTTTTTTCATAAGCATCTTTACTTTTTCAGAAAAGCTGTTAGAGAACTGGTTAGTTTCATAGTAATCATAATGACAGTAATAGTAGTAGCAATAACTAAAATAATAATATGTCACTACATTTTTACTATAAGTTATTTTAAACTATAAAGTTTTTTGCTTTGGGTTGAAAACAATAACTTATGACCAGTAATGCTATGTAGTAATGATAATAATTTAGGTATGTTGTCCTGTCTTCAGCTTTATTATATTATAAACCTCTGTGTAATAAATAATGTGGGGTGAAAAATGCAGTTGATTCTAGAGCAGACTTCATGAGTTGAATGTTTGCATACAAGAACCAGGTTACGAATGCTTTTGCCATGACACAGTACCAGGGTAGGAAGTTTTGAAGAGGTTTGGAGTGGAAAATGGGATATGTGGTGAGTAGAGAGATGTAATGGAAGAATTGTCTGATTCAGAAGGTGATCGTTTCATAGTCGAGTTTTAGCGGTATTGTATATGGTTCAATCAACCAATCGATCGATCAATGTGAGCTTAATATAGTGCCCCTTCAAGATATCTACTCAAAGGCACTAACTCCTATAGCACCAGAGGTTCGGTTGGAGAAATAGATGAGCTTAATGGGGCAGAAAGAGTTAGATAAGAGAGTTTAATCGAAGTGACAGCGGAAGTTAGGGATGCAGAACAGGTCATGCATTTGGAATAAGCAGGTTGGGGGTGTGATTAGAGAAGGAGAGGTGTGAGTGCATTACCATAACTACACACAGACAAGTTCGAGGTAAAAGTGAGAGGAGTTGGTGATTTACTATATGGAAGAGTCGAGTACAGAGGCGATTTCACAGAGCTTTGCGTTCAATAATTTTGGGGTCCCCATCTGAACTCGTAGATTAATAGTATCAGACTCTGAAGGTGTTTGGCCTATCACGTGTAAAATCACATAAAGTTGTGCTTGAAGGCAATTTTTTGAGTGTTATTGACACTGTAATTTTGATTAGTTAGTTATGTTCCTATTTTCGAGGAATGTGAAATTATGATAGTTTGATTTTAATTAGAAACATTGCAAGATGATGTTTATGTGTAGCCTACATACGTACAGTCAGCCTATTCGTTTGTTGCAATGCCGTGAAGCAATGTTGTACTATTATTCTATCCAGATTCTGGAGGACTTTTTTCAAATCGAATCAGTGTTACTTTCTTAAAAACTAGTCCCAAAATTAATAGAAATAAAGGAGATTGTTTAAGTTCAAAAACATGCAAATACAGAATTTAAATTTGTTCACCACTTACTCATCCCACTGTAGTGCAGTGCTTTCTTATATCATTTGAACTTAGCAAAATTATCAATTTGTTGGTCAAACTTTGCCTTCGTAGTTCAGCTGAGGCAAAGGATAACCAGGACAATAACTGAATTTAAATAATCATGTCTTGTCCTCTGTTCAGTGTTGTTTTATTTTAAAAGTCCAAATAACACCAGAAACAAATATAATAAATGGTGAAATTCGGCTGGTTTCTGGAGCACAATGCTTGAGCCCAATAATAGGCCAGTGCAGGATATAGTTGGCGTTATGCCAACTATATCCTGCACTGTATTTTCTGTGTTCCAATCAGGTGAGAAATTTCCACTTAATTGTGTAAATGGTTTTGTAGTTATTTTCTTCTTAATTATATAATTGTACATCTGGGATTTATGTTTGTAT
Source organism: Bimastos eiseni (assembly GCA_959347315.1). Classification (NCBI taxonomy): domain Eukaryota; kingdom Metazoa; phylum Annelida; class Clitellata; order Crassiclitellata; family Lumbricidae; genus Bimastos; species Bimastos eiseni. The sequence goes on along the minus strand of OY365814.1, from coordinate 24,695,397 downwards.
ATATACATTAATATATATAGATATAGTTAAGTGAATTCCAGCGTTTCCCAACGTTTCCAGTGTTGCACAACTGATCAAACCCAACCACCCCACCCGTTCCCTCCTTTACAGTTTCAGTTTTCTGATGTCATCATTATATTTGCCTGTAGACTAGTATGCTTTATGGATATTCTTAAGCTTTACTTTGATCTTGTTCTATTTGTTGTTCTCTTGGCATTGCACGATCTTCAGTTATTCTTGAATTTGATTACCACATTCAGGCTTCCTCTGCTTCAACTATTTGATTTTTTTTCATTAACATCCACTTCTTCCATACCTTCAACATCATTGGCATGTTATCCAAGGCTCTTGCTGTCCACTGTAAAGTCATGTTCGTCATCATTCCCAAATTTCTGCTCAGCAAAGGTAATTTCAACCTCCTCGCCTGAAGCAGCCTTCAATTCATCATCCATTGCTTGTAGTGCTTCAAGGAGGCTGTCATCGTGCAATGTTAGGTCCTCAGTTCCTGCAGTTGCTATATTAGATACTGTCAATCCTTCTCTCGATGTAGTGAGGGATGTAGGGCCGTCTGCTTCGTATTTATCAAAGACCGGTGAAGTGTATTGAGGGTTGTAGAGGGTTTCCTCATCCATTGGTTTCTGGATGTCAATGTCATCCATATGTCTTATCATTTCAGTATTCTGGAACTCTACAGCATGCATGCTGGCCTTGTTGGTCTCTGCCACAGCATTCATGTTGGCTTTGTTGGTTTCTCTGACGACAAGGTATTTGTTTTCCTCAAACTTTCTTTTTGCCATTTCCATCAGTCGGCTTCGAAACAGGTAGTTGGTTTCAGCAGGAGGACTGGAGTCCTTGGATAATTGCACTACAAGTGTAAGACAAGTCTCTGAAATACATGAGTAAGCAACCCACACCAATGTGTATCACAAAACTCAGTGACCTACATGCAAACTGTGCATTATCATTAATGGAATTTGCAAATATTGGATATGTATCCAGATATTTATTCTTTTATGAACTTATGCCAGGCCATGAAATCAAAGACACTTAGAGAACATTTAGTTTAGTATGTATAGTTGGCTATTAATTGGCCACTAGAATGATTGCTCATAATCATTAATGTACTATAACATTTAATAGCTATATGATTAAAGAGTTACTGAACCAAAGATCACCCAACAGGCCAGTTGATTTTTGTGGGTATCCAATTTGACCTGTTATGTAGGCACTTTACACAAGTAAATGCATCATACAAAGCCTAAACCCAGAGGCTTCAAATCTCGAAAAGTGGAAAGACATACGAAGTTGTATGCAAAACACTGGCATTCAAAATACCCAAAATATGTGCTAATCACACTACCTGCTTCACCAAATCAAAATTATAGTAGGCCTAACGAAACACTTGACAGCAGCTAAGCAGACAAATATATTCCCACATGAAATGCAGATAAGAATGCTCACAAATTAAATTCAAAAATGAAAGAAACTTCAGTTAATATGTTGAGACCTTGGTTTGATGCCAGAGAGTTGCATTTTCTATGCACAAAACTGGATCCATGGATGCCATAGAGATGAGATGCATGTGAACGCCTCGTCTTTTCAACAGCTTCTGCAAGCTTTGTTTGAAACATCTGAAGTTTTTCATTGTCTATTTTGTCAGCCAGTTTTCTACAAACCATAGGGAAATGAAAACTCATTACTGCTGGCAACATGCTCATAAGTTATCTTGTTTGGCTTAGTGTTCAACACTTGGACATAAAAAACATGTTGGCATTGTCCATGAATGAAATTTTCATGAAAAGACTTTGTTTGGAAATACCTGAGTAGCAGATATGTTCTTCAAGTTTTGCCTGGGATTGAATTTTGAACACGGTGGGTGTGCGCCGCTTGGCCCTGAAATTCGCGAGTGTTCCATCTCTTAGTGAGGTCATGGAAATATAACTTGTGCCTGATTTGCACATAAAAATTAGCACAGCCTTCAGATGATGCAAAAAAATGCAAATGGTGGTTATTATATCGAATTTTGGCAAATTGTGCAATTCAAAAGTAGAAATGTCCAAAAATCAGTATTTAAAGAAAATTGTGTGCTGAAAAATAGTCATGATGACCTAAAATTTTCATATTGCCAGAGCATTCTTAGGATAGAGAGAAATATTTTTTCCTTTATAGTTTTGATTAAGGCATAACCGAGTAGACAATTTCCACCAAGTACCAAATCCGAGTATTTGGATGCACTATTTGCCAGATCCGGGTACGAAGTGAATAGTAGCGACATATCTGGCCAGCGACTGGCAACAAGTACCATCCATACGCAAAGCGTAGTTAACCTGCCACTTGCACAGCCACAGAGAACTATCTATAGTCAATGCAAAGTCTATAGCAATGTCTTTATCTTCGTATCATCACACTCTAGGCTATGACAATATATTTATTATTTAGTAACTTTATTTGTAAAAAAAAATGTAAAATCTTGTCAGAAAATTTGAAATATTAAGTTATCAATGACGTCTTTACTCTCTAATGTTTAAAAGTGGGTGCAGCCAATTCAAGCGGTAAAATTACTGATTTGGTTGCTACCTGGGAATACAACCAAAGAAATTAACTTATATAAATTAACATTATTTTATAGAAAATTCAATGGAATGTTAAGCTCTTCTTTAATTAATCAAGAACTTATAAGTAGGACTTACTTAGTCCTAAATTTAATTGACGAAAAAATATTATTTTATCAAAAAAGATTATTTCATTGAAAAAAGTTATTTTTAGCTAATTGCGGGTGTAATATTTGCCGAAGCGAATACTTCCGAATAGTCCAATATTCGGCCGAGGCGAATGCCCAAGGCGATTTTCGGTTATGCCCTAGTTTTGATCATAGCATGGACAGTTTTGGACACACTCCACTGGCTCCCCATTGAGGAATGAATTAAGTTCAAGATTCTCCTCCTGGAGTGAGTACTCTGCACCACACTGACATAAATCAGGGATCTTTATGTTCCATTGTTCCAGTCTCAAGTCAAGATCTCCAACCATTGCACTCTATTGATCATTCATATATACAAACAGCACGCTTCAAAACATCAACATCGCATCTTCAACCATCTGCTTAGAACAGTTTTCTGCTGCACATGCACATGCTCATACATTAAACTATTTAGTGAACATTTTCAAGTTGTCTGAATATGCACTTATTCAGATCAGTTAGATGTCAATGCATGCAGTTTCTTTATGACGTACTTAAAATGTGCTATATTAAGCGTTTTGATACAAACATACAGAAATGCAGTGTTGCATGAGTATTTATAATGTTAAGCACCTGCTATAATTTGGTCTCTTGCAGCAGATGTTGTCATAGCCATGATAAGATGGAAGAAGCCCTTTCAGTGTGTCCATGTCACACTGTAATGAAAACCAAAGAAAAACAATTAAAATAATTAATTTGCAGTATAGAAATTACAAGATAGTAGTAAAGAGGAAAAGAAACCATGCAGACGAGACCCAACAGTGAGAGGAGTGTATTTCCTCACTGTAATTCCCTTTTCTACAACATCGACTCTTATCAATGAAACGCCTGCGAACGGTTCTTGCCTGCACAGTCGCCAAAACCCCCAAACACCACCATATAACATCTGTTCTCAAATCATTCCATTACAAAATTGTACCTCTGATTTGCCATTCAAACCACTCAACCTCTTACATTTTCCAGGTATTCACCCTCCAACCACCTGGGTCTACGCGCTCATCACATCTTTCTACCTTGACCTTAAGTCTCGTGCTTTCTTAAATACTGCCATTGCTCCTTAGTCTACGCTGTATCAGCTCTTTAGAATGGACTCCCAAAAGACCTCCATCAGTTTGTTCAATGTAGGAGACCTGGCCTCCAAATTTCACCTCTCCCTTCACTTTCACTCTCTGCTACTTTCCACTCACTACTGAAAACTGAACTCTTCTAGGTGTCCTATCCAGATTCTACTACGTTGCCACCACACGACCACCATCACCGACTGCTACGTCTTACCACGCTGTCTCCTCGGTTTGACCTCCCTGAATTCTGACCTGGCACCAGAACGAAAAAAGAAGCTTGGCTATTGTGGACTTGATGTGGTATTGTGCCAGTGAATAAGCTGATCTCCTTAATGTGGCTCATGCTGGCATAGAAATGTTAGAAGATTTACATTACATTACATGTTAGACATTTGACTCTCCCTAAGAGACAGAGAACCAGAAACAGAAGTAAAGTAACAAAAATTCAAGTGTCTTTGGTGCAGTTAGTTTGTGAGCAACTTAGTGACTGCTTCAAGGTGCGTGCCTCAACATATTTATCAACAAATGCAATGGGAATATTTTATTCTGTATCTAGAAGCAATCCGTTATTATGGCGGTTACTGCAACTGTAATTGAAAATATTTATATAGGACCACTTCAATGCAATCTAATCGGTGGCACTCTGCACTGTAGCACTAGCATATATACGAACTGGAATATCGTCCATTAGCAAAACAATGCAGAGACACCTAAAAGAATCACCAGTGGAGGGCAAATAACAACCGATCTGACTGACGACACTTGCAATCTTAAAACATAACAGTCTGTAATGACTAAGTCAGTATATTATATGAATTGTTAAAAATGATAAGCTCGTTTTTTTCGTAACAAGCACAAGTAATTAATCAAAATAAGTTGAGTCCAGGAAATTCTTACCTTACAAAAGTTTTTGAAGATGTAGTTTAGACTGTAGTTTGAACATATCTCTTCGGCACACGAACGTATATCTTGGGCTACAATTGCCTTGAGTGGAATTTGGAAAGGATTGCATCTAAGATCAGACGATGGACAGTACCTTGTTTGGTTCAGCAGATGCTCATATCGTGGTACATCTCTATCGGCATTGTTCCTGTACGTGAACTTTCGACAACTCTGCCTAAAACATACCTGTAAACCTTTGTGTAGGCCTAATGTAGATCCACTAATTTCAATAGTTTGAACTGTGAACAGCTAGGCCCAACTTACTAAAGCCCAATAGGCAAAAGATTAGATGAGTCACCTGTCAACTGTAGATAAATTGCATTGGGCAGGATCATGATTGTGACATTTGCTACACTGGACATTTTGATGTCCTGATTTTTATCAATCCAGCTAGTGTATCTTGGTCTAATTCATTCCAGGATTATAGATTTCTTCCTTCTGCTGTACATGTGACCTGGTGTTTCCCTGGCTTGAATTCCATGGTTCAGTATATAGAAAGTTTGCTGAACTTGGCTAAACTTTCTGGAATAGGCTGCCTAGAACACTAGGATAACTCCCTGGTCTTCCTTTATGTCTCTTCCTTTCCTTAAAACCCTTCTGGTTTTCCATGAGGGCCATAATACCTTTATTGTGCATCTCTTAAAGAGATGCAATATAAATCTGTGACTCAAATTACAATTATTCAACCATAATTCAACTACACACAATTTCAAAATTCTTTATATCAACCTTGACCATGAGTTACAGTAGGTCACTCACTGTCTTAGGTGCTTTAGACGTTCCAAAAATGTTACCATACAGGCCCAAATATTAGATTGCATAACATTGTTCAACTTGACCTACTATGCTATCTTTGGCAAAATATTTCAAATACAGTGATGTCAAGAATATGTAGTCAGTCATACAGATAAGTATCTGACACTAAATTATTATTTGAATCAGTGAAAACAACATACTTTGGATAAAGGAGGCAATCGGTTATAGTGCAGCTATTATCGATCTGATGATTCTTGAAAAAACATTTCTTTTTAGAAGCCTGAAAAGAAAGATTGTAGTTTATCTGAAGGATGTCATTTTCTAGGATAAACATAGCTACTATTTGGAAGCCTACACAGAGAGAAATTCAGTTCAGTATTGTCCAATATTTAATGTCATAACATTAATTCAAAATCATCTTCAATACAAGTACTGCTCAAAAAGGAAGAAAACTAAAAACCTGCTGATGTTATATCAGAGTGTGCTACATAAATTTCTATTACCTTCAACCACATTAGGTTAAAAGACAATTAGAAAACAATAAGTCACAGCTGTGTTAGAATCTTTTACTTAAACACTAATTAATTCATTACAAAACTTGTCATACCTTCATCTTGTCTTCTGATACGCCAGTTCCAGTTGTTCCTTCACTTTTTTTGTGATGTGGAGATGCCATCATCTCAACATGATGTTGTCCTTCAAACAGAATCTCATTATTCCTAATAAATAATTTCCAAAATATATTACTTGTATTCTGCACAGATGGCAGTACAATCATTGGGCAGAGGGTGGCTAAAGAATAAACTTGTCAGCAGCTTAATGTGAAACTAGTCTTGCCAAAGTTACAGTGACACTGTTATTTCAAAATTTCTTATGGCTCATCTGTTTAGATCTGTTAGCAAAGATGGTAGAGTCGTAGACTAAGATGTGACACTTCCTATCTCCGCTATGTATTCGAATGTTCACGTCACCTACCTTGGAATCGATTGTCGTTGCTACGATACCAATAAGATACCACTTCCCCAGTCGCTACGTGGCGCGGCTGGCGTGGCGTCAACCGCGCCGCGTAGCGAATGGAGAAGTGATTTGTATGCTTTGACCACCACACAAACCAAATACACAGCGAGATAGGTAGAGTCATATCTTAGTCTACGACTCTACCATCTTTGCTGTTAGGTAGATACGTTAAAAAGCGACTTCCTGAGGTTTTTGAAAGGTGCCGTATAAATGACAAAGTACATCATTTCGTTCTACTAAATGGCGCGCTGTTATGCTTCTTTACTTTGCTTGTCTTTACTATAGCCATTCTGTAATCTGAAACCATAGTCACGTCTGAGTAACTGAGACTGTTGTGTTGAGCTGAATTTTTCTAAGTGAATAGGAGAAAGAGAACCAGCGCATGGAGGATGCGACGGTAAACAAATCAAATTAATTTTATTGTCAACACTTTCGTTAATAGCTATATATTTGAGTTTGAAAGTTCCTAAGTACTATAAGTAAGCCGAAATTTCTTCGTGTCGTCCGGAAACTCAGATAAAGTATGATAAAGTCAGGAAATTTTCACACAATAAAGTGAGAATCCTGTCCGTGTAGGAGATTTAAATCACGCAGTGGCAATCAGTTTAGCACGCAGCATCAACAGATGAGAATGTGAAACCTAATAGCAAATGGGAATGGCTTGCCCAGACTTTAAGTATGACGTCCAAGACGAGATACAAACACGATATCGAAAGTTCGGAATAAGTGTTTCCAAGTAGTGCTTTTTAATTCGACTGTGTAAATGTGTCACAATCATCTTTTGACATATAACAGAAATCAAATTAACCGTGCGTTGTTAATTTAAACCATTACAACCCCATCACAAATTCTACAGCCTCATATCGTCTCCACATCTTCTTCGTTTGAGACGCTGTTGTCCACTTAGCTGTTGTCGGTTGGCTGACACACGTTCGCAGACAATATATCGTTTCGCAACACCTTTAATACTAACGACAGTTTATGTGGTGCCGTAATACGGCCATGCAGCTACAACCTACAAGGGCGGCTTTCATCGCTTTGATGTGATCATTTTAACAACAACTACCGTTTCACTTGTGTGGTAATCTATCATAATAAGCAGAAAATATATTATAAGAGACTAAATCTGTACATAAATTTGAGGAATTACGTTTGTTGCCAGAGGAGACAAAGTTCTCAGTAAACATAAATGAGGATAGGGCAAATACCAAAAAATATTCGTTATAGACCAACAGTTATTGCGTTTTAGACATAGGCAGTCTCAACTCAAGTTGCCTAGAGAAAACACCTTTGCAGCGAAATTCAGAACGTTCATTGTATAGAATTTACCTGGATTTCCCCAGCCATTTAACTGCATTAAAGGCATTTCCAATAGCATTCTGCAGAGTGACAAGTGAGAAATAGAAATAAACTCGATTCTTGCAAAGATCAAATAAGAGTCAGTAGCAATTTTTTAAAATTTATTTAAGGGAAGCTTGTGTGAAAAGCCCTTTTCAAACCATCCAAAATCGAAACAACACAAGCACAAAGTGATTAACATTTACATTGTTTCAAATATAAAACCGAAAGAACACAAAGCACTTTTGCTCAACTAAAAAAGTGAGCTCTTATGCAAACGAAGGAAAGTGTGGATTTCTTTAGCGATCACTTTGGACCATGCAGTGCTGCTTCGAACTTAATAACGGTCTGGAGAGATTATCTGGAAGAGAAAGAATGCAATGAAATCAATGGTAAATAATATGTGTATCTGAAAATAACGATCACCCCACCCCATCCATGGCTCAGGTCGATACTCACGAAGGAGAGTCCGTACTACTCTCAGGTTTCAACGTCGAGCACAGAAGAGGTTTATTCGCCCTAATCTTTATAGCTGAATACGCTAATATTTTAGTAATAAGCTTATTTACAAGACTAATTTTTTTCAGTACAGTGCTCCCTATAATTAGTTATGTTGTGTTAATCATAGAAACTATAGTCCTAAGTCTCCTAACTAGCGCAGATAACTGATACGCAACCATATAATATTATTTCTTGATAAATTCATATGAAATATTCGTAACAAAAGAACACTAGAGAGCAATGAGAAGCAAGAGGTCTATTTTAATGTTGGAGTCGTCCTTTAAGGACATCCACAAAGATGCATGTGACTCAAATGCTGATAAGAGGACACGTCCAATGCAGACGTCTGAATTTGAATTTTGTAGGTAGTTCTTTCAGCACAGCCCATACTGTAAACCTCAACTTCAATCGTACAACAGATGGTCTTCACTGCATTACAATTAATTCAAACTCTTTTGCTTGAAGCTGCAGTATCAACGTGTCCTGCTCCACTGTACAGTTAGCCTTATATACATAAAAAACTAGATTAGGGTGCCCCATTGACAAAAGGGTAGACTAATCTATCAATCTAATCTACATGCTACACAGTAACGAGTTCTGATATTACTATAACTAAAAGGGCAGGTAATTCTATCCAGTTTTAAGTACTAACACCAGATTCAGCTAACTATTGCTCTTGCTCTTAATAATGCTTTGGAGGTGTAAACAGCACTATTAGTACTATGGACAACCTGAAAGCAGGCAGGGAGAGTAAATGCCAACAAGAGGAGATGGAAGTTAAAAGTATGTCGTTTTTGGACATCCAGAGCAACCCCTTTATAGAACAAAATGTATAGTACGTTAAGATTCCAAATAATATCGCATTACAGTCGGAAATATGATACATCAAATACTCCTGGGTATCATGTCAATTTCTGGCCAGAAGCACCTTCAATCGGTTTGAAGAAGATTCTGTATAGACATCCAGCTTTATTGCATTTGTTGTGCAGTGTATTGCTTGAACCCACCCAGAGCCAACATGTCATGGACAATTCGTAGTCCTGACTCATTTCTGTACAAACATGATTGAACCACAATCCAGTCAGTCAATCAATCAATAAGATGGAAAATACAGACCTCGAGTTCTTAACAGAGCTCCATTTTTGTAAAAGTCATTACATATTGTCTTGCTACATTATAACGCATCAGTGCACATCATAAAAAATACCGATCGTGGGTCTAAATATTATTTGAAGCAGTCAGAAGGGAAGGAACGAAGACTACATAACGAAGACTTTCTGCGCTTTCTCAAAGTCGAACGTGTCTTTGGTGCGTGGACATGTCACCATGCCACTGTTGACATTTGCCATCACAGTCAAGGCCTAAACAGAAAACAAATTACAGTCAAAACAATAGCTCACAAAAATAATAGCGAATATGTTCTTTGTCTTGTCATTCATCTCGAGCATTTGCACAAAGTGTCCCTTCAAGACATCCACTCAAACATTTGGAATATCAATCAATCAATCAATCAATCAAACAATCAATCAGCCAATCAATCAATATGAGAAAAAGCAGTACATTTACAGTGCAGAAATCTTTGAACATGGTGTACAAAGCAAGCCATTCACTATAGATGAGCAATGGAGACTTCATACTACTCCAACTTCATTCATTAGTGAAGGAATGCTGGGTACTGAATTAGTCTTACAACAGGTACCCTCAAAAAGCTCTTAGGTGTAATATATACACACAATGCCATCAGCAACATGCATTAAAAAATCACATTAAAGCTATTAGTGCAAAGATGTCTGGAGCCATAACTTCAACATCTGTCATCAATTGGCGGTAGATATGAAATTTTCAGCATCCACGCCTGGGCACCAAGAACATCTAACAGCTCAACTGCCAGAAATGGCCATTAAAGAAAAACATAATTAAGTAACCCATTCAGCACATATCTATAACAACAATACTTAATAAATGTAGTCCTATGATGAACTCACTGGTCAAAAGCACAGCATCACAACACCAATTCAACAGCGACAAAGAAACATAGATACTTACATTTAACCCGTAAACATAGCCATTGGGAAGCATCATCGGTGGATTATGTTCGTTCAACGGTTGACCAGACATGGCACAGATCAGTCTCGACTGAGCACAGTGAGCAAACGGGAGCTTTCGAGCCAACACGTTCAGATGTTTGCTGCAGACCGGACAGGCGGGATTCTTCTCCGCACCGCATTCCATGTAGCATTGGCTGGTATATTTCGTTAAGTTCTTATCTGCATCCATAGTTCATTAAACGAACAACAAACAGTAACAAAACTAGAGTCCAAAACACAAAGTTCCCGGGCAATGGACAGTCTCTCAGGAACCAATCAATCGTTCGCCGCTGCAGAATTCGTGTGAAATAGTTTCACATACATTTTTTACCATAACCTGCACCTTTTTATGAGAATCGAACAATCACATGGAGGCAGGCATTTTTGAATGGTGCCTAAAAGTAGCTGCCTAGAAAGGAGCTATACAAGTGGTTCAGAAACTACAAATCAGTGATCACAACATGATCATGCAAAGACGAGAAGAGAAGCCGTCCTGTAAGCCAGTCATGAGCATGAAGTGTTGTTGACGACTTCATTTCTCAGCCTCAGCATATGAGTGCAGTTGGCCAGTCCTCTTCCTTGGAGTCTCATCTTCCCACCAACAGTATATGCTCCTTGCACTGAATTGACTGGGAGTGCAGGTGGAGAAGAAATCGTGCACCAAATTTCTGCTCTGACAAGGAATTGAATCCCCGACATCTCAACTGACAGTCAAGCATGTGACCCACAACACCATAAAGCACCCGTGGTCATAATAAACTATAATAAAATACAAACTTGTCTTAGTTTTCCATGAACAGTAGAATATTTTTAAGACTTAATAAATGGATGACCCATTGCAAAACAATAAGTCAAACTTTTAATAAGGATACGGAGTCTTGAGAGCAGACAGACCAGCCTGGAGGGTCACAGTGAAGATCGAGTCCTGGCTTAACTGGTACAGTTTGAAGTTTTCACGTCGAAACTGGAGAATCAGTTGCTGCCAACGACCTGTATCTAGAAGCTCCTGAAAGTCAAGATAGAAAATCTATTGCATGAATCATTGGTCATTCACAGCATTATACAACACATTAGTAAAAGAGTGAACATCTGCAATCCAGACTTAGAATCCTTAGCTAAAAGTAATGTTGCACTTGCATTGTAAGGCTCAAACAAAAAGCAATGAGATGGCTAAAAGGCAAATACTTTCTGATGTACATGAAGATGTTAACCTATGTGTCCTCATACATACATACCTTGTAGGGTGCAACTTCTGTATCCAGAGGGAATGCTAGAAGACCCATGCAGCGTTGGACATCAAGATACTGACCATCTTCAAGGTTTACAAAATGCTTCCTGGCATGCCTGCAAAGCAGAAATAGTAACAACACTCAAGCCGCAAATTCTTCAAAGCCCAACGATTACATGTAGTCTATTTGTGACACGTTCCATTGAGTGTCAATCGTTTAATCTAATCCTAAGCCCTGGGTCTAAAAGTCCACATCAGTATAATTGAATACTTCAGAAAATTATTTTTATTTAATTCAGTAATCAATCATTTCAGCTTTAGTTTTATTTCTGATAATCATTTTAGTTTTCACTTTGTTTTAGTTCACAAATTCTTTCCTTGATTCGACTGCCTAATCTATTTTGCTCTCGCTATAGTTTCGTTCGCGAAATGAACACTACCTCTTAAATAAAGCTAAGAAACAGAAAGTTGTGCGACTGTTGTTGTTGGAAGAGCCACCCTCCCTACTCGCTTCTTTATGGCATAAAGAGGCGAGTTGTGTAGGGCGAGTCAATTAATGCGAATCTTACAACTGCGTCCCCATAGAAAAATCTTACAAAATAATAGATACTCGTATTTCCTATAGTTTCGTTCAAGATTTTAATATCATCTCGTTTGCATTTTGTTCTATATCAATTCCATGTCAATTTCATACATGCTATTTCATAAATTCTTTCCAGTTTTCATTTTGTGAACGATTACATGATCTCTTTCACTTCCACTTTAGTATCGTACAAAATTAACAGTGAAACCCCTGCACAACTTCATTCTAACTGGGCTCTCAAAAACCTAGACAATTCATTTGAAATTGCCTACAATGCTGCATCCAGTCTCTGTGACCTTTCATCATACCTTCTATCCACTTAACTTCACAAATTTTCCAATAGACTCTAAGCCTTCGTATTCATTGTTAACTTTCCTTTAACATCTGCTATCAGTTTCAAAGAAGTCTCATAACCTCCGTCACTTCTGTGTTAATAAAGCTCTAGGTCCACTGTTGCAGCTGCCTCAGTCAGTTGCAGCTGATAGCGTATGCTTTGCAGTTAAGGATCAATCCTTTATTGACACGAGTGTACTAAAATGCATGGGAAAAAATTTGTATATAGTCGTTAAAAGATAAAAGAAATTCAGAGAAGACGATTTTATTTAGCGGTAGGTGTATAAAACAAACAAGCGAGATAAAAATGTGTGAGAAGACCAAACTGAGAATAAATGTTACATAGAATCAAAACAAAGACAAAACATTAGTAACAAAGTAACTAACGTGACAGCTTCTAATCGGTTGTCACTTCGAACAAGTTCAATGAATTCCTGCTGGCGAAGACTGAACTCAAGCGTACTCTGTCAACATAAGTCACACAAGTTGTAAAAGTACATTCACACTTATATAATATATGCATGTACATATACAATAATACAATACAATACAACTGTAATTTGATAATGCTCTCCTTACAGAAAGTTCAGATGTGCACCGTTGAAGCCGGGCAACCTTTAACAGAGCTGCAAAGTGTGACTATGGAGGGACAGACAAGACGGCAGATGACACGTGCATGCTCCATACATGAGAGTGCCAGCTTGAAGCAGATACGCTCACAGACAGGAAGCCAGTGTAGAGAACGAAGAGCAGGTGTGATATGGTCTCAGTAGGAGAATCCAAGGCACAGTCTTGCAGTCTGGTGCAGTATTCTAGTTAGCGGAAGCAGAGTGCATTCATACATAGATACATACATGTATACACACATATACATCCCACCTAAAGAATATCCATGAATTCAGAAGTACACAATGTCCAGCTGATTAAACAAATCTAACAGCTGCTTGATAAATATTTGAGAAATTTATTTACAATTCGTTGTAAGGTTATAAAAATGTCTCCTTTAAGAAACAAGATAGTAGTACACCTTTCTGTTTTAACTTCTTTAAGATTTAAAATGCTAAATTTCTTAAGAAGTAAAAATCCCCATTTCTAACAGTGTATATGAGGGTAACTAAATATATAGACAAAGCCGTTTTGAAGACTTGGACCCTACATCACAAATGCTCAAATGCACCGAGGTTCCCTGAACAAACAACAGACAAATGCACAAAATTCTCAAAATGGTCTTCATGTGAATGAATTGAGATGTACCTTCATTTTCCTCAGTTTGCTCTTATTGTCGTAGCACCAGGCAAGGCATTTCGACGTATCTTTATTGGTCAATGCTTTCTCCACTTCATGTGAAATCATGAACAGATCGATGTTAGTCAAATCCTAAAACAAAATCTAACCGATGTTTTAAAACTATCATGAGCTGGGAAACCAATGCAGCTCATCACTGAGCATTACATGACAAAAAGCTCTCTGAGACAAGCATCGCTTATAACCAGTTCTCTTTTAGGGATGAACCGAAACTCGATTTGGAACTCGGCTCGGCCCGAGTATTGTAGTACTCGGCAAATACTAGGACTTGGACAAGCAGTGGGAACATAGCAACAGTAGCACATAATTTACAAAACGACAATTGACCTAACTAAAAACCCAAATAAGTTACTGTTTTTTTTCATCTACAAAACAACAGTCTACCTAATTAAAAACCCAAATACTGTTATTATTAGTGCTTACTACTACAACTTTCTAGTGTACAAACAAAACATATAAAGCTTTGCAAACTGCCAAACTAGAAATCAAGAGAATGAGACTTTTTTATATATTCGAAACTCAGACTTGGCAAAATTGAACTTGCAATACTCAGTACTTGGACTCGGCAAGGGATTCAAACTCGGTTTATCCCTTTGCTCTATTATATATATATCCAAAAAGCAATAATCAATCAATAATTGTTTATTCAAGAAACCTAGCTGACACAGATGAAACTAGTAACAAAAGACATTCCCATGTTGAATAATTCACAATAAAATTCAGTCTTATTCAAATGTTATTGTGGTTTCTAGTTAATCACAAGCTTCAGCATTATTCAAGATAAAACATAAAATCAACTACAAGAAGTTGAAAAAGGAAGCAATTAACATTTTTGCAATCTCTGTCATGAGTATAAAGTTTTGGTCACTTTGTGGACTGTGAGCTGCTCATATAAAGACTAAGTGACTTGACATAAGCCACATATATTGGTGAAGACAGCTGATCACTATCAACTCCCTCTCTGATTGAAATCACTCAACATGATCATCCACATTGGACATGAATGAAGTCCACCTTGAAAATAAAAATTCCAGATTCCTAAAGGAAGAAATCCCAGTCCAACACTAAAGGCAAGTCATCATTAATGCTTCACAGCACTGCATTGGCAGTCAGTGATAACAGCAACACAACAGATAAAACGATAATATTGTGCTAGAACAATGCAATATCATCCTTAGCTCAAGGTAGTTGCTACTACCTCAATGCCAGAGTGCTTTGCAAGCTGGACTGCTGTGTTGTAGTAACCGGTTCTAAGGAAGTATTCAACTAGCATTCGGTCCAGTCTCTTCTTCTTCCATGCATTTGCCATCGCAGGAACAGCATTCTCAGTTTCAGTCAAGTGGTCAAGACGTCTCTTGCAGGTCTTGGCTGCCTCAATCTCTTCATGGATGCTCTCCTCCGCCTGGTTGTCCGAACATAGCAACAGTAGCACACAATTTATATGTTGTTGAGTGCTAGACAACACACAGCACTGTCAGATAAACTTCAAATGCTATGCACTGTCATGTAAGTAATTAGTGTAGGACTAACATAAAACTGAAGCCTGAAAGTCGCCTGTAACAAGCTTAATCATCTGAAAAAAACAGAAACAAGTTTAATGACTCATTGTCACACACAGTTAAAAGATCTTCTGAAAATATTGACATTGATTAGCAATCCAGAGCACTTAATGCATAAAAAGTCGCTCTTTAAAGCCATTTCACTCATTTCTAAATTGGAACATATTCCTCCAGATGTTAATTTCACTTGGTCACCTTAGACGAGACACAAACTACACAACAGTGTCATAAGAAGTTTAATCTTTAACAGGCAATAATTTCTAATCAGGCCATAAACTGGCATCTGCTGACACCATCAAATGGCCTAGCAGTTTTTCTGGACTGAGTTATTGCCAAGATCTATAATCAGTAAACTGTATACAATACATAAAACAATTATCATTATGACAAAATCAAAGCAAGTGGTTAGTCAACTGTCCTTATATCATCTGTAGCACCTTTAAGAGGTACGTACAAAGTTCTGTATCATTTAAGCGCCTCAATACAAATGTACGTACCCATATACCTATATGAATGCATGACAAGATAAAGTATGTATGATTGTATGTATGTATGCAAGTATCAAGTGAGAACCTAGCACCTTAAAGTACCTTCTTACATGATGTTGAAGTCATTATGAACAAAGGTTAATAAGCAAACAGTGCCCAGATAACTAGAACTGTCACCACTGGTGAGCTAAAGTACATTGGAAATAATAGACTGATAAACTAAGAACACATGGTGATATACCTTCCTCTTCATCATCATCAGCTTTTCTGTCATTCCATCAAGCACCTGCGTCACTTCTGCAATCGTTGCAGATCGCTGAAGACATTTTTCCAGTTCACTTGTCGCAGCCTGCACACGCTGCACCTCGCGGTCAATATTCTTCTGAGCAAGTCGAAACTTTTTGTTCAGGATCTCATATGGCACCTTAAAGAGTCAGCACACACAACTAATAAATAAAGGCTTGTAAAATTGTACCGTATTTATATTTATGTATTTTGTAGTTATTCATATAAAATGTTACAAGTCTATCTATCCGTCTATAACCTCAAAAGTCTGACACATTTCTTGACTCTTTCATCTATTCTCTTACATATATCCTCTGTTGGTTTCGCGTAATTTTTGAATTCATGCCAAGCAAGGCTCCATTTTTCTCCTGAGACTTCACACTTCACACATCGTAGTTCCACAAGATCGAATAAAAGGCATCCCATAGCTCTGCGATTATACGAAGTATTTACTTCATAAATCGATCAGAACCTTGAATTAAGTACTTCCTACATAAGATAGTTGATATTCAATACTTGAACGTCATTTGCAAATTTGAGCATATAACATCGCTTCATGTTCCAATTAGTCAGAGTGATAACAATACAGTGTTAAGTTAACTTAGTTAACAATAATAGCCGCTTATGAAACCGTTACCATACGTTGACTACACTTTTACTTAAGTTCTACGGTCAACGTATTTGAATAAACCTTCAATGTCGGATGCTCCAGGTATTTAACATCGGATGCCATTTATCTGTTACTTCTACTTGAAAAATTAAAAGAAAAATTGCTTTCTTTGTGCAACAAGACGAAACAAACTACGCTCTGTAAACCAAACGACTCTGAGTACGTTCCTTTAGGCCACTTCCAAATACAGAAAGGCATCTTCTAAAGTTACAACACGGTCAACTTGAAGGTATAAAATGTTAATTTAATCGTGAACTGTAAACTTGTATAGTGTTACTCATAATCCAAGCGCAAAGCTTCAGCTTATTCAGGAGCGCTGCGTAGAGTTAGATGGGTAATAAAAGGGTGCTCAGAATGTAACAGTCGAATTACTTCCACCCGTAGTAATTTATTGGGTATAACCCTCTACCACGACTGCCTGTTTAGTTACATGACATTTATTAAGCCAACTAAGTCAAGTTATAAGTACCCATAGACGCATACACTGTAGATTGCATTTTCGAAAATTTCACTCCTAGAGAAGCGTTGAAGTAAGTTGCGTCCATGCAAGTTTTTCCACTGATAGCATCCAAAATCACATCAAGATATTGTTTCACGTAATCTTCTGGCTTGATTCCTACTTGAGTCCATGGTGCACCTATCAATTATAATAGGCTTTCTAGAAGAAGATATTCCCAGAATCGCTCTACAGGCTATCGATAGCTTATATCGAAACCGCAGAAGTAAAATCTAAAAAGGCAAAAAAGCATCTTTTGATATCGAGATATCATTATAAATTTATAATGCCTGTTCAAAGTCAACATGGCCAATGCTCAGAGTCCGAGCAATAGGCTTAGTCTACCTTCAGAATGGTCTGAATAATGCCTGCACTTTCAAGATGCCTGCGTTTATCGGAATACATAGGCTACAGAAGGCTCTTTTAATTGGAGCGTGGTGGCACATAAGAGATAGTTTTTGCTAACATGTACTACTGGGGTGTGTAAGTTACGGTAATATGTGATATCTTTTGGCATGCTGTCATTTACCGGAAGAAACCGATGCTGAAGCGCTGTGATTGGTCGAATTAAATGAAACAAGTTGTTTTGATGATAGACAATCTGGTTCGACAATATGAATCTATTTGAGTTAAACGACATATGTAAAGATAAACGGCGCGTTCTAGAGTACCTTCAACGCCAGAAAATTATACACGCTGAAGTTCAATGCACCCTGTGTCAACTCCCATACAAATTTCAGAAGGACGCGGCCAAACTCAGTGGGTACGTTTGGCGATGTAACGGGTGTAGAAAGAAACAATCCGTGCTCAAAGATAGCTTCCTGGAGGGCTGCAAAATTCCGCCAGCCAAGTTCGTCTATCTTGTATTTTACTGGGCAACGACAACGCCACAAGTGACGACCGTTCATCATCTGGACATTTCCTCCAAAACCTGTGTAGATTACTACAAATTTCTAAGAGACATATGCACGTGGAAATTACTTCAGTCTCCGGTTGAGCTGGACGGCGATGACAAGGAGGTTCAGAGAAGGGCAAAAGCTGCCTTTAGAAGGATGCACGGGACGTCGAAAGGTTTGGTCCCAGGCTACCACGATGAGTCCTTGTGGCGGTTACGTTACGGATCGACCTTTCATCTGGCACACTGCAACATTCTGCGCCATATTGCGGAACGTTACCCCTGCTAAACGCGATCATCCGGGTGACAATAATTAAAACGGCCCTTTTCAGGGCCACCAAATATATACGAAGGAATCTACGACGACATAACATGCCATATAAAACACTCACCTCTGTTATTTAGTTTTGTGAATATTTTAGGGGAACCAACTCCACCACTGCCTGTACATACTGTGTAATGATGTTGTAAACAATTTATACATGTGGTTGCCTCTCAGTCTAACTCAGCTTTTTTTCTGTAATTAAATGCCTGCAAGGAAATAAAATCTGCAGGCTCAGTAGTGGGGTGGGCAGCAGGAATTGACTAGACCAGGTTGTGTTTTCCCAGACTAATCAATTTTGCCTTTAATTGTGACCTGGCAGAGCTGTCAAATTGACATAGCCATTTGCAGCATGATTAATATGCATTTAAATTAATTGCGAACTAAGAACTTCTATAGTGCCACTGTCATAATGCTTAAGACCTGGGTCGATCATTGCAATTAATCGAAACTGTTGCCCAAGCCAAATTGCACGCAAGTTCAGCAGAAAACCAAAAGGAGAGTTTGATGAAAGTGGCAATGGTCTACACTTAACCCTTTAACGATGAACTGCATCGATTGCCCATACACTTTAGTACACGCTTGTAGTTAAATGGTTAAATTGCCTTGTGGAAGCCTTTGTGACATGTAATTGCAATCTCTAAATTCAGGCTACAATAACTTTTCTTCAATCTCAGACGGTTTATGTCGACGATGGTTTCGGTCACTTTTGCTCCTAGCAGACTGGCTTAAGCCATAATTTTTACCTAGTATTTGCATGGCTTAACATTTTAACAAAAAGTATTTGTTTCTCAGTCGCTTCTGGTACACTCTCATTGTTAACATAAAAATTATGTATCTTGCAATGATCAAGCAATCTGTACGATGATGATTTGGACGACTTGACCAATTATGATCAAAGCCACGCTGGTAAATAGTAGACAACAGTTTGGAAGCTGATACAACATGACTGAAAAATTACCCAACAACTGTATTTGTGTCTAAGTAATCCCAAATGTAAACATTTTGTAGCATATGTAGTAAATTAAATTGTAAACAATATCATAGTTGTACATGTTTCAACACTACAAAAGTCCATTCCTGTAAACAGACAAACAGTAATTGCAGAAGGTTGTCAATATAAATTAGCAAATATATGATATGATATAAAAACCCAAGTGTAAAAATGTAAAATAATAAATAAGAAAGTATCAGTAACAATTTTTAAATTACAGAATTTTGAGACCTGTCCATAATAATGTTACACAACCTCTTGGCATATTGTATTGGTTAATTTATAAGGTGCCTCTCTTATACAACAAACCACTCGGGATATACTATTGCAAACGCTCATAATCGCAAGAAAATACCAACTAAAACAACAGAAAACTGCACTTATAAAAAAGTTGGGACACAACCGGATTTCTGCTTTGATGATGCACTAGAAAAACACTTCACATTAAACAATAAATTGACACTTTAAACTCTGAAAAATGAGAAACTAATTAATAATCAAATTTGAAATAGAACATATCAATTTACAAACTTGCATAGTCACTTAACTAGACTTATAACAGTTTAATTAAATACAGTCTAATTAAATATCAATAAATGTTTCAAATATTTAAATTCACCACAAACTAATGTAAGGCACAATAACCATAACTTTTGCACGATGATCACCATGTAGTCATAAAAGGCTTGGGGTACAGGACTAAAGAAAACTGATTACGGCCACAGTGGAAACATGGCAGGAAACTTTCTTCAGAGCATAAATCAATAGCATTGCACACCTATATAATAATTCAAACCTAGGCATAGCTGCAAAGGCTATGTTGGCACTACAGGACAACCTTAACCATCAATATGTAATTGCACTGAGAAATTTTGTATAGCACTGCTTTGAGAGAAACTGCTTAAAGGTCCTTGCTACCTGATGCACAAGACCAGTGGTCAAACCAATTATACAAAACAAGTTCGGTAGTCAAATGCCAAAGCACAGGCAAGCAATAAACTGTCCGCAGCAAAAGACTACAAGTAAGTTCCACCTAGATTAGTACTTTTGAAATGTATAGTTTTTAAATCACACATTGACTTTGCATGAAGCCTGTACAAAGTATAATTAGAAGAAAATAATTGAGATTGTTTATTTTTTCCTTGTGCTTCAATGCTATGGTGCTAAGGCAGTTCCTTGGGCTTCATCTATTGAGCTTTTAGAGGAGACAGTAAAATTGTAATACAAAGCGATGATAAACTGTATAAAAACACACGAAGAACAGCAAACGAACACATCTATAGCCTACATCTTGTTGATGGAATTTGTTCTATAAAGATGCATCACGTACTTCTCAACATACCATGATGTTCTGTTTTTAAAGTCTTTATGGCACTCTGCCAAAGTGCAATTTTCATAAAAGAAAATGAGATTTGACTTTGAGAAGTGACTACAATTTAACAGGAGCACGAAACGAGACAAATTTAGCTGAAAAATCTTTATAGATCAAAAGCAAAAAAACGTGAACACAATATGAAAAAAATTGAATGAACTTTAACGAGTTTCTCCTCTCCAGATTGCAATAAAAATTGTCTTTAGCCACTGAATAAATTTTGAACAGAATTTTTTCTGCCAGCAGCTTTTAAAAGAAGATTACTATATCAGCATTTTTTTAATTTAGATACTTTCCACAGATTATGTATATAGATGTTTTTTTCATACTTGTTAATTTGTACATGTCGTGCGCTTGGAGACGTCTGATTGAAGAACATACTTACTTATATGAAATTATATCAATGATACCATTACAGATATTACATCATCTGTTGATAATTCTTTAATTAGTGCAGACAGTAGGAAATTTGGAAATATCTCCATAAACAGAGAATGGAAATATCATTATACACATGAATTGAACTCTTCATATGTGCTGATCCATCTGGAATAAAGAGACATATTCACTAATGGTCCAAATGCATTGTAGTAACAGTTACACAGGCATACTGTTGACAGATAATCTGATCAGGATATGATCTTGAAAGTAAATTTAGGACACATGACTAAAAAATAGGTTATCAGACATTTTCAAATATTTGAGAACTTAAGACATGTTCTGAAGACTAAAAACGGTCATCGGAATCGATTCTCATAAGCAGTTGTCGACAGAACTTCTGATCAATAACAAAGGAAAATTTTTTTTTTAAATTTACCACCAAACTGATTGGCCTAATAAA
The DNA here is from genome assembly GCA_959347315.1 of Bimastos eiseni. Lineage (NCBI taxonomy): Eukaryota > Metazoa > Annelida > Clitellata > Crassiclitellata > Lumbricidae > Bimastos > Bimastos eiseni. Next base: position 24,673,584 of record OY365814.1, on the reverse strand, counting down.
TGAGAATGGACAATCATGTATTCGTAAAAATGTTATAATATAGCAGAAACTCCGAAAAGGATTAATGTGTAGAACACTGTATACACAAAAACTTGTGAATGTATAAACACAGATAAATATAACACAACACAAAGCAAACAACTTTAAGAGTAACACACAATAGCAAGCTTCCTCTTACACCCTCGTGCAAACGACATCAAGCAAAACAGTCATCACAGCCTAGAAATAAATAGTAAAGAAAGCATCACTAACAGTTAATTTTTAAAAAAAATCTTCATTGTCAATCTTCATTGTCTGGTGATTCGAAGCACATACATTCCATTGTCTGGTTTTACACGAGGAAAGATCCAACCCTGGTGGGAAACTATCTTTACCGAGGCCCTGAATTCTACAGTGAAGTTGGAAAGAGCCCAAACATTGGAAAATGAAGCCAGTCTATTGCAGGACTTGTTATGTTGGTAACAACCAGTTTTATTGCATGGCGACAGAAGGTGCTCAAACATCTTGCCCTTGGATGGCCTTCACACTGCATCACCCTTGGAAGCATCAACATCAATCACTCCATCATAAGGGAAGTGCTTGACCAACTGGGCCAATACATTATCAATTAAAATTTGGCCATGCAAAAGCAGACCATTCTGTAAAAGGAGTATGTAAGTATTGGAATCACAACCATAGAACGATGACAGAACACTAAAAAAGATACGATAACAGAAAGAGTAAATTGCTTATAGCTAACAACCTAAGAGAAGTCTTGTTTCATGGTCTGTTGGTTTTCTCTTCAGCCTCTAGATAATGCTGGCATTGCCCATGGACGACTGACCGTCGCTGATGCACATCTGCAGTGGTCCACTGCTAGCCATGAACTCAGGCAGACTGGACAGCCGTGTCCAGCTCTTGTCCGTCATGTCCACTCGGTAGAAAGGCAGCACAGCATCCGTCTTGCGCTTGGTGTTAGGGATGGCTGTTGACGCTGTCAACACTTTCTGCCCAGACATCTCACGCCTTGTCTGTGGTACGTTTGTGAGACCAGATTTGGTGCTAAGGACATACAAAACCTGCTCATTGCGGTCACAGAGGATCTCCCAGGGCTCAGCTGTGTCAAAGCACACAGGGTAGTGTTGCCCCGGCCGGGGCTGCATTGGCGAGTGCCCATAATAAATGCTCCCGTCACGCCACAAGTTTGACTTTACGCTGAAGATCTTCCTGGAAATTCCACTCATCGTCCGCTGTGAAAGTAGAACCTCGTGGTTTGGCAGCTTCGTTGCTCCAAGAATCTCAATCACAAATCGGTTGGGTGACATGACCTGGCGGGTGTTGACCAGCGAAGGCCTATCCATGCTGATCTCCTGGCAGATTCCATCCTCCATTGCATACAGGTAGATCTTGTTCTCGTCCGAGACAGCAAACTGGCAGACGGACAGCCGAGAGACAGAGGCCACTTCCCATGAGTCCATGTCCGGGTGGTAGCGCTCCACGGCATTCCTCGAACATGTGTACAAAGTGTTGTTGCACTCCATTGCAAAAGTTGGGTGGTCGAGTTTGCTTGGTAGGCTACACTCCTTCCACGAATTGGTCTCAAGGCAGAATGACTGTATCTGGACAAGATCGAAATGGTCGCCTTCAATGCAGTGCCTCAGCGAATGGGTGCACAAGTAGACAAGACCAGAGACGACCAGCAGACTGTGCTTACCAGTCGAAGGCACTTTAAAATCTTGCTCGGCAATGCTCATTCCAGACGAGTCTAGGAAGAACGGACTGGCCAGCGAGTACCACTTGTCGTAGCGCGGAATGTAGCACTTGAACTGACCAGAGCTGGAGAGGCAGTAGATGACACAATCCCTCGACGTACTGCGAGGCCTCGTCCTTTCCGTCTGCAAGGTCGACTGGAGGAGCGGCAGAAGCTGGTAACGCTTGGCATCTTCGATGTAATCGTAGCACACGGTGGACTTCTGGATGAGTGGGTCTTTCTGGATGCTGTTCAGGATCAGATGAGACTCGATCAGTGGGAAGCGGACGCACGACATGATCTGATCGAGGTGCTGTTCGCGGGCCTCGGGGTCGCGTCGGATCCAGGCGACGGCTGCCTCGAAAAAGACATATTCGTTGGGCTCCAGGATGTAATCACTCTGCAACAGGCTTAGAACTTCTTCGAAAGATGATTCAAGAAACGCCACAGATCGGGCAACGCTGGCGAATGACGAAGCTATCACGCGATCGGCCTCATGCTGGATATCAGTGAGCGAGAACAGCTCTGCACTGCGACGTATTCGAAGCGCCTCTCCAGTTGACCTCTCTGACTTCAGTACCATCAGCATAAACTCTGCACATGCATACTTCACCTGAAACATTCAAAGACAAACCCAATGACCTTTCCATCCTATGCTTAAAAAGTTGAAATAGTACGAAACAAAATAAATATTCTCTAACTAATATACATAACATAGACATGCATGCACCTACTGCATACTACACATACACCTACTGCATACTACACATACACCTACTGCATACTACACATACACCTACTGCATACTACACATACACCTACTGCATACTACACATACACCTACTGCATACTACACATACACCTACTGCACACTCAAGGCATTTACTTACAGGTGTTCCAAAGCCCAATAATCATTTATGATTATTGTGTTTATTACTACAGCCGCCTGTTAGCAGCACGCGTCACTCCTAGGCCCAACAAAAAATTGCAGAGAATGTGAAGCAATTGGAAAGCAATGGCCAAGTTGTCTCTTGTTACCAGCAGACATTTCTTTTAACAAAAACATATCCAGAGCTTTCATAACAGTGCAGTGGGGCGATTAACACTAATAGTGAACACTGAACAGGGCAAGTATTATGGCAAGCGACTGGAAGGGAAAAAGCTCTTTTACCAGAGTATTTGCCCTGCTGTAGAAGCTGATAATTACTTTACTTTACCCTTCAGTAACCTGATCATTATAATATCCACTAGAACACTGATGTCAGACAGTGTGCATATAATATGCTGCCAGCTGCTATAATGGTATGGCTACAATTACAATAACATTAATATGCTTTGCTGTTTACCAGATGGCCGCACTCACCCTAGTAGTAACTGAGATGCGGCTGCAGGGTTTACAAGCATGCTAGTGGCGCCTATATAATCATTGTGTACTAATATACACTGAGGTTTGAGCTATCTCTATGTCTTTGAGTCTACTTGTCTTGCACCATGGTGCAAGACCTTGAGCAAGACTCCAAAACATATTTCTCTAAACTGCCACACTATTCACTAGATCACGTGGGACATAAATACAATGTACCGAGGTATTGAAATAAGAAGGAGAGAGAAGAGTGCTCAATCTCTTAATCTATAGCCTGAGAGGCAGCCATGTGTATGAATGAAGTGTTAGCGACCTCATTTTCTTAGCCTCAGCATATGAGGGCACGAGAACAATCCTTTCTTGCAGTCTCATCTTCCCTCTGAGTTGAAATCTCGACCCAAATTTCTATCCTGGCAGGCATTTGAACCCCCAACCTCTCGATCGACAGTTACGTCCAGCATGCTAGGGGCGTCCACATATTACGTACGCAGCAAGGGGTGGTTTCGAATTTCGGTGGTTTTGTGTACGGGTGCGTATGGTGGGAAGGGAGGGGCCCCAAAAATATGTACGTACGCAAATATAATTGTCTAATTATGACGTACACACTACGGAATATTGAACTCAGGACTGTAAACCCAATCACAGACTATATTCCTGCTTAATCAATTTTTTTAGCATTAAAACTTTAAAATGCAAGTTTTGTTAGTGTTTTATTTTTTCATATCAGTTAACAAATTTAAGCTGCTAACAAAAAATAAATAGCCCGTGGTAAAATCAGTGTCATAGATTTCTTTATCCGACTTTTATTCGTACGTAATATATGGATGGGCCTTAACCCATTATACTAAGAATAAACGCTTCATATAATCAGCATTCAAAATACAAAGATCCTCATTAAAAGCAGCGCCTGAACTCAAATGCAAAAGACCCTATTCAGTTGCTTTCATCCAAGTGGCTTTGCACTGTAAGCCCTAAACTAGGAATGAACTGGTGACAGCAATGGGGTCAGAATAAATCATCAGCAGGTGTGATCTCTTCAGCTGTAGGCCTACACTCGTCTTTCAGTCATGACAAAGCAGCATTCAAGCGAGTCTTCTGACAGCAATGGGCGTCATTCGTATATTCAATACAGACACCTTTATCACCGGAAACCTTTGCAAAACTCTTTCAATCTGAACATAGTTATCACAAAATAAGATGCAGAAGTGCAGCTTGAAGACATCTTTTCAGAAGACACCAGATATCTATAAATTAGATATATATATATATATATTATATATATATATTATATATATATATATTACATATATACATGTATATATATTATATATATATATTATATATATATATTATATATATATATATATTATATATATATATTATATATATATATATACATGAGACTATAATTATGCATATAATTACTGATCAATAATGCAACTACATGTCTGACACACATAATGCTAGCAAAAAATCAATGACTCTTGTCGAGCTTTTCTTTGTCTAGTGTGCTATAAAATTACTTTCTCTATTATTGGTCACTAGATGAGAACGTGACAGCAGATGGAAGGTTTGGTTGGGACTAACGGTTTCAGTCCCTATTTCCACCTCCCCTCGTTCTGCCTAGACATCAGCTAGGCTTAGGTAAAAGAGACATTGGAGCCTGCCATTACTGTCACAATCAGTCATGAAGTCTCCCTTTATGGCTGTCAGTTATGCAAGTATTTAGCATTAGGAGATTTTTAATAATTGATGCAATTTGTGACACTATTCTGAATTGGACAGTGCATCGCTCCATTTTATTATAGACAAATATAAACAGTATCCCATGGCCAACATGTGCTGCTTCTGCTGCTCTTTAAATCATAAGCCTAAAGCTTATTTTGTGGAAGTTTTTAATTTGACTTTCACACTCGCCAGCAAATTGATCCATTCTTAATGTTTTCATTACAACGGGCCTTAATCGAAGTTCCTCAGTAGGCCTACTAGGCTTCCCAATAGCTTGACACAGTTACTTCCCGCATCTGATCTGCCTTGACCTACTAGCACAGGACAATGACCTAACAATGCTAATCATAAACTCTTTGTTCGTGTCACACTTAATCTTGCCTCCGCTAAACACAAATCACCTATTAGGATCATACTTTTCTACCAATACCATCCTTAGGAATTGACTCATAAAAAACTTCCCTTACTTACAAAAACGCGCAACTTTTATGTAAGTAAAACTTTGACAAAGAAATACCTCTGTCATCAGGAAATGATCAGCACCCGAAAGAACGCTGTACATGATATCGGTGTCCAGCTTTAGGATGCCAGTATATACGGCGTTCAGAATCGAACGCAGAGCTTTTGGGTTGATGGAATGCAGTTCCACCTCTTTGTCACGGCTCTCGGCAAAATGGTATTCTTCAAACATGCTTGCGAAATATTGCGACGCAGCTGCCAACACGCACCTATGCACTGGAAAGACCTCATTCTCCGCTCTTAAAACGACGTCGCAAAAGCGTGTTTCGTTCCTCTGCAGATCGAGGGCTTCAATTATCTTCTCGTTGTTTAGGGCTGCCAGCGTATATTCCCCCGAAAGGGTCATTTTTCCCGATGACCGAAAAACTATCAAATCGTGCTCTGTGCGCGTTTCTCTTTGTCTCAGCTGTTCGTTTGTTGTTGTTTATTGATCGCTGGGGCCGCTTACATCATCCACAATAACGAACTATATAGCGCTATCACACAGTTTGTTGATTTTCAAGTAAGAGTGTGATTGACAACGTACGTGTAAGAAATTAATTACTGGGCTAAGTGTGTTTTACCATTGTTTAGATGCTTCTTTCAAATTATTTCTGCTCTAAACCACACCGTTTCACTGGTTGAGATCATGAAACTACTCACATGGTAAAAACAAATCTTAACATAGGCCTACGATTGAGAAGGCTTCTTTATAAACATGCTAACCCCAAAAACTGCTGTGACGATTTGGGGGAGGAAGCGATAAACTTCAAATAAACTTGATTTTTGAAGATTGTTTCAAAGACAGGTCATTTTGTAAATTTGTTTCCATAGCATCAATTTACTGCCTCCAGCAACACCTCTGCGCCTCAGGTCATTTCTACCTACTAATAATCCCCGATGTTTCCGTCCACCCATGCCCTAAACTTTCAGCAGTAGCTTATCAGTATCATATTCCATATTTTAATTAACTTATGCGTCCAGTCATACCATGTTACTTTATGCCTTCGCTACATTTTCTGCCATGCTGTTGCCAAAACCATCCCCCTTTGCCACAAGCCATGCCTTTCGAACTTCCTTGAACCATGTTTTCCTGCCTACAATTCATGTGCACACATTTCTACCTTGAACTATGCTTTTATAACTCAAGTGTCCAGTGATGCCTCAAACTATTCTTTCCTAACTCCAGTTGTCAAACAGAACATTTCAACCACAAGCCATGAAACAGAAATATGGTCAGTTTCCGGCTGTGGCTGAGTTGGCACGATATGCAAGGGGAGCCGAAAACTCAAAACATACTTCTGCCGTGGCAAGATTTGAAACCTCAACCTTCAACTGGATAATTCAGCATACTACTCAATACAACTTCAGCCTTATAGTTTCTCTCATATTTATGATTGACAATATAAACTATCAGTGTTGAACACGAAACCAAAACCTCAAGACCAAGACCGAGAGGTCCAAGACCAAGACCGAGTGGTCCAAGACCAAGACCGAGACCGATGGTCAGAGACCACGACTAAGACCGATTCTCTTTTTTATAAACAAATGAATTCATTAAAATGCTAAAATGGAATCACAAATACTAATCTTAATAAACAGTTTCATCGGCCACTCTGAACTTTTGCGGGTTCAGCCCTTGGCTTCGGCCTGAGAATATCACCCCATAAATTACAGTATACGATAGATAAATACTTTAAGACATCTGAACAAGCACATTAACGTTTCGTTTGAATGGTGTACTTGTACTCAGAATTGTAAGTCAACAGTGTCTACTCGTGGCCAACCACATAATTATTAGATTGTTCCAAAACCTTGAATTTTGTGAAAGCATATTTTGAAATGGCTGGCTCTGTTGCAAATGCATTTTTTTGCCCATAGTAACATGTATAGCCTATATAGATGGTCAGCACCCCATAAATCGATAACAATCGTGTAGGACCTAAACATCTGCTGTCTCTAATAATCGAAAATAACAGACAAATATCAAGAACATTGCTCTGATATGGCAAATGACCAAGAACGTTAATCTAAGACGGAGACCAATCCCAAGACCATTCCTTTAGGACCAAGACTGACGCATTCGAGACCAAGACCGATGGTCCGAGACCAAGACCATGACCAAGACCGATGCGTTCAAGACCAAGACTGCAGTTTTCCGGTCTCGAGACCGTCTCGTGACCAAGACCGTGGTCTCGAGATCACATCCCTGTAAACTTTCTGATGTACCATAATTGATGTCAGCCTTATAACCAAAGTTATGTCAATACAGTCACTGCCATATCTTCGCACAATAGGAATAAGCATCTGAGCTATGAAATATTTATTTCCATGGTTGTATACACCTGAAAACTGTATTCAAAGTAATGTTCTGATAAAAACAGAAACACAGCAAGCGCATATATGCCACACAATAGCTCCATTACTCAACTGCACATGTACTCAAACTAGACACATTTAAAAACAGTATTAAAATGTTACCAACTATATACTATCTTCTACAAATCAGACAATAACATATCATGTCTGTTTGAAATATGCAAGAAATTGGGTAAAAAACATTAAGCATAATTATTAATTAAGTTGTTTCAAAGTAAAATAAAGGATGAAAGTCAGTAATGCAGATAATTTGAATAGAATGATTGAACTCATCAGAAAACTCAGTTCCACAAAGTCATATTGTCCTGAAAATCAGAAAATCATACATCATATATCATAACTTTGCACTCAAATAAGATCATGCAAAAGCATTATCAAGCAATCAAACAAGTAAATGAACAATGCAGAGAGTTTTGCTTGTCCAGTAAGACTATTATTCATCTGAAAGATGCATGACCTTTTGACCTAATGATTGTAATTTTCACAGCAATACTACATAACTATAAGAAAGAAACAACTGTTACCAACAGAATGTAGAGATCCTGATAGCAGTTATTCCAGTGCCATGATATATGCAGCACAACTCTTAAAGAGATCATTTAAGCTTAGGACATCATTATAGAAACTTCTTTATACACCGATTAGTGTTATTGTAATCGGTTTAACAATGACTATAATTCTTCTGAAAGATGCATGACCTTATGACCTAAACATAAACCATATACATTGACATCAGCTCGTACAAGATGCACACAGCTCAGCAGCGAAATGAGTCTCAATTCCAGAAGCAGCAGGAGTCAAACGCAAGACTCCTTATATTTTTATCTACCGTATTCTGAAATTCGATATCACCCTTCGTCCAACATTTTTGCTCAGAAGTTTTTGCTCGACGGCGCAATTGCTCAGATTATAGCTGGACTTTTAAATAAAAAATCTGTTGGTCTGCACGCTTTTGTGTAAGTTTGATTGTATTTGCAAGAGGTAGCAAAACTGAGAAAGCAAGTGACTGTTGAAGATGGAACCGGTGGTAGCTTCCACCTGATAGAAAAGGACTAAATACTGTCTAAGGAGTTCCAGTACTATAATTGTTCAAAAGATACACAAGGATGACGACATGATACTTTGCAAACAAACAAATGCAATTAAGTTCTCTTGATTGACTCCACCTCATCTGTAGTAATTGCCTTAGCTCTGCAATTGCCAAAAGGCTAAATGTATAATAGCACTACAAAAAGAGGACTCAACAATATGTGAAAAAGTAAAATATTGTATAATTTATGCATTAATTGTTCTCATCACTCACTGTTCAGTAGAACTCAGCATTACACACAGTTTGATAATGATTTCTTAACAGACATACAGTTTCCATTATTAAAGACATCAGTTTCAAATAAACCAGTTTAGAATCAATTTGCAAAACCAGCCTCCAATAAACAAGAAGTATATGCATGCAACTAATTATCGATGTTAATAATTGTAGAAAGCTAAGTAAGTAAACTGCCATGATATGATATAAATAAACAATTTCACAAGTAGATCAAACTAAATTTACAAAATAAATTAACTCAACAATTCAAGTACTTACGCAAAAGAAAACAAATTTACACCAACGAAATACAATAGAACAACAATTTCACTTTCCATTCACTATACATCGCAGAACCCTGGGACTCATCCATTGCTGTCTCAAGACCCAAAAAGCTGGAATGAGCTCTTCTTCATTATTCCACCTAGGGACAAGGAAGCTTAACTTTGACTAAAGGTTTGGGTTTGAATTTACATCTCAGCAGTGACCAAAGGGAATGGAAGCAATTCCTGATGTGCCATCAGAGTGAGTGGGTTCAAGGCTATGCATGTGACAAACATGGGCCAACAAATAAACCAACTCAACTGGAAATCGATAGTAAAAACAATTTCTTTAATAATCAAATGTCTAACTGCTGCTTGTAACTCGGCAAATATTTAAATAAAACATTGATTACAGCTGCCATTTACAGGAATATGCAATACTTAAACTACCTAGACCAAATACTTCAGAATTCAGATTTACCATTCTAGGCAGACAAAAGAAAAATACACGTCTGTTCAGAGCTCTTCCAAAAAGCATATTTAAAGATAAAGAATGATGAAAGAATAAAAAGCATGAAATAAGAGAATTATAATAACCAGAAGAAACCATTCATTTGCAGACAGAAAAACCGACAATAATGATGAAAACAGGCAGGATATCCATGTGAAAGGGCAAATGGCTGGAATCTCCACACCAAGAATTCACGTCAGTTGCAAATCAGTGAAACAAAAATTCAAAATAAAGGCAATGAGTATGTACTGACAAAAAAACAAATAAAGTATGCAGCTTCTCTTAGTTTCTCATTCAAGAGACTTTGTCTATTTTTTAAGCGCTATATAAATGGCCATATAAACAAGTACATACTTACATACATCAGAACAAGAAACCTGCATGAAAGATGATTGACAATAACGTAGAGGAACAAAACGCGAGCTGACGAAGCGTAATAGTTAAGTGACTAAATATCTAGACATTGACTGAGGTTTCACAGGTGACTGAATTGTTGCTAATCACAAACAGTTCTCATTAAGCATCAGCCATGGATGTTGGTGAGGATGCCTTAGACGTGGCACAGCTGTTGCTTCCTCCTCCTCCTTTCTCTTCTAGAGCTTTCTTTATGTAGACGTTCAGAAGTTTAACCTATTAAACCACAATTTGACATTACACATTAAAAAAGTTTATGATTTTCTAACCAATGAGATTTCAACAAGGTATCGCCAATGGATGATGAATTTTGATTTCTATCTCGCTTGAAGCATTCGTTGATTACATACATTACTAGTCATTAGATCAGTTTATGGTCACTAAAGCTATTCTGGATATTTTATGTCGCGTTAAAGGTAATGCCTTGGTCTACGTTCTGACTTAAGTCATGCCTTGATTACTATATTTAAAACCAATGACCTAAATTAAGCCTTGACTTAAAACTGTATCCGTCCCCAAATTAACACTAAAAAATATGTAAGCACCGATTAGATTTGATGAGAGATCTTACCTTGCTTCCATGGAGATCCTGTAGAAATGGTCGCAATGCCTCACCGACGCAAAGATAGATGGCTACCAGGCAGACGACGCTTGCCTTTCGAACGCTGCTCTGAGAGTTCTCATACCCCTAAAGAAATATTCAGTACAGAATCAGTTGCTATAAATGCACTGGATATCTAGCACATATCCATGCATGTATAATTGTATACTATATGTGTATGTATATATGCGCCCGAAGACTTTCCTGTTCTCCGTTTAGCTACGTGTTGAGTCATGAGCATCTCTGATAGCATGTGGTGCTATATAAGTGCTTCATTACAATTACAAAATTAAAATTACGATTATGTATGAAAATGTATTAGTATATATCCACATAAATATGCAAATACATATGCAAATACATATGCAAATACATATGCAAATACATATGCAAATACATATGCAAATACATATGCATGAATGAAAAGTCTGATGCTAGTATGGTAAGATTCGAGTAATGTAATACATGCATCACAGCCTAAGAGTTAAGGGGAGATCACGATCTGAAAGAGATGAAGTACCAGCGGACAAAGCAATGGAGATGTTTACTTTGAGTAGGCCTGGAACCATTTCGGAAAGTAGAGCGATGACGTCATCCTTCTGATGTTCTTCAATGACCTGGGTGAACATTTTGATGGCAGCCAAATTGACCGGAAAGTCCTCGCACTCGATCAATGGCTTTAGAAAGACATGGCAACGGGATGGGGGTACGATACGTGCCATAAGCGTAATGCATTCCTCAGCTGCTCTTGTCACCTGTACACAACAACAACCCAGCACTTTCAACCAACACTAGCGACTTAAGGACAAAAATTATTACACAATTATTACGACTGATTACTGATTGCAGGCTTGAGCTTCTCCTCGATCGATCTGAAGTTTACTTTACAGGGACCTTGATCATGTCCTTCATGTACAACTGCTCTGCACCATCGATTGCTACAGTCATTATATAGTGGTGCTTCATAAATACAGAAGTAATAATCACCGTTTGTTCTGATCTTGAGTACCTAGTCAACAAAGATTCAAACAATGGATTCTGCAGGTAGAAAGTTTACTGCTAATCTGCATCTGTGAGTCTTGACATGACCTTGATGACCCTTCTTGACCTGACCTCTTTTATAGGATCTTTGTGTGCGTCCAGTGTCCTCATAGTCGTCAGCTCCACGTAATCTTGAAATCGATCTGGCATACAACGGAGGAACTCGGCCAGAACGCGCAAAGCCAGAGCACGGATGTAACCCTAAACAGCAAATTCAATCAATTTATAGAACTTTATCAAGCACCTTTTACAAGTCACTCTTAATACATAGCTACATAGCAAGCAAAATCAATCCTACAAAACAACAAAGCTATTTTCCATATTCATTAGTTTCCATATGTGGTGGCTGCTTGCACCTTAGGGCAAGTCCCTGTAGCAAAGGTGCAGCATGTGGTCATCTGGATGTCTCTTTAAGAACAAAAACAATAGTGTTTACATGTTAAAACCGAAGCCATGAGAGAGACGAAGTAATAACAAATCATGCAAATAAAGCTGGAAAGATACTTCGTATGCTAAAGATATGATGGTCTCTTTATAAACATCCGTAAAATTAAATACAACACAGTGCATGGTTACTCCAATATTAGGGGCAGTAATGATGAGCTGCACTGGTTTCCCAGTCGCTTTTAGTACACTCTCATCGTTAAAGTACACAACAAAGTACTTCCGTAAAATTAGACTTAACAATAAAATTACTCATTGGTAACTTTACGTGTAGTAAAAGAAAGTAAACATCTGAATACTGCTTTAAATTTAAAGTAAAATAGTATTGAGTCTATGGCTAGTTTCAAATCTGTAAACTGTTCCTAACAGTCTAGAATTTGCAGCACCAAGCGCTGGTCATGTAGAAGAAAAATTGGCAACAAGGACAATTAACTTATGATTCTGCAGTCTCTGAATAACCTAAAGTGCAAACTGTAAAGAAAGTCTATGGGATCACTAATTGACTTATATAACACTCTGAAAACTAGGTCAGGTCACCTGGGAATACTATAGCCCCTTATCTGTTATTTGCCCATTTGATTTCTGTTCCCATGAACTCTCTGATCATTGACACCTGACTCATCACAGACCGAATGTAAACATACGTCATTATCGCCCAATGTTTCGAGCAACATCAGCAGCACAGCATTGAAATATTCATCCCAGACGTTGCTGTCCTCTTCTCGAGCTTTTTTCATCAGCCCCAACAAAGAACTCTTCCTCTCCTCCTCCCTAACAATCCAAACAGAAGCAACAGTTCTGTGGATTGACTCTGCTGGGCAAAGATACACTAGTTGTTGCTGGTGATGACGATAAAGATATCAAAGACGATGAAAACGATGATGAAGAGTAAAGTCCACAATGCAAACACTTAGTGAAAATATAATACACATGGAAATTTCTAGAGAATTTTCAGCTTATTAAAGGTGGCAGTATTTACAGTGTGCTGCAATGAAAGTGTCTTACTTGACCATCAACTGATCATGCTCTCAGCATTAGGATAATAATGAAAGCCATTGCCCTGGTTGATTAGATCAAATCAGACACTAACTAGAGCAAAGACTAAGTGTCTAGTTTGTGGCTTAGGCTGGGAAAGTGTGACGATGGCTCCACGAACATCATCACAAAATCACAAACATGCATGTAAAGAGTTTGTCATCTGTCGACGATATTTGCAGAGAGTTGGTCAAAATGATAACATACTGGCATGAATAACAAAAGACCAGAAGGACGCAGGTTCGAAACCTGTTAGTCCCATGAGGTCGACTCAGCCTTCCACTCCCTAGGGGCGACTGCAAAATAATCAGTAGGATAGATGGCGCCTTGTAAGCTGCCGTACAGTTAAATTCGATTCCTGTTAAACTTGCCAATATTTCTTACCCCTATCATGTTACCTTACTGCATACTTGTAAGTTTGAATAACCAAATGAATTAACCATTAATAATAATATTATTATCATTATTATTATTACTATTATTATTATTATTATTATAATTACCTCTCATTGTGATTGGACAACTCGACCAATATATCTTGTATCATGTCTCCTTGCTCTGACTTTATTTCTAAAAATCATAAGAAATTAAGAAGCCCTCTTAGGTGACCAGTATACAATATCTCAATTTCCTGTAGAAATCATTTCAAGATGCATCATAAAATGTAAAAATGCATTAATTAATTTGTCAAACTTGTTTAAAAAAATGAAACCAATTTCCGTAACAGCTATGTTCATGAATACAATAACCAATATCAATAAAAATTATGTAATAAATAATACAGAAAATCATAATAAAATAATAATAATACATTAAATTAAGGTCAAACTGTCTCCCATATATCACAACAAAAACAAAATCTCTGGTAAATAAGGACCGTTAATATTAACTTGGAGTATTATAAGAGCTCTATCATAAACTGTTTGTGAACCCTCACTCAACATGTTCATTTAAACAATGACAGAAGTAGCAATAGTAGCTATTTCACAAATTGCTGTCTTACTCACCCTCACCAAAAAAGCTTTCATCTGATCCCAAATGATTCTCCATCTTCAGCGGAAAGTGTTCCTACACAAAACACCATAGCTGTTTAGAGCTCAAAAGCAGACAAAAAGACAAAACACTAAACACTCACTCAGGTAAAAATAAACTTCTGACAAGTTTCTACTGTAGGATGTGAACAGCATGTTACGCGAACATCAATAATTTGTACTCAACATTTTTTAAACACCTTCAGATCATCTTTGCAACTGTTTGGCAATAGCTAGGGAACTGACAATAGAAGCTGCATATGACCCTACATCTAATTAACCTTTTTAACATGCACCAACTGACCTGAATATATATCAAAACAATGCAATAAAACTCATTCAATAATAAACAGAATGCTTTCAAATAACACAAGCACAACAAAATTATACAACTATGACATCTATTCAATGTAACAATATGATACCTGTTCAATGTAACAACATGATACCTGTTCAAGGTAACAATATGATACCTGTTCAAGATACCAATATGATACCTGTTCAAGGTAACAATATGATACCTGTTCAATGTAACAATATGACATGATACCTGTTCAATGTAACAACATGATATCTGTTCAATGTAACAACATGATACCTGTTCAATGTAACAACATGATACCTGTTCAATGTAACAACATGATACCTGTTCAAGGTAACAACATGATACCTGTTCAAGGTAAAAATATGATACCTGTTCGAGGTAAACGCCTGGGCTAAAGAATCGCTGATCGTCAAAGCTGTTCATCTCTTCCTTCATTCTCGGTTTCCCAGTTGAGTTATGGAGGAAAGTTGGAATGCGGCTCTCTGAAGAAAGTGGACTGGTCAAGGAATTGGATGGGAAGACAGAGGAAGCAGGAGGAGGAGGAGGAAGAGGAGGATGGGCACGGTTCAGTGCATCTCTCGTCTCCCCATGCGTGTCATCTTTAATGAGTCTGTGTATGTCGTTTGTAGTCTGGCGAATCGAGTCATAGATGTCTACAGTGTTTAACGAACCACCCTCAAGGCCATCTCTCGTCAACCTACAGCATCATCAACAACCATTGAACCACTGAAAATAACATGTTGCAACATAGAATAGCCTGGTCCATCCTGGCTACCAAACAATCATCTTAACTTCAACAAACGACGCATGTGAACAACAGACTGCTCTTGTTAACACATTAATGTAATGTAATTGAAAATTTATATAGTGCATCAGCAACCCTTCAAGATATCTACATACGACTACTCCCATCAAGAGCCTTCAACTTGAAAAAAGTAGGTGGCTTGAAAATGGATCATGCTGGATTGAGTAGGCAAGTGATGGATGGTTGATCTCAGGAGCAGCGTTCCCTCTAAGCTGTGAATTTAGTGTGTGCACAAAGTTTAGGCTAATACAACGAGTCACAATTTCTTTTTATGAAATTACGTATATTGAGTCTCCTAACTGGCTGCAACCTAATTTACTAGAAAACGTTGGTTCCTTTGCTGATACGATCCCATATTTATCTTTAGGTAAGGGATTATCTCAGTTTTTCAGAACTTACCACCATAGGCTCTTAGATATGCTCATAATTTAACTATCATCGCAGTCAGAAAAAGTGAGAACCATTTATATAATGATGCACACACAAAATATCTTCTGCACACAATCTCCCAACAATACGAGGGAACAATGCTTGGGAGCCTTTGCACATAGGAAATGTCATCCATCTTGCATCCAAGTTGTGAAAAACTTTGGCGTGCTATTTGACTATAATTGTTGACTACAGTAACAGTATTCCCAGACAGAAATTGAACCCAGTGACTCAGCGATAGCAAGCAATATTTCTGCTCACACCGACCAATGCATGGAGAGTAATCGACTGCTCACCTTCTATGGGAAGCACTGCTCACATCCACAATTTTAACATCTGATGACAGACCTACTACATATGAACAATGACGACTTCCTTAATAGAAAAAAACGGGCATCGACCGAACCTAATCGGAATATACTGGTAGGAATAGAGGTGGTTAAAAGTAGTTCTCATTTAAATTTAATCAAAAACTGACCTCTTGACACTTGTTCTGATAAGATTACGATCAAAAACTTTAAAGTATTAATACAGCAGTATTAATTAATATGTTTTCCAACACAGCTGTAATTGTAGTCAACGAATGGCTGCAAGGTAGAATCCAAAGAAATGTAATACTAGCAGTTACCTTCCAGCGGCTGACATCTTATATCGAAACGCAGCTGATGTGGGCGTGACTGAACTGGAGACACCTCGCTGAGATGTGACATCTCCTCCATCGTGTCCGGATCCTCGGAGGCGATTCTGAAGTATACGATTTGCACCCTCCTGCATAGCCAAGAACATTGAGAATTATGGAACAGTCGTCAGAGCACAGGAAAACCATATATTGAAAACAACGCATTGTAAATTAAATTGGGTTAATGTGCATTGTTACTTGGTTTCATGGGTAAAGTCCTTAGAGATCTCTTATGTATTGATCAAAAAATCAAAAAATATAATTTATCTACTAATGCATCCAGGATATTAAACATATTGTCTTCAATTTTTAGTACAACAAATCTGTTGAATTTGTGGACATTTGCAAAATATGCATAAAAAAGAAATATTAATTCTACAGAATTTGATGAAGTTCTTTTCAGAACTTCTACAGACATTGGAAAATAAAGACATTTAAGCCTCATTTACAATGGTCACCTTGTCAATTCACTATAATGGTAGCTATTTACGAGTCAAATAATATAAAACACAACTGGGTAACAAAGTGTCATGAAATAATTAACCTATCAGACACAGGCGATTCAATGTTGGTCACACAAAACTTTAAAACTGCAACTAACCATTTGAGAGTCAAAGCAAATATAATTATGTTCAGACTTGCTACTATCATGTTATGAATTAATAATTGCTGTGACTATGATAGCTATTTTATTAATTAAGTTTAGTTAAGTTTTCAATTGATATTGTGCAAAGAATTGGTATTTTGTACAAACTTATAATAGTTAGAAAACGATAATTGGTGCTATTGTTCATTGTCACCTTGAACATCCCCAGGTAACCAGCGGGATCTTCCGATCCCTAATTGGGTACCTTGGGTGATCCAATAGCAATTATTATAAGATTTGTATAATTGTCATTCTTGTTCTGGTATTGGATCGACAAATAAACTTTGATTGATTGATTGAATGAATGAATGAATGAATGATGAAAGAAATGAAATTGTTTTCATCTCACTTGGAAGGTCTTTGGGAGAACTGAAAGCATGACGGAGAACTCTGGAGTGTTGAGGTTGTACAAGGCAATGAGCACAGCCTGAGCGGCCTAGAAGGAAGAGAACACAGCAGAACAGCATTTGTCATGACTACGAATCACAACGTTATTTCCCTTTGTCATCATCAGTGAATATTCATCAAAAAACCAACCTATAAATATGCAATGTACGATCCACTTATGAATATAAAAATCAATTTGTTCATCAAAACACTATCAGACTGGTATAATAGATATAGAAAGCACTTACACTGTGTAACTACAAAGTATCCTAGCCACATTCTGCTGTGGCTGTATCAAGATGATATCGCTTCAACAACAAATCTGCATATTTATCACTGATAAAAGTGTTATTACAATATAAGTGTTTACCTATGATATTAAAATGTACCAGGCTCCTAACCATAAAGATGAATTATGTAAAAGAGGCATTGCTAGTAGGTAAGTTCATTACAGCTGACATCTTCAGTCTCTCATTTACGAACACCATTCATATTACACTATGTGACAAGCGAGATCAAACTGTAGAACAACGAGGTACTTTGCGGACTTCGACGCTTTTGGGTTCGGTTGTCCAGGTGATGATGCGCGAAACGGCCAAACGGATGTCGCTGGTGTTGGAGAAGTCAGAGGGACTCATCAGCTGAATAAGTCCATGCAGGTACATCAGCATCGACACCTTCACCTGTAACATATGCAGATCAGACACCCATCAACATTCAAGCACAGAAAGTGTGAGGAAACTAAACAGACATTGATGCTCCAATAAACATTATCTCCAATAAACATTATCTCCAATAAACATAATCTCCAATAAACATTATCTCCAATAAACATTGTTCAACTTGGAAAGTAACTACTCTAACAAAATCCTACAAAAGAAAATTCATGTTCATCTGCCATGCTGACAACTCAACTCCACTGTGTCATCCACCATACATTTATATAGCACCTTTGCCACTATCAAATGATAACACTGCAACTGAAACTACAGTGCCTTCTTATCTCTACTAGGAACAAAACACCTGCCAACAGCAACCACTAACCCACAGTGATTTAACCATGAATAAGAGGTCTACTAATGTAGCCCAGGAAGACATGAAATATAACATACTTAAACAGAATTAAGTAACTGAATCGTTCTTCCAATGGGCTTTACCACTTGGTTCCCTGTACTTCTTCTGATATGGCTCAGTCAATTAGTCCTTTGGCCACCTGCTCCTTCTGTTTGCTTTACAATTCTATCTCTTCATCTTTGCTTTTCTCAAAACCCACTTCTTTGTTAGTGATTCACCTAACTAGAGGCACTTTACACGTACTTAAATAAATTACAATATAATTGATTCATAAAACATTAAGGTGGTAAAATGGTTAGAGCCCTCAGCCTGTAAAGTGGAGAGTACAAGATTGAGCCTCATCAGAGACAGTAATTGTATAGGGACCATGAGAAAATCCTTAACTCACAAGTGTTCAGATCCATCGCTGTTCTGTCACATAGTCATGCGTGCACTTCTGATTGTATAAACCAGGGTGAAGTGGGGAAAAATAGGTCCCGGTATGCAGAGCCATACCGAGGGGGGGGTCAGTGGGCCTAGGCCTGGGGCACAAATGTGGAAAGGGTGCAAATTATTTTCAGGATGGAATAACTTATTATTCCATAAAATGCACTATTTTCAAAATGTGGCGGCGCCAAATTGATGCTACGCACAGGGCGCAATTAGCTAGGCACAGGGCGCAATTATAGCTCAGTACGGCCCTGCCGGTATGGATACAAGACCCATTCTCCTCCTCTCCTGGTATGCTTGCAGTCGAGCCAAGAGAGGTGCCGGTATGGCATGCCGTTTCATACCGTCCAACTTCAAGCAATGGTATAAACTAATTGCCTAACAAGAACGTGAATATAGTATAGTACAGAAAACCTACAGCAACCATTGAATACTGAACTTAAAATATGCACAGAGCCTCTCTAGCACACAGGTCATGAGTGCAATTATTATGCGGCTGTCACCAAGTGACAGCACACATAGTGAGATACCAGCATGTCTACTAGCAGAACTCCATTTAAAAGCTATTTAGCAGTGAAGATCAGAGGTCAGGTCATGTGTAAAAACTAATAGAAATGCATGAACACAAGAAGCTCATCGTTTAACAAATAACACACAAACCGCTACATGTTCATGCTTCATTGCATCCCTGCTGAGGCGGCGATATTGCTTGACAGTTGGGGGTGACGCCCAATGAGAGGAGTAGGAAATGTGGGGACACACATATAGATTAACCCCTCTCTGAATCTGTAAAAGGTGGGGGACGTGTCCCCCTCGACCCTCCAGGATCGCCGCCTCTGCATCCCTGTCTTACATCTTACAATCACAAACAACATTTAACAAGCATGCAACAAAATGATTATCGGTAACTGAAGAATGCATATATTAATTATGAAAAATCTTATGCATTCAATCACTTAAGATACCAATCAGTGTAATAATGTAACTACAAACAACATGTATAGGTCATGGAACACAGCTATAAACCACAAGAACATAAATCAAGGGTTAAAAACAGGTTGGATATGAAGCCCTAAATACAGGCATCAGTTAACAATACCTTCATCTGAGATCACAGTACAAAAGAAAAGCAGTTTTTGCCACTTATTTACAAAGCTGCATCGACAGCAAATATGGACATGGTCAATGTAATTCAAGCATTGCTTTACAATCAATCAATCCATCAATCAATCAATCCATCAATCAATTAATCAATCAATCAATCCATCAATCAATCAATCCATCAATCTGAACTTGATACAGCACCACTTCAAGATAACCACTCAGAGGCAATGCTGGGCCAACCATGGTGGAGGATAATGGGCTTTAAATAGAAGTAACTAACCACGTGCAAATACCTAACAAACCTAACAATTGTCATTATCAAGTGCGCCAACACATTATCATATGAATAATTGTTTCCTTCTTAAAATCCTAATCATAAACTCTCTGCCCAGAGACTCCACGCCATCTGTGAGCCATGTATCGGAATCAATTTCCACTAGTTGGTTCCACTTGTGCGTGGGCCCACCACTGGTGACTCTTTATCAGCCTACCCTGCATAGTTTTGCTAACTGGTGTATTTCATTAGTTCATTTTGACATTTAACATCATTTAGACCAGCACAGGGCATAGATATCTGAGTAGATATCATGAAGTGGTGCTATATAAATGCTAGACTACATTGCATACATAACATATTTGTTGCCTCAAGAAAGAAGAAACTGATAAAACAACTTGTTCAATCAAGGTAAAATTAACGAGGCAATCTCATTTAGCATGACTTATTATTGTTCATGCTTTTAAGCAGCTAACAGCTGTTGTTTATTTATCAGAACGTTAAAACTGAGTAATATTAGGCAGAAACGAAAGTCTGGAAAAACTCACTTTTAGATTTGGAGACTGGGTCTGGTCAATTAGGAACTTTGAGAGCAACACAAACTGGTTACTGCTGGGAAATGTACTTCTAAAAGTCACAAATCAGTGCAAGGACATACAAAAAAATAAAAACATTGAACTGCACTAGGTTCAATCAATTCATAACATATGCTAATTAGCACAGAAAATCGTACATAATGAGACATTAAAAATTCACCAACAGTAAAATCAGACTAATGCAGACGATGACCAAGGATGATAGAAGCTAAATGTCATCCAGAGCATCGCTGCAAAACAACACATATTTCGAATACACACGTAAAAAATCTCAACACAAATACAAAACAATCAGGATTCCAATCTGAGGCAGAAAGTGCTAGAAGGATTATGTTTGCCTCTGCAGATAACCCCAGACAGACATGATGACATTGCAGAAAATCCATGAAATAAAAACACAAGTTCAACCACTAACAGCTAAACATGCTATGAAAAAACTATTGTTTAACCAGATGCCTACGTAACAGCCTTCTACTGCTCCAGTGCCTCTTCCATTATTGGCATAGGTACAATTTGCCAGAAACAGCATACAATCCCACAACATTGTCAAATGACTTTCACACATCAGTCTGAAGAGAATGATTCTGCCCCAACCTTTGCATAACCTTGCAAATTAGTGATTTACCAACTTTGAAGGCATAACAAATAACTGAAATGGTGAATGAATTCAAGTACATGGTCTCACCTTACAACCTCAAGTGCTTTCTGTACTTTTGCCTGTACAGAAGCCAAAAGATCTGATCCGGTTTTGCTAAGAAGTCTTGTCAGCAGAATGTACAACCAGTCTATGAGGTCGTCGTGGTGAATAGCGACCAAGTCGACCAGGGTCTCCATGAAAACACTGAAGACCTTTCCATGCGGGTCGTGGAACATGCGCGAAAATATGTCGGTCACTTTCTTCAGCTCAGAACGCCTAGAAGAGTGACAAGACAAAATGCATGTGAATAAAAACTGCCCTGCAAAGATTTTTCCAGCCATTCAGAGTGTCGCTCATACATAACTGACTCGAATAGTTTAACTGAGCCCTCATTTGAAACTGGCTAAGACAGTTTTACATATGAGCAATAACTTGAAATGTTTGATCAGAGCTTCGATGCATAAAACCAATGGTTGTCATTAATCAGAATTCATTAAACATATAAGACCCTGGAATAACCAATCCACACTAGGCGAATAAGACAGAAATTAGTCTAAGAAGAAGAGCAGTCCTTTGAGTTAGCCTGAGAGACAGCCACGGATATGAAGTGTTAGCGACTTCATTTTCTTAGCCTCAGCATACGAGGGTGAATGGTTGGTCCCCTCCCCACAGTCTGATGTTCCCATTGACAGTACATGGTTAGTGTACTCAACAAAGTTGACTTGGCTAGGGGCACAGGCAGAGCAGAAGTCTCAAACTAAATTTCTGCATTGGCAAGGATTTAAACCTCTGAACTATTTACTGACATTCAAGCAAGTTAAGTAGTACACTATCATGCAGATATTAGAAAACGACAGAAAAAACATACGTTAATGTTCGACTGTTATTGAGGAGATTCTGAAGAGCCAGCAACCCATCACGACGATCACCCCAGGCACCACTCGATAGGCAACTAATGATTTCTGACATATCCTGCCAAACAATTCAGCAACATCAAATTTATTGTTGCTTAGCACTTCAATGACAAGAGCTGCATCTGTTTCCCAGTTACCTTTAGCACACATTTTGTCATTAAATTTTTATAAAGTATTAATCATAACAAAAATTATTATCACGATTCATGCGACCAACGTCATCAATACAGTTGCAGCATTATAATGCTGCTTAAAATTATACGATTTTAAATAATATGATAACATTGCAGCTTGGCAATGGCAATGTTATAATTCTGAATGTTGTGCCCAGGATTAATGATAGTTATGATGATGAATTCTGAATATCTGGAGCATATACAAATCTGACATTGCAACAGAAATGCAATTGCAATTACAGCATTGCAATTGCCAAGTTGCAACGTTATCGCTGCAATTGAAATTCTGTTGCAATGACAGCATTGTATTTGCTCTGGATATTCAGAATTACTCAGAGACACTAACAACCTGACGTTGTACAATGTATTTCATAACCATATTGCACATGAGGTTGACAAAATAACTAACTAGTGTGCTGAAAAATGGGACACCTAGTAGATTCCTGCTATTATATAGTAAATCAGTTGAGCAAATTTGACGGACAGCTCTGCTTCGTCATCTTTGTGATCTGTTGAACACGCCTTCACTTGAAGACCATAGAAAGACCCTTTAAAACCTACCCTCTACTTTTAGCATCGCAAGAGCAAGATCAAGAAGCATTGAACTTACCTCGGTCAGTTGGCGTCCACATGCCCAGTAGCTGCTGTTGTCAGAACAGGTACTGGAAGTTTCACTGGCTGCATCATCGCTGTCGTAGGAATCGCTTGAACTTTTGCCCTTGGGTCGATGCTAAACAGATCAATCAAATGACTCAAAGGTACACAGAGTGCTCCAACCACAATAGCCACCATTTAAAACCATCCATAACAGCAAAACAAGAACAAGAAAAACTGTCAGGAAACAGATATACCATTCACTAACATGGTTTGTCAAGTTCAATCAAATGAATGTCAGAAATGATTAGTGAGCAACTGGAATGAATTAAATGAAATGACTGGGATATTGATTGGGTTCATATCTGGAAATCTTTGCTTCTGGTCTTTAATTACTAGAAGTGAGAATGAACATACAAGGGCATCAGCCACAGCTGATTCACCATCTTCTCCTTGTAGTAAGACTCGCTGTGGTCCTGTGGCTCGACTTCTCTGCTTTGCGGCAACTCCGGAATGCCCACTGAATCGCCTTTCACGACCTAAGCAAACCAGAAAACAATGTTCGCAAATTACCAATAAAATAATAGAAACTGAAAACGGTCTTCATTTGCTGTGGGTGGGATCACCAAGTAGGCAACTTGGAGTGGCACTATTAAACTGTTCTGCTCAAACGAATGGATGAATGAATGAATGAGTGGTGAATGAAGTGTGAGTCACAATTGTCTAAATCCTTATTAATTACAGACACTCTATAAACTGATACAAAGCAGGAATTCAATCAATCCTTTCTGGCACTTAATCAACTGAAACCGTTTTTCCAATGGTTGGGCAATCCACCTGGAAAGGCCTCCATTTAAATCTGCACTTTATCTCAGGTAGGGACTCTGTTTGCACAATCTACAAACAAGTAAATAATTGTTCTCTTACACCTCTGAGTAATTCTCTCGAATTCATTAGGTGCTATATAAATGCTCTGAATGAATGAATCAAATAATGCAGTACTGTAGATAGGATAGTCATGACTCCATACCATAGACTCGGGTTGGACTTCCTTCACGACTGCTTCCTTGACTCTTGGCAATTCCCGCTTTGGGTTTTCCCCGACTGCCAGGACCATGACTAGACGGTACAACATCAGGCTGGATGTGCGTTATGTAACTAAGCCGAGCAGCTGGAGAATTTGACCGGCTGCCAGCTGGATAAGACAAAAAGTCATATCAACATTAAAAGTCTTTTTCTTCTTCAGTAATTAAATAAGGCTATCTATAAATCAATATCATGCAAAACCTTTTCTATTCTAAACTAAAGACTTCTCTTTAGCCGGGTTTGGGTCGCGAGCACTCCTGAGTAGATAGTCTTGAAGCAGCACTATATAAATCTCTTAAATGAAATGCATTAACTAGAAGTGTAACCAGCTGGTTGAATATGATAAAACCAATTAGTGTGTTGTTTGCCATGGTATCCGAACTGCCAGTTTAATTATGCGCATATTAGAACATACGTTGTGACTGTGAAACGCCGACTCTGGAGCGTGACCGACTGCGATCAGCAGATGACGCAGTCTGAAGAGGAGACGTCGCCAATCCTCCAGTCAGAGAAGTCTTCCTTGGTCGAGCTGAAAATCAGTAGAACAATGATAATGTAATCCTCATTGGCTCAGACATAGGTTTCCCTCACATACAATTAACCCCTAAATGACCAGCTGCACTGGTTTCCCATACATTTTGGCCAATAAATTGTTAAACCTTTTTGCTTTGATTCGCAGTAAAATCTGTACAATCTTCTACCTGATGTAATCTGAAAACTGTCATAGAATCATCATCACCACCAGAGTACAAAGTATGTGTGACCACAGACCACATTCTATAGACTGAGGGTCAAACACCTTCAACAGTGGACCAGTCTCACTATTTTCTAGCAAGTTGTGAGCCAGAATGCTAAATTACATGCGAGAAAAATGGGGCAATGATCTACAACGGAGTCCAGCAAATGTTTTTGTAAAACAAAATCTTAACTGGTGCATCTTTTAGCATACACACAGTGTATTATGTTCATGAAATCTTAATCTTGATTTTCATTATCATTAGTCAAGAACATTACAATAGTCTTTAGTCAGGCTCTGCTGGCCAGAAAACATGCTTTTATACATTCCTGCAATAGACTCACTTTGAGACCCAAGAAGTCAGAAAGAATTAAGCTGGGCTAACGAGTGAAAATCAAGCCCAGCACAATAAAATAATGTGACCAATGTAGCCTTACTTATTTGCTTTTTGATACATGATGCTAAAACTATAGTTTGGCACACTTCTCTGATGGTTGACTGGTAATCCGTCAATACTGCACCAGCTTAAATGTCAAATGCTGCTTTGCTGTCTAAAGCACTCGACTTCTACACTGAAGTAAATGAAGATTTGAGAATGTTTCTTCAGTTTAATAAATACGAAATAGCATATTATTTATTATATTATGTCCATAACCAGCACTAAACAATAACGTGATTTCACAGTAACAATAAACAAGACGATCAATAAACACACAAGCAGACATACAAGCAGACACACTTACTACACACAAACTCAGTTATATGCAAGTGTGTTTCCAAAGCTGACTCTCTATGTTGAAAGTTATGCCCATATTCAATGTATTAATCATATTATGGCTCTTATTCATCCATTAAACATCACCATCTAATTATCTACTGAACGGGCGAAAGACTTCGTTCAAGGTCTCTACACTACAACTGTCTCAGACGAGGCTCAAACTAGTACTCTCCACATTGCAGGGCAAACACTTGCATTTACAGATTTCTGAAGCACCTCTCACAGTACAACTTAATCAGAGGTGCCACTAGTGCCAAAACCTCTGCAAGAAAAAGAAAGTCTTAAGCAAGTAAGTAAGTATATTCTTTATTTAGCCAACTGCATATCTGCACTTTGGTGTACAATAAATTTAAAGGCACTACATCTTAATTAACAAAAAGGGTTTCCATGCCAGTTTGTGGAATAATAATAGTACAGGCAGAAACAAAAGCACCCCAGTTAAGATCACTAATTCGAGTTGTAGAAGTATTGTGTCAAAGCAAAAGGCCAACAGACGCATAAACGCAGTATTGGGCAGAAGCAGTCCGAGTCCGAGGTACCAAGAGGTTACCATGTCTCACAATCACTCTTACTCCATTGTTCTTTAGATAAAAGGCCAGAGGAATTCCGCTTCCAGCCATCTAGGCATCAGAGCAAATGCACCACATGTGTCAAGCGAGTTTATAAACTCGAAACAAACCAAACGACGAGAAGAAACGGATAAACAAGATAAGAGAAAGGAGCATTTTAACTGACTGCACGAGTCTTGCTATTCTCGTGAGATTGTATATCAAGCGCAGCATCATACCAGACTGACGATCGGAACTCCAGACTTCCCTATAATATCTCCTTCCGACATTAACATGGTCTGGAATGCAGCTGAAAGGAGCAATTACTCAATAGATACACCAAATAGCTTAAGTTCCACTTTCACAGTAACTGGCATGCACGCTGAAATGTGCGTCTAGACGGTACTATCTCAAGAAATTATCATTGGCTATGCAAACACACAGCTTAGAACATAAATCAACTTGAAAAAAACTCAAAAGACCGCAAAAAGCAACAGAAAAACGAGTGCACAACATTTACTGAGAGTGATGACTGCAAAAGGTTTGAAAACAGTCACCAGCTGAGATTCAACAGTGTTTCTAGTCACAAAAATTAAATTGAAATCATGAAGAAAAATTAATAAAGTCAAACCAAGTACACGGATATAAATAGCAGTGTAGTATAGTAGTATATTTCTCGGCCAGGAGAAAACCAAGTGAAGCTGAAGGTGGCAAAAGAAAGAGAGAAACCGAAAAGACATTAAAAAAGTAGAGTATATTATTATGAATTCACCAACACTTTTCTCAAACAATGTCAAATATTACTTCAGCTGAAGAGACATTACAACACGTGCACAACAACAAATGAGTCTCCATAAAGCAGTACATGTCAGTGACAGTCACACACTTCCTGCCACTCACCCGAACTCATTGCACCGCTTAATGTTTTTTCATCACAACTGCGTGCCAGCTGCTCAGTGGGTTTGGAAAATGAAGATGCCCTCTTACCTAAACCTGTCTCCGTATAATAGTTTGCAAACATCAAGGCAATAAAATTTTTAGAATAGCATCATGTTACAGTGATTCACATAATTACTACTGCATCATGTTGCACCTGCCACAGTGCACATTCAAAGACTTAACAAAAGTCACTTTCAGTTATATGTTACACAGATAATTAACTCTTCAACAGTTTTCTAACAAATTTTAATTGTACAATTGTTACAATTGTACTCTAAGTTGATGCAATTCATTTGGCACATCCCGATGACAATGAGAACACACAGAGAGGAAATGCTCTTTCATTTATTCATTCATTCACGCATTCATTCCAGAATTTATATGGTGCTCCTTCAAGAAACCTACAAAGACGCACTCCCGATCCAGTCACAGCTAAAGAATAGCAATTAAAGCAACTCATAAAATGCGACATGTGGTTTCGTGGCAATCAGCCCTAATGGAAGTCCATTCCAAATGGAGGGCCCAAAATCGAAAAAGATATATATATTGACAAAGGTTGTTATTATGGATGCTTCTGAAGAAGAACTGGCACACAAACACTAAGAAGGTGAAATTGCTGATGGTTTTCAAACAGACAAAAACCATGGTATGCTTCAAAATAAATCCTTTTCAAAGAATAGACAATTGGACGTATCATAGCATTGGAAACACTGACTACTTGAGCACGCATTTGAATCAGACAAAGAGATGTAGGAAAGTAAAGTATTACATTGTAATATATTTGTCAATTTATATAGCTGCTCTATCAGAATAAATTGCTTAGGGACACTACAGTATTACATAATATGCTCCGAATCAATGCTGATATGCCGATATGCTGTAAAGGACACAAATGACCTTGAACTGCAATCACAAATTTATATAGAATCACTTCAAGAGACACTCATTTACCATTACATCATTGTTTACAGCATATATATATATATATATATATATATATATATATATATATATATATTTATATATAGTATGGCACTAACTATATATATCACCCTTTGACAACCTCTCAAAGGCACACATCAACAGTTCAACTAATGTCCTAAAAATAATTTGGCATTCATCAAAACACTACAAGCCTGCCTGACTTGCAAATTGCAATGTTAAAGCACGGTTTTAGGATGCGGTGCTAATCAAACACTAGATGGAGCAAGTATCAGGTCGCTTTCGGCTAATCAGTCCAACAGATAGGAAGAGGAGAGATAAATACTTACGTAATGAGCCATAGTTGCTCTGCTGCTTACGTCGCGATTCAACCTTAGACGTGGTGGATAGACCAGCCATGCTGTCCGCTAGGGAGACTAAATCCACAGCACTTGATGACTGCTTAGGTCGGCCACCCTCAGCACCATCTGCAAAACATACATCCTTCATCAAGAATTCTGTACTGTACAATATCATTGCACATATATATATATATATATATATATATATTATAACACTTCAACCCAACTTGTAAAATTGATGCGCCCTTGAAGTAGCATGACTGATATTATTTTTATTATTATGATTATAATTACAACTATATTATCATTATAATTACTATATTTAATTATTATTATTATTATCATTATTATTTTTTATTAATATTATTATTATTATTACTATTATTAGTAGTAGTATTATTTAAAAAAATTATTATTACTATTATTATTATTTATTATTATTATTATTATTATTAACTTGTGATAGTACTGTTAAGTGAATCAATCCATTGCTGATGGTGTGGCAAACCCAAGGTATGGCGCCTTAAAGGTCAAAATATACTCACAAGACACAGATTTCGAACAAGCTTAAGAAGGTATTGCTAGCAAATAATAGACGCATAACATCAGTGAAACTACCTACTGAAACCATCGAACAATTTGAGTGAAATAATGAAGAAGAGAAACAGATTATACTATTGTTAATGAATGATAGCATTAAAGTGCTGTATAATTACCTAACCTGACTCAATTACCTGACCTGACCTAATTACTCACCTGACTTATTTGCCAATCACTTAAAATAGTTTGATGCAAGTCTTGTATGACAACTGGTATCTAATCAGTTCCTCTTTGTGAATAAATGAACTCCATTCTCTTCAGTCAATGGCCAAATCTAGTAGTTTACCCCTGCTTAATTCAGGTCTCACATGTGCTCATGCATACTGTCCACATAGTGTGGTCATAGTCTCACATGTATGCTGTAAGACAACTTATAACACAAAGGCTGATGAGTTTAAGCCTTGCCTTGCAATGCAGCCCCTGAGAGGCTGCCAGGCTTCTTAAGATGGCCACTGTGTAGCTACCTGCAACCGTTGATCTTTCATATGCAAACAACTCAGTTTTCAGCTGATGTTCCATCGCTGGACAGCGGCACTTCGTAAATTCATAAAAATACTGATAACTGTATCTGTATCTTTAAAAACATGAGGCACTGACCACAACGTTCTGTGTTGGTTCTGTGTATTGGTTGACCAAGGGCAGATGAACAGCGCCTACAAATAGAAAAACCGATCCATTCGCCAAACTAGCCATCGATTATTTCTCAAACAGATTATCTATATATCCTAATCCACTAGAAAACATGTGTGTTAATATTTAGTAAAGTATCAACTAAAAAATCAACAGAATTCAATGCATCTCTGCCAAAGAATTCAATACGCTTTGAGCAGTATAACTGGCCATTGCTTGCAACAGTTCAGCCGGTGTTCGTCAAAAAATTCATCTGGCAATAGAATTGGTTCGCATCATTTACGTTTACCTCATTAAATACAACCGTGATTTTATAGTACTGCAACGGAATTTCTTAGCCATGACGGTCACATCTCACACGGCATCGTAATTCCTTTGTGATTTCTCGGTTCAGAAGAATGATAAATACTTATCTCATCAAACCACATTATGCCACAAGAGAATGGGTTTGATACACCAACCACAGTTCAATCAGCAGAGAGAATACAAAAACATGCCCTGAGCAATTGATCAGAAGACAATGAAACAATTGGTCCATGAAATTCAGATAAATAATGGAGACATGGCAGATAACCATTTATGTAACTCACATCACTGTAAACCAGTGGTGCTGTACTGTACCAATTGCATGTAAGTATGTGTCTTTTAAGAACCTGACAAACACTATGATGCCATCAATAATGTAATTAAAGTAGCAGTATGCAATCCATGTCATAAAGACAAAAGTAATTTTAAAGCATACTAATTGCTCACATAATTAATGAGATGAACACGCCAAAGCACTTTTTACACCAAAATGTTTTCATAAACAAAATTCAACGCTTACACTGTACCAGATGATGAATTGCGTTCTGTGCTGGCTGACCTCGTCTTATATGACCTGTGACTGAGTGACCCGGAGGTCAGCGATCGACCAATACTGTTGAGAGAAGTGTTGCTTGACGAGTTGCTCTGTTGTTCACCAATCAATTGCCGTTGTTTTGAAATGTCCAACGAACTGAGCAGACTTTCAGCCTGGGCTTTGAAGTGCTCCGAAAATGCCCAGAATGCCCTGCAAATAGCATATCATCTGAGCTGAATACCTACCTGTTTTACCAATCTGTCGATTTGTTGGTATCAAAGTGAAATCAATGGAGCTTCACAACAATAGAACCAAAAAGGATTGATGTTGAGGTCAAAAGATCAACTTAAAATGGTACAGATACAGCTCAAGGTAAGTAAATCTGAATCTGAGAAAACATGGACAAACAGCTTGTCCAGGTCATTACACTGGGACAATTTATTATTATGAAGTAAGTCATAGGTCAACTCAGCAGCAATTATTACAGGCATAAGACCATAATGCCTTAAAAAGTATTTCAAAGCGCTTTTGACAGAGGGTGAATTTAAGGTACAAATAAATAAATAAATAACTAGAAATTTGCATGACGATGATGATGAGTTCTCTGCTAAAAGGCAGGTCTGTTGGCTTGCATGCCACCTGGGGATGAGTTGAGTAAGATGGTCTCGGCACACACAATTATTACAGGGTTTAAGGGCGAGCAACTTCTCCAAGGCCGCTACACAGTGGCTCGAGGTCAATTTGAACCTGCTGATTAAATGTAAATGTGTGCGTAATAAGTTTATTTAACGACGCATCCATGACATGGATGATAAGCGTTTGTAAATGTAAATGTAATGGTTTTTTATATAGCGGCCGTATGGCATCGACCCTACACATTTTTCAATGAGAGATTACAAGACACGCAGAACAATAGTACGCCCCAAATCTGCCTAATTAAACTTAGATCAGTGAGTCGAGTGTATAAATTGCTTACTTGCGAGAAAATACCCTAGCATCGGAGTCGGCATCTCCGATGCCCCGTTTAATGGCGTCCTGCAGAACCGCAATGTGTCTCTCTAGGACATGCGTTGGCCACATGTGAACGATCTCGTACAGAAACTCACAACACTGTCTACAGAAGAGACACAATAAGAAATCTTACTAATAGGCCGGTTGGTGAGCATAAGTAAAGGTCCCACATACCACAGTGAAAGTGAGGGGAGGCACTCAATTCCTTTCCACTGAATCCCACTTCTCAGTCCATGCTAGGTCATGTAGAATAGTAGGTTAGCATGCTGAACTGTCAACAGAGAGGTCAGGGTTCAAATTCCCACCAGGGCAGAGCTCTATGCTCCACCTGCACGCCCCTAGCCAACACAGCTATAATGAGTACACTGACTGTACACTGTTGGTGGGAAGAGGAGACGGCGAGGGCAAGGACTGGCCATCCACCCTCATAAGCTGAGGCTAAGAAAATGAAGTCGCTGACATTTCAAGCCTAAGGTCTAAGGGACTGCTCCTCGTCTTCATCTTAATGCTGGTGCCAAACACTGTTTGCATACGCTAACTGACGAGGGTCGCTTTATGGGTTATGCAATGCAGCAAATAAGACTCACTTGCGAATGACGCTGGCCTTGGAAGAGTGGTTTCCAGTGATTATTGGAATTAGTCGTGGATAATGAGTATGCTGTTAAAAACAATCAGAGCAATCATGAGATCATAGTAAGTACTGGTAATACAACTGGATATTTATTTTATTCGTTTTCTGGTATAGCCTTTCGCATCATCAGAAAATGAAACCACAATCGAACACAATGTTTTCTGACAGATGAGCTGAGAAGCTCATATTGCTGTTGCTAGGCAGCCAGGTTGCTAGGCAGTCGGGTTGCTAGGCAGCCAGTTCCACATGACGAGTCAACCACTGCAAACCTTCTATATTGGCCTGTGGAAGTCCTGGCTGGTGGAACAATGAATAATTGGCAGTGGTAAAGCTGAGCTGGTTGTTCCTTAAAGACCATACAAACAGAACTTAATTGCTCATAGACAACAGTCTGGCTTGCTCCACTGCTCCTATCTTGGTTAATTGCAAATCACTTCATGCTAGAACACAGGATGAGTGAGTCATTCCTCCAAGTCATACCACTTCAAGCTGCAACACAACGTGGGTGACTCATCCATACCTCCATCCACCGTTTAACACAAAAACTGGCTTCTCATATCGGAAGAGGTCACCTAGAAGCGTCTGTCAAGGACCACTTAATCCTTCTTATCATCACAGAGTAGGGCTTCTTGTGGCAACCCTTGAGTATCACCATTGCATAGAACATGACCAGCAGACCTAGTTAACATTGGACAAATTAAATCAACGGCAATTTAGTTAAGATTATATGCATCAAGACAAAATACCTGAAGAATGAAACGTATGCATATGGTGGCAGATGAAGCCATAACTTTGGCTGAATTTGGAATCAAAGAGATAAGCGATGGAAGAACAGACTCGGCAAAATGACCAAACTCCCTTCCGAGCTCTTGCGACATAAACCTAAACACCAACAGAACCACATCACATGTTAAAACATCAAGATACACAGCATGGTCTATTAAAAATACCTAAAAGAAGTCCTGAATCTGGCTGATAACAACAGCATTGTATTGTAATTATATATCTCTGCAGTACAGTACAGCCTGATCAGAGTCTGCGAAAAAACCCGTATAAAGAGAAAAGTCTTACGAATATGGGCAACACATCAAGGCACTGGTCTCAGCAAGATAAGCACAGCATATCTCAGAGCTCAGTGCCTGGTAAATGACTCCACAGAAAGCCTGCCATCTTTTTCATTGACATAACATTTCATTAAATGTTTCATGCCTTCAACGTGAAAGGAGGAAAGACAACCACATTGGTCCAAGATTATTCTTCACAATTTTTATTTAAGCAGTTGGTAACAAATTGCTCATTTAGTCCAAAGACAATGATGGACAGATTTTATTGACTCAGTGAAGTCATTTACTTATTTACCAACAGGAGAATGGTACAAATATAAGGCAATAAAAAGAGAAACTGCTGAAGGTTTTTGCTACTGCTGCCGAAAGGTCAATCCTAAAGGTCAACAAACCTAGCTAGGCCTACTAGGTAAAGGGCTGACCTCTCAAGTGTTTAAGATGGCAGAATGATTTATGTTCGATATAAAGTCCAAATTAATACTATCGCTCAGAAGACCCTTACACATAGGGTCTTTCTCACTCATAGGACAATCGTTATAGTCCACATACAACATTTTGTTATGCACTAATAATGTGAAATAGTAAGAGAAGGCTTACAGTATTTACAGGATACAGAACAGTCGAGTGCTTCATACTTACTCAATCCTAATCACAAATAATCACATTAAATATAACTGTAAGCAATATTTAAATCGAAATCCGTAGTATGAATGTGACATCTTTCCAAACAAATATAAATAACAGCAACGGTCTCAATATTGCTGATAAACATGACATAGGCCTACCAACCATGCCAAGAACTCTGTGCCTCTTGCACAGCCTCTGCAAGACATATCTTTTACTGAAAGAAGAAACATTCCCTTTCGACAAATCGTCAGCTGATTCCTTCTTTTCCTCTGCCTCTCCTGCTGTTCCAACTCTAAACACAATCCACCCTACTCGTTTGACTATTCACCTGCAGAGCCTCACAGCTCAATGTCGAGCCAAACTAGACCTGACAGCCAATTGACTTTTCTTGACTGAGAGCAAAGGAATCTATATATAGACAAATGGCACCTCCTTGAGCCCTTGCTGGACCACCATTTCGAACATCCTTCCATTCTTCTGCCGTTACTTATCTTTAAAAAATGTTCTGTTCAGCTGAATTGCTGCTAAATCAAGTATATAATGACTGATTGAAAAAAATTACAGATTCCCCTCATTCACATGACGTATGCTACCCATACTATAGATGCTCAGCAGTTTTTGATGTCTAATGTTAAATATGATGTTTTATAGGTTACTACTAAGTACTGACTACACTATATAAATTGTTATCATCACATTACATTCTAAATCTCCACAGTTAACCTTTTATTTGCAACAGAATCATTTGTCAATTTTATATAAATAGATATAATTAACTGACTGCATCTGTTATCTAAACAAGACACTATATTTTTCTTGAACTCAAAAACAAGTCACAAGGTTATAAATATGGAGTATCCAATTCTGTGTAAAGGTCATTGACTGAGAGCCTGTGAAAAAGGTTTTATCCACAACTTAGCTTAGCAATAGGGCTGGAAATCTCCAGATTACGATCATGTTGACAGATACAGTCTTACTACAAACCTCAGACAGTTTAGAACAACAGCAGCAGCAGCAAAAAGCAGACGAACTCACGCGATGGTGATGCATGCTTCTCGAACCACCTGTGAACGGAGATCTTTGACTGACATTTGGAAGCAGAGCTCGAGAGATGCTAGCTGCTGAACGAAATCTGAATGGTCCTTGGCACCCGCAAAGAAACACGCCCGGAATTCCTTCAGCTGTAGCAATCAGTCAAACACCGTATATTCAATGAACAATGCATATAAATTATGCAATAAAAAAACCATTCAATAACAATTATGCAATAAAATCATAGACAGAAGAAGATGAGGAGAAAGTTTGGAAGAAGAGAAGTAGGAAGAACAAATCTTATCACATCTTCCTTTCATGGTAGTATTTTAACTCTTGAACTCAGCACTGACCGTACAGTATGATAAATAACAATAGATTGTTGCACACACACACACACACACCAATTAGGTACTTAAAGCACCAGTAAGACAAGGTATAACGATATACATATATAACAATGATATAATTTTTATGTGAGATTTGGCGGTTTGGTAATGATTCATTAACATTGCAAATGGCAGACAGATAAAAGTAAGTAAGCATGTACTTTATTGAACCACCTGCAAACGCACTGCAGAACATTATATTGGAATAAATCAAGGAATGTACAAATATAAAACAATAATAATAATAAGCGATCACAATAGAAATCCTTGGAGTAGTGAGAGTAAAGAGAAAGCAAGAAATAGGAATAGATTCATTTGTGTACTCACTACTTCGACTCTCTTCGACCAATCCAGGTTTGGATCAGACAGAACATCTCGAATTTTCGTTACGCGTTCTGTGAGCTCTTTTGCGGAGAAAATCTGAAGAAAACGAAAACAGCAACAAACTATAGTGTAACTGCACAGTCGCACAATAGTTCATAGTTTATCATACTCTGATTAGTGCCTCTTCTGTTCACATTGAGACAGGTCCACACAGTTGCTGGCTGTGGGCACATAGTAGTGGTACTGGCCTGGGTCAGCATTGCCAATTAGATAATGCCCCCAGGTGATTTGCATGAACTCTGTTGCTCCATCGTAGGTCTGGCTGTCCACGGAAATCTTTGTTCTGCATCTCGAGGTGAACTTGTTTTTTTCCTTTGCGCTCACTTCAAAGATGCAGCAATGTGCCATTCAAGCATGGACTGGTCCGACCACATGAAATAATCTCTCTTCGTTTCTGCATGTTCTTTGAACTAGGGACTCACCACAAACCCTTCAAACCCATTCTTAGTTGCTGGAGTTGTGCTAGTAGCACTTCCAAGTAGGAATCTTAAAGTTGTGCTATATTATTAGTACTCTGAATGAATGAAT
This sequence comes from Bimastos eiseni, assembly GCA_959347315.1. Classification (NCBI taxonomy): domain Eukaryota; kingdom Metazoa; phylum Annelida; class Clitellata; order Crassiclitellata; family Lumbricidae; genus Bimastos; species Bimastos eiseni. The sequence goes on along the minus strand of OY365814.1, from coordinate 24,637,065 downwards.
GAATGCTCTGAATGAATGAATGCTATTGACTGCTGAACCATAAAACTGAAATGCTTCAATCAATTATAGAGTTCTATTGTTCAAAGATCAACCAAAATAAGGCTTGGTACATAAACAAATAAACCAATAAACACCGGGTCTGGAGATAAACAAATGTACATAGCGCAACATGATGTGTGGTGTTGGTGATGCACTGCCCAAAGCATTTCTGAACAAGGCAGTTGCTTGAATTGGTCAAAGAGTCCATGGCTAAAGGCATACGTGTAATAACAGCTCTGTCTCCAGGGAATATAATTATACTGATGCATGGAGATCATCCAACTTACTTAATTTTTCTGTCATTTGTGATTCCTCTTATAGGTTTTCAAAATGCAACACAAAAAGATCCAGATAAATATATTACAAGCCAATAACACAGGATATTGACAAGCAACACTATGTCTGAGAGAATGACACAGTGATAAATATACAACACAGCGTATGGTCATTGGTCAACATATTCGCGAGTAATGACATTTGACACAGGCTAGCACAGAGAGCTGAGTAGATATCCTGAGCGAATGCTATATAAATGTTCGATTACATTAGATATTACATTACATATATTAGCTTACATTAATAGACACATAGCACAGAGGTACACGTGGTTCATATTATCTTACATTGATCCTGGTGACTTGGTCAAACTGCTTTACAAAGATATCTTCATCAACACCAACAGGAGCACTTGATGAACCTATATCAAAACACAAGGTCTGATGTTAATGTGCTCCTTTCATCTAAAGATCCACTGAATTCACAGATTTCATATTTACCATGTCCATTAAAGCAATACCACATCTGTTGGTTCTGAGCATAAAAAATCTTGAATAAAACATAAGTAATTAAGTAAGTAAGTAGGTATATTCTTTATTAAAAATGTCTGCAAGCGCACGGCACGTACATAAAACTGAAATAAATATGGCAACCATAATTTGCATACCACAATTGTCAACACCCTCGAGCTATAGAGAACATTTTATTCCTCTAACAGGTTTAAAAACTCATAATTACCTAATACCACATAATAAAAGAACATACACAACAGCACATATAATAATATGCAACGGGTTCCATCCTTCTTAGAGTAAATTACCTGATGTGAAACAGATGCTAAATAATGTGTAAATCTTTGTGGCAGTAATGTATCTATTGAAGGCAAACTTTATATGATGTAATGTATCAATATATTTGAAGTTGCTATGTGTGCTGCACACTTCTTTGCGACAGTCCCAGTAAGTAATGGGACAAATTCACTAAAATACTCATATAGTGATTAGTGAAAGAGCAACACAAGTCTTGGTCAAACATTTTTACATGAGACAATGGAAGAAGACACTGGCGACAAAGTCAAGGGGAGAATAACAACCTGTTTGGGATTAATTCAAGCCAGAAGGAGATATAATTAGCATGCCTGCAAAGGAGACAATAACTATCAAACACAGTCATATCATGCAAAGTATCCAGTCTTATGTTCACAGCCTATGTTGGTTATTTAACAACATCGTTCCATATCGAAGATGATTTGGTGTCACCCTCCTCCTTTCTCCAGGCTTGGGACTGGCACTCTCAAAGTCCAAACAGTGGCAGAGTTTTATGTTCACAGTCATCACCCGCCGGTCTTATACTCATGCATACAGAGCATCTGGAACAAAAGTATCAATGTTGGTTAAACAATGTTCACAGGAAGGGAAGGTTTGGTGCAGAGTTCTGTCGATCCAGCAATTCAGCAATTCAGCATATATGGTGGATGAATTAAAACCCAAATGGTGGAAAGAATTCAAGCTATCGAATGACCAAAGCACAAGAGCAGAGATTTATATGATTGATATTCAAAAATTGGCTTTGATTGATTGATTAATTAATTGATTGATTGATTGAAAATTCATATGGATAGTAAGAGTTCTGAGGTTTACAACAGTGGGGCTTGTTCAATACTTCTGTGATTTTGCCTGAGGGAGCAATAATGCTAAAGTTATGACACTTAATGGACTCTGAAAAAGAATTGAACAGGAAAAAGCAAATAACAGACTCTGCAACCAAACTACATTCAGCAAACAAAAGTCACACACACAAAATTAACAAAACCAAAGAGACACTGTGTGAAAAATTAATCATAACAGTGACTGTTGAATGCTCAATAACACAAAAGTTGTGACAGGAGGGTTACTTCTTCTTCACTTCACTACATAAACCTAATCCGAACATAGATCGCTTCATGTACCTATACATAAATTGTGAGACACCCATAATGAATGCCTACTTTTGTGCAAATCATCCTCAGTTCAATTCTGAAAATATGCCATCCATTTTGGTACATGTGAAGTGCCCAATATTCACACTCGTGGACATATGCAGACATTGCACCTTATTGCATCGACAATTATACATAAACGTAAAGACTTAAAAGGCATCTGCACTGTCGGTTCCATTTGAGTTGATAACATGAGTGCTGATGACAAAGACTGGAGTGAATATTTTATTATCCATAGGTGCACTTCAGGAAATATTCATGCAAGCAAATGGTTGGACATTGAAGCAACAGCTAAACATAAACATATTCACCCACAGTCCTACACATGCGCAACTAATGTCCATTTAAAACAGAAGTCCTCAACACTTCTTAACAAATAAAAAAGTAAAAATGTTAAATTTCATGACACCTCGCCAACGCAATCGTCCTGCAAATTCTGCTAATTGGTTAAAAATGGTGATACACATACACTGTTTCTAAATTATCCACCATAAAGTAAATAACAAATGCAACGATTAAAAAAATTTTTGTAAATTTCCTTCACATCGCAAGTCATTCTTGCGTACACAAATGCTGCAGAAAGTGGTCAAAATATCTAATACACCCAAGGCCGAAAAAAAGGAGGACCATATTGTTCGAGAATATTTCAAATATGAGCGAAAATGGAAATCAATGGCATTCTAGTTTCCAAATGCAACACTAGAGATTTAGTGGCATACACAAAGGATACACAAAGGATACACAAAGGATACACAAAGGATACACAAAGGATACACAAAGGATACACAAAGGATACACAAAGGATACACAAAGGATACACAAAAGATACACAAAGGATACACAAAGGATACACAAAGAATACACAAAGGATACACAAAGGATACACAAAGTGATAGTAGTACATGAAGTAACTGAACAACTAAGGATGCAAAATATGTAGATGTGAATAGAAATGACAAAGCAGACAATATAAACTACAAGACATTTTAAAGAAAAACAAGTACTCAGCCTGGCACCGTCACATTCACCAATCAACACAGCATGCCATTAGGATACTCACCAGCCACAAGTGAATGACGCTTCTTCACAGGAGTTGCTAAAAACGATTCCCAAGAACACCGAATATAACACAGTCCAAGAAAATAAATTGGTAGAGAAAGAAACAACAAGTAGACAGCGGTAGACATAAATCAGAAAATACATTTCAGGAAGTTGTGGAAGGCAGCACTGGCGGTCTAAGGAGAAGTTGACGATGAGATTGAAACCGATTCTATTGATCGTGCGATTGGCTATGCGCATAACAAGTGCACAAAAACTGGCCAACACAAAGAGTGTGTATATGCCAAATGTCGATATTTTTACAGTAGTAATCATGAACATAATTAAAACAGGTGCAACTTTCTTTCCTGTTTCACCTACAAATTTGTAGGTCACATAGCAGACTGATCATCCAGATATTGACCTCATTACGGTTTGACTTTGAAGCTCCATTAGTTGATGCCTTGAGCATCAAACATTGGCATTATTCAAGTTACTAATCAATATTAATAAGTAAGTTGGAAATCCACAGAATCAGTGACTTAGAACCACATCGAGTGTGGGCCCACCACTGGTGATTTAAGCTTACTGTGCACTGTGTCACTAACAGTTGCATTGTTCGTTAGTAATGACATTTTACATCATAAAGGCTAGCGCGCAGAGTGCCTCTCCGTAGATAACTTGAAGGGGCGCCGCATAAATGTTCGATTACACTACAATACATCTAACAGAGCTCCCTCAAACCGAAATCACTTAAATGCACTCTTAGAACTTCAGCAATGATACCACACAAATCTTGTTACAATAAGGAATATACAGTAACTGCATAGCAGAATTGAATGCAATCTCTACCAAAATAATGTATATCCTCCTCAGAGGTTAGGAACTGAGCACAGTACAACTGAATGATAATCGTGACAATTAAATAGACAATTCACAACTGCATTCATCGGACTTTACAACAGATTTACAATTTCAACTCAGGAACCAGGATTTTAATCTCAGAAGCAGAGACAAAAGTAAACACACCAGCCATCATACCAACCAAAGCTCTAAGGTCTGTATTACAACAGGCATTGAATACAAACTCATTATGCCACTGCTTGCATGAAATTGCATGACTCAGTTGGTCGCCCATGCAACAATCAATCTTCATGACAAGTTCATTACTATGAACGTCACGGGATGCCCTAAACTTTCCAACGATGAGCAATTGGATTCGCAGGTAAAGATCATTAGTGAATCATAACGTCAACACCACCATAGCAGAATGCAAGCAATTTCATAAGCAAATAAATGCAAGTAAGGTAACTGCCACCACACAATATGCCAAAATTAAGACTTTGGGAAATACCAACTCTCAATGTATACTCAAAGAATTCATAGAACTCTGACTGGCTGTGCAAGTATTTTGGCTTGCCAGGGTTATGGTAGATTTATGGCAGGAAATAACTTGATATTGGGAATATAATCAACTCTCTGAGACTATGAGTGCTCACTGCTAACCAATAACAATGCATTGGATATAAACAAAATAATGACCCACAATTGCCCTTCTTCCAACATTTTTTCCTCTAAAGTTCACACGCCTCTACGGCACAACTGCAGTTGTAATGCAGAGCAATTGTGTGCAAAGGACTTGCTCAAGGTCCCTACACAGTGACTGACGCCTCGGACGAGGATCGAACCCACACATTCAGCGCACACTGAGCATTACAGGCCGACCGCTCTAACCAATCGGCCACCATGTCATTCATTCATTCATTCATTCATTTCGACAATTTATATAGCGCCTCTTCAAAGGAAACTACTCAGAGGTGCTCCAAGCCCAGCCACGGCCAAAAAGAAATGACTTTAGCAGCTTACAAAACGTAGGTAGGTCATTGTAAGGAGGGAGACGGAGGGCAACCTGGAGCCCATTCCAGGCAGATGGACCAACCACAGAAAATGCTCGACGCAGCATTAGTGACGAGGGGGCTCTGGACACCAGAAGCTTGCCTTTAGCAGAAGAGAGCAGACCTCTATGTGAAAGGAGTCATATATATATCCATCAGAAATCTAGACTTTAAAGGGATAACAGAGCAAAACAGAGGTCAGTACTCGAGATCATCTTCACGCAATCACACAGAAACATCGTAAGCGAAGGACATGCTCAAGGTCCATACACAGTAACCATTGCAGAGGAAGTTCTAGAACACAGCACAAGATGGTTGGTTCAACCATTAGCTACGACGTCCCACAGCGAGCGAGTAAGGCACCTGCTTCCTAGGACTGATAGGAAAAGACCAGCATCCAACACGACAGATAATCACCTGCAGAGTCAGACATATCCAGTCAGGCTCTGGCTGTCTCTGTCCCTTCTTCTCTGTTTGTCTGTCTTTTTGAGCACCTCAGTTTGTCTGTGTGCCTCTGGAGCAACATTCCCTCTAATATTTTTCTAGCATGCACATACTGGCGATCAATAGAGCAGCCTCGTTGTTGCACAAGTTTTGGTAGAAAATACATCTAATTCATATGTATTTGCCACTAAAACTTGTGCACAGAATTCTGAACTGCTGTGCGGCATTTTCCAGTGAGCTGCCACATACCTTAGAGGGAAATGCTGGTCATCTGCTGTTCTTTCATACGAACAGTCTAGATGACAGCACACCTTTGGATGATCGTGACATATGTAGGTCAGACAGCGACCCCACAACCACCCTTTTCACCTTGGTTATGGCAGGGAACACAAAGCTTCTTTTGAGACTTCAAAATGATCCACTCCAAATAAAGGAAAAGAGATATTAATTCCTACAGACATAAATTACCTAAATAGCCTTATAGATAGCCTTCATTGCGTATGGATTGGGCAGAAACTTCATTAATCAAAATATAATTGTCTACCTCCACCAAATGATAAGCTAAAATTGCAATATAAATTAAATACCAAATGTTATTTGCAACCAAATTATGCAAATCCCTTACCATAGAGATGTCTTTCATTTTAGATGATACTGCAAAGTTTTGACAGCTGAGATATTGATGCTAACCTGTTGTTGAAGTAGTTGTGGCCTGCCTGCTGCTGGTCATGGCTGTCCGGCCAGATGCTGAACTAATTGCTGGTACGCTGCCCCTCTTTGTAGCCTTAGACACACGGGACAAACGTGAAAAATCCAATTCATCTTCGCTCTTGCTGCCTATAGTGACAACGTACATGGTGTCAAGTTAAAATATATCTTCGCCAACACCTCAAACTCTTCCATTGAAAATGATGTCTATAAAAAGCATCAGGCAAAATAGGATCTAATTTGAAGTCCAAAAGCAATTAAGAAGAAGAATTTCTGCATTGCGAAGTGACTAGATGAACGTCTAATAGAGAAACAAATCTGGCCATGACATAACACACAGTAACAAGTCCAAGCCATAGTAAAGAATTATATTCAGTGGACAAAAAAAACTGATACACTTTCTGAATCACTTACATAGATACCTTGAAGGGCGCTATATCAAGTATTATTCAGTGATTGATTGGTTAAATGCAAATTAAAGACAATTAAATAGATGACAGATATTGCTAAACAGCCAACTTCTGGGTAAATAACAAACCCACTCTACAGTCTGTTTACACCAGATGGCAGATTGTTGCAATCTCATGTTAATGCCCATTACAAGTTCTATAAATAACCATCACACCCATTTGGAAAGACTCCTTCTGTAGCTAATCACACCCATTAAGAAAGACTTCTGAGTTGGACAAGACTGTAGATTCACGTAGAAAAAGGCATTTTTTAGAATATATCACAACATTTATATAGCACTATGTCAGCGAAACTCTCACTGATCAGCAAGAAAGCTCAGAAAAGATGTCATACTGGTTCTGACAGAATGAGATCAGGTTAAGGATCGGAAGGTCTTGAATAAGTTACTAGTAACCTAAGGAGTAATATCAGCAGGGAAAGATGCCTGAACATTCTCTTAATAGTATCTCCAATTTCTGTATGCATAAAAGTTTAATTGTTAATATAGAACGAGTCTGAGTCATGAAAGGAGCTCCATTCGAATGATACATTTCATTCACTGGTATAAAAATACAGAGAGATAAAGCTGCCTTCTCGGTTTTTCACTAGACCCAATCTCCTTACAAATTTACCTCCAAGATACTAGAAAGTGCCTGAGTCACATTCTGCATTATAAAAAGTTTTTTTTAGCCCCAAGCAAAGCAAGAGAAACGTCAAACATTGCACAAATCTAATCATGGAATATCTGACCAATTAAGTGGATATCCCACCCAGTGCTATTCACAGACGAATAATTACTACAGGAATAAAAGCCAGGAGTTGAGTAACATTATGCAAGATAGCATGGCTAAAGATAACAATGCCACCAAGCGATACCATGCCATGTAATATCACGATAGCAGAAACATGGCCCTTGCATCCCATGTTACCTACTGGGGCTAATAAACCAAAATCCTGTTCCTTGAGTCCTGTATGAACCGTTCCAAAAACTTCACTTCTCCCTCACTCCCCTGCATCCTTCCCTCTTGCCTTGCCAACATAGCTAGCGCATCTGAGGAAACCCTGAAGCGAAGCCGCAGAGGAAAAAGACTCGGTCCATAAATCCACTCAACGGGCAACAACTGCCAGTTGGTTTTCTCTGAAAACAGCATCTGGTAGAGTCCAATGTAACTACGCCTACACAGCTCAAAATACCAGCAGAAGGGCACATCACAATGAACTTTAATAGGACACCACAGATGCTTAATGTGACTTGAGGCAAAAACAGGCTGAGATGAATGGATGGGAGATACATAGATGAATGGATTTTAAGAAGGAAGGATAGGCAGATGGACAGAAGGATGGAAGGAAAGGAAGATGTACAGATCAAATACGGATATGACAAGCAATATCGAACTGAAGTCAGACATAGAGAACTAAAATTCTTTGTAGATCTTTCCTAACCACACTGAACACATTCTTTTAATTCAAAAATTTATATACATATATATATAATATTCATTCATTTATTTTCTGGTTCAGATTGACAATCATTTTTAACAATCAGACCTAACCATAATCAAGGGCCGGCTAGGGACTGTGGGCTATTGAGATGTGTACTATAGGGGTGGTTCTCAGTCTACTGAACCGCCTAAAACCCAGTTGTTATTATTATTATTTATTAATATTAATATTATTATTATTATTAGTAGTAGTATTATAGTTTTAGTCCCATTAGCACAAATTAAGCCTAAACACAACTGCAGCAGGCTTAGAACAATGCAATTATGCATGCACAAAATACAGCTTGCATACAGTTCTAACCTCACACACATACATTGTATACATGTATGTGAAATTTGTGCAAACAAACATGTATGCACCATAGCACCAGGCCTCATCCAAGTGCCTGTGTGCAAATAAATGTCCTTAAACCCCTGAAGGACAATTTGGCACAAAACAAATGGCCACACAAAGCCAGCTGCTGAGCTGTGTGTAGCTGTCTTGCATAACTATCCACCTGGGTCACACTGCAGTCTACATTCTACAAGGCAGAATACTGTAGGTCTTAGTAATCAAATGATCCTGAGCCCTGGACAACCTATAATTATATCAAACCTCAGGACCAGTGTGTACATTGAACCTACAATGTAAGTGGAAAGATGAGACCTTTAAGGAGAGTATTGGCTACCAGGTCTCATATGCGAAGGCTAAGAAAATGAAGTCGCTAACACTTTACCCCCATGGCTGGATCAGAGAAAACTTGAGACACTGTTCTGTTTCCTCTTCTCTTAGTAACTTAGGGCAAGTGGTTATCAAGACAGTGTCTTTGCAATCGAGCAGCAGAATCGGATACAGGATCAGTGCTGATGTTGGTAATTGGGTCCCAAAGACAAACTTCTTACTTATCCAATTGTTAATATGATGATGAACTAACCAATTTTTATATTCATTGCTTAGCAAAATTATTGCAGCAACAGACTGTTATGAATATAGAAACAAACAAGTGCCTTCCAAGATAAGAACCAAAAAAACTAGATTTAGGAACTAAGTCATCAAGCAGAAAACCAAACTGATAACTTAAGTGCATGCAATCATTTACAAAAACATGGCATGGCACACAGTTTTCTCAGTCAAACAGACGGCACAGCTATCTATAGAGAATGAAAATACCGTGAAAAAACACACTGAGTCAGACAGCTCAGATATACAGACAGTCTCCGATTCTGCAATGCAACCACCTTCGTGCTTATTGATTACTAGGTTAGGCCTATCTCTTACAACCAACAAAAGAACATTCTCCTAAATTGGATTCTAAGGTTACGCAGTTGAGAGGTCAAATGTGATGGCCTCATCAAGAGAAACTGCAGGATAAGTGATATCATAAAGACCTGCTCAAAAATTGCCACAGGAAAAGGACAAACCCACAATAAGATTACCTTTACTTTTGGCAACTCCAGTTTCAAGCAGCCGCGAACTGTGCTCTTCGGCTACGGAAGCTGAATTATCAAAGCCGAGAGACATCAATCCCGAATCACTAGGCTCTGGTTGTCTGCAGATTTCTACCGATGCCTGATTTCCAGGTAGACTGGTGTGCCTTCGGCGGACGATTACAGGTATCATTGAAGAGGAGGAGGAGGAGGACGGGCGAGTCCTTGCGTTTCGAGGAGAGAGCAGATCATTAGCTGAACTGCTCTGTTCAAGCCATGATAATAACGACATATTGCCGCTGCTGTCCTGCGTCACAAAACTGTCAGGAAAGCTGTCTGAGACAACATCTCTGTTTGGTGTACTCGGACTCGAAACAAACGCCCCCTGCTGCTGCTGTGATGGCAAATCACCTGAAAGCCCACAGCTGACACACTGTGGAACTCTTAACTTGGCTGAAACATCATTATTGTTAACGGAAACAGTAGCTATGTGTAGATTCTGTCTGACCGCTTCATCACTCAAATTTTCAGCGAAAATAGCATTGCGCTTCACATTCTCAGCAAAATCTGTGCCTTCCATAACATTCTCAACCAAAGCAGCTTTGTCAATAGGCCTAACATGCTCGGCCGAATCCACATTCTCAGCAAAACCTAACAGTGTTGCATTGCCCTTGACTAGGGTAGGCTCCTCATTCTCAGACGAATCAGAGAATGATGCTCTGCCCTCAGATGTTTTATCGCTGAAATTGTTTCCTGCAAGCAGAGCAATGTCATGGCAAGGAAACGACCTATGTAAGGTCTTAGTTTTGCAGTTGGACAAACGAAAGGACAATTCCTCTGAGAAACATTTCTCTTCACCAAAAACACTATCAACCATCAGACTATTTGGACGATCTACAGCAACTCGAATGTGATCTACATAACTAGTTCTAGCATCATTTTGATTAAGAAATAAGACATTCGTCTTATCTGAACAAGCTAATGTTTGCTTGTCATTAGCAACATTCAGCTCTTGAACGGTGCTTCCTTTCCTCTTCTCACATGATAGACTGAGTTGAATGCTAGATTCAGTGTTACACAAATTACCATATATTGCTTCATTTTCCATGGTATTCTTTGTATCATCAGCATCAGCAGCGGCAGCACTGGCTGCCAAAGAGCAAGGACACTTTTCACTCATCTCTCTTTCATCCATCTGACTCTTTTTTGACTTGTTGGGAAGCTTAACAACATAATTATCCTTCATACATTGGACTCTCCTACCATCATCAGATATAAATGGACTGAACACAGTAGTTTCTATCTCAGAAACTTCTTCAGAGCCCTTTGAAATCATCTGATCCTCAATGACAGCATTCACGCTCTGTTCCTCTACAACCTCTCCACAATCTGTAAGGGCATCTAACGAACAGAAATTTGCTACCGAAACATCATTACTCTTTAAGCAGCTGACCAAAATATTGCTCTTAGTAATCAAATGGTCCATTCCAGGCAGAACTTTCTGCATATTCAATGCAGCGCATGACTCTTTGAAAGTAGTAGGACGTTTAGATGTGTCACTTGGCTCCTTTGATACATTGCAAGCCATAAGCCTTGTTTCACCTTGGTCACTGTTTAAAAGAAACTCTCGTACATTTGAAAAATTGTTAGATTCGGAGGTCATCTTCAACGCACTGGAGTCAGTAGCAGTCGAGATATTCAATAATGATGTCGTCGCATCGTCTGGCATAGAATAACCTACATCCATAACTTTTTCAGATTCGGACTGATCACTTCCACCCACATCCAAAGTTTTTATGCAGCCAGGCACAGTACCAACACTATAGATCTCTGAACATGAAATCTTACTAAAACCGGTAGCATTGTCTTCAGGAACAGCAAAATTTGTATTAGAAACACCTGTCAAGTCTCTGTCGTTCAAATCAATTCGAGATGATTCCCTAACCGCAATTTCTCTATTTAAATCCATTTCAGTGGAAATATGTTTAAGTCTGACCTGTAAAACACGTGAATCATTTACCGCAGAAGGCTCTGTCAATCGCTGTGGACTGTTATCTGTGAACACATCATTGGAGCTATTTTCAGAAGTTCTAAACATATCCTCAGTAGCGAGATATGGCTTATAATTGGAAGACCCGATTGACAAGGGATCTTTGTTGCTTTTATCAGGTGATAAACTTGAAGATGCCGTTGAATCGCTCCTCTCAGATAATAATCCATTGATAGCTCGGAAAACTGATGAAGAACATCTTGCACGTCGACAAGATGTTCGAACGATATTTCCGGGTTCAGAATAATCAACAGCTCTCTGAGTTTGAAGTTGCGCAGGGGACAGCAACAGATTCTTTGAGTCCTTTTCAACAATATGAGGAGGACTTTGCAGGCCTTGAGATGTTTGGAGGTTAGTCGAGCAGAATTGCATTGGTGTCACAACAGGAAACATTTTCTCACCATTTTTAACAGTCTTGCCTGTATTCATGCAGGAGTCTGTCTCGTCGGGTATTTTGATTCCCATGTCCTCCAACTTTAGACTGCCGTATCTTCGTCGTCGTCTTGGACCATGTCTTGGATCTGCAGATCCTGGTCGAACTTGAGGTAGACAAACAGACTGACCAACTGCACAAGGAGGATCAGCACGAACTGTCCTTGAACCAATGCAGTTGCTGCCTTTGAGCTTCATTGATGTTTCCTGAGATATGGTCACAAAACGCCAGTCACCGGTCAAAGGACACCTTTCAAGACGCGTCACTTCGTCTATGGCAACACCATCAGTCAGAGGACGATCTCTGGCAACACCACCTTGACAAACCATCTCACTAGGACCAAGACTGACTGCTCGCCGGCTAAACTGATGCGGCTTATCGCTGCAGGAACTCAGTCTATCAGGTGATGGCTTAGTGAATAGCTCCATTGATCTGCTTTTCAATCACTCTGTATATTTCACACAATGAACAAGTTTCACAAACATTGACCAAATTGAATAAACTCCTAATCAAATGTTTGCACCAATTGCACGCCTTTTTCTGTCAAATCCATTTTCAAAGGACATAAAAATGTTTTTAATAAACTAATGCATGTTAACTTGCATAACCAAGACTGTCAATGAAAAGACCTGATGCTGTTGACAGACAAGAACTATGACCACCCTTGCTAAACCTGTTTCCCGAGCTCACACAGAATTACCTGAATTCGAAAAGCAAATAAAAACAGTCAACGAAGGTTGAATTGATCAGAAAACAAACTGAACCGAAAATTATATGTCAGTTTTCTGAATAGTGAAATAAAACGTACACAGACTTAGACCTCAATCTTCTTCATCGAACATAAATCTGCTTTGCTCCACACCACTGCCAATAACACATCTGAAAAAAGTCCCTGAAGGTTCACAATGTATTCGTTCAATCAAAGCCAATAAATTATTAGCTGCATCAGATGGCCAATGGCATACATCGATGTTTGATTCTATTTATCATCTCCTGGCAGGCTCTACTCAATGCTGTAGTCTCTGTCCCACAGCCAAGTCTACAACACAGACTCCTTCCACTGCCATAAATTGCTCCAAACAGGACGGAAAAAACATGCAGTCACTGAATAGATGCAAATGTCAGAGCAAACACTCAGACCCTTCAAGCACCTTCTTCTGTTATATCACAGATGCCTTCTCATACATTGTAGCCTACATCTGCAGTTGACTATCCTTTGCAATGCCTTGTCAGATAAAGTCCACAAGAGATGGCCGAAATCACAAAACCCGAGTATAAGCCAGACCTCAGATAACTTTTTCCTGTGGCAGCTCTGCGGGAAAAATGTCCAAGCGAAATTCCTGATCCGGATTAATCCAGCAGACCATCAGGAACGTTAGCAGAAGGCTCTGGGTCAGCTATCAAAGCCACAAACCTCCTCCTATCTCATGGCATGCTCAGCATAGGTGAGCTGGTGGCATACCTGCGATCGACAGCAACTACCATAGATTCTCAAGTACAACCAAATGCAACAGACGATGCTAACCACAGCAGCAGCAACAGCAGCCCAGGAAGTACGTAACTAGAACAGGTCTGGTCCCAAATCGGCTGGCGTTATCTCCAGCGAAATCCAGGCTTTCCTTGCTGCTGTATCCAGCTGCTGTGGCTTAATTCTAACTGCTGGCATTTCAGATCGACCAATTGGCTGGCCAGACTTTAGAGAATGGAAATCAGAGAAATGAAAGAAAGCATGGTTCTCATCAGAACAGACAGATTGGCACACGCCAAGTTATGCCAACAATCCGCTAACTAAATATAACTTAGAGAAAGTGCAACAAACACGACACTGGATAATTGCACCCACACTGATCTATAAGTAGGCATTTGTCAATTTATTTCTACACAGATACACAAATCATGTGTCAGTAGTTGTACCTAATTTGATCAATTTGGTCAAATTTAGTCAGCAAACAACAGAACCCAGACTGAAATTGTCTGTCTATTCTTCTAATCAAATACTGGAAATACATTAAATTAATTAGCATATTGATAGTTGATGAAAAACTCATCGTGAAATATAAAACTTATACTTAGAACATGTGTGTCAATCGACTGAGACTTAATTTATGTATGTCCATCGCCTGAGATTGTCTGTCTATTCACATGAGTACAAAGAATACATAAAACTAACATATTAAATTAAATAGCTTCTGATCAAAGACTGGAAAAAATCAAATATCATAGACTGCATTTAATCAACGTAGGTAGATCCTCGATAATAAATACTACACTATATAACAGAACAGAAGTGAATGCCGTTAGAGAAGAGGCAGCTACTAGAACTACTACCCCCATTGTCCCAGAAACTCAGGAGGCAAGTCTAGGACTTTGTTCAGACAGGAGAGACCGAAGTGCATTCCATGGCCCTAAGGTTCACTTAAAAGCACCGGGTCCAATCAGAGGAGGTCAGCAGCTGAGGGGACAAGAAACAGATACCCACTGTCTGATCATTTCTCTACCCAGCAGATTTCCCTGGGGCCATCCGTTACGTTAATGCAGTGGATTTTAAGCTGACCAAATAAAAATTTCTTCATTATTAGATAGTAACGGATCAGTTGTCGTAAATTCTAATTTGAGTCACTCTGAACTGGAATGTTGCAAAAGCTCACACAAATGCCCCTTATATTTAGTAAATTTATATAGCACCACTCAAGTCAAATAAACAGAGGCCACACTCTGCCTTTTACCTAAACTATGTTTACTCTAGTGCAGATGCTTAGGCTCTGTGAAGTAGCTTCTATTCTAAGACTTCTTCTCTCACACAGCCAGAAGGTGGTGATATGCCGGTATGTGGTAATGAACCATCACCGGCAATAAGGCACATCGATGCACGCGATATATAATTTTTTAAGTTTCTATTTGAATCAACGTCAAACAACCAACAGCTTAAGGAAAGATTCCATAATTTACTCCTAGATTGCCAAAAAACGTAGTCCAAAGAGTAGATGCTTGAGATTGTTAATGCGTCAAATTAATTAGCACATTGATAGTCGATAAATTCATCGTGAAACATAGCAAATAAAATAGAAATACTTTCTAAGGATGCCCAGGGCAATGCCTGTCCAAACACCTAAGCAAAACCTTTAATTGTCAATAAATTCAAACCAGTCAGGGTCACACAACAACACAGCAAACCAGTGCTCAGAGAATGATGAATGCAACACCAACAACAAACATATGCCACTAGTAGTACAAGCACATATGCAAAACATATGAAGCCAGCAGTCGACAACCACCAGACTATTGTAGCCATAAATAAACAAACAGCTGAAATTATCAATCAATACCCA
Source organism: Bimastos eiseni (assembly GCA_959347315.1). Lineage (NCBI taxonomy): Eukaryota > Metazoa > Annelida > Clitellata > Crassiclitellata > Lumbricidae > Bimastos > Bimastos eiseni. The sequence goes on along the minus strand of OY365814.1, from coordinate 24,621,516 downwards.
CTGGCTGCCCCTTCCACCACACATGGAATCTGTGCTTCTTCCTAAATGCCAGAGGTGTCTGCAGCATTCAACTGGACGCTCTGCTCTATCTACCTGCTTGCAGGAACTCTGTGGCATGTCTCAGTCCCGGTTGGCCACAAACAGATCCTTCTGCTTAAGCCAGGGTAAACTACAATGCGGATTCATTAATGGGATCTGGCTAAAGCACCATCCTGCTAAATTTCCTCAACCTTACGGGTGATATGGGAATCGAACTCGGTTCCCCAGCTCTGTATGCCAGTGTTTTATCCATCACTCCACACCCCTCTCTGGCATAAGAATCCAAGGATGATTTTATCTATTTCACCACCTCAACGCTTAATGCAACCTTTCTCAGTATCAAAGAAATCCATCAACTACAAAAAAACTGGTAATATAAAATAAAGATCTAGTACTCACAATCATTGACAATCATATTTCCTGAACTCTTGACCTCATCAAGACGTGCAAATAGCTGGGCTAGCCTGGAAATAAAATTGCAAACAGTCAATACAAGTTACTCATGATGCAAACATGATAGCCAAAAACCAACACCACCAACACAAGTTCACTAAAAAGTAGTGTATAAAAACAAATCTCCAGTTTCACACAATGATCAACAAGATTCTATCAAATCAAACACACCTAAGCTGTAATTAATGAATACTGAATTGTAATCAGTCAGTTACAAATATCCTAGAACTTTTGGTTTTCTGTCTTTCCACCTCCTTCATCAAGTCCAATAACATTGTTCATTGTCTTACTCCTGTCTTTTCCCTCCATTCTTCCCTAAATTATAGTTCCTAGGTGGGGTGCCAACTGCCAACCTCACTAATACAAACATAAGTCACGAGACTAAATAAACCTATACAAAATCCTATAAATAGATGGGCAAGAATAACACTAATTATAAAATAATCTAGCTACAGAGAACCAGAATAACTTCAAATAGAAAATATTAATAGAATTAATCTAACTGCTGAACGTTTTCTCAGAACGGTGATCAACATACAGCATCGACCATCATATCAGAAGCACAGTTATGCTCAGTTTTCCACCACAGTGAGAGAGAGAGAGAGAGAGAGAGAGAGAGAGGGGGGGGGGAGACAGAGAGAGAGGGAGAGAGACAGGTGACAAGAGGGATCTAGAGAGACACACAGAGAGACACATAGAGAGAGAGCTTAGTTTTTTACCATAGAGAGAGAGAGGGGAGAGACAGAGAGAGAGGGACAGAGACAGATGAAGAGAGGGATCGAGAGAGACAGAGAGAGACACATAGACAGACCTTGTGCAATGACATTAAATTATTGATGCTAAACAGTTGGATATCTTGCACAGTTGAGCAGTACTTCTGATACATACTCAAAAGCTCTGCACACCAGGTTTTTAGCTTATATACATACTTATACAGATATATATATATCAAATATACACCTCCTCAATGTTCCTACTGTACTATGTTGAACCAACCTCCTCATCATTGAAAGGCAAGTTAGAGCTGGGTAAAAACCACCTCATTTTCTCTGAAAAGCAAGAGCTCAACCAAATGGCTTGTTTCACTTTGCATTTTTAGTTATGCATTGAAGGCACTGACAAATCATTCGGCAGTTCTCTGTTATGTTAAACTACTTCAACTTCTTCAACTTGGTCCTTGGTCGTCTTGAAATCATGACATGCACCACAAAATTAGGGTAACGATAGTTGGTGCACCATATAACACCGAACACTGACAACACACTGCAGAAACACTGACCCAGAATAAGAAAGTGTGCCAAATAGACATAATAGTGCGACAGCAGTACTGTGTTGGTTATGATGATGATGATGATGGTGATGATGATGATAATGATGAGTTTTCCGCCAAAAGGCAGGTCCATTGACTTTTATGCCGCCTGGAAACGATATGAGTGACGTGGTTTATCGTTGCCCTCCTTGTGGGAGAGAAATTTGATCAGAGATCGGCAGGTAATGGGTTGAGGTAGGTTAGAACCTGCGACCTTCTGGTTACAAAGCACATAACATACCACTACACCACCAAATCTCAATGTTGTGCATGTCTTAGAATAACTGGCAATCTTTCAAAAGACTCTAGTGAGACCAATGAAAACTGATCTTCAGCAGTAAATCCAGTCCTGCATATATCATTATGATCAGCCATCACCCTACAGATGCCACAATACTCATCAGATATATAGTCGTGTTGCTCAACAGTGAGCCCTCTATGAGGCAAAACATCAACAGCAGACTGGATGGCCAAAGATTAACCATCGGAATAGTTCATTAATTGCCATAAACAGACTGCTACTGTAACCCTTAGGTGACGGTGACGCAGTCTCCCATATGGGCTATTTCCGGACGATTACTCAACTGTTGGTTAGCCGTCATCATGACCATATCAATCCTGTTCTCCAGTCTATCCAATGGATTCCAGAATGTGTTACGTGCTCTGTGTGGCTATGTACTGTGTATGCGTCTGATGGAACCCCATCTCATCCTCAACACTCATCCTGGCTATGGCAACTCTTCTTTTAATTTCATAAACTTAAGCTGGTAAACATTGCAAACTAGAGTTGTTACCAATAGCCAATAATTGAAAAGGCCGATATCGATAATGATGCTGATTATTTTTTTAATTTGATATTGTTGCTCTTTTCTGCTTGTAACAATAAATGCACGAAAAACAAATAAATTTACCTCAGCATTTTCGCTGGCCTCCAGTGGGATGCAACTAAGTAGACAAACCGTACGTTGTATTGCCAAACTTATCTGCCATCTGGTGAGTTAACAGCAGCACCGACTGTTGTTACCGATACCATAGTGGGCGATAATCACCGGTTGTTCAAATAATTGACCCGATTGAAAGTAGAAGTATCGGTACAGCTACACTGCTACCCCTATGCAGGACTGATGACCTAGCAACCTCTACATATAAGAGACAACACATTATGGAATGTTAACAGGACCGTACCGAGCTATAATTGCGCCCCATGCGTAGCATCAATCTGGCGCCCCCACATTTTGAAACTAGTGCATTTTATGGAATAATAAGTTATTGCATCCTGAAATTTGTGCCCTTTCCACATTCGCACCCTGGGCCTATAGGCCCCGCTGGCCCCCTCCTCGGTATACGGCCCTGAATGTTAATGTTAACTTAAAGAGACAATGGTCCCTCCTTGTGTTTCCTATCTTGATCAGTAAATATGAAAGAGATTGCATGATGTGTCTCAGAAGATGCTGAAACTGGGTGTTCAAGAGGATGATGCTTCTATCTGCACTGGCCTCTGCAATTGATGGTGTCATGCATTGCTTGGTCCACCATTTGAGAAAGAAAATGCAACATCGTTTCTGCAACTTCTTTATAAGTTACAAACATATGGCAGAAAGAAAGAAAGAATAGTTAAGCTCTTACTTGGATGGATTCAAATCTTTCTTGGCCAAATCGGACCTCAATCGATCCCCAACATGCTGATAAATTACTACCAGGGTGTTGACCGCCTGTTCTCGAACCTAGGATCACCAAAAGAACCTTATAGATAGTAATATTGAGTTTTAATCAGAAAGTGCAATTAAAAAGTTTAATTAACAAACAAAATATCAAAACGGCCTGAACAACCTCACACAACTAAACAAGTTGTACTCTTGTACACAATGTGCCTTTTAACAAGGTAACAAACTAGTCATAGAATATAATTTCTCTCTTCAAATGCTGCATCTGTGAGTCATGCCAGTCACTCAAAGAATTGAATATAGATGAAAAATAAAAATTTAAGCTGTCTTCTACTGAATTAGAGTTTTAAGAAAAGATGAGAATTTGAGTTTTACTGGAATGCTTTGGTCATCCATCATCTTGACAATTAGAGGAACCAACTTTGACAAACCCACATTTCTGCTGCCATGTCTGTGAAAAACATCATCAAAAAGAAGTAATTTTCATGTCTGCCTGAAAATTATAAGACCATCACCAACTACATAACCAAAAATATGTAACATGTTGGTTGATATGTAGTCTCCCAATAGGCTAGAGTCGCATGACAGAGGTTTGATTGGAAAAGATGATAACATACATTAATGAATTAAATCTGTCAAGTAGAGATTGATCAGGCCCATAGGAAATGGGGGGTGCGAAAGGTGCGAATGCACCCCTTACCCACTTGGCAGGAAGGTCCTTTCAATGTATTTGCCTAAATTTACAGTGTCTAATGACCATCGAAACCCAAACTCACATGCTCAACTTCACATTGACCATTTTGGAAGGTCCACTTTCACCAAAAACGCACCCCCTTCTGTAAGGCTCCCTATGGATGGGCCTGTTGATGCATGGCAATGTGACTTTGAAGAGACCGATGCAACGTGACTTTAAAACACATGATCATAATCTTATTTTTAACTTCTAATTTGCTGATGATACCAAAGAACGTCATTTAATTACAACACATTGTTCATTAACACACATTGCAGATCCATGTTAAATAATAACTTTTTTAAGAATAAAAGCATAATAATAACCGTTTCACAGTAACTATTTACTACAGTGTCAAACTCTTCATTAATACTATTATTAACTGTGTATACAGCAATTCTAGAACAAGGCAATGCCAGCCATTTAATTTTACTTACTCAGCAAGCAATCTCTGAAGACATTTCAGAATTTCTTCTTTCACTTTCCAGGATTTGTGAGTGAATGCCGGAGTTGCTCTTTCAAAGACATACTAACACAAAAACAACAGCCACTAATCATGTTAAAAATATCTGAGAAAGTCACTGTTTTAAAACCTCACAAATGTGCAATTTGACTGGATTTGTCAACAGTCATTCAACCTAGGCCAATTTTGATGACAAGAAGTGAGACAGTGAGAAGGATGCCAATCCAAACGTGCTTACAAAGTCCGATACAATATCTCCTAATACAACAAAACAACTGTCTATAATAATGATCCCAGCAAAAAGTGATACAAGTATGATTCAAATCTAGTGATAAGAAAAGTGGCCAATACAGAAGCAAATGCCCTGAAAGGACACAAGTACCATATGTAGTCGGGCCACCCTAACACGATAAAGTAATCACAACAGCTGGTCTGAAGTTGAAACATGGATAAACGATTCTTAACTAGTTAAAAACTAGTCGACACTGGATACGCGCAAACTATTTGAATATTCAAATGTCTAAGTGAATTATAGAAAATATTGCCAAGGCTGCTTTGAAGTTCGAAAGAGTTACATTCAGTACAATTCCAAGAAACAAACCTGTGGAGTTGATCCACAAATCATCATCTTGATCAAGAGATCTTGAGCAGACGATCGAACCTGTAATTGTATACTCAGCCATAGACATACACTGTAAGAGTAACTGATAATCAGTAACAGTAAATGACAAATAAGAGATATGAAGTGATCCGTAATCTTAATGAAAAACACAAAAGTTTCTATTGTTGTTAGCCATAAATGACTTCTTTCACAGCTCCTTATCTCCATTGTCTTTTAATCAGACACTGGAAGTCTTTACTGAAGCAAGGCATTAGGATAACACATGATGCATGCTACTGGTTACCTAGAGCTCTAAGGTTACCAGTACATGCCCTCTCTGATGACTCAGTGTATTTGAGGTCAAGGTTACTGTATTGGAGCAAAGTGCAAGGCTATAAGGTTAAGTGTACAATGCCCTGTTGTATAACTATATATATATACTGTTGTATACTATATAAGGCCCTACTATACTATAGAAATAATCTCAAATAACTGTCTCAAGGCTATGTGTTGATCCTCAGCAAAGGAAATTAAGATAAGCAGGTCTAGAAGAAGCAACAGCAGCAGCAGCAAGAATACGCATCACTGGCAAGTGGATAGACAAGACAGGGACGTCAGCAAAACTACTATGATAACTGCATACGATCAAATACCATGTCTCGTGATATGGGAGATTTTAGAAGTTACCATGAGTTTATACTCCACGTCAAGCAACTTTAGTGGCAAAAGCACAGAGGGAAACTTGGAGATGCTCACCTGTTCCTTGCCATCTCCCAATCGGTCTAAGACAGATACCAACACTGAAACAGAATTACACAGCTCACATTTCATCGCCTGTAAGCAATTACACTTGCACAAAGAATATATATATAATGGTAAAAGGACATAGGCGCAAATGATTAATTAGATTCCTAAACGGCTCCCTATTTCGATGTTAGACAACTGATTAATTGACTGATACGTTAACCACTTGGATGACTGAGTGACTAACCTATAAATTGACTTACTGGTTCAGTGACTCAAAGCCTGATAGTAAAAAACAAGATATATTTATGCGTTCTGTACTACCAGTCTATTTGGAGACTTTCTCTACTACCATAAAATTGCTGTTTTTTACATTCTACCAGTAATAGGTAGTCTAAAAAATGTATGGCTTCATTTTTAAATGAAGTAAAGTTAAATCTTAACTAAGAAATGAATAAAACTGACAAAATCAGACAGCGGTATCAAGTATTACCATGTATGCATAATAATGGTATACAACTTGAATAGCAGCTAACAAGCCAGAAATAGTAATAAAAGCATAACACAATACAACATAATATATAAATATCCCAATGCATTCAGTACCATTTGCAAGCATCATATCAATGAAACAAGACAATTTGCACATAATTATGGTGGACAACAGCTTTACATGCTAGACATGAAAGATATACTAAACCAGACTAAAAAGTCAAAGGTTTAGCTAGATTTCTATACATTCAAACTCAAATTGGTCAGAGTGTAAGGATCAACTTCCAAGAACAGAAATCAATAGGTCATTCAATTCTTGAATTCAGGATAAACAGTTCAGATTCCTCTGTGAGCGCAGAGATCACCTGCGTGCATAATACATCTTCATTTTCTCATCCACAGCAAATAAATGAGTTTAAACAAATGTATTTATATACAAATTAATGTATGCTAGAAAGCACAAATACATTGCTGGAAAAGAGGTCTAGCTATGCCTTTACTAACTGGGTAGGGCCCTGAAACATGAACCTCTGAATGGGCTGTTCAACATGCTACACTACACTACTGCCTCCCTTTGTGAGAGGACATACCTGAACATTTGGTACACGATACCACAAAGATCAGAATGACACAGTTCATCAATATCCGCCAGCCCCATAAGGTTGATTCTGCCTTTTAATCCCTAGAGTGACTATAAATGAGCAAAAGTACAGATGGGAGCCTTGCACGCTACCATACAACTGACTCAGGACTGTCAAATTTGTTATCATCTATCACTACTATATCACATAATCTTACTGCACACTTGTCAGTTCAAATTAATAAACGACTATCATGTTATTTGTTATCATGTTAATCAGTTCCTATTAATAGCAGTCTTTGTGGCACTTAAGGCACTTAAGACGAACTGTATTAATAGTCATTATACACAAATATAATTATACTTACATACACATAATTAAGTACTTAGAAAGTATTCCTAAGATGTGCTTTATAAAGTTCAGACACACACATGCATAGAAGACTACAAAAGTTACTAAACAAGAATGCTAAAAAGTTGAGCAGTGAAAACTGAGTTACTCAAAAATTATTGGCACCATAAGAAACAAATTATTCATTGACTGATGAGCAGAAACAGCCAAAACCTAATCTTTCTCAAGCGTCATGTATCCGTGCACAGCATCTCATAAATAACAGCCGATCAATTCCAACTAAGCCTCAGCCTTGATAATTCCATCATAGTTTCACGGCTAAAACTGCCGAATAGACGATAAAATTCCTCTCGTTTGAGGATAACAAAAGCAATGAGATAGTGGTAAACATAACTAGCATTACTTGCACCATATAGTACAAATTGAAATTCTCTATGAACACAATCAACAGGTTGCCCTATTCCTACACAAAACACTTGATACAAATTGAAAGGCACAACAGTCTGGCAAATAAGAGTGCATGGTTTGACATATTTCACTTTTATATACACTTTGGTCATGAGAGATGAAAATTTTGAGAATTAGTTACAAAGATCAATTTATAATAATGTATTGTAAGAGAGCATAATACATATAATATCACTGCCATTATTCAAGATTTACACCAAGTTTGCAACATTGATAAGAGTGTATGTAGTCTGTGTCCCATATTCCTTTGTGTAAGACATCATGAGGATCACAGTTCACATCCCAAAAGTGGCTTATTTCAGAGATCTAAATCTTAGGCTAGCAGAGTTCGTACATGGGACTCCGACAGGCCGGCAGCAATTTGTGACACATAAGGACAGCTGAGGATAAAATGCAAACCAAGTGATTGTTACCTATTTTCTTACATAACAATGAATCTGAATTTTAAATAAACTCATAAGTAAATCAAACATGATCACAAATAATCTCGATAGCAGAATGTTAAACTTCTCTGCAAATCATATCCTAGGACTGCTCAACTTAGACCAGACTATTGCAATTGTAATGGCAAATTTATATAGCACCACTTCAACAGAGACTCGTCAGAGTGTGCTAACACATGAAATGACAATCGAACAAACTGGTCTTAAAGCACTTGCAGAAATCAGGCAAAGAGAGGTCTCGCATAAGCTACTCACAAGATGGAATATACGACTGGAAGTTACAACCCATTCGATCAACGAGACAGGAAACAATCTCTAAGCCATTCAGAGATATCTACAAAATCACAACAGATTTCCTTAAAAAAGCTTTATAAGTCAGTAAGTCATAAAATGCTAAACGTGGCAAACAATGTATCAGCATCATTACACGAAGGGGTCAATCAATATTCACAACAAAGTGAATATTTAGTCAGCAAATCATTACGCTTGCATTGTTCATCATATACATTTTCGTTACTGAAGCTATTGTTTGAAACCATGCAATGCGATGCATGCTTGTAAGACACAAAATAGGCTACTCACTTCCTTATTTGTAATGTTTAGACTCGCACACATGTCCCTTGACCAAACAACTAAATGTTTACACGTCAGCATACTTATCAACAGCTTGAAAGAATTATGTAACCTAAAATGTAACTTTAAAACCACTATATAACCTCATGATCATATATTCCTAACTTCCATCTAATGAGTACATCCATTGGTCACAATCACACCTCCTTGAACTGTGTCAATGCCATTTATAATTTATGTTAATTACACCATACTCTCAGGGTCTTTGAGCCGGACCCTGTTCCAATGCACCCAATGAGCAAGAAGTACACACTGCACAACAACAACCAGCAACACAAGATAGTTTAAACATTGTAGAAAACTATGGTTCAGGATATTGTTCTAAGGAAAAAACATCAGGTCAGGAAATGTAAGACTGGTCAGCTGTCACTAAAACAGCTTGCAAGGTTGCTCAAAAACATTATAAAATAACACGTGGTATAATAAAACTTCTGAAAAAATCTCAATAAAAATGATTTTGTGATGCACCCATTCAGATATCTACTCAGAGGCACTCACAGGCCAACCGCGGCTGGAAAGGACGGACTTCAGAGAGGTGCAAAATGAAGATGAGGAGTTCCTAGGTTCATTGTGCAGCAGTCGAGTCTATAATTTATAGAAAACCAAGAGAACATAAGAAATCCAATACCTTGAAATTGCTGCTACTGATCCATAATGACAATCCATTAATAAGCTTATCCATTTCTTCACACAGCAATGAAGAATTGTCTCTCCGCAGATATTCCACGAGTTCTTCATGTGTCTGAAGACGTCTTCTAGTATCCTGAGTAAGAACGTTGGCCAAGAAGTAGTCCAAGGTCTCGGCCATTGTAAAATTAACTTACGACAACTGATTAGAAATTGTTCACAATGTTAATTAAGTCAGTTTTTTAGCCTCAGTTTATTACTACAGTGAGTAACTTTGAACAGACACGGTGACATCCTCCATCTGAAATTAATAACACATCAGGTCCTACAGAGGCTTCAACAGAGTAAATAGATTTTAATTATAATGTTACATAAAGTAAATGAATGGAGACATTTACTAGTAGATATCTATTACAGACTGAGACTATTTAATATGTAATGGGGTAGACCTTGGATAACTCAGTTAACTCAGGCCTTGTTATGAAGAGTGAAAATCAGAAATCAACTTAACTGTATGGACAGAATGAGAAATCGTTCTGGCCTTTAAAATGGCATCAATGTTTTACATATGAAGAGTACCAATTGACAAAAGTTACTTCAAATACTTTGTTAATTGGAACCATGTTAAATTATTAATTAAACTTTAATCAAATTATTCTTTGTAGCTGATCAACAGTCATTTCATACAAAACTCAAAAATGCTAACATCCGGCCAGATGCTGATGCAAAAATTATCTAGTGGTTTACTTATAATAAATTGTATTTGTACCAGAGAACTTCCAATGGAGCATGCCGAATGGTAAATTATATAAGTGACATATTCAGTGAGTTTATCTACCAAATGGGATTTTATCTACGAAATGAATTAAACACTAATCGGCAAGCATTTGGCAAAAGCGGTGTTTTTCTATGGACGAAATTCTATAGGTGGTCAGTACATATTTCAAGAGGAACGTGTTTCATATGACGTAGTAAGTAAGAGCAACCTTCATAACACTCATTGCAAATATGCCTCTGAGGTAGGTTTTCAAATGTAAATAAAAACTGACACCAACCCTGACCCTATCCGACCCTCACTACGCCTAACCTGACCCTAACCAACTCTCACCAAGGCTAACCTTGTGCCGATGCCCAACTGTCACCTTGGGTCGAAAGGTTTTCGCATTGAAAAAAACCGACACTAACCATAATCCTGGCCCTAACAGACTATCACCATGCCTACCCTGACCCTAATCGATCCTCACGATGTCTTAAATTAACTGTCTCATTCTGCCTCGCCTACCTTTTGCCATTTCGATCAGTCTCTTCTCTATTCCGCACCGGGCTTGCCTCTTGGCATGTGTAGTCGGTGTATATTGATTGTTAAGCGAAATTTCATCCATAGAAAAATACCTCCATTGTCAAATGCTTGCCCAATAATAAACTGCATAAAGTCGAATTATCATCAATTAATGCTGAAAATTTGCAGCGAAAATAGTTTTGCAACCACAAACAAGATTTCTCGCAGCCGGTTTTCTCAGTAGCACTTGTCATCTGCCTAGCTACAGCGTATGCTAAGTGACATTGCGGACATATGCATTGCTATTTTACCACAATCAATCTGTAAAATTACGGAAATTAGACGGACCCGTTGTTATTCAGTATTTTAAGCACCAAACAATAATAATAGATCTGTTAAACGTATATTTTCAGTAAGAAATTCGGACTTCTGTGCCGTTCATAATTGCTATTTTAAATTCGTGACGTATTTTGTTTACTGCACTTCCGCTGTAAATTTTAAGAACCATCTGACCTCATTTAACGCTACAATATTTGATATAGCGATTGTATTCAACAATAATATTATTATACCCCCGTTATCGCATAGATTCCGAGTAGGCCTAAATTGAATACGCTTGTTAAATCATTTGGGTACTAGCTGACAGCCTGTTATAATTATGTGCTCTCACTTTATGAGCACATAGCTGTCTCCGTATCCGTCTACTCGTTGCAAATAAATTTCGCAAGATGAGGTCCAGCGGGCCTGTAAAAATCGATTTAAAAAACCTAGTTTTTAAAGTTTCGTTTAAAACGTCTAAAGAAACTGACAAAGTCAAAATTTTAGATTTTGTTACTTTCAAAGTAAAAAGTCGTAACTTTATTGGAATTAAGATGTATTACGCATTCCTCTATTTTCCGCGTGTAGGCTTATAGCCTATGATAGGCCTACAGCGTTGGAAATGGGAAGTTCTTCATGAACTTCTGCATGGGACGTAATTTTGTTCACGGTGTACGTGCTTCTAAAAGCTAAAAACTATAAATTCTCGTAGAAACTCTCCGCGAAAACCTTGGTTGTTTTCAGTTATATTAGAAATTTAGAGGATCCATTTGCCTCGCTGCCATAATATTCAAAGCATCCGTTAGTCCTAATGACTATAGCGGGTGCTTTAAGTCCACGATCATAAAGAGTGACGTACGGAAGGCTAATGGTGAATGCACTTGGGCGCTAAGCTGACGACCTAATTAGTTCGAGACTCGTATGTCCCCGTAACGTTGACTTGTCTTTCTTTCGCTAGACGGCGGCGTTTGTTGAACTGAGATACATTAACGCAATGAGCGCCTTGCATGGCTGCCGACGGTTAAATTCGACTCCTGTTGAAACAATTGTCATCATTCGTTCATACTAGGCCTACATGTTCTACCTGTAAGGCTGCAATCATATTGCAATTTGTCAGTTTGAAATTAAACGATTATTATCATTCTTATATTCATCGTAAGTAGTCGATCGAAAACCAATTAAGCGCAAGTCACCACCTCATTCACGAGCGCAGTTGATAGATAGGCATACTTGCAAAATATTTACTCCAAGTTACAGAGGAGTTCGATCTAAAAACCAATTAGAAAATGAGTGATAAGGAAATGAGTGGGACATGATCAACAGGTTTACATAATTTACCTACGACTACGTTCAATGGAATCCATAAAACAATGACCTCTACATTTTCTTCCGGCTACGTCTCTGTGCACATCTGAGTCCTTCCACATACAGGGCAGCGCGGAGCTGATCCGCTTGACGAAAATAATATGTTCCGTTGTTCTACTTTTATTCGTATAGCCTTTCATTCGCTAAGTGGCGCCACTGATTTAAACGACACGACTCAAAAACATTGTGCTTGGGTAAGCGTGCGAGTAGCGTTCATTTTCATTACGTAGGCCTAGTCGCGTATATAGGTCAATTTCATCATCAGCAAAGATGTCAGCGTTTACAGACCTTGTCATCAGTATCGGCATCAAAGTCCCCCAGTTTTAGTGCTCAGTGCCTCCATGTGCCTCCCCCAAATCGGTTCTTTTTTTATGTTTCTGCAATTGCTTTTGAAGATGACTTTTGTTAAGATAATTTGTGCTCCCATTTTTAAAATTTCTGGGGAGCAAAATTCAAAAAGTGAGGGGCAAAAAAATATTTTTTTTGCGTTTCTTTGAACAGCAATATTTTAGAAATTGTGCCCCAACTTTTCAAAACCTTGTTACACCTCTGGACCCCATCATTGTAGGCCCTATAGGCCCATTTGCCGCATGTGGGCCTATGCTTGTCATATTCATGCTCTATGAAAGACTCGGAGATGGAAATCAGCTGTAGAACACGGATTCTATAAAGGTTATAACAGACAACCATGTCACTCAATTCTCCAACTCGAAAATCACTTATGGTCAAATCGTATTTAATTAAGCGGCCGATATGGACAATGCACGATGAGAAGTAATCGATAGGCCTACTCGTAAAATGTAACGACAACAGAATTGTAGGCCTAGGTCTATAGCATTTCGCTGCCACCCAGTCCAGCTGTCTGTCTGACTGTCTGTGTATCAATCCGTCCGTATACCTGTCTATCAGCCCTTACGTTCACTCTTCGACAGTACTGTTATGTACACCGGTTACATCAGCCACCATCGTTAAAACTAAAGAGCGCCGCCGGAAATGCCTGCATTATCGCCTACGTGTACTATAATTTATTATGGAGAGTGCACTAGCATTGCAAAGGACATACAGGTGAATATAACGAGCACAGTCTATGTAGATCTACGCAGCGAACATTCTATGCAGCGTGAAGTCTGCCTCTGCGACAATAGATCCACTTCAGACAGACAGACAGACAGACAGACAGACAGACAGACAGACAGACAGACAGACAGACAGACAGACAGACAGACAGACAGACAGACAGACAGACAGACAGACAGACAGACAGACAGACAGACAGACAGACAGACAGACAGACAGACAGACAGACAGACAGACAGACAGACAGACAGACAGACAGACAGACAGACAGACAGACAGACAGACAGACAGACAGACAGACAGACAGACAGACAGACAGACAGACAGACAGACAGACAGACAGACAGACAGACAGACAGACAGACAGACAGACAGACAGACAGACAGACAGACAGACAGACAGACAGACAGACAGACAGACAGACAGACAGACAGACAGACAGACAGACAGACAGACAGACAGACAGACAGACAGACAGACAGACAGACAGACAGACAGACAGACAGACAGACAGACAGACAGACAGACAGACAGACAGACAGACAGACAGACAGACAGACAGACAGACAGACAGACAGACAGACAGACAGACAGACAGACAGACAGACAGACAGACAGACAGACAGACAGACAGACAGACAGACAGACAGACTACCGTAGGTTGAGGAGAAGGATAAAGAAGAGGGAAAGAAAGTGAAGGAAACAGGTAGACCGTGGAGGAAGTGGCGAGGAAGTGGCGAGGAAGGCGCTGTGGAGATCGTGCTTAAAGCCGACCGACGTAATCGTTTCGTCTGATGAACCAAAGGGAACGGACGACGCAGCTCATGACGTTAATACGTTCGTCTTTCATTATTCATAGGTGCACTCAACCTGCGAGACAACAAACTGAAAAGCAGACGGACGGAAGGACGGAACAGGACGAAACTGCATGGGTGGAATAATACGGGACAGGACGGAATAGGACGGAAGAGGACGGAAGAGGACGGAAGAGGACGGAATAGGACAGTCGGAGTGATGGACAGACGAACTGAAATAGACAGAGGAGAGGGTTGGCGTGTGGAGCAATTTCTCCCTCTTGTTCTGGAATTCGTTGGTTAGGCATATCTCGAGGAACTTCGTCGGAGCATGAAAAAACCGCGTAGTGGCATCTTACAGCATATATATATATATATATATATATATATATATATATATATATATATGTACACGTCGACAATGCCACTGAAGTGCATGGACCACAAGTAAAATTAGAGAGAGAGAGAGAGAGAGAGAGAGCGAGAGAGAGAGAGAGAGAGAGAGAGAGAGAGAGAGAGAGAGAGAGAGAGAGAGAGAGAGAGCTATAAAATATCATTCGGCCGCTGATGTTGTCCAACGTCAACGAGGGATGATAACACATTTAATCCGCACAATGGCGTGTGGATTGCTATCTGGGCCCACGCGTGGATAAATAACTCCTCCATCCTCAGACAAACACTGATCTTCGTCGTGATGGTATTAGAAGGAAACATTCTCCTGTTTGGAGATCATCTGACCTTTACAGGCGCATGCGTAGAACTGCACTGATCGATATAATTCGCGTGCAGTGAATAAGTCCACGAGTGCAGTGCAGTTCCAGACCACATAATTATGTTCCAAGACTTCTCCGCATACTATGCCTACGTCGTAAATAATTATTCTAATAATGCTAATTAGGTGTACGGTAATTAAGAAAATGTACGAAAACGATATTGGAGCAAAAGAGAAAACAGGACTCTTATCTCGTATTGCAAAATGAGTGTGTCAAAAAAATTAGGGCAACCGCGGTGGATAACGAACGAAGGATGTTTTAGCATATAATAGCTCTCTATAGATCTAAAACAGACGCTTATAATATTATTCTGACATCGAACGTGCCATAATTCTATGAAAAATCATAACTACTTCTGGAAGCGTTACAAAAGCATCTATGCCATAATAGGCCTACGTGCTAAAGGCAAATTACTAAAGGAGCTGTGTATGGTGGGCGTGTCCGTGCATTGGGGTCTCCGGAAGTCATACTCGGAGTCACCCATTCAGTTAGGAGAGATGCTTTAATGGATCGCCGGAGGCTTTGGAGTTGTCCGTTGGTGATGGACACGGATCCCTGCCATCTGCCGCATCGACTGACCGGCGATGGACGATGGATGGATGGATGGATGCGGCCGAGGTTAGCCATAGGGTAACGACTGCAGAGGCTGCTTTGCTCCCGTTGCATACATGGCTCGAGATGAGGAAGGGATCAGTTGGATGAGCCGATGCTTATCTCCAGACACTCCACACCCTCGTCTAATGAATTACGAACACAGTTCCTGCAGCGTCTGCATCTATGTGTCCGGATGCGGTAACGTCACCATTATTGCCACCGGGCTAATGCTGAACATTGCTTTCTGAGTCATTCGGTAGATGTCGCTCGAAGCAATGGTCCTTAGCGCGGAGGCTAAGGTTGCGCAAACTACGTATACGTTGGTCTAATGTGCTACAATGAAACTCTCCAAAATTTTTATGTTTTAGCTGCACACAGAAGGGCGTCATGGATCAATTCAGCGTCCAAGGTGTTGGGTCCATTTCGGTGCCTGTTAGTCAGAAGGGGTGAGAAATCGTCTCAGAATTGCTAGAAAGGTGCTTAGGCGGGACGAGCGATGGCGTTATCGAAATCTCCAAATTTCTAAAGCTCCACTTGAAAGCCAAGCTCAGGGCACCTTCTCATTCACGAGTGCCGCATCAAATTAGAGGGGTTGTCCAAAGGATAGTCCGTGGTAGAGCAGAGTCCGGTTTCCAGGAGGTCAGCGGAGGCAGAGTAGCTGTTAAGGTAGGATGATGAGGCGATTGATGACACGATCATAAGGTCCACCGTCTATGCACCAAGAAACGCGTCACAAATTAGGCTTTGCTGACAGAACTTGGACAAACAACGCTGAGCTTGCTGGTGTTTTTATCGTCATCATCATCATCACCATCATCATCATCATTATCGTCGTAGTCATCATCGTCGTCATCATTTCGCTTCTGTAGATACATATTAAAGAAGGCGATGGAAAATGACGTCATAAGAATCATATGAGGCGTGTGTCGAGCCATATATACTGGCCTCCGGAGGAGTCTTCACAATTAATTTTTTTCATAGGATTTTAATAAACATTTTACTGCAAACAGGACAATATATATATATATATATATATATATTAGGGTTGTACCGAATATTCACTTCGTATTCGCTTCGGAGGGAAATTGTGGGCCAAATGACTATTCGTCATTCGGCCGAATAGTAACGGTCGGACCGAATACGAATAGTGGTCACGTGACATATGTTTCTGCACAAACGGTGGCTGCTACATCCTGTGGATTGACGTAACTCTCTGCTGCCTGGACCACAGCATCGCAGTGTCAGCGTTCTCATTTCTAAACCTAGTTAAATTGCTTCCATTCCTAGTTTACACAGACTGGCAGAAGAATGCAAAATTACTTGTGGCTAACGGTTTACTTTTAGTTTATGTATTACATTTATTTAACTGAAACTTTTGCTAACATTTGAAATTTGTCGGTAGACCTATTGTGTAATTTGGGTACACTATTTCTATTCGTATTCGTCGTCCGAATAGTTGGTTCAATTATTCGTATTCAGCCGAATAGTGATCATCACCTATTCGGTACAGCCCTAATATATATATATGTATATATATGTATATATATACATATATATATAATGTAGATCTGCAGGTCATCCACTTCGTCATCGTCATCCTCAACATCACCATCGCAATCAATATAATGTGGAAAATAGGTAGGCCTACCGTTCTTCAGTCATTTTCAGCGTCATTAAATATATCTATTTTTAATTGCTATTATTGTTATCAATATTAATTTTATTATTATTATTGTTATTATTATTTTTGTTTTTATTATTATTATTATTATCTGCCCCACGTTATGATCCCTGAGAACATTATTATCGTTATTATTTGCACCACGTTATTATAATTATTATTATTTGCCCCACGTTTTGGTCCCTGAGAACATAAATACAAAATAGGAGAGAGAGAGAGAGAGAGAGAGAGAGATAGAGAGAGACAGACAGACAGACAGACAGACAGACAGATAGACAGACAGACAGACAGACAGACAGATAGAGGCAGAGACAGAGAGACAGAGACATGTGTTGAAATGGGTATGACGTCTCTCGTACATTACCAGAGACGATGCTGAAGCCCTATCGGAGCTCCGTCGTTAAGACCAGACCATTCTCAGTCCTCACTTCTACATTTATATACAGACAAGCTTTACAACCCAGTTTCGCCTGCAGTCAGATTGAATCTGCGTCAGATCTAGCCAATGATGTTCCGATCGCGAGTGTTCAATTTGAGTAGCGCTCCGAGTAACGTCGTGGTTATGTAAGTACCTATTAACGCGTGTTTTTTTAAAGGTAAATGTCGTAAGTTTTGGTAATTCGAAAGTAAACTGCTCAAATAACGCCGCAAATTCAAACAGGATATGCAAATCTGATGCCCGATTATTCTTCGCCAGTGATCTCGTCCTAAGCAAGAAAGAACCAGATCGATGGCATGTTAATCTAGTTTGTAGCTAAATGCTAGATTAAAATATGGAACGAAACTTTCCTGCCAAATAGTCTGCAGTACATAGAGAAATGTTACGAGTTTGAGACGTTTCTGGAAGGAATAGAAATAGTTCGGGCATCGGAGAAACCTTTCCATTCCTTTAGACGACAACACCAATGTATGAGAACCAGTGATAGTTCCGCATGGTGAATCTAAAAAAAAGATCCACCCCTAACCGAGGATGGAGACTTTGGGATGGATGGATGTAAGGAGGATTAGTCGTTCAAGGCAGGCATGAGTGATCGTTGCGCGTCGTGTTGTTTACTTCTTTAGTTTTCCTATTGGTCGACTTCGTTGAAGGATTAGTCTTTTATACCTAGCACAGATTTTTACGTTGAAACGAGGCTGACCTCAATAAACCCCGGATGTTATGAACCCCACGTGGTCTGTCTGAGGAATAAAATTTGCCGGCGTCCAGAAATATTTTATAAACGGTTTATAGAAATGACCGTAACTATAACCAACTGTTTTATTAAATATGAACGGTCGATGCCGAGTAACAATCAGGTCTAGAAATGTGAAGGATATAATTATAATTAAAGGAGCTTAGAAATTCGGTCATGGGGCCGATAGCCATGCCTAGAAATGTGAAGGATATATGTAGGCCTACATTTAAACAGGCCTGTGATTTTCCCAGTTGTTGACCTATCCTCGACCGACTATAACTTTTTAAAATTGTATAGACCTTCCGCAATACGATGTGTGCCACTGAGCAACTGGTGTTGTGCGACCTGAAGATCAATATTGTCTTGTTTTTTAATTGAGAAATATTAAATAAGAACTACATGTAAGTGTACAGAGTTCACAGGAAAGAGCCAATTAGATTTTATGTCGTTCATCACAATCCGGTAGTTTTCCATCGCCTTCTTTTGTAGGCTATATAGGCCAATTTATAGAAGCTAGAGGCATGCGCAGATATACATATTTGTCAGACGTATACAAAGAAACGAGCGCACATGCATAGACATGAACTGTATACCTGCATACATACATGCACACTTATATACATAAATACACACAGGATATACACACACACATAGGCCTACATACATGCATACATACATACATACATACGTACATACAAACATACATGCATACATACATACACAACTACATGCATGCAAGCAAACAGGGATGCATACATACATACATAAAGATATGTATGTTGTATTGTAGGTGATCTGGCAATTAACGAATCCAGGACTTATCCAGTTTCATTATATACAATTTCAGAATATTTCCAAGAAACCGTCGAGTGCTTTGATCAAAAAGCTTCTTCTGGACAAGAATTTCTTAAAGGTCCATGTACACAATAAAGTCGTTACAAAAATATCGATCTATATAGACACAAAATCAAACATTGTTACTCATGTAAGGAGGTTCCATTTTAAACGATGTGCTATAAGACGCTACGAAGTACTATAGTAAGCAATACAATACGCCAATACAATCCGATGAGACCGAGTTCTGAAGTTGTTTTAATGTACCTCTACAAAAGCGCATGATAACTTCATTCGGATTCGCTCTGATCACACACAGACAATCTAAACAGAAGCCCCTTCGTGCCTCGCAAAACGGCGCCATCCACAGATCGAGTTTTTCAAAGCCCGAAACTTTCACTGGGCTTCGGATCGAAGGATCGATTGGTCGATCATATTCTGTCTGGTTAATGACAAAATCGATTATGCAGGAGATCGATGACCATGCTTCGTTTCCAAATGGAGCAGCATAATCGCCGTCGATTGGCGGAAGCGTCCTTTGGAGTCGCTCTACTGGTCGAAAATAAAGGCACAGCGGAATCGCGTAGGATAAACAAAGAACGCGAATCGTCGTCGAGCGATAATGAGGGCGATTGAGATACACGAAGAGCTGGATGGACAGACCGGTTAGGGACAATGGTGTGGCACAGAATGGGTTAAATCAAGACCCGGGAACAACACATCGAACGGTAAAGGCACGTGCACCAAGTCCACTACCGGGCTAATCAAACTGCTCATTGCTATTAATCTGTATGACTGATGACGTTTTATATTATGCCTGCCAAACTTATATATACAGCTTTGGATCTGAATATAGTATACTTATTAGGTTGCTGTAAGATATTCCAGGATTGGCCAATGCTTCTAAAGGTGTCCCGTTTAGAGGCACGTTGTGAGGCTAATTCATGCGTGGATTAAACTATGGATATTATACCTGACAGCCTCATATGTAAAGCATTTTTTTGAATGACCCCTAGATTCTTTAAGTGCCTCTTCGGTGATCGCTCAGGGCCGCATTTAGTATTCTTATGACCTACGCAAAGTTATCTATGTGGATATTATTGCAGAATCTGTTTAAATGACGTTTCAAAATAGTTTGTGACTTAAGGTTATTAAGTAGTTCATTTAATATTAAATATTCTGGATATTTCGTTGTCAAAATCTTTGATGATATTGTCACATGACAATGACGAGGTTAGTTCTTGTTCAATTTATAGAATGTTGGGGCCCCTAAGCTTGCGGGGTCTTACACGAACACTTTTAATACATTGCGTATAGGCGTACGCCTAAAACGTCCCAAGTGACTGTTCCTGGCTTTCCAGGCTAGCCTTTAAGGTGCTAATAAACCAAAGTGTGAATGCGCAGAAATAATATCACGACAGCCAACAAACGTTGTTTGCATTGTTCAGACAAGTGTCGAGCATTAATGCAGATCAGACATAGCCTGTTACAATGTGTTAACATAGGCTGCTGCTTTAACTCGATGCTGTCGGATTACGATCACTCATCATCAGGAAGTGGCTGTTGTGAGGTCATTGCTGCAGCAGCAGACGGTGGCATTGTCGTCTTCGTTGTCACCATCAATATCGTAATCCATCAATCTTTAGCACCTGAGCCAGAGGATTCTGGGTTGACAATGCTCGTATCCGGGGGATCAATCTATATATAGTGCAAAATGCCAACCCAACAGAGGGAGCAGAGAGAAGAGGCTATTCAGCCGAAGATAGCCGACAAGAGCCTAATACAGCCGACGAGAGCCGACCGCCGGAGTCTCTCCGGAGACAGAGCCAAGACATATAAAATACGTTGGTCATACGCTGGTCCTTGGAGTGTGCAGCTCTATAATAGCATCTAAGTAAAACACAATGCATGATGTACCGGTCTACGGAATAATGCAGACAGTGCACTATACTGACTATTAATGAATAATTATTATTACTGAAGAGGAGCGGCATAGGAAGAGAAAAAAGATGCAAGGGAAGAAAAAGACCACGGCGAGGAATTAGAGACAGACAGACAGACAGACAGAAATAGACAGACAGACAGAGAGACAGAAAGACAGAAAGAGAAAGAGAGAGGTTGAACAGGAAAAGGACGAGGGAGGAGGAGGTGCAAAAGATGATGAAAACGCAAAAGAAGAAGAAGGAGATGAAGAAAACGAGAAGGAAGAGGAATAAACAGTAAAAAAAGGAGAAGAAGAAGAAGACTGCGAAGAATTAGATGAGGGAGAGGAGGAGAGGAAAACCGAAAAATAGATTGAAGGACAGAAGAAGATGGAGAAGGAGATGAAAAGAAGAAAACGACGATAAGAAGAAGAGAAAGAAGTTCAAAAAGAAGGAAAAGTAACAATAATGTAAAATATGGAACAAAATCACGAACCATTGTAATAATCGCAAATCTATTTTGCGCCACGTTGAGCCACTCGTCGGGGAAGCTGTCGCTACGATTAGTTCACGAAGGAATGTCATAGGAAGTGATAGAAGAATAATCAGAGAAGCAGATATAGGCCTTATGACTTAAGCTGTTTTGTCCCCGCTTATATTATATTAAAGATTTATGCTTTCCATTAGGCTAAAACATAAGCCTATGTAGTGCAAAAAGGAATGTCTGGAGATTGCTCATTCAACATTCCGGCGTCGGCCATCTCCTCCATTCTTAATGAGTCCCATGCAATCTGCATAAGATGTTCGCTGTAGTGTACAGGTGACTCGATAGCCAGGATGTCCTTTTTATCTGAATTGGCCATACGTGTACATCAGGGCTGCAACTTTTGGTTTTTGGTTTTTTACAAAAAGACCAGAAAAACCAAAAATGGCAATTTTTTGGCTTTTGGGTTTTTAAATATATTTTTTATTTGCTAATATTACTATTATATTACTAATTGTGTGTTATTCAGTCGAAAATCAAGCTTGATTAATTATATAAACAAGTTGAAGCTCTTTTCATGCTGTGTTTGATGCTTTTTATAACAAAACTGTTGTAACAAGAACCAAAGGTAAACTAAAAACAAAAAATCAAATTAAAAAATAAAACTTTTGATTAAAAAAAAATCTTGGTTTTTTGCACCCCTGGTGTATATATATATATATATATATATATATATATATATAGCCCAACGCTGTGTCTTTAGATTTCCAGAACTAACCTTTACCCAGAGTAGAATCAATGAATGTGAGTTTCTTTCTTGGAGACATTAGCGTATTTTAATAGTAGACCATGGTTATCGTGGTCGTAACTCACGTACGCACAGTCAATACAAAGTAATTGACTCAATACGAAGATTTTACTAAGCCCACTCACCAGGAGCGCTCCCGACCGCTGCAGCACAGCCGAAGAGGGCAGGCTTGAGGTGAGAAACTGAGAATAGAAAGAGTCAGTGTGGACCATGGGTAGCAAATGTATCGCCAAAGACAACCCATTCAGATTGAGATGGCGCGATTCTTCCCAATGCACAGTTGGCTACATAGGCGCATGCATTGAACACATATTAGTACATGCAATATGCCTACATAAATTCACGTGTGCAAACATACGTACATGCACACATACAAAGCATTTCTTGCATTTAATTCATATATGCAAACATACATACGTGCATACAGTGCATGGAATGAGTGTAGGCCTACATCGAGGCTATAGTCCGTTCAAGAGTCTCAATCTTGGAGTCGATAATTCAAAGCTTGTCTGTGGTGGAATCTCTAGGTATCGTCTTTTGGAATCGTCAGGAATAGCATTGTTTTAACGATCTTGTACAATTGTTTCATCTGGACTGTCAATGGCGTCGCTCGGCTACGATTGGCGAAGACAATCCAAGGCACAGCCTTTTCAGCTCCTTTTCCAAATGATAAATTAACTCACGTTTGTTGCAAGTGCCTATAACATCGACGGAGATTTTGAGAGCACACGCGCAATACATCAGTCTTAGCGTTCTGTTCTGCTTAACGTAGGTCTACATTAGCTACAGCCAGACGAGACGAACAGAGTCTGCACTGATTCCAACTAATCGATTGTAAAGGCAAAAGGCAACAACAAGCTTGTTTACCATTTCTCCAGTCCTCAACAGGTCAAAAGATCATCTAGCTGTGAAGCAAATACAACAAGAACAGCAGTAGAGGAAACACTAAAGGCGACGTAGTCTAGTTTATATGGCGCTCAGCAGCTGCCGACGTTATGTGCCGTTCTATTCTGAAGAACGGTTATGTATTTGTACACTGTCAACGGCGACGTTTGCCTCGATTGCCTCACCACAATGCGGTCGGTTATTGAATTGTGGTCAGGCTTAGGATAATGCGTGTACAATGAAAATAATGTGGCTGACTGTTGAATTGGGGTCGGGTCAAGGATCGAGAAAACAACGCCGCTTGTGCTGATGAAACACATTAACTATTAGCTTAGAACTTAGAGAGCAATTCGCTTTCCAGTGTTCTAGAAGCCGGTGGATTGATATAGGAATGTTTTTAGACCTGGTTCGGAGTGTTATGAAAACCGTGAAGCTTCGTTCAGTTGATCTGTCAGGAGAATACAAAGAGGAAGTTACAGCAGTTGTCAAGACGACCAACGGACAGCTATAACATTAGTCAGATCAGATAGGCCTAATCGAGAACAGAATAATTTTTAGCGTACGCCTCATTTTTCTTATGTATGTAACTTGAGCAGACTCAAATACAAAGGCCAATTCGATTCGATTTAAGACCCCTATGAGCTATACTGATAATGACACAGCTTCAACAACTTGTCTAATTGCTGAGGGCACAAACCGAGTGTCCAGCTGATTTCTGACATCTGTAGCCATGTTTTGTGTCGAGTGGAAAACAAACGATTCTGGATATAGGCTCTTTCAGCTTATAAATTTATACAAACGATGACAATGCCTTGTTCAGTTGGCTCCAAACGAATGAATTTACACAAGCAATCACTTGTTTAACACTCCGTATATATCGATCTAATTACAAGGCCATGCTTCAGAGACAACTGAACATCCATCCACTCATTCATCCTTCCATCGATCCATTTATCTATAAGCTGTCGACGGGAATTCGTTGGTTGGCTCCACTCGTGTGCGTGGGCCCATCGCTATTCAGTGGTCACTCTATCAGCCTACTGCGCAATATTTTGCTAACTGATGATTGGTATTCGTTAGTAATGACATTTAACATCGTTAGACTGGCGCATTGAGTGCCTCTGCAGAGTTGATATCATGTTCGATCACGTATACGTACGCACATTGCTGAGATTCGTGAATTTGCATGAGTTCGTAAGATTGACCTTTAAGAGCCAAATAAAACAGTGGTAGTGCGGTCTAAATGCCACTTCTTTATGCACGTGGACAGGATCTGGCAATCTGAGACGTTTTAGGTTCTGAATTACAGGCGTCGGTGAATGAAACCAAGTCGATGAATATGTGAAAAGGGGAGAAATTGTGGTCGTGTACTCTCGCCTAAGATTAAGCATGGTTTGCCTTTCTCGGTCTTAGGCCTATAGGACAAACCCGTCCGTCGTCAATCGCTGTCTCTGCAGAAGGATCTTTATTGCAGGCGCGACTGAAAGACGCCGGATGTGATGAGGGCGTGAATTGGCAATCATCTCCCACTATCCCCGTATCAATCAGTGCAGTTTGAAACTCAAGTCATGCGGGACAGTTTTAATGGCAGAGTCATCCTCAGTCCTCTCTTTTGCTAGAAACAAGAGCAGAGATGGGGAAACAAACTGTGACAGCGCAATGTTAAGGTCGCCTGCTATATATATATATATATATGTATATATATATATGTATATATATATATGTATATATATATGTATATATATATATATATATATATGTATATATATATGTATATATATATGTATGTATGACGGTATATATATATATATAAAATGTATATTATATATATATTATTTGTATATACCGTTACCGTAGAACTACATGCTAACAGTTCAGACTGAGATATATATCTATACATGAAGAGAATGTTTATGTTCTTGAATCTGAAATTATGTAAATGTATCCATCTCCATGTCTGTCTGTCTGTCTGTCTGTCTGTCTGTCTGTCTGTCGATCCATCCATGTATTTCTAAGTGTATATGCTTGCATATGTTTCATCTTATTTATTTCTTCATTTTCAGCTCTTCTGTTTTTCCTTCCTTCCTTCTCTCTTTAAAT
>OY365814.1:24423325-24593325 GCA_959347315.1 Bimastos eiseni | reverse complement strand
TATATGTATTTATGTATGTATATATGTATGTATATATGTATGTATATATGTATTTATGTATGTATATATGTATGTATATATGTATTTATGTATGTATACATGTATGTATATATGTATTTATGTATGTATATATGTATGTATATATGTATGTATATATGTATATATGTATTTATGTATGTATATATGTATGTATATATGTATTTATGTATGTATGTATGTATGTATGTATGTATGTATGTAGAATATAGCCGACGTAAGAAAGCAGGCAAAGCATAAGTCGGATTTAAGCATGGCGACTAGTCTTGTTAATTAACCGAGGTAGGTCGGTGAATCTCGGTCAATACATCCCGGCGTCAATTGAGTACTAGGGGGGCATACGTCATGATGGTTAGGGTTTCAAATGGATGTCGGGCAGCCTTGACACATGGCCTTCACGAAGGACAACAGACGTCATCCAGTCGCCTCTCGTACGGTAATAATTTTAATTACCCACACATAATTAGCAATTGTCAAAGACAAAACATATGCGTCGCTCGTTTGTAAGACAGATGCAAATGACACAACGCTGTAGTAATCTTCATTTAACACTAGAGTCCGATAGAATATGACCTAAGCACGCTTTCATCGTAACACTCGTCGTATACACCATAGCAAAACTAGTCTATAACTCATTGTCACATAATTATATGTGTGTTTCATGTGAGGGCAACATTTGGTTCAAGTCGATGTCACGCTTATTGAACATCAATGACAGTCGATAATGCAGGTAGCATCCCGTAACATATATTTGTATAGATTTAATTATATGCCTGCGTCCAAGGTCTCACCTATTTTTTGACCTGACATATCCAAGAACAACGCATGATATGTTTCTATGACGTCTGATGATATTAGCTCATCTCATGGTTGATATAATCAGTTGCGCTTTGTCGATAGTTCATCGTTATAAGCGTAATAAATTATATGATGATCAAACGAAAGTAAGTATGCGAGGTCGAGACTGATCTAGCTTACAGTCTCTGATAGCCTTGATCGATGACGTGCCGTGTTTCGCGCATATGCATGCATCTACGTATTTGTGATGTTTATATATAGACCTAAGCCCTATAATGCTCAAAGATGCATGCATACGCATGAAAACTTACATACATGCATAGGCTATATATATACTTATAGTACTACATACGAACAAAAGATGCATGTGTGACTGTGCGTGTAGTTATGCAGAGCTCGAGTTGTTCAACAGTAGACACCATGCATCGGCGTTTAATTCTGAATAAGAGGAGTAAAAATAATACACGAACCCTAAAACCAAGCAGCCCTCGACCCTCGTGAAACCTCTAAGATAATCCCACCCTATGTTTCCAGGTCGTGGAATACGACATTCTTCAGTGATCTGAGGGTTGGTCGTAGAACGTCTCAGCAGGAGGAAGGTCAGCGTTAAACCATGGACTCATGATCATTCCACTATCTCTCCTCTAACCGGATGTTGCGTATTGGTGTGGATATGTTCGTGGCAGCACTTTCTGCTGCAAGAACCACATTAGATGTAAGGACCGACGTTGGAACATCGCTACTTAATGCACGGCACGACAGGGTTCGTTACGTCAATTGCGGTTCCACTACCTGAAGACGAGAGAGAGAGAGAGACCGACAGACAGACAGAGACAGACAGAGAGAGACAGAGACAGACAGAGAGAGACAGAGACAGACAGAGAGAGACAGAGACAGACAGAGACAGACAGAGAAAGAGACAGACAGCCAGAGAGAGACAGATAGACAGAGACAGACAGAGACAGACAGACAGAGACAGATAGAGAGAGATGGAGACTGAGAGAGACGGAGACGGAGACGGAGTGAGACAGAGAGAGAGAGAGAGACAGACAGACAGACAGAGAGACAAAGAGAGAGTGGTATAAGGTATATGTAGCTATCCTTGGCTTGCAGTAGAATTAAAAAAATGCCAATTAACGGCGTCGGTTGTCATAGTTGCAATTAAATAGATAAGGACCGGCTACTCCTGAAAAACGGACCACATTATATGGCGCCAAACGCGTGAGTACGGGTTGAACCGATGTTAATAATTAGTGTCTTCTCCCACTTATTATTCATGACCGCTGGAGCTGAAAGTGTATTTCCCGATCGGTAGGTGTCACTCATTGTGTTATACTGACGAGTCACGACGGTGATGATAAGCGAGGTGTACGCGTTGTCACTGTCACGACCACCCACTCCCTCTGCTCTGGCCGATGTATGCTGTTGGTGGCCATGACAACGATGACACGAACACTTCGCTTGTCATCACCGTCATTACGCATCAGCATCATGACATACATCAATTTCACCCCTTAGCGTCGTTGTTGAGGGAATGTATGTGAAAGTTCATCATTGTGACGACGACGATGATGATAATGGCTACAACGTCGACTCTTACACACGTGCATAACATATTTACTATGTTTAATTATGTAATATATATATTATATATATATATATGTATATATATATATATAGGCCCTACAATATTTAATTTGCTGATTCGGTGTCTAGTAAAAATTCGTGCTATTACAATGTTCAACCTAATAAACTAAATATGAAACTATTTAATAAGAAAAGGTGAGAACCCGAGGAGAAGATTCAAGATTGAAACCCGAGGAGCAATCAAGAAATCATCGGCAAGGATATACGATGCGAGGATCTTATTATCCTATTCGCAGAGGCAGAGATCTCGTTTGACAGGTGGGGGGACACTCAATGAGAGGGTAGATAACATGGAGGGCACAGACATATAATGTGTCCCTTCTCTGTATAAAAGGTGGGAGGACTTGTCCCCTCGACTCCACCAGGATCGCCAACTCTGCCTATATGTCGACAGAATCTTCTGGACCTATACATCGACTGACGCGAGAATTCTACTGATGAGTCCGTAGAAGGCGACGAGTGAGAAGCTTTGTAGGTGAAAGTCTCACCAAGAGCTAAGTAAGTGGGACGAAATGAGGTAATTTGCAAAAAATTGTTATTGTAATCGTAAGATCCAAACTGCTAAGGCGCCACCTGAAAACCAACACGCGCAGGGCACCAGCCTATTCATGAGCGCTGCATCGAATCAAAGGAGTTGTCCAAAAATGGTAGCTTGAGAGATATCACTTTGATGGCGTAAAACAGTGTAGACTCAACGTGGAAATATTGCCCTCTGCCTAACCGAAAAGACTGCATTCACCATTCGAAAAGAGCAGAAGTAAAGGAAGATTAAGACAGGACACCAGCTTATTCATGAGCGCTGCGCTGCATGTCATGGCCCTCACCATAGTATGGGCTAAATTACTAATGACTGTCTTCTCCCTCAGCCTCTCACTCTTTATAGGCGTTTCTTTTCCGCTGGGGTTTCCGTACCGAGAGCGCCTCTGAATAGACATTTCCACAGGCGCTATATAAATCCATCGAATAATCTATTGATACGATTGTGCGCATACTGAACGGCGTTCGTATTTACATAGTGTCTGTGTATGCAATGCCACGGAACAACGTGCATCGCTTACTGCCCGGCGCTATATAATACTGCAGCTGATCGCTTCGTATCGGAGGCAGCAGCAGCAGCAGCAGCAGCAGCGATGGTTTGCAATTCGCTTTGGTCGCATCTGGCGCACCGGGTAATCAACGAAAACTTCAACGCCGAAGTGATGACTACAGTCAGAAAATAAGCCACTGATTTATTATCGCTCACCCGAACCACACGAACCGAGCAACGAACAGACGAGTTGCCTGAAAATCTAATAAGGATATAGAGGAGGAGAATATATCCAGGGATAGGGGTGGGGAGGGGCGACAACCCGAGTCGTATATGTATACGACGGGATAAGTTTGGCAATCGAAGGAGATGGTCTGTATATAGATGTGGGACGTGTGTAGCAGGTGGCCGCAAGTTAGCAATGCAAGATGCGTCTAGAACGCTGCAGCAACAACGAGGTAGTGAATCTTCATCTGAGGCTAAAAGGCAGCTATGCATGAATCCGGTAAAGCGCGCCTCATACAGTGCAGAGAACGGTTAGGATTAGGATTTGTCGCTGGTCGCCTTCATGTGCATCTACGACCGCTCGCATGGATATGACTTTAAGCGCAGCAAGGCGTTTGCACGCGGGTCTTATATACTCTGAGCGTCTCAGCCGGGGCCTCACACAGAGCATCCAGTCTTCAGAGCGGATCCATGTACACGTACGCCGCAGGGTTCCTTTGGCGTCAGACTCAATTCGTCAGCCACATGTTCATCGCATGGCTTGTTCGGCGACACTGAGCATGCGCACGCGATTCATTCCCCGGCCGAATTGCATTTCTAGACGACTGCGTATGGGAAGTAGCAATCCGTCTGATCCTTCGTTTTGGACAGAAGACGCTGCAGTACGTACAAGCAGCGTTTCTTAAAAGACAGCCGTAGACGTCGCTTTCTTTCATGTAGATCTATACTCACGAGGACCCCGACATCTGCGGCAATTGGCGGTAAGCTTAGATACAGAGGATGACGGTGTATTCAGCTGCTGCTGCGGCTGCTGCTGATGCAGGTGATTAGTAGGAGCGTCTTTACGTTGTCGCCATTCGTGTAATCGCGTCTGTGTAACAGCGGTTGAATAACGTTCGTTTAATCCGCGTTAAACGAACTGAACTGACGGCACGACTCCGTTTTACGACTACAGACGAAGAAGAAGAAGAAGAAGAAGAAGAAGAAGAAGAAGAAGAAGAAGAAGAAGAAGAAGAAGAAGAAGAAGAAGAGTGCTAATAATATTGCACATCGACCTCTTTCACCAATCAACGTACGATCACCTGTCTGTTTATTGCCACCTATACGTGCGGTTAGACGCTTTCAATCGTGTATACACGTTTTGTTTTGTCACCTGCGTGTGGATAGATAGGTACGCTCAACCATCTGAGTACAAACAAAGCATCTGTTTCTGTCCATTGAGGATACATCACATGTGTCTCTTCTTCTTTCTTCTCGAGATGAACGATGCAGTGGCAGCGATGCCTATAGCTGCAGTAACAGCATCATCATCATATGCATTCGAAGGATCAAACAAATCGAGACAGTCAATGCTCCAGTTGTCAACTCCAATGACGGAGTTTATGTCCCTCCTGAAGGACATCAACTACTTCACTTTCAATGCCTCCTCCATCGACAACACAACGGCGACTCCTGATGACGATCCCACGGCTATCATGCCCGTCTGGCAGGTGGTGGTCCTGGCGATCCTCGCCGGCTCCACGAGTCTCATCACGGTGGTTGGAAATCTCATCGTTCTTCTATCCTTTGTCCTGGAGCGCACCATACGACAGCCGACGTACTACTTCATCGCCTCACTCGCCGTGAGCGACCTGCTCATTGGGGCGCTGTCGATGCCCTTCTACACCGTCTACCTATTGGCGGGGAAGCGATGGCCCCTCGGCGAGTTCACCTGTGACCTCTGGCTGTCCGTCGACTACACCGTCTGTCTCTGCTCCATCTACACAGTCTTCTGCATTACCATCGACCGGTTCTGCTCCGTCAAGATCCCGGCCAAGTACCGGAACTGGCGCACGGAGCGCAAGGTCGTCGTCATGGTGACGCTGACGTGGCTCATCCCGATCGTCGTCTTCTTCACGACGATCTTCGGCTGGCAGTTCTTCGTCGGCGAGCGAACCGTTCCCGAGGGGGAGTGCTACGTCCAGTACATGGACAACGCCGTCTTCAACTGCTTGCTGCAGGTCGCCTACTTCTGGGTAACGCTCGTCGTCATGTGCGTCCTCTACAGGGGCATCTACCGAGTGGCGCTCGGCCTTCAGCAGAAATCAGAGGCCAAGCACAAGAAGATGGAATCGCTCGTGATGGGCGCCGGGCAACAGATGAGCAGGATCGGCATAGGGATGTACCAGGAAGCGTCGCCGCGCCCACCTCAACAGCCAACGAGTGACAGAGACGAAGTCAGACAGACGAGCCAGGATGAAGACGACGACGAGGAGGAAGAGGAGACGACAGAACGTAACCAGGGTGCAGACGTTGCAACGCGGGAGGCGATGCTGTCTGCACGTGGCAGGGCAAACAGCCAGGATGTGCGGAAGGAGTCAGAAACAGGTGGTTGTCCGCCAGTTCTTTCAAAGCGCGCCAGTCGTTGTAGTCCGGTGAAGAGCGTGGAGAACGAGCGATCGAGCAGTCCCGCCTTTCCTTCGGACACAGAGATGAGCAGCGGGCAGTCGCCGCCGCTACATCGAAAGGAGATTCCTCCGTCTGTTCTGATTACCAAGAAGCGAGTGCAGAAACCCAAACGCAGCAGTCTGGGCAACATAATGTTCTCGAAGCTGAATCAGCAACCGGCCGAGCGACTCCGGAAGCTGTCTCAGGCCTTCCTCAACATCCACATCGGAGGCGGAGGCGGGGGAGGACGAGGAGCGGGAGGAGGAAGAGGAAGTGGATCGGCATTCGTTAAGTTCACCCTAGGAAGTACCTGCGGTGGACAGAGCAATATTAACTCTAGGAAGTTCAGTGATCAGGCGGTAGGTCTTGACTCAGACGTCGGGAACTCAGAGGAGCCTTGGAACGCCGAATCAGTAGGAACATCTGCTGCTGTCAAGCAGAATAGCCACACAGGAGACAGAGAGACCGCTAGGTTTGAAGATCAAGACCGAGCAGAAGAAGGCGGAGATGGCGAAGATGGCAGCAGCAGTGGTGGAGGGGTTGAACATGTAATAGGGGAACCAATGCCAAGCAATACCACGAATAGCGCTCTAGCAGATCCGAGTCCCAGCCACTCGCCTGTAAAAGCGGTGGAAAACCCCACTTTGAATTCTCCCTCTCCCATCTGGAAGAGACAGAGCTCAACGTTTGAGGACTCTTTCGGATTCCGGCGGAAGGTCTCCCATGTCGATCGAAGCGGTTGCCATAACAACGACCGCACCGGAAGCTGCGAACAGAATAAGACGGCGTTTCCGTTTCCGCCGCGAGACTTTAAACAGCGACCGATGGACGAAAGTACAAGACCAGACGACTTCGACGCGGGGGTCAAAAGGTCACGCTGTCTGCCCGCAAGCACTTCAGTTGATACGACGACGGAAGTATCTTGGACGGTTGACAGCTGTCTAACTGACGACACTCCAGGTGGATGCGACTCCACCGCTTCGACCCCACTTGACCTCGATCGCCAGAACTCTACGAACGGCTACCGCAAAGGCAGACGATGCCGACCGCGGTTTCTCGGCCTCAGCGGTGGCTTTGCATCCCTGCGCGGCGGAGCACAGAGTGGATCGCTGCGACGCAATCGACGCCCGAAGCTGCCGGCGATAGGGGGACCTGAAACGGAACCTCTTGCGAGCAAACAGTCGAGAGCGGGGACGGCGAGGAAGACTAGCAAGAGCGAAAACCGAGCACGAAAGGCTCTGCGAACGATCACGATCATCCTCGGCGTCTTCATCGTCTGCTGGACCCCGTGGCACCTGCTGTCCCTGGTACTCGGCTTCTGGCCGGACTGTGGCCTGTCTGTTCTCTACGATATCTCCTATTGGCTGTGCTATATCAACAGCCCCATAAATCCGCTCTGCTACGCTCTCGCAAACCAACAGTTCAAGAAGACGTTCACGCGCATCATCAAACTCGACTGGAGAAGGACGTAAGAGGAGGAGAGGAGAGATGGGGAGACACATGCTTGGTAGCATTCGTTAATAATCGTTAGCACTTCGGCTACTTCAACCCCACTGATTATGTAGCCAGTGTCCGATATATATATATATATAATATATATATATGCCTGGGGTCGTGTGCTTTGACCTCACAACTTCATGCAGCTACAAGGGCGTTGAGATAGGGTGGAATGCTTTAGCTTCACAGATATTCACATCAGCTAACCCTCTGCTTCGTTTTGACAAATCTGACCTTGTTATATAGCAGTATGAAATACTGTACAGTTCAACCGTATTTAATGGACGACACTCCTTCCAAAGATCAGAATACAGCAGATGGAATAAATGGACGAACGAGGTATACTTACTGATGGTCCTTATACGGTGTTCGTCTGAGTGGAGGCTCCAACCCAGTCCTCTCGGCGTTGCAGCCCGAACATCCTATATTCATTTGGCCACTACGCCCCACGTGTCATGAGTCATGGGGTCGGCCCATCATGACGCTTAGTCACGCTACCAACACCGCCAGTCATGCACCGTCATCAGCCTCAGGCGCCTTCTCTCATCACCCTACACAGTTTCCACTGCTAATTTAAGTCTCACTTCTTCCTCATCCATCCTATCATCGACTTCCAAGCTTTCTCAGATGCTCCCCCTATCTCTAATGTGCCAGGCCACCGGACTCTGACCTTCAGTGGACA
Source organism: Bimastos eiseni (assembly GCA_959347315.1). NCBI lineage: Eukaryota > Metazoa > Annelida > Clitellata > Crassiclitellata > Lumbricidae > Bimastos > Bimastos eiseni. The sequence continues at coordinate 24,584,986 of OY365814.1, read as the reverse complement.
TCGATCTCTGGACAACCACTCTGATGCGACGCAGCGCTCGTGAATGAGCTGGTGCTTTGAGGGCAGCAGATGATGAGTTCATTAGGGCACATAACAAGGAGTCTAACCCAGTCCATAGGTCTTCGGCATTATAGCCTTCCTTCCTTCCTTCCTTCCTTCCTTCCTTCCTTCCTTCCTTCCTTCCTTCCTTCCTTCCTTCCTTCCTTCCTTCCTTCCTTCCTTCCTTCCTTCCTTCCTTCCTTCCTTCCTTCCTTCCTTCCTTCCTTCCTTCCTTCCTTCCTTCCTTCCTTCCTTCCTTCCTTCCTTCCTTCCTTCCTTCCTTCCTTCCTTCCTTCCTTCCTTCCTTCCTTCCTTCCTTCCTTCCTTCCTTCCTTCCTTCCTTCCTTCCTTCCTTCCTTCCTTCCTTCCTTCCTTCCTTCCTTCCTTCCTTCCTTCCTTCCTTCCTTCCTTCCTTCCTTCCTTCCTTCCTTCCTTCCTTCCTTCCTTCCTTCCTTCCTTCCTTCCTTCCTTCCTTCCTTCCTTCCTTCCTTCCTTCCTTCTTTCTTTCCTTCCTTCCTTCCTTCCTTCCTTCCTTCTTTCCTTCCTTCCTTCCTTCCTTCCTTCCTTCCTTCTTTCCTTCCTTCCTTCCTTCCTTCCTTCTTTCTTTCCTTCCTTCCTTCCTTCCTTCCTTCCTTCCTTCCTTCCTTCCTTCCTTCCTTCCTTCCTTCCTTCCTTCCTTCCTTCCTTCCTTCCTTCCTTCCTTCCTTCCTTCCTTCCTTCCTTCCTTCCTTCCTTCCTTCCTTCCTTCCTTCCTTCCTTCCTTCCTTCCTTCCTTCCTTCCTTCCTTCCTTCCTTCCTTCCTTCCTTCCTTCCTTCCTTCCTTCCTTCCTTCTTTCCTTCCTTCTGTCAGAGGCGGTCTAACTCCAAAGCTAAACATCGCCATCTGAAAACGGAAGACACTTTGCCGCACTGAAGCATAACACTATTATACTTATTTGCAATACTCTGATGACAACATACATATATATATACATATATATATATATAATGCACAGTTACATATTATACATAGGCTAAATTGCTTAAGTTACGTTTCCATTGTTTCAGTTTCGGCTGACGTCTCCTCCTCAACTGTCGTTTCTCATCGTGCTAAGTGAGCCTTTATTCTTCCGTCGCATCGACAGATTCTTTAGGAGTAAAAACAACCTATTACAAGAAACTATTACGTGCGAATTCGATTATTTCATCGACGCCGTAGTGAAGATTATGATTATGATGAGCCGCGTAAGAAGAAAAAACTGAATAGGACGACGCTCCTTTTCTTTGCTCGGTTGAGGTCGAGACAGTAGTTCTAACACTGGTCGGCTGAACCACTTAAAAGCTAAAACCCTTGTTATGCTGTGTTTTGTTTCGCTGGTGATTTCGGTGAGCGAGGAATCGATAACGGTCTGAGGAAGAAAAAGTGCCCAGAGTGTAAACCACATGATATATTGAAACAGACTGTTTAAGCAATTTCTCTATTTACATTGTAGTCTGTCTCTGTCCTAATTTGGATCTTTTATTTCAGCGTAGGCTACTTTTCTTTACTGTTATAAATAGAACACACCCAATTTCCGGCAAGGAGAACTGTGACTGCTCTGCCTAGGTGCCTGGAATTTCTTTTCTTATGAATCCAGAATTTCGGGCAATACTTCAGATTCACAGGCGAAGTATACAGCAGTTTCTTACGTTGAATACAGTATCATTGACCCTACATCTGGCAATTACTCTTCGCCTCTCACTCTCTCAACCAATAATTGACTTCTTTCATATCTCACAATTAGTAACTGGTTTCAACTCAACTGGCTGGTGATTGGCTTATGCGATGTCAGTCCATAGTATATTATAATTCCGCTGCTGCATACCAGCACAAGTAGCCTATGCACCAACATGCCATCACAAGCAGATGGAAAAATCGTTTTACTATTAGTACAACACATACCATTAGAATCAGTTTATATTTACACATCGGACAGTTAGATAGATAGATAGATACTGAAATGGTAGACAAGTTTACATCACAACGTAGGGTGATGACGGCAATTGACCAGACGTTGGTTGGAGAAGAATGCACTTATCGTTAAGAACTCCCATACACACGTAGCATACCCACATGGAGCCACATTCCTGCGTATGGAACCTATACAGAGCTCATTTGGGTCCCATCTATAGTACCCATGGAAATGATGTTGGGATTCTGTGGGTATCCTTGTTTATACATAGGCCTACTTCTGCAGCACGGAATTGGATAGCAATCAGTGAACTGGAGCGATTTCTGCAGAGCAGAGACCCAGCGTGCAGAGTAGAACTTTTCCATCTTAGGCCTATGACCTTGCTTTTGCTTCAAGCTACAATGATCTTGTAAAAGACAGCTACAGTGTTGAATGCTTGTAATTATAACGATGCACCACAGTTAAGCAACGGCACTCATTCTCCATCTCCCGCTATCTCTATGTCTCCCTGTATTTCTGTGTCTGTCTGTGTCCGTCTGCCTGCCTGCCTGCCTGTCTTTCTGCCTGTCTCTCTGCGTTTCTCTGTCTCTGTCTCTGCCTCTGTCTCTGTCTCTCTGTCTGTCTGTCTCTGTCTGTCTGTCTCTGTCTGTCTGTCTGTCTCTGTCTGTCTCTGTCTGTCTCTGTCTGTCTCTGTCTGTCTCTGTCTGTCTCTGTCTGTCTCTGTCTGTCTCTGTCTGTCTCTGTCTGTCTCTGTCTGTCTCTGTCTGTCTCTGTCTGTCTCTGTCTGTCTCTGTCTGTCTCTCTGCACGTATCATGGCAAGGTTGCGACGTAGCACTTAGCACGTAGGTCCTACACACCATGCAGTACAGAGAATGCAGCCTGCTAGCCTGCTGTTGTGTGACGATCCCTTGCAGTATAATAAGCAATCAATCGAGTTATTATACTTTCCAATGTTCAAACGTAAATTAGGCCCAATCGATCGGCATCATTATTCAGCCTAAAAAAGTCAACGGTCTAAAAGCCCTTGTCTGTTATGTGATGGTCGGCGCTCTAATGATTTCGTGCCGCAGTTAACAGGTGCCACGCACCAAATGACGTCGCCTTCATCGATCTCATTAGGCTGTGAAGTCCCGATGCAGTGACCGCGTATTCAATGCAACTCTCACGAGACCTTTTATTCCATTGCGACGAATGAAGTGTGCTTATTAGAGGCAGATAAATTAGGCATAATGACTTCCTGAGTTATAGAGATTCTTGCAAAATTCATATTGGACAGGACGTATACGCTACTGTCCCTGATCTCAATTAGTTTGCAGGGATTAATGAATTAACGCGACGGTGTGGCCTAAATCTGGTTTGGTAGGACAACCACAAAAGATGAACCGATAAAATATAGGACCTATATGTAGGCCTATCGCAAAATGCGTGACCTGCAGGACATTTTTTGGCTTAGCGACGCAATGTTGACAATCTATAGGCCTAGGTCTACAGGTTCCAGCTTCCTACAAGTACAAGACACCCTATTGTCAAAGATCTGCCGGTTTTGGAGTAGTCCCTACGTGTATGCCCATCACGTAACGTCGTAAGCTTACTAGGCTACAGTCTACACTTTATTCTAAAATAATTCATAGTTAATATTTTCTGGATAGTTTTGTATAGTTCTGGATTGTATAGTCTTGCATCATTTCTTTTTATTTTCAAACTGACAGCAACATAGTGTGATTAAATACAAAGTATGACAGAATTGTGACAAGTTATTATAGGAGTCGATTTAACTTTCGGTAGCCGTGCAAGGAGCCATTATATCAAAATTTAATCAATGCCGCCTAGCGAAAGAAGAACTGGTCAACCTTATAGAGGCTGCGGGTTTCGAAACCGGTTCTTCAGCTCTGCGCCCAGTGTGGTATCCTTTACTCTACTGACCCCCATCGACTTAGTCTGGGCCTATCTTTATACTGATATGAAAGGACACGTTTCTTTCTTATGGGGCGGTCCAGTATGGGCCATGGCAGCTGCGTTTTGCCGACAAGGCGCGCGATGCTTTGGCTTACGACAAAATGAGTCCAAGGAAAGCATATTGTCCATGCTGGATGACATAATGTGCTTCAGCATTGATTCTTTAAAAAAAGTCACATAAATGTGATCAGCGACGTTGGCGCTCATTCTTCTCAACCTTCATGGAGTGTCCTTTTTTTACAAATCTACCATGGCGCATAGTTCTGTATTAGTCTTGCGTCCCGTGTTAGCAACCGTTGCTACATACAGTAATGTCCGCCAAGCAGCTTCGGCGGCTGATTTCATAGTTTCAGACACCAAGTAATTTTTCTGCTGGTAATTATATCCGACGCGACATTAATTTGAAATTAACTTTGTGTATTTGTTTATTTGTTTCCTCACTGAATTCTTTATGAATATATTTTTCTGTTCTTACGAGTTGCCTATATTAGTTTCTCAGATGTTAAAATGACAGTGATATAATTTATCATAGACAACTTGTATGTTATTGGTAACTTATTGCTTAATTGTAAAAGCTATATAATTGGTTATATTTGATAAATAAGGAACATTTAGATATTATATTTATAATAGAAAAAATGTTTTCATTCGCTTGGGCCCTACGAAATTTGGAGGCGCATGATGGCGTATGATATATGCACTTTGCGTAACGGCGCCCATGGTCAGCTGGGGTGTTAGCAAAACTAAGGTGATGTATTTCCAGTACTAGTTACAACGCTTCTCATAAACGTATTGGTAGTACCAATAAGAAATGTCAGTGCTGCAATACCAGCGCTTTCACCAATACTTTTTGGTAAGTATGTTATCATATTTACATCTATTGTCCACAAATGCAAGCATGGAAGGAGGCCTAGTACATAACTTCATAGCAACACTAATTTTAGTAATGTTTCTATCTATATAAAGAGATTGCTAGGTGTGCTATATGATGATAGTCATTCATTTAATAACACACTATATTAACTGATGTTATGGAGTGGCTGAAATCACCGCAAGCATATCACCGAAATTATCAATTGGACCATTCAGTGATTGTGCAGTATTTCTGTGATTGATTAAACTGTTCTAGATCTGTAAACGATGGCAGGCCGAGGTCGTGGAAAAGAAGTGGCCTTGCAAGTTGAGGTTGAGAGTCAGGAAGAATGGGAAGAGCTAATCTCAAAGGAAGGTTTAACTGGTGAGAATTACTGTTACCTCTTTTGCCAGTGTTAGGAACCATTGCAATCAATAGCAGTCTTTCAATTTGATTCATAAATCATGGTCACATTGCTATTAAAAATATTCAGATCATTAAACCTGGTCTGTCTTATTTCGTGTTAATTTTTCAACTGTGTCAGGATCGGATTTTTAAATTAAAAAGCAGGTGGTTGACTGATGAAGATGTCTGTGGATCTCAAGAATTTCGTAATTTATATATATATATATATATATATAGACTTTGGCAGAGCGACACTTTGCATGCTCTTGAAAGGCAGTACACTGAGTCGTTCTACTTTATTAACCAACATGTTCCAGAGACTCTGAACACCCATTTTGTATGTCATCTGAGGACTGGAATCCGTTGGTTTGTTCCACGCATGTGCCAGGGTCCACCACTGGTGACTCTTTAGATTACTGTGCATAGTTTTGCTGAATGATATATTTTATCACATTTATCAGTTTGTAATGACATTTAGCATCATATATGTCAGCACAGAGGAGATATATAATTTAAAAAAATGAATGATTGATGAATGAATGAAGTATCTAGATAACTGACCATCACTCCAGCAAAACTACCAAATGGTAGACAGATGATTGAATCAGAAAGAAAGTGTCATTGCAATAAGTCAGCTAACCCGAATTGGGTGCTTACTCAACTAATACATAAGAAACACTTCATTCTGGAAACCAGTTTGGGTTTGATAAAATCCTAGGAAATGTTATGAATTGTGTTTTAGTGATCGATGTGTATCAGGAATGGTGTGGCCCTTGCAAAGCAATGGTGTCAAATTTTAAACGCTTCAAAAACGAGATTGGAGATGAGTTGCTTCGATTTGCAGTGGTATGTATGCTTCACCTCAGTTGTATTGTTTCCCTACGTAAATTCGCAGTTTATTGGTCGACATTAGCCCCATTATAGTCTTCAGCCTGTCTTTGTATCATTTTGGAATGTGATTAATAAATGCACATTGTTATTTGTATTACCACATGATGGGTTCCTGTGTGAATTCACTGGCAGCCTGCTGCTAAATTTATGCAGTCATGTTCATTTACTGTAAAATAAACTGCTTACCCACTATTGTTTATTTTTATATGTATTTATATAAATAAATTTGTATAGCACTTTACAAGTGATGGGCTTAATCCTATTTCATATGAATGACCTGACAAAAGTGAATCTGCTGAAACTCTGAAATGCTATTCTATTGGTAATTTAATTGCTATTTTTATCACAAATTCTATCTTTACAATAGAGGCTATAGCAGTTATGTTACAGTTACAGTTGCACTTGTACAGTTCAAGGGATTTTTCAAGTTATTTACTTAAATATTTCCTGTCGTGAATTGATGGTGGCTACATTTTTTTAATCTTTAATTGAATATCAGTTGGCCAAATGAATAAATTTACTACGAAATATTATGGTTTAATTGTTAGACCATTTTTCGTGTAGGATGATATGAATAAAAAGTGAATTTTTTAAGATATGAAGAAATGAGGGTCAGCATATGGAATCGACTTACATCTGTCACAGGTTTCTTGTGATGCTATTTCAATGACTTTTCTACACATATAAATTTGTTTTCCATACTTCGTTGTAATGCTCTTTTACCTGTTATGTCTTAAAGTGTAACAATAATTATTCTACACATAGCAATTTGTTTTCCGTACTTTCTTGCATAGCTCTATGACAGTTATGTTTTTGATTGTAACAAACATATCTGTATAAATGATTACAATTGAAACCGTGCAATGTAGTAAGTTGGAGTTGTGCTTTCTTTCAGGCAAAGGCTGATTCCATTGAAGCTCTTGAGAGATATCGAGGAAAGTGTGAGCCTTGTTTCCTATTTTTTGCCGTAAGTCCTGCACTTTTGATCTCTAAGAATATAACTTGTTGTTATGTCACTTTGTTATGATCAGAAAACTGTGAATAATTTTTAATTTATGCATGTTCTTATACTATTATTTCACTGTATTTTGCTTCTGAATCAGGGTGGTTTACTTGTTGATGTCATTCGAGGTGCAAACTCCCCCCAGTTACAGAAAAAAATGATTTATCAACTTGCTTACGAACACAAAGTGCTTGAAGGTCATGCTGAACGAAAAGAGGTAGGTTTTTGTTGGAATAGGCTATTTTCAATTTTAATTTCAAATTGAAGTATGTTTTGATATTTTAGGATGGATTACTCAGTGTATTTTTTTACATCCTCTGCCTCACTCGTGATCAATAGTCATTACTAAATCTAACACAATTGCTTTAATTCTTCTGATTAGTAATCCTTAACTGTTAGAACAGTTCCTGGAGGTTGTGTACAGATTTTTAATTGCTGGCCCAACAGCATTTAGGATGTCTCTTCTGGAATTCAAGTATTCATCTAAGTCTGTGTAAACCATTGAATTGCAACTAAAACTAACCTTTTGACATTGCAATATAGGCCTACTGTTGATAGCAACTGAAATTGACCAGTCGGGCATTGCATTTTGCATTTAATTGCTACTGAAAGTGACCATTTTACACTAAATTCCTTGTATCAATTGCAATTTTAACTGTTTATAGCAGTGATTCCCAACGTTTTTTGACTTAGGACCACTTCTGTTTAATTGGAGGACATGATGGGCCACTAGGTTAAAAGTGATTGTTTTAAATGTTAACAGATTTTTATTTAAGAGTATAATAAAATTACACATGGATAAATACATTGATGTTACTTATAGACGTCAACAAAATAAAATTATTCATAAAAGAAAATAGTCATTCTGTCAAATATTCATGTATGCACGTTTTTTATATCTTTGATAGGTCGAGGGCCACTTTTTAAAGCCACTCGGGCCACTTTTGGCTGTGGGCCACAGGTTGGGAATCGCTGGTTTATAGTTGCACTTGAATAAATAGCGATCTGTCCACTCACCTCACATATATCATACCCTAAAGTTAGGAATCTTTAGGATCCATTCAAAGTAAGCTGGTGTGCTATTTTTCAGATATGGGATCCTAATTTGCCTCACCGGGAAGACAAACATGGAGTGAAGGCTGCCATGGATGCGGAGGAGAGTGATGAGGATGAATCGTCAGATGAGGAGGAGGATCAAATGAGAGGTCGGTGCTCGCACTCTTTCATTCGCTCAGTTGTGAATTGTAGTAACAGACGTCTGCTCAACGGACTAAAGACTCTCGGCAGGCTTTTAAATTTTTAGTTCAATATCTCATGGGCATGGAATATATTCAATGTATGTAGGTACTTTGAGAAGGGGAAGAGAAAACCAAGACTGAGATAACTGAAGATGACGTCAATGCTGTTATTGACCCGTAAGCGCCTGAAGGGTTAAAGTATCATTGCAGTGTAGTTTTTCTTAGGTAGTGAATCACTCTTGATGTTTGTATTGCAGTGGTTGTGCTTCAATTTGGACTTTTCTAGTGCATAGTTTGGTGAAACACAGACTGTTTATTCTGATATCTCTACGTGTGCTACTAACCTTAGGATGGCTGTCTTGTTTGCTGTTGTCAGTTGTGGGACATGTCCTGCGGTTGGCTACTAGAGTGCTATGGTTGATTTCTTTGACAGTTTTGTTGTTGCTGTTTTATATGTCCTGTTTTCCTCTGGTCTCTGACTCCGAGATTGCCATGTAGGATGGAGTTGTCACTTATTTTACTTGAGTTACATGAATTTTGAGACTGTCATCAGATGAGGAGCAGGATGAAATATTAATGAAATAGATGACATAATTATTATTTAGTAAAGCAAAGCTGTTCTTTATTTAGTGCTTTTAATTTTTCTTGTAATATATTGGATAGATGTTAGATGATAAGATTTCAAGATTTCTCTTTGTTTGCAGATATTTCGTCTTCCATTGTTTTCAATTTTGCATCGTCTAAGAAATGTTTCATGTTCAGTTTTGTGCCTTGTCTGCTTCTCTTTAGTTTTGACAGCACCAACAAGTTTCAACTGAAATCTATGATGCTGTTACTAGTTTTAGTCCATATCCTGTTTCTAGTGTTAGTTGTTAGTCTGCAGTGGCCTTCTAAACTATTTCTTTGTCTTGTTTTTACAGTTGATGGTAAATTTTCTTTGACTGGTATCTTGAGTGTGCCTGTCCGTTCAGACTTCTCCCATTCGAGCTTTGGTTTCCTTGCATTGCCCGGTTGCCACATAATATGTAGTTGCCTCATTCATGTAACGTTTGCTTCCGATGGTGACAGATACTGAATCAGGTTGAATAAGTTGTTGACAAGTTTTGCTTGATGCTTTTATTTCCATTTGAAAAATGCAGATGAAAACGGTATGAAATTTGGAGGCGAGAACATAATGTTTGACAGCTTGCCTCAAAAGGCTGATATCAAACAAGGTATCCCACCATGTAGCTTCGTGTGTAGGTCCAGAGAGCATGCTTATCGAAGCCTTATACCATTGTTCATCATGAACAATGTTTGTGACTTCAGGACTGGCTTATAGACATCTTTAGGTAATAACTTAAATACCTTCGTGATGTTACATGCCAAGGGTGTGGTTGGGCCTAGCGGTAATAGAGCCTGCCCAGCTTCATCTTGTTTGAACGGTTTTGCCATAAATTGAATCTTCTATTTGTGTATCTTAATATGCAGAGGATACGATACATCAGAAGACCTATCTAGCTTTTCACATAATATTTATTGTTTTGTAATATTTCATCTGCGACTGAATCCCTTCATTGAATTGCCTGGTAAAAGTTTGTTTAAGAGAACTTTACTTTTACTGCCTTTTATAATGACACATTTCTTGGGCACACTTCGGACCCATTGCGGATCACATGTTAACACCAGTTTCCCTGTATATTCTCAACAACATCAACACCTGGTGAAAGGATTTGAACTTTACTATTGACTTATCCGTGATGAAAACATTATTTTATTGCTCATAGTTTCACTTATTGCAATATTACAACTGAAATGACAGATAACAATACACTAGTGGTTTTGCTTGTACTGTAATAACGGAGTTTGAAAATGATTGAAATAGGGATGAATTAAGCCAGTCCTGGTTTAGACATTTCGAACTGTCTGGTGACTGCTTTCTGTAGCTGGCTTTGCTTGCTTGTCATTAATTGTTGTTTTTTTCAAATTGCTGCTCAAAGTTTAGTGAAGTTTCGTTTCCCATTTCTATTGCATTGCTTCAGACTGTCGGTGACTCTGCATGATTCACTAATTACTTCGCGAATAACTTCACAGAACATTTAATCTGCATCTTTTACTCCATGTCCATAAAACCTATCCTCCTGTTTTTCAAGAACCTAGTTCTGATTGAATTGTTGCCTTTCAATGGCCATGATACAAAGATCTGCTGACATTAAGCAGAACTCTTGTCATCAAAGCACAGGCATGCTGGGTAAGGTAATGAAACATTTTTGCAGACCATAATCAGCAACTTACCCTGTGGAACTAACCTCACTACTATCATATTTGCGGTTGCCGCCAAGGGTCCACTCAGACTCATTTTATACTCGCCTTAATACTGTTCCTTTTTAACTGTGCTGGGATCGGGAGCACTCCTGAATAGTAGCCTTGAAGGGGCGCTATATAAATCTCTATAATGAATGAATGCAATGAATGAATGAATGAATGAATATTTGGACAACTTACGATGGTGAACAATGACAGAATTCCACTCCATCGGTGGAGGCAATGGCATGGTAAAGGTGAAATTCAAGGTCCTTTGCTGCTGTACTGTTAAGCTGCTCTGCTTGCTATGGTGGTGGGAGGAAAGTATGGATCTGAGCTTCTTCCGTTTGGGCAATTAGAGTCTTGGGGCTTTGAGCAAGTCCTTTGCTCACAGCTGCTCATTGCCGTGGATTTTCTCGCTCTTCTGGAGGCCAATATCTAAACAGCATCGTTTAGACATTTCCGAATGAAACCAACTAAAACAGTTGTATTGTATTGTGCTTGTTAGAACTAGTTTCATCATGTTTCACTTCATGGCTTGCTTTCTCTGCATCTTTAGCCACCATTTTCATTTTCCAATTTACTTGGCTACTAATGACAGGGCTATTGTACAAGTGTGTGATTCATCTTTCAGCTTGTAATAACTAATATTTTTGGTTAAATTTAACCGTGATTTGGGCAGAAATTCGATTAGTGTATTTCGAATGTTGTGGAATTGCTGATCACTTTATTTTTTAAGTTCCACAGTTGCATGTTTAGACTCAATGAGCACTTATGCATGTCACATAGAACTGTGCTGATTTATCGATTATACTCTTAATTTGGGGACCATTCGATAGTCCGAAGGTTCGATAGTCCGAAGGTTCGATAGTCCGAAGATTAGTGTAAGCTAGAGAGTGTCCTGGGTTCGATAGTCCGAAGGTTTGATAATCCCAAAATCTTCGGACTAGAAAATTTTCTTCGGATTATCGAACCTTCGAACTATAGAATCTTCGGATTATCAAATCTTCGGACTACAGAGCCTTCAGACTATTGAGCCTTCGGATTATCGAATCTTCGGACTATAGAACCTTGGGACTATTGAACCTTCGAACTATTGAACCTTGGGACTATCGATACAGAACCCTTAATTCCATGTTATCTTTAGAAATTCAACTGCAAGAAGTAACAAATGGCATACAATAGGCCTATGTTATTTTGTATTTATAATGTATTTAGACATGTACACAGTGAGGACTCGTCAATGTGAAGTCGACAATGACAAACTTTATGATACAGTGTGTAAATCAGACAGCAAGTGAAGAGAGTGATGATGTTGTAAAATTCAATATTTAGCTCTTGTGTTAGACAATTAGCTAGTACTGCTTGTCTAATAGCTTCGAGGGACTAAATACCGCTTCGCATGTGACAGGATGGCACACAAGCCAGATGCATGTAAATTAGTTCCCATTGTATCATCACTTTTAACTGTTTCAGTGAAGTCAAGTGATAATTTCTGCTTCTTGATATTAGTATGTTATGAATTAGCAATTAGCATCATTTAGAGTTAGTTAAAGGAATCAGCTGCCTGTTGGATTCTTAGACTTTTAGATCATGCTCATTGTCTGCTCTCAATTTTGAGCAACTCAAGAGTAAGAGGACAAGATACTTTGTCCCCATCTGCCAATCATTGTCATATCTAGTATTGCAGTAGATATATTTATATATATATATATATTAATGCATACAATTATATATAATATATATATAGCTTATAAAGGTGTTGTTTTCTTTGCTGAATATGTAATATTCTAAGTCGTCTGTCGTTATGCTTTTTAGTGTATATTGAGCGAATGTTCACAGTTGGCATCATCAAACCAGACATTTATGCTGATGGCAAGACTGATGAAATCATTGATAAGGTACTTTTCAATATCATTCATTCACTTCCGTTTTTTGCTCGTTATCAGTTTTGTTCTGTGGTACAAGTTTGTGCATTTCTTCACCATGCTTTGTTAGATGGTGGTGGTAGTAGTGGCAGTTTAACAACACTGTGTGATAACAAAGATCATTGGTGTCGCCCTCCTCCTTTATCCAGGCTTTGGACTGGCACTACTGGACTGCAAGCAGCGGAGGAGTTCCACTGTTAGCTGTTAAAGAACTTTGCTTGAAAGTAGCATCAAGTTTACTTATTTTTATTACCACGCAGGTCAAGTCATAGTGCAGACAGTGGCAATAACTGTTGCATAGTTTATATAAGACACTGCTGATGAAAAGCCATATCAACATCATCGCTGGCATAATGATGTTTTGTCTATTGTGTCTTTTGTCCATTGTCACCTGCATGGTGTTTTGTGTCTTTCGTTATCTGACTGATTAGGTATAGTAGGACAATGCTGTGATAATTATGCGTCTGGTCACTTTAGCTGTTTTTTTTCTGAGCAGATACGAGAGTCTGGTTTCGATGTCTTGGAGCAGATGGAGCGAATATTTGCACCCGAGGAAGTTCAGCAGTTGTATTCAAGCATGAAAGAAGAGGTGGATATTGTTGAGGTGGAGATTGTTATCCTGACATCATCTGTCAGGATAACAATAACAACAAGTTCATCCTTCTCTTTTAGATTGTTCTCAATCTGAGGTCTATTCCCCTCTGCCCTCCTCTCATCTCTCTCTCTCTCTCTCTGTCTCTATCTGTCTGTCTGTCTGTCTCTCTCTCTTTCTTTAATCAGTAGTGTCTTGAAGAAGTGCCACACAGTCTGCAATTAAAAGCAGGCCTACAATTATAATTTGGGTTCCGGGTAAATCGTAAATCGGGTATATCTCAGTTGTGGTAGAACTCTCCAGCCATAAATGGCATAATTTTATCGTTAATTAACACTGGAGATTTTCATATCATTTGCATTTTAATGTTGCCAATGGACAAACTGGATACAACTCATGCAATGTGTTAACCCTTGTTCTCTGTACTGTCCGGTGGTTTCGTTTTCAGGAGGACTTTCACGAGGTCATTAAGGACATGTGCAATGGTCCAAGCATTATTCTCGTTCTGTCCAAGGGTCAGTTTGGAGAGGGGATCATCGAGGAATGGCACGAGTTCTTAGGACCTGAACTGGTATCAGAAGCAAAAGAGCATGCTCCAAAGAGGTATATCAACTCAAAGGCTTATGGATTAGGATTTCACGAGGTTAGTTATTAGGGTAGAGGTCAGGGTATGAAACTGGTGAGCAACGTGATTTTGAGCACTATTGATCTAGAAGTTCTAGTTCTAGTTGAGACCTGATGGATGCAATGGTGATATTAATAAGATCTCCTGAACTCCGCCACTGGTCGTACTCTGCCAGTGCCAGTCCCAAGCCTGGATAAAGGAGGAGGGCGACGCTAATGGTCTCTGTTACCACACAGTGTAGTTAAACTGCAACTACTACTACTTATGTTGCACATTCACGCATCTTCACCAGGCGGAGCCGTGCCTTCTCAGTAGTAGGCCCTCGATTTGAGGCTCCACTCCCTTTGTAGAACCCCCTCTCAGGCTTTCCTTTCTCGTCTTAAGACGACTTTATTTGGCCACCCCACCCTGAAGTTGGGAGACTAGGAGTCCCTCTGAGTAGTCACCTTGAAAAGGTGCTATACATGAATTCTCGTAATGAATAAATAAATGAATGAGTGAATGATAGTGAGTGTTGTAATAATGATTCTAGTAAAAAACCAACTTTATGGATGGGGTCCATCTTGGAAAGGTGTAAACTTGAGTTGGAAGTCAGAACTAGTTTCAAAGTTGTTTGCTCTGGCGATAGAATTACTCACTGTCGTCTGTCTTTCTGTTCAGCTTACGAGCACTCTACTGCAGTCCAGGCCAACCTCATTCTGATGGTTTTCATGGCAGCAGGTCACTTGAGGCTGCTAAAAGGTTTGTACCTTTTCTGCATATATCTGGCTTTCTCCACACCATTCAAGGAGTACGTAAGAAGTTGTGATACATCACTCATGAACCAGCAATGACAACTAAGTTACAAGTAATTGATTTTGAGGAAGTGTGTTCAGTATCCTACGAGTACACCGCTGCAGTAGATGTGCAAAACAAGGGTGCTTTAAGATGATCAGTCTGATCTAAGATGATCTTATTATGACTTGTGTAGCCCCTTTATATTAATAACTAATAATTTATAATTTACAATTTGTAAATATCATATAATAATAATGATAAATTATGATTGGTAATTTGATTAACAAGTTTTCTAATTATAGATCAAGTTTTGTGCTGGCAGTGTTTTGTGAAATAAGTATGAATATTAACAAACATTCTAACAGTCTCCCTGTATGGTCTCTGGGCACTAAATGTTGTTTTGTCTATTAAGGTTGCATCTGTATCAACTTATGACCCAATAAAGGAATTCGGATTGATTGATTGTTTGATTGTTTAATTGATTGATTGTTTAATTGATTGATTGTTTAATTGTTTGATTGTTTAATTGATTGATTGTTTAATTGATTGATTGTTTAATTGATTGATTGTTTAATTGATTGATTGTTTGATTGATTGATTGATTATTTGATTGTTTAATGATCGATTGTTTGATTGATTGTTTGATTGTTTAATTGATTGTTTAATTGATTGATTGATTGATTGATTGGGGCATTTGTTGCAGACTTTTATTCAAAAGGTCTTAAACTGAGGAGCAGAGCATTCACTGTAAACCCACATATGGCAGTTATACTAATAGGTCTAAACATGGCTCTGTTTGGCAGGGGCTCAGCATTCAGTAAACAGATGTTGTTGGAATTTCTAGAGAGTTGAACCTTTTCTTCCCAGACTTCGTCATTCCAAAGCTTTCCATAACGCACATCCGACCGCAGATGAAAAAAACGACGATCGCAATAATTCGTCCGGCCGCACTTGAGTCATTTAGAGGTAGGTTGCTTGAGTCATTTAGAGATAGTTTGCTTGAGTCATTTAGAGGTAGGTTGCTTGAGTCATTTAGAGATAGTTTGCTTGAGTCATTTAGAGGTAGGTTGCTGGAGTCATTTAGAGGTAGTTTGCTTGAGTCATTTAGAGGTAGGTTGCTTGAGTCATTTAGAGGTAGGTTGCTTGAGTCATTTAGAGGTAGGTTGCTTGAGTCATTTAGAGGTAGGTTGTTTGACATTTGTTAAAGCATTTGTGTCATGCATCAGTGGATTATTTGTCTTCATTTTGATTTTACTTCTAATGCATTTTTGCAGAAGCTTTCAGGACCCCACAGCATTAATATGTCAATGTAACATGCTGTGTATCACATAATATTCACTCTAATTATAAATTGAGGTAAAATGAGTCTGCCGAAAAGGTCCAATAGACCCTATATAACCTCTGAGGACTCGGCTGTTCATTTAGAGACTTAATAAAATAATCAACCCCACGCACACACACCGTGCAGTTGATGCAAAACATATAGAAATGTATTGTGAAGAAATGCTCAGTGAAGAAAATGCACAGTAGAAAGATGTGAAGAAATGCACAGTGAAGAAATGCACAGCAAAGAAATGCACCGTGAAGATTGTACATTGAAACATTGATTTGATAGTGCAGATAAAAATCGAGTATTATAGACTAGTTGTAAGATAGAACTGTAGCCAAACAACCCTAGTACAATTTACGTAATTTTTTTAAGGCAAAGCAAGATATTAAAAAACCACTTTCTTTTATATTTGTGTAACTTGGAGCATTTAAATGATTTTAAATGTTGAACTTTTTAGAGAAAATTCTTGAAAAGATTGTGGCAGATCATTTCAAGATCGAACTGCAGAAGGAAATGCAGATGTCGCGAAGTGAGGCTGAAAAGTTCTACATAGAAAATAGAGGAGAACCGTACTTTGAGGAATTACTTGACAACATGGCAAGGTACAGTTATAAATGACAAACTCATTTTAATGGGTGGTAATAGTGACTGCGGTGTCAGTGTGTGTGTGTCAGTGTATGTGTGTGTGTGTGTATTAGTGTATGTTTGTGTTAGTGTGATAGTCTAGTTGTTGCTGAATGTGTGTGTTTTGTGTTGATATTGTGCAGTGGACCAATGCTGGTAATGGCTCTATCTGCCAATGAGAATGTCGTGGAGAAGTGGCGTTCTCTTTTGGGGTCAAAAGACGTGGAACAGGCAGCAGTGCTGGAACCTGACAGGTTGGTGGATGATTTGACGCCACTGAGTGTTTGTTTACTTTGTTAGGCTATTATCTAGTTTTTTAGAGTGTCTCATTGACTGACTCTAACAAACTATTAGGACTGAGGCTCTGCTTCTTCTATCCTCTTCTAACACAGACCGTATAAATTCATAAATGTTACATATTTTATGAGACTAATGGCAGTTTTTCAAAATTTTTATTCATAAGAAATGTAAATAGTTAATTAAAATGTTAGTTAAGATCTAAGTTGTGAACTGTGCTCCTGTGCAGTCTAAGTCACACTGTTGCCACTGAGCTGAACTGTTGTAAGGATGGCCCTACTTAGTGGGTCTTGCCACTCTTCTCCAGGGCTTTCTATTTGCTGCTGGCAGAAAAGCATATATGTGGAAGTGTTACTTGTGCACAATTATGGGAGCAAATATAAATTCGTTTTGAAGACTTGAAGACCATTGAAACTACTCGAGGTTTTTGCAAATAGTTTGCTAGTTGGTTTTGCAGATATGTAGTATAGTGCCATAATATTTCACAAGGTGTTGCCTGCACAAACCTAACGGTGTTGAAGTTGATCCATGTGCACACTAACTGATGCTTGACATTTTTAGTTGAAGCCTGATTCATTTGTTTGTCACTACCTGTCGTAACTGTTGTCACTACCTGTTGTAGCTTTTGTCACTGTCCGTTGTAGCCTTTGTCACTACCTGTTAAATTTTTGTCACTACCTGTTGTAGCTTTTGTCACTACCTGTTATAGCTTTTGTCACTACCTGTTGTAGCTTTTGTCACTACCTGTTGTAGCTTTTGTCACTACCTGTTGTAACTTTTATCACTACCTGTTGTAGCTACAGAGGTAAATATGTTGTGCGCGGTGTGAACGTCAACCAGTTGCATGGATCCGACACGGAGCAGCAGGCGCAGAAGGAGTTCGATTACTTCTTTCCAGTGGAACAGACTCTGCTTGCCATTAAGCCTCACGCCTTCTACAACAGAGGTCGGCCATCAGTGATCTTCTCTTACCTAACATTTGTTGTTGTTATGCTTTCATATGTATTATGGCTTATAGTTCTAGGTCTGGTAAACAGTAGTTAGATAGATAGATAGAAAGACAGAGAGACAGACACAGACAGACACAGACAGAGAGAAAGAGACACATTTTATTTTTGAAGCACCAACCACAAGCAAAACATAATTGAACAGTTTAGAAGCAGTGGTATCGTATCCTCCGAGCAGGTAATCCAGAAAGGGAGACGTATAGCTAAGCCTGGATGACTCCTATACACTGAAAATCAAGATGGTTGAACTATTAATATGTTAATAAGAAAACTAGTGATAAAATTGTCAAAACTTGCATTGAAATTGTCCATAACCCGAAAATTAATACTCACCTTTTCCAGCCGGTTTCACGTTGCACTTATTGGCTTTGTAAGAGGGCGCGTTGATTGTGAATTTCATTTGTGTTGTTTTCTGTTCTCGTTTGAAAATTTCTAGTACATATGTTGAACTTAAGTGACGTATTTATTGTATTCAAACATTTATCAAACGCCTCTAGTAGGTTGAGTGAACCGTCCAAGCAGGCGTAGGAGATGAAATAAGTTATGAGAAAAGTAAAGCAGGAGAGGTTACCAGCCAGAATTTGAAAGGGGACGAGTGGAGGCATCTTACATTTTACACTGTATTTAATAAAATTCCAGAATTGTCTTTAAAAGTTTAACTTCATAAGGGAATGGCTGTTATGTGACGTTTCTGTAAAACAGATGCCATCATTCACAAGGTCAGTCAAGCAGGTTTTAGAATTGTGGCACGAAAGGAGATGGAGCTACCTGATGACAAGGTCAGCGCGATGTATCCAAACTGTGTGCTCAAAGAATTCTACGAAGCTCTTGCAAGCAGCATGAGGACGTATGTCCATCCTTTTCATTGCTATTTCATTGTTTTTACTTGTATTAATTACATGTAAAGGGGTCTGTAGGGTTACTCATATTAATTACATGTAAAGGGGTCTGTAGGGTTAGTCATATTAATTACATGTAAAGGGGTCTGTAGGGTTAGTCATATTAATTACATGTAAAGGGAGCTGTAGGGTTACTTGTATTAATTACATGTAAAGCGGTCTGTAGGGTTACTCATATTAATTACATGTAAAGGGGTCTGTAGGGTTAGTCATATTAATTACATGTAAAGGGAGCTGTAGGGTTACTTGTATTAATTACATGTAATGCGGTCTGTAGGGTTACTCGTGTTAATTACACGTAAAGGGTTTATTACATGTAAAGGGGTCTGTAGGGTTACTCATATTAATTACATGTTAAGGGGTTTGTAGGTTTACCGATGGGATACTGGCATGCAGAGCAGAGGAACTGAGTTAGATTTCTGCTATCCCTAAGGTTGACTAGTCTTTCTTTTGCTATGCCTAGCGGGTTTGATTAAAATAATCAGATGCATAGGTAATTATTAGCGCTTTGCATAGCTACCAACAGTTAAATTTGAAGTTGTTATCATCATCCTTTTAAATTGCACTTGTTTGTCAGCTTGTAAATAATATCAACAAAGCAATTATTAATAATAGTATTATTATTATTGTTTTTATTCTCCTCTTCTTCAGGGCTGAATTTGTGGGTATTGCCCCATTACATTTAGGTTTTTTATGTTTTGATGTGCTTTGGATAGTGGTGTGACAGAACTTGCCAACTAAAAATTTATCTAAATCGCATGGCAGAGGTTGTTACATTCTGTTACTCATTACTTTTTATAGGCTTTAATTTGTGATCGCTCTTATAATGTTTATAAATTGATATCTTTCAGAGGCACAACTACATTCTTGATTCTTTCAAAACCGAATGCTGTTGCTGATTGGCGAAACTTTTCTGGTCCAACGGACCCAGAAGTTGCCAGGGCAGACGCACCTCATACGTGAGTATCACTCACTGGAGGGCGCATAACATCTATACCAATTCTATATCAAGTCAGAAATTATCTACCTGTCTCATTCAGAAGCCCTGTTTTTTAATGCTAAATATATAGTTCTACCTGTGTGTATCGAATTTGAGAGGTGTCTGAAGGTGCTTTATTAAGTGGCTTCATAATAAACTAACATACATTAATACTTACAGGTATACATTTGTTTTGGCATGCATGCATACATACATACATACATACATACATACATACATACATACATGCATATACTGATGTGAAGTGCTATTAGGTGCCAGTTGTGAATCAGCTATGCACTTGGACAATCGTGTAGGCCTTATGTGACCTTTCTCTGGAACTCAGCACCAGTTGTAAGTAGCCACTTTCGTGTAATGTAAATGCCTGGAATCCTGCTGAAAACACAATCACCGGCAACAGAATTGTATTTCCATGCTTGTAAAATTGTAGAAGCCAGTGTCAAAAACTATAATGTTTTCTTATTCTTATTTAAAGGCTGCACTTTTCGGCTGCTGTGCAGAACTCAGTTATAAGCAATTATTTAAGCTTTTGTTAAGTTACTTTGAACTGAGCATAGAATTAATATCAGTTTGAGTATGAGTAATCACTAATATAAGAGCAGTGATAACATAGCTGATTCATATTTAGTTGCTGGATAGTGTGTTACATGAAACTATGCTTTTGGGTGCTTTGGCTGACAATACTGTGTTTTTGGGAATTGCTGCATCTGCTGTTTAGTACTAACAAGCATGACTGAGGTACATTTGTATTTTTTTTAAGGATTCGAGCGTTGTTTGGCAAAGATATTCTCAGAAATGCAGTTCACTCTCCGTCCAGCTTGGTTGCCGCAAAAGAAGAAATATCTTTAATCTTTGGTGACATTGAATTTGATGCTGATGGTAAGCAAACTTATAATTTACTTTTGTTTGGTATTTCAACACAAATTAATCAGCCAATTATTGTTTACAAAGGATTTCATAAGTGTTTCGAATTTGCTGGTGAATAAGCTGGTGACCTGCGCTTGGCTTTTGAGTGGCGTTTAGAAGTTTGGAGATTATGTTTACGACGATTACGATTGAGAATAGCTATTTCTGATTCAAGCAGTTTTGGCTGCGTTTGAATGTGCTGCGCGTGTGGTTAATTACATTATCCTCGACTTTACAAATCGAACCGTAATGACAATTGTAATCATTATCCTCTGCATGATGACAATAGTAATGATAATGATAATTTCATTGTCCATTGTCTTTCCATCTGTATCCATCTGCCTTTGCATTCAGCTTCACATTTCTGGATGGTTGTAAAACCTGAGCAACCGGTCCGATTTCTCGGAGATGAATGTTGGCACTACTGACATTGTATTTTTATTCCTGGGGATTATTCTACCTTGGGTCAAATAATAATAATTATTATTATTGTTATAATATTTATTTTAATAATAATAATAATTATTATTATTATTATCATCATTATTATTATTATTATGGTCTTCAATGTTAATTAATGGTGATGTCGTCTGGAGTAGCCCTGCTCATTGGACTCCTGAGCAGCGAAAGTTCCCTTGAAAGCAACTGCGTTGTAGCGTTGAATAATCATCGAGATGCGCTGGTAGAGAAAAGTCGTCTCCCTCTGCTCCCCAGTGACGGCGCTCAGTCTGTGTCCCAGTTCGGAAAGGAAGCTTTGGCCTTCGAAATTGATGGGGCCAAAGGTTTCGAATGCCACCGGTGTGAAGACGTACGTGGAGGCTAGCTCGGCATATTTCTGAGTTCATAGGTTCGCCGCCCTCTCGGCCGGAGCGCCAGCTCTTTGTGATGTTTCTGGCAGATATGACGTTGCCATTTTATCTGAGACTGTCGCGTCCCATATCAAACACCGCCCGCCCGCCATGGTATATGAGTGAGTCCGTCTGGTCTTTTACCATCAGATCGGGACAATCCCACCGGCTCTTTGACAGTGGGGATCCCTGCACGGATTAAACTTCTATATTATAATAATAATAATAATAATAATAATAATTATAATAATAATTATAATTATAATAATAACAATTACGATAGCAATAACAACGATATAATAAGAATAATATTAATAATAATAATAATAATAATAATAATAATAACAATAGTGATAAGGGCCAGGGGGTTTGCGGGGTGTGTTGGTTGTCCTTCAAAACCCATGCCTCAGATGGCACGATGCACCGGCACGGCCCTCGAACCGCCCCTTGTCCAGGTTCCGACCAGCCACCGGCGGACGGCCCTTTAAAGCATAATACCACAAGACAGTCGTCTTCTACCACTAGCGTGCAGATCTCTTACTCACGGGAGCTGTCGACGGACGTTGGGCCGATCGCTTCTCAGCTCTCACATCCTGTTTCACCCGGTCTTCTGATTAAGAGAATCCCAAAAGCAGCAAGGCCATCTTGTGCTGCTCTCCTGGCCGATATAATCCAAGCAATTGTAAGAGAACCAAATTGCATTGCAAAATGGTTCGATTTGCTGGCCTTCGGTGGAACTGTACTAGTGAAGCCAAGAAGAGGTGGACGAAAGCACAACATGACCAAGATGATTTTGTCCCGCATTACTGAATGGGGACTGCAGGGACCAGACCAGTCGACTAACGATGAATTGCCACTGACGTCAAGTCGTAAGCTCAAGTCCGCTAAATGCGACCACGCCAGGTATTTAGCCTCAACAGTTGCAAGCAAGCTGGAGGAAGGCAATTTCAAGGCAGCCATCCGTCTCATCTGCAGCGAGGATAAACCGGCACTGGACACACCTGAAACTCTGGCCGCGCTTAAGAAAAAGCACCCGCCTGCACCAGTGGACAGGAGAACCCCATGTGATCCAGACAGTTCCGATCGCTTCATCCCGCTTCAAGTTTCTAAAGAAGATGTCGCTAGGGCAATCTCCTCTTTCCCTGCGGGTTCGGCTGGTGGTCCAGATGGCATTACTCCACAACACTTAAAGGATCTGATGGCCTATGGAGTAGATGACAACATCGGGCAACATCTATCTGACCTTGTCAATCTGCTCCTAAAGGGAGGTCTATCCGAAGAGGTGAATGAGGTCATCTATGAGGCAAACCTTTTAGCCCTGAGCAAGAAGGACGGAGGCATAAGACCGATCGCCGTGGGCTACACATGGCGTCGTCTGGCGGCAAAGTGCGCTAATTCGCATGCGGTAACAAGGCTGTCTCAACTGCTCGCCCCCATTCAGCTTGGGGTAGGCATTCCAGGAGGCGCTGAGGCAGCTGTACATGCGACACGTCGCTGGATTTCCACAATGCCTGAGGACAGCGTCCTAGTGAAGCTCGACTTCGCCAATGCCTTTAACACTCTGCGCAGAGATTGTCTTCTAGAGGCAGTTGCTAGAGAGATCCCAGAGCTCTACCACTTTGCTCACGCTGCCTATTCAAACCGTCCACTGTTGCGCTATGGTTCAAACACAATTCGATCCGAAGAAGGAACGCAGCAAGGCGATCCTTTGGGACCTCTGGAATTCTGTCTTGTGCTGCAACCGATTCTGATGAAGCTTCGTTCGGATCTGCGTATCGGATATCTGGATGACCTGACATTGGGAGGTAACAAGGAAACAGTGGCCGACGACGTTCAATTAATCGAGCAGGAATCAAAGAATCTGGGATTGCTATTGAACCGCAGCAAATGCGAAATTGCGTGTCACAACACCCAGATGCCGAACAATGACCCTGCGTTCCAAGAGTTCACGAGCATAGCCCTCGAGGACATGACCTTGTTGGGTGCACCTCTAATTTCAGGTCCAGCTGTGAACATGGTCGTTAATTCAAAGGCCAATGACCTCGAGAGGGCAATCGGAAGATTGTCCTTGCTTTATACACATGACGCTCTGGTTCTGCTGAGAAACAGTCTAAGTGTACCGAAGCTCTTGTACAGTCTGCGCACAGCCGTCTGCGCTGATTGCCCGGGCTTGGCTCGGTTTGATCAACTGCTGAGAGAAGGACTGTCAACCATTTTAAATGTGGACCTTGACGATGACCGCTGGCTCCAGGCTTCTTTGCCGGTGAGAGATGGTGGTCTGGGAGTTCGTTGTGCATCTACGCTGGCACTTTCTGCCTTTCTGGCTTCTGCTGCTAGTACAAGCGAACTCCAGGCATGCATCCTACCAACAGAGTCTGCTGAGGAACCATATGAACTTGCGAGTTCAGCACTCAACGCTTGGAAGACCCTGACAGATGCAGAACCACCAACAGGATCAGCGAGTCATCGCCAGAAAGAATGGGACCTCCGATTCACAGACAAGGCATGGAAAGGTCTGCTGGATTCCAATAACAATCCATGCGACCGTGCTCGCCTGCTGGCCTCACGAGCACCTCATTCTGGAGACTGGATGCTAGCGCCCCCTGTGACTGCCCTAGGCCTGCGCCTCTCAAACGAGGATGTACGACTGGCAGCCGGGTTGAGGCTAGGAACGACGCTCTGCGAGCCACATTTGTGTCACCAATGTCAAGAGAGCGTCGACGCAAAAGGGCTCCATGGACTAATTTGTAGAAGAGGCAGCGGAAAACATCAACGACACAGCATGTTGAACGATGTCATCTGGAGAGCTCTTGGCAGGGCGAAGATTCCAGCGCAAAAGGAACCTCTCGGCTTGGTAAGAGAAGATGGAAAGCGACCGGACGGCGTCACGCTCATTCCTTGGACACGTGGTCGATGTCTGGCATGGGATGTGACAGTGCCCGACACTTACGCCAAGTCACATCTTGTCGACACATCTATCAGAGCTGGCGAAGCAGCCGAACGCGCAGCTAAGACGAAGAGGGCCAAGTATTCCACCATAACCAACACCCACGACTTCGTAGCCCTCTCCTTGGAATCCGGCGGCGCTTGGAGCAGTGAAGGACTGGAGTTCATCTCAGAGTTGGGTAGTCGAACGAGTGCTGCAACCCACGATCCAATGGAGACGTCGTTTCTGTTCCAACGTATCTCAGTTGTTCTTCAGCGTGGGAACGCAGTCTGCCTCTTCGGGACATTGCCAACACTCCATTAGCTCATCATGGGCGATAACAACATAATGTGAAACATATATGTATAATAATAATAATAATAATAATAATAATAATAATAATAATAGTGATAATAATAATAATAATTTAATAATAATAGTAATAAGACGTCCTTGTCAAAAAAATAATAGCAATAATGATAAAAAACTTAGCTTACGTAAAGAAATAGAAATAAAAAATGGATGGGATTTAGGATTGCAGATGATTTTTCTGAATGATTTTCAGGGTCGTTGAAGAAGAAGAAGAGGGCGAGGAAGCGCAAGAGCTCTGATGATATCATACGTCATCCAGGTCAGTTAGTTATTAAGACTCTTTTGTGTCCTGTCATCTGTTTCAACATCTTCTGTTTCTGTCACATTCTTACGTTTCAGGTTTCTGGTCTCCTGATGCGATGTGTTGATTAAGTCAACATTGCCTTCAATGTTCACATATCCGTGTAGTATTCTTTTTAGATTTCACTGTTTTCCTAGTAGCATGTTGGTCAATGATTACTATGTTGTCAATGTTTAGCTATTCCTGCTTTTTTGGTTAATTTTCTCTCAGTTTGTCTGTAGTGTGCTTTCACCCATTTCATCAATTTGTATATTCTTTATTTCATAATTATTGCTTCATTTCTTCAATTTCCTTTTCCCTATGCTTATTCTTTATTTCGTAATTATCACTTCGTTTCCTCAATTTCCTTTTCCCTATGCTTTTTTTCATAATTATCGCTTCGCTTAGGTCCGCCTATCGTTGCCAAGACTATTGCACGTGATGACGAAGACAAACCAGGTGTGTGGCTCTTCTGTTCACCCTGTTTTGATTTTAAAATGCAATGTAATGGCTTAGAAATTATTGTATCATATCTGAGAATTTATATAGCGCCTCTCTCGGAACTGGCCAATTATCTCCATGTATCGGCTTCCTACTTTTTCCTCAAAGGTTTTTTAAATTTACAATAATGATGATTGACATAATTTTTTTCGGTTGGAAGGAGTTTTTGGGAGCAGTGTAATGAAAGAACGGAAATCTATATGATTAAAGTTACTATTATTATTATTGTCACTTCTGTTACTAGTGTTCTTAAGATTTTTGAACACTATCTACTGGGTAATGCAAATGCCAATTATCATACAGGCTTATTGTGGTTAATTTGTTATCCCAAAGATGCATTTCTTCAGGGGCATGAAGACATTAAATGAGACAATTGTTTGTTCTGCAATGGTCAATCTTTGCTGTTATATAGCATGATCGGTTGCTGTCATAAAATCCACATGGCATTGATCTAGAGCCTTTTTATGGAGCTTTTTTAGTTCTAAAGCTGATTGCTTTGTCAATATCGATTTATATACAGTAAGATGCAATACAATTGTAATGTGATGATGTCCTTCATATAAAGTTCAGAAACACACTTTGAAACCAGCTAACCATTGAGAGGTGTGGGTAGACTAGTAATGGTAAGTTATCAGTTTAGTGCAAAAGACAGTCTCGCTAAGAGATTTACAAACATGATGAGAGTGAAAAGGCGGTAGAGAGCTCCAGGTGGAGCTGGTAATCCATACCAGGAACAACATGGAATTTGAAAGAGCAAGTAAAGGATCATGTCAATAAATCACTTGTTCTTATTGGACATGTGAAGCTTTGCCTCACTCACCCAAATGCAGGTCTTTGATTCATGCAGAAGTATTAAATCACTTCTTTATTCGTGTTTAATGCACTTTATAAGTTTACAAATATTGTTGAAGAGTTGTATTTTGAAAATTGAAGGATGAAGTAAGTAAATGATCATTTACTTACTTAATTGTGTTAATATCTTCTCATTTATTCGTATTATTTCTCTCCGGTCTCAGTGTTTTTATGGATGATTATATTGTACTTGCACTTTTCGTGGTTATATTGTCGACATCAGTGCATGCCCCAATTACAGCTCTAGTGACATTTCAACAGCTTGTTACATATTACATATAGCTAATTACATATTACATATAGCTAGTTACATATTACATATAGCTAGTTAAATATTACATCTAGCTAGTTACATATTACATATAACTAGTTACATATTACATGTAGCTGGTATTACTGTATTGCATTGGCTATCTTCGGCTTCACTAGTATGTAGTAGTCCTAAGTGCTCCTGTTTGGTTGTAGTTTTCTTGATAAACATTATCTGGTGCTGCTATATTTAATCCTGAATAGCTGCCATGGCGATTCCAGACAAGTATGACAAGGAAATCAAGGAAATGCGAGACGAGGCGGCAGCCCGGGGAGTTCCGACGGCCGATCATTTAAGCGTCTTTGTACCAGCTGACAGTCAACAGGAAGACATAGCAAAGAGACCGGTGAAGGTGTTGATCCATGATGTTGCTGCCGAGATGCCCGCTGAGGACAGTCAAGTAGAGGACTTGGATGCCGTTGATGTTGATGCTCGAGCTAAGATGGATTTGCCCGATGATCAGAGAGAGGACCTGAGACTGAAGAAGGGTCTTGAGCGGAGATTGATTGCGGAGGAAAGACCACCTGATCGGTGGGGTGTCGAGGTGGAGGTTCCACTGGAGGATGTGACGCCTACTCCTCCCTTCATTGGGGACATACAGCTCGAGGTTTCGCCGGAGGTTAGCTGGGCTGAACACTTGAGAGAGATGGAGAGGCAGGCTGAGCTGCAGCGGGAGATGGAGAGGCAGGCTGAGCTCCTGCAGGAGATGGAGGCGGTGGAGAAGCAGCGAGTGCAGGAGGTTATGGACGAGAGCATTGTGGTAGAAGAGAGGATGGCTGCAGAGGGCACGGAACCGGAGCTTCTGGCCGAAGAAGCACCTGTTCCTAAATATATTGTACCACTAGAGACAGCGGTTCCACCAGAAGAACCGGTTGATGAAGGACGTAAGGAAGAGATGGAGAAACAGCGAGTGCAGGAAGTTATGGATGAGAGCATTTTGGTGCAGGAGAGAATGGCTGAAGAAGGCACGGTGCCAGAGCTTCTGGCCGAAGAAGCACCAGTTCCGGAGCATATCGTACCACCAGAGGAACCGTTTCCACCAGAGGAACCGGTTGATGAAAGACGTGCAGAAGAGATGGAGAAACAGCGAGTGCAGGAGGTTATGGATGAGAGCATTTTGGTGCAGGAGAGAATGGCTGAAGAAGGCACGGTGCCAGAGCTTCTGGCCGAAGAAGCACCTGTTCCGGAGCATATCGTACCACCAGAGGAACCGTTTCCACCAGAGGAACCGGTTGATGAAAGACGTGCAGAAGAGATGGAGAAACAGCGAGTGCAGGAGGTTATGGATGAGAGCATTTTGGTGCAGGAGAGAATGGCTGAAGAAGGCACGGTGCCAGAGCTTCTGGCCGAAGAGGAACCTGTTCCAGAATATATCGTGCCACCAGAGACGCCGATACCAGATACACCGGTTCCATCAGAGGAACCGCTTGTTCCATCAGAGGAAATGCTTGTGCATGAGGATGACCAGGAGACTTCTTATCCTATGCCTGACAGTGCGAAAGATGAGATTGAGGGACTGCCAAAGGAGGAGGAACCAGCTGATTTGCCTGAACCTGACCTCCAACCACACATTGGTAACATGAGGAGGTTCTTGTTGTGTTGTAACCTCAGTAGCCAAGACAGTTTGGTTGTTGTTACTAAGTCGGGCAAAATTCTATTTGTGCAGATAAAGAGGTGGCAGTTTCTAACCACATTATCCTAGGACAGATGTTTAGTTGCTGCTTTTTAATTCAATGGTTCAATATAAAAGTAACGCTTCATTTGACAATAAAACTTGAAGTCGCAATGTTCGATCAGCCCTTTTGACCTTGATGAAGGTAAATCCTTAGTAAGTTCATTGCTGTCTAA
This sequence comes from Bimastos eiseni, assembly GCA_959347315.1. Taxonomy (NCBI): domain Eukaryota; kingdom Metazoa; phylum Annelida; class Clitellata; order Crassiclitellata; family Lumbricidae; genus Bimastos; species Bimastos eiseni. The sequence goes on along the minus strand of OY365814.1, from coordinate 24,556,464 downwards.
CGACATGGTTTCATTATAAAGATTGTCTGTGTCACCCTCCTCATTTATCCAGACTTGGGACTGGCACTGCCAGAGTACTATCAATGGCAGAATAGCTATTTTAATCTACATTTAGAGTACTTCCGGTTAAATGGCAATCTATGGAGCAAAGAGATACAATTAAGTCATAAAAATAATAATAATAGAATTTATATCCTGCTGTGCTTAAAATGTGTTATTTTCATCATCATATTATTAATAAGATTATTAAGTTATTTTAAGCTTAACCAATCTTTTCATTATGTTGTGTTGGCATTCACAAATTTGGTTGGAATGAATTTCAATTGATTGTGCAATCCCTAATCATAAAGCATTTGGTTTATTTCTAAGAATGAAAGTAAATATTGATGCATGCAATGAAATGTTTTGCTTGACTGAATTTACTTGTTTTTGGTGATCATAGCCGTAACTTTCTGTTAATTTATTTCTCATTTTTAGATCCTTGATTTCTGTTTTCTTCTATTTGTGTTTTTGAATGCGCTGAGACAACTTTCAGCTGAATCGACGCCATTTTATATGTAAATTACAGTACTGTCCATTGTGAAGTACTTCTGCTGATCAGGTTTCCTATAGGTGTTTTTGAGGCATCCTCCACTGCTCTGACAGTAGTGTGTGTGTCATTCTGTTGAAACTAGTTGTTTAAACGAAGAAGGCTTTGATTCACAATTTAGGCATGTCTAGAACTGGTTTCAGATTCTGATCAGTCTTCTTGTTTAGGAATTAGGTCTCACTTGAAGCAACCATTGATTGATGCCTTGTGAATTATTACAATGGCGCTATATATATATATATACATATATATATATATATATATATATTAGATACCAAATCTAATCTATTTATCTATGTATCTGAATTTAATTTATCTTGCAGTTTGACTGTGTTGTGTTGCATATTGAATATTGGCATTTCACTGATATTCGTGATTAGTGAAGTGTTGGATGAAAATAGAAAATCACAAAATCACTTAGGTAACAGGATCGATGCTTGTAAGATCTGCCTGTCAGAAGGAATGACATGCCATGATGCATATCTATATTATTATCTTGATGCACCATTTTTATATTTTCTTCTTTGGCATTATAGAGGATGAAGAGGAGTTAGGTGAAGATGGGGAAAAAGAATCACCGAGAGGTCAAGGCCAAGGGGAGCATTCAGACGGGGAACATGACCTCGGCGATAGGGAGACAAGAGATGAGGATAAGGATGATCAGGATACAGAGGAGCACAAGCACTCACAAGAACACCTAAAATCAGAGGAGCACACAGGTTCACAGCACCAGTTAGATGCAAAGGAGCATGCAGGTTCACAGCACCAGTTAGATACAAAGGAGCATGCAGGTTCAAAGCACCAGTTAGATGCAAAGGAGCATGCAGGTTCACAGCACAAGTTAGATGCAAAGGAGCATGCAGGTTCAAAGCACCAGTTAGATACAAAGGAGCATGCAGGCTCACAGCACCAGTTAGATGCAAAGGAGCATGCAGGTTCACATCATCAGCTAGATGCAAAGGAGCATGCAGGTTCACATCATCAGCTAGATGCAAAGGAGCATTCAGGTTCACAGCACCAGTTAGATGCAAAGGAGCATGCAGGTTCACAGCACCAGTTAGATACAAAGGAGCATGCAGGTTCACAGCACAAGTTAGATGCAAAGGAGCATGCAGGTTCAAAGCACCAGTTAGATACAAAGGAGCATGCAGGTTCACAGCACAAGTTAGATGCAAAGGAGCATGCGGGTTCACAGCACCAGTTAGATGCAAAGGAGCATTCAGGTTCACAGCACCAGTTAGATGCAAAAGCGCACACAGGTTCACAGCACCAGTTAGATGCAAAGGAGCATGCAGATTCACAGCACCAGTTAGATACAAAGGAACATGCAGGTTCACAGCACCAGTTAGATGCAAAGGAGCATGCAGGTTCAAAGCACCAGTTAGATACAAAGGAGCATGCAGGTTCACAGCACAAGTTAGATGCAAAAGAGCACACAGGTTCACAGCACCAGTTAGATACAAAGGAGCATGCAGGTTCACAGCACAAGTTAGATGCACAGGAGCATATTGATTCAGAGGAACATAGTATCTCAAAGGAGCACAAAGATTCTGTTGGTAATAGTGAGCACAAGGGCGATGAGCAGAACAAGGAGGATGCAGAACACAACAATGAGATCCATTCACAGAAAGATGCTGGTGATGATTGAAAACCAGAAGGTATTGTCATTTAATTGCTTTTCACCACTGTTGATAGAATTAATTAACCACTTCTAAAGAGGAAAATATTGAAAATACAATCAGGGCATTACTTCTCCTTCATTCAAATCGTTGAAATCGGCTTTGATTTGTATTATATATTCTACCAGGAATTGTTGAATGTTGTGAACAATAAACTTGCCAAATATAAATTATTTAAGATACAATAATGGCTTGTGGGGTCCGTAGCATTATGGTTAAGACACTGGACCTAGTATGGATTTTCTATTCATATGCCATAACTTATATTGCCTTACCCAACTTCTTAAAGATTTGTACCATTATGATGCAGTAGGCCTATTGTGCCATATCAGTTGTGGGCTCGACTGCTTGGAATGGCCTCCCATTGGAACCCTCTATCCCATTTCTATTCTACTCTGACATCTGTCTTCTTTGGCAGACTGGAGACTGGGAGGGCCTCGAATAGATTTCTCCAAGACGTGCTATATCAAGTTTGATTGATTGATTGATTAGTTGATTACTATAGTCTAAATTGATTAGTAAGGATGTGGTTGATCTCTTTCATTTCATTTCTGTTTCAATTTCATTCTCGGCTTATCGTCGTTCTCCCTTTTGTTTTCATGTTTTTTTCTTCTATCACCTGTTCTGACTATAACGGACCTTTTTGTCGATTGTGCTTCACGTACTGTAAAGAGCAAACGGCACCTCTGGTGTTGCGTTTCTATTAGTTCTTTCCTCTTCGATGAACAATGTCGTCTTTCTCGTTGTTTGCTTGTACTACTTTAACTGTGTGTTTGAACTGTTTGTTTTAATTGTTTTATGATTTCGTTTGTCTTCTTCAGTCTTTTATTAAAACGTAAGTAGAGGTTCCTTACAACCTTTCTGTTCCGTTACTTGTAGGCCTATAATTTTGTGATACATTTAAACTATAGTTGTTGTCTTGCGTAGACCTACATTTTAAAGTGCCAGTGATGTGTGTTCGTGAACTAGAGAAGTCAGTCACCCGAATAAATGCCAACGTAGTGAAGAACCTGCCATGGCCAGGCGCCTCGTTTATAACACTTCTGTTCCGTTACTTGATTATTCCGTGACACATTTGTGAGCGCTACTGGATCTTGCAGATTGCTTCTACTTAGCCACACACAACCTTCCTACTTGCTATTTTCTATATCTCGTATCCCCAAATTCTCAGTTGATTCTCTGTTCTCTTACATCTCCACTTACTATTTACATTTTATTACACAAGACTAGCTATAATAGTAGTTACGTTTATGTTTGTACGCTGTAGAATCTTTTATCTCTTCCCTCTGTCTCCTCTTACTGCAGAATCTTTTATCTCTTCCCTCTATCTCCTGTTATCGGCCATTGCTTTCCACTATCAACTATCTTACTAGGTGGCCTTAACTTGCCGGACCTTGATTTGACCCTAATTGGGTCTCCTGGGCTTATCTCAGCCTCCTAACTCAATCCCCTGCATATCTCTTTCCTTTTTATTAATTAAATGTATTGGTTTTGCATTGTTATTGTGACAGGCGACAGGGAAGAGGAACACGCACGACAGTGAAATGCTTAGCGAGTAGTTTCTTCATTTGAACTTTATACAAACGATTTTCAGACCTGTTGCTATTTGAATGCATTTGTGCAAGTATTTTGTTTTAATAGTCTTCGTATACTGATTTAATGTGACTTCTTAATTCATTTTTTAACCATTTGAACTTTTTCGTGCTTCACAATTTTGCAGCTAGGCAGACTGGTTTGGATACTGTTTTAGCTGGGTTTTGGCTTAGGAAAATACGAACTTGGTAGTAACTATTACTGCAAATACTTTTTAACTGTTGTCTTTGGTTTAGCTACTTACATTGCCCCACCGACCCCAAGGAACCATCAGTTTCCACTAGCAGCACAAGGCCCCATCAGCATCACCATAAACACAATGGGGGCTATAAGCACAATGAGGACTCGTCAGAATAAGCTTTAGACACTTGTCGCATTCGAACCTAATTGTTCATTGCCATGTCATTATAACCACATGAAGCCCATAATTATAGGATAGGCCCTACATGCTTGCACGTGGAACTTGTAAAGGGCCCATGTAGGTCCCACTCCCACTTAATGTCCAAGAAGTGCTGGAACTGTGCCAGGCATAAGCCACGTAGCCAGTGGGTGGCTTACATTCATGTTCGTCCAGTGGTTAAAGTGGTATGGGTGAGCAGTGGGAACTCCAAAGTACGAGTTGACTCGATAGGAGACAGGACCATCAATGTCTACAGTCTACCCCAACGGCCCACCAAGCCTTATGCAAATTTAAGCACTGTATTCGTCGACGAAACCCCATTCCACATATTAAAAACGTAAAAACGAATACATTAGAAAATTCAAAAAATTCAAATAATTTACATTGATTTTTTAACATGTATCATCTTTCTTTCCCTGAAAATAAATATGAATCCTGCAGATTTTTTTGAATAAATAGATATACATGTATACGGCCTAATGTCTATAATGTGTAGAGTTCAAACTCAAAGAGCAGGGGTTCGGATCTCACATACAGTTAGGCCTATATTGAGCTAAGCAAATAGCCAACTGTAGCTACATGGGCCTAACAAAAGAGAAAATATTAAAGATATTCTATTCAGACTATGATGTTGTCTACACATGAAAAACTCAATAGACAGTTGTAACCTGAGTGATGTGAAGAATTAATATATTCATTTTACTGAACCCCTTTCACACTCGCCGTGCTTAGCCTACTGGTTAAGGTGTTTATTCGATTCAGCAACTCTTGGAAATTATCAGAAACCCTGCCACCTCTACTACCTTAATAATCTCGATAATCTTGCTCCACAGCAGTAGGCCCTATATTGACGTAGGAACTTGCCACGCACATGGACAAGTTATCTCACCCCCTCAGGGTCGAAATCATTTGGCCAAGCATTGGGATCAAGAGATCTGACACTAGAACTAGACACTAGATCCTTCTCCGAATCTGCCAACAGTTTTTTTGTCATGCCGTCTACCAATGCTTGGTAAAACTGGCCTCGATAAATTTCCCTCTATTTCCCACTGCAAGTAGCAAACGATACACCCTTGAAAGCTCTTGTATCTGCAGCCTGACCAGCTTCAACATAGTACTGTCCACTCAGTCATTTCTAGCTGTAATGACTTCGAGTCGTCTTGTCAGGACTCAGGAGTGGATGATCAACAGGAAGAGTGATATAAACTGTCTGCAATGCTAAGGACAAATCGGCCAACTCTTCCAGGGCATCATACACGAGTTCAACAATTTTTTTGAACACAGGGTTAGCAAGTTTCATGACCGTTTCCAACAATTTCTGCTGCTCTAAATCTGCTCTCCTACTACTCGGTGATCAATTGCTGAAAAATTGTGCAAACACACTGTAGGATTGCCGAACATCTCTAACCAAGATCAAGAGCTTACATTTGCACATCACATTCACCGTCTCCTGTGTCACTGTGTGATTCATGCTAAAAGTTGCGTCAGCTCCGCACTGTTACTCGCTCGATAACTCCAGACGCCACCGCTACACTTGTCCACTCCTTCATCAAATTACTGCTGCTCACTCTATGTAGGCCTCCAAATTGGGGCTTTGCGGTGCCTGGACCGGGTCCTGCGTTCTGCTGCACGTCTTGTCGGTGACAGTCGGTCGCATTCCGAAATGTGGCCACGTCTCCAGCTAGATGGTGGATGCGCTCCTCTGCCGCGCATCCAGCAACGATTCTCGTATCCCATCATCGCTCTGGTCTCGTAGTCCTTGGCTTCTTGCCATATTTCTGCCGATCTTTGCAAACTCTGACGCTCTGACACTTAGTGCACTGGGTTGGGCTAATTAGGGGAGACCGGGGCAAGAAGGGCACCTTTTTAGAAGATATGCCATATTTTCGTTAATACACAATATTGTGCCACAATTTTCGTAGGTGTCTTGGCAACTAGCAGAGCTAACATAAAAACATTCGACATCGACCATAAATCACAGTGTATTTTGTAAAATAAGCAAAAATGCAAATTGAAATTGATGCCACTCTTACCCTCCGTTTTGGGCATGAGTGGCACTCATGCCCAAAATGGTGGGGCAAGTTTGGCATGGATGTCATATCGTAGCAAGTTATCTTAATTATTTATTTATCCATTAAAACTATAAATGGAAACTGAATGTCGTATGTGTAATCTTGATAAAGAAAAATTGATAGTTAATGACGGTATCGCAATACAAAAACTAAAACTGTTTGTCGTCTGGCTCAACAGAGACGCAGCTTTCATGACACCTGTACTTGCATGTTAAACATTGTAACCAAGTTTCTTCTGGTCGATCGCTGTAAAGCTCTCTGCACAAAATGCAATGGAAGTTGGTGTCATTTCTCGATCTGTATGTCTTTCTGGTGCTTTTCAGCTGCTACTCCTGTGTCAGGCTCGTCTGTTTTAGAGCCTTCTGCTTCTGTTCCACCTGTTGCTGGTTCTGCTTCTGGTTCTTCTGCTTTTGGCTCTTCTGCTTCTGGTTCACCTGTTCCCGGTTCTTCTTTTGCTTCTGGTTCTTAATCTTCTAGGTTATTCCTTTCCTTTAGCCTCGGGCAGCTGTGAAGAACACCTAGTCGTCTCTGTGTGTGTCTCTTGCATTTCTTTAAAACTTGTTATTAACATTTTCGTCTAGATGAAGTATCTTGCGAGGTCGCTTCTGAGCCGATTGCTTCTTATTCCCGAGTATAATTTCATAAGGCGTACTCGTGGCTTGTCGTGGGGCAAGAATGGCAGATAGTGTGCCTCTTTTGCCCACAGCCATGCTCTGTTTAGCGATTCTTCTCTTTATGTGGGGAATAAGAAGCAATATACAATAATGTTTCACTAAGAAGACGGATGTCAAAGTCTACTAATGACACATATTAATACTATTCCCTATTTTTTTAATCATCGAGAAAGTGCTGGTCAAAAATTGCCTTCAAGAAACTAAAATTTGAGAAAAATAATAAAAATCAAACCAAAAGTAGTTTGCCCGCTCTTCTGCAGAATATGGTGTTCAGTTGTGTATCACATCAGACCAGCTAATTAAAACGCAAGGTAATGGATCTACACTTGCGATTGTTTCCTTGTCAGAAGGGGGTGCCACTCTTACCCGCCATGCCACTCTTGTCTCGGTCTCCTCTACCGCCCTGCAATTTCAATCAATGACTTCGGATATAATTATGTCTTTAGACTTAATTTAAGTTAAAAATAATAATTAGTATTATTGTGGTGGCCTATTTTCTGAAATTTTAACGTATTCATTTGTTGACTAAACGAAACTGCATTCCTTTCTGTGCGATGAATGCTGTGAAATTAATCTTAAATAAATCTAAAATTGAAAACTCTTTGGAGAGGTGTCGCGCACACAAATCGCCAGGTGGCATCGTATATGTATTTTTTGAATTTACAATAATAATTATGATTGCTATTACTAGTGTAGCTTATTTACTATTTAACACTGCTATTTATTGAGTAAATAAAACTACTTTCCTTCAAGTCCAATAATTGATTGCCAAAAATAAAGCGCAGCTGACAATTGATTAATGTAATTATACTCTTAGACACCTTTATTTAAGGAGGTATTGATAGGGTACCATATAAGTAGAGGAACGCGTGTGTAATGTAGTTGGGAGTGGACGGGTTCATAGCTGCACTTTCTGAGGATAGGCCCTATGGTGCTGTAAATGTACTTGCATTTAAGGAGGAATGTGTAACGGTTCCCCGGCTCCCAACTTTTTGCAAAGCTTCCGTTTTGACGTTCCAATTTCTTGTTTTAAGAAAGCTTCGCTTTTTCTGACCAACAATAATCATTGATGGACAAAGATAGCGATGCTGAAATTAATACTAGAAGAACTTTATTCTGTAGAGGTATTGCATGGGTTACAATATAGTGCCTGTTTTCGTCCTTTCTCAAGACGAATTTCTTTTATCTGGAAGCGATTGGTGTGCGCTGAGAGAGGCGCTATATAAATACAGAGATTTAAATACAATACATTGCAATATGTGATGGCCACCGTACCTGACTTTAGGGAAAGTAGGCCAACCCTTCTGCCAATGCCCCTCAACTTCCACTCCCTTTCACCATCTATTATCCTCTGCCTCTTCCTCGTCTCCTCCTTTTCATTCTGTTCTCATGGATCCTCTCCTTCAGATCTGTTGTCTATCATTGTCCATTGTATTCTCATTCAATTCCCATGCTAATCCCCTCATCTTTCCCTCCTCCCCTTCACTACCCTCACAATTTTTCTCCACCTTCCCTCTAATTCATTCCTCACCTGCCCATCCTCTCCGATTTCAACACTTCGTCCCAATTCCATGCTCCTCGCTTATTACTCCCATCCTCATTCTCCACCACTCCTCATCATCCTCTGTTCTCCCTATTATTTAAGTGATCAGTTAACATACCCGGTTTAAGGCCTTATAGTGTCGTTAGTGTAAAGCTGCTTACAAGCGGACAGCAAACACACCGTAATAAGTCATTTTAAAGAGTCAACGACATTGTGTGGCAACAAAGACCATTAGCATCGCCCTCCTCCTTTATCCAGGCTTAATTGGGACTGGCACTGGCCGAGTACTACCAGTGGCGAAGTTTACCGAATGTACGTTCCGAAGAAGAGTTTTATTGGAACACATGCATTGTGAGCATTGGGAACGCAGACACAGGATTTCAAGAGCAGTGGGAACGCCGTTCCCACGCGTTCCCACCCACTTTAAACCCTGTGTTCACCTATTAGTTTCACCTTCTGAACATTCTAGACTTCGAGTGTGAAAGCCCAACATTTTGTACCATTTCCAAATTAATAGTGAAGCCACAGCTTGCTGTTCATTTGTAATTTTATAGACATAATCACAAATCGTAAGCAAACACAGCTGCTGGTCCGAACCAGAATCCTAAACTCTTCTAGCCATACTGCTTTTGCTCTCATTCAATCAATAGGAACATACAGGATGGGACATATCACGTCTTTTTGATTGATTGATTGATTGATTGATTGATGCAGTTATTTCGATATAAGAGCAACGTTGGTTTAAAACACAGTATTAAATCTATTAAGGATTCTGTTTGGCCTAGTAAGGGAGTGACCGTGCTGGGTAATGCCAGCCTTAGTAAGCCCTAATGACGTTGATACCTGTTGCTAATATATGTTACCATGTCTATGCGTTTTCTGGTTTTCAATGCAGAATTAGTTTGTAAAACAGTCTTTGAAACACTATTGATAACAGTACAGACTATACCAGATTACTGGTCACTGACTGTGTGGCCTAGAGTTATTAATATGAGTCGAACCATTTAATTTAGACGGAGTTGGCAGACATCGTCTGTTCGATCCAGTCAACAAATTGCGTGACTCGAGTAACGACCGATAAGTAACAAGTGCTGATCGCTGTTCCGTCGTTTGTTCCCAGAACGTAGCTGTTGATGCCAATTACTTTCCACAGACCATCTAGACCTTGGCACGAAAGGGGTCCACCGCTGTCGCCCTAAAACACAAAGTGAACGTTTGCAAAGACGTATACAAAAGCAGCTACATAAGTTAATAGAAAAGTATAGAGCAGGCACGAACAAGTAAGCGCCTTTAAACCAGTAGACCTGGTCTTAGGACGAGCAGGCCTAAAGAATAAAAATTATTTGACTGGAAGTTGTTATTATTCGTGTAGGCCTGTGTGGTATTTACTTTGTCCGTGATCATATAAGAAGGTTCCCACGATCGACTTGGCGTTTTTGGATTTTCTAATTTACGGTAACGTAACAAAATAACATAGCAAGAGTCTTAAGTGGTTAAGAAGACGTATAGTCTGTGTTTGAACCGCTGCAAATTACCCTGGAGTGCTAAATGCCAATTTCACTTATAGTTTCTTCTTAAAAGCCGCGATGGTGTCAACTGAAACAATATACATAGGCCTACATCCAAGCCATTCCGCTAGTCTAACTTTTGCGCTGGACCATTTCTGCCCAAATGTTCATTTTTCGGTTTCTTATATAACTTGGACCATTGATCTATGTTTCCTCTCGTTCACTTTCGCACCATTATTCCCTCTATGGGGGAAGAATCCTTCTGGTTCATGCTTCTCTCCATAGGGACCCTGTCTCCTGTCAATCAGCATATGACCATTGTCAAATCGACTTCCTATATTTCTTTTACTGTAGCCATCTCCCTCTTCCATGCATACACAGTTGTCGTATAATGTGTTTAAAAAGTTGATAAAGCATATAGTATACACCGACTGACCTGACAAAAGTTGATATCTGCTTCGGTGGGAATCGTTCCAACGCAGATCTGCGTCTGATCACGTACGAAGCTATTTTTAAAGTAGTTGTAGCAATCAGCGTAAGACAAAAGGTTCATTCGAGCCTGGAGAAGATCTTTGGAAGGCTCTGAAAAGGAACACAACAATCAATATATATATATATATATATATATATATAGTAAAAGATCACTGAAATAAATGAAAGCCGGTTGCTATCTAATGAGGCACTAAGCAGCAGCGAATCATAAGATAATTTTGAGAATGATTTGATCCAATCTGTCGAAAATACAAATTACACGCTCCATACAAGTAAATAATATCAGCTGCACACATTATAACACAAATACATTGTTTGAGACTCTTGGACCTCAACGCCATTCAAAATAGGCTTGAACTTATAACCACATAATGTAGTCCAAATAACAAATTGGGCGTAGAGCCAAATTTGCTGCACTCAGGATTTATTACCTAATTATGTGACTGCTCGTCTTCAATTTCTTCTGACTGATGAATATCGACGGTGTTTAGTTAATTGTCGGGTAGGGTTGGGGTTCAAACCCTGGCTATTTTTTTTAACCCCAGTTAAATAACTCAAAAGGTGCTTGCGGGATTAGAAACCTAATACAAAACAACATAATAAAATTAGGCCTATTTGTTTTATTTCATAATATCCATCCGAAACAACGGCAAATCGATTTACGTTTACAGTTGGACAGTAGGCTCCATAACCCTTACCCTCCTAAGGAGCGGCCAAATTTAAAGTGTCTGATATAATAATTGGAGGGGTAAGAGTTAATAAATCGTCCCGATCTTTCATACGGTTTCCTTTTCGGTCTTTCTAATCACGTCACGCACAGCTCATTTATGTCCCTGGTAGAGTCAAACGAAGCAGTGGTGTTGCAGTGGTTTGTGCAGGGTTGTCTTAATTACCGTTGCGAAGAGTTCGTCCGAATCCCGTGTCGACACAGACCCTGAACGTCGAGAGGTCTTCAGTCGACGTTGGACGGCAGATGGGTCTGATCGTGTCCGTGAAGGTTACCGATTTACTCAACCGTAGCAGTCCGACATCGTTGTCTACCACTGGACTGACGGTGAACGACGGATGGACGAAGACGGAGTCGACACGTGCGTTCAGACTGTCAGCATCACCGTCACGTGTCAAACTCCCCAATCGTATGAGGACATTGGCAGGCCTCAGCTGACCCATGTAACTATGACAACGGATAAGCAACGATAGTATGTCCTTGCAATTATAGAAGTTATCTGTACACCGTTGGCATTGGAATTCACTGCTTCCCTCTCGTCAGATGAATACGAGCATCCAGCGAAAGTAGAGAGGAGAGGCATTACGACATAATAAGGTCACTGTTAAGTATTCTCTAGAACCTACATGTAAGCCATACAACAACGCAGAGAACCAATAATTTGTATTAGGCGCTATACCTATCTCGTGTCTCTTTTATAACGAAGTTGATTCCAGTCGCGTCTAGAATTCATGAAACGATAAGGGCAATTGGGCAGGCCTCTAGATATTGTGAGATTCAAACTTTTGAAAATCCTTGAAAAGCACTTTAAAGAACAACATAATGGTTTTTGCATTCGACGCGAGACTCATAGAGTGCCAGTGAAGGACCTGATTTGTCAACAAGAGATAGGGAATCGGCTGATGAGGATTTCTGGAAATATGAAGAATTTCGCATTATATCAACGCCCTTGTATACCTGAAGCATAATGGTGTCCATTCCCTCTTACTCCCACGGCAAATCACACACTGTGTTAGTGTGAATAATCAACTGCACAGTAACTCCACCTTTTCACTCTCACACAACACAATATATACTGCATGATCACTTCTTTTGTCACAGCTTACTGATCAGTCCACTCTCCACTTACCCGAGTCCTCCGAAACTGACTGTGTTGCAGTGGCCAGCCGTTAGAATCCACCTGTCGTTGATAAGGGTGCCACCGCAAGTGGCAAGTGTGCTGAAGGACCCGTCACCGGAATAGATGCCGACGTAGTGAAGAACCTGCCATGGCCAGGCGCCTCGTTTGGCACGGACTCCGTTCAGTATGTAGGGACCTATCATGTCGGGCGACACTGAACGTCTGCCACATACTATTGACAAAACAACTGCTTTATATTTAATCAATCAATCAAATAATCAATCAATCAGTCAATCAACCAATCAATAAATAAATCCGTCAAACATGCAGTCAAACAGTCAACCAATAAATCCGGTCATTCAATCCAGTCAATTCATTCAATCAATCAATCAATCAACCAGCCAATTGATCGATCAATCAATCAATCAATCAATGAAACAAACACTCAATCAAACAGTAAAAGAGTCTATCAAAGTGTCAATTAATTAATCAAAAGGCTAGTCAACCGATATATCCACTCAATAAATTCAATCATGTAGTTTTAATCAGTGCCGTCAATCAGTCACTTAAATATGGCATCCAGTCACTCGTTCGGATGAAGCTAGAAAGACCTATAGTAATAGAGATTGTTTCTTGATGGAGGGAAATACGCGACAGACTGCATCGTACGACTCACATTATAACAGAACATCTCATTGTGAACAACAAGTGAACTGTGCGTTGGCCGTTCACTTACAAGCATGTCTAGTGCAACCATTACCTCAGGAAATTATTTCCTAGAAATCACCCTTGACTAATGCACCTCACTTTAATCTTACCGTCTAGTGCCACCATTGCCTCTGGGAATTCTTTCCTAGAAACCTCCCTTGACTATCGCACCTCGCTTTAATCTTACCGGGACAATGCAACGCAAGCTATTCGGCCAGATGGAAATCTGCTCGAATAGCTTCAACTTGCCTCCGCCCGGAGTCCGACGTCAGTCCATCCACTTGACCGCCAGTGTGTGCGCCCAGACAGACAGTTGGAAAATCTTAAATGAATTGCGTGCTGCGTTCTGACATATGACGCAGCGAATAGATATAATTATAGAGAATAAAGAAATGTTGACTTTATTCACATTTCGATACATTTCTCTTTTTTATATAAGTCATTTGATGTTAATCGTCACCTGACTGAACGCAGCTAACAGCGACTGCCAAGTTTGATGTGCAGTTTCTACAACATATGTTTTACTTATCATACAATGGGCCGCCAAAAACCTTTTAGGCAGTAGGCCGATATACCATAAAAATAATTTTAAGATACTTCTTAGTAACGAATATATTCGGGGTGGATTGATCTGTGACGTGGAATGGGCTCATTGGGTGGTCTCCCTCGAGACCTTTCCTCTCCGTTCTACTGGCTTCATACGACTGATTTATCACCTTGACCTAGGTCGTTGTTAGGTATAATTTTTTAATAGGCCCTGAAGGGTCGCTGTATAAACTGGGATTTACTGATTGATCTTGCTAATATTACGACTATATTACGGCTTGATTTTAGTGCATCGTCATTAGACCCTGTACATTGTACACTAGACCCTGGTGGAATGAGAAGTTGATAATTAGCATTACAATGAAACATTGAACACTAACACTAACAAATTCTGCATTCCTTGTATTCCTGCTATGCATTCGCTCAGCACCTTAATCGTAATCTCCAATCTTCTTTGGGAACACTTGAAGTCCAACAGCTTGTTCACGAGCGCTGCTTCGAATGAACGGGATGGTACAAAGAGAAGGCCAGAGAAGAATCGTAGATCCGGTTTCCAGATGGGTCAAAGGGGGGCGAGTGGCTGCTAAGGCCGCAAGGCGGGTGTCGTTCATAGCGAAAGTTGAGAGGCAGAGGACCAGGACCGTATGCTTCGTTCATTGCCAGCTCAAAAGCTGAAGAAGAGACAGTAAGAACCTCCCCTATATATATCGGATATCCCTTTGGACACGCTACCTTTACCTTACTGTACCATTCACGGTTTTAGTGATGTATACAGTCAACATATTAAGTCGACTTTCTTTAGTACTGAACTCTTAACCGTGAGTGAGTTTTAGAATTATTTGTCTTTGAATGCGGCGCTGTTGGGCTTATCATAGGCAGTAGCAAACACCAATCAAAAGTGAACTGAAAACTGAGAAATACTTACGAGATTTGTAAGTAAGCCAAAAGGTTTGAAGCCGAAACAGACAAATTTAAGACCAGGAAAGATTCATTTAGTCCTACGTTTTGATAAGAAGTTGACGACCACATTCTACATAAAAATAGAAAACAGTAGGCCTATTAGACGGCTGCACGGAGTTAACTAATAATAATAATAAAAATACTTCTATCTGTTCGTCTGAATCAATCTACCAGAAACAGAATGCACATGAAAATCAAGTCTTTATTTGTTCAATATAAATAATAATAATAGTAATAATAATAATTATTTAAATTTCGTTTAATTTCATACCAACAAGAGGCAGTATGATCACAAGCACAGTATGAAGGCATGATGACAGTTTACTACAGGAGTCGAATTTAACTGTCGGCAGCCATACAAGGCGTCACTACGTTATACATTTAATTTGACCGACACTGCCCAGCGAAAGAAGGACTAGTATGGGTGGATATGGATATCGGCTAATGGATGGATACCCAGTGTGCTAGCCATTAGCCTATATCAGGGGCGTCCAGATAGGGGGGGGGGTCCGGAGGCAAATGCCTCCAATTTCAGGTAGAGGGATATTTTTTCAGTCTTAGCCTCCATCACTCAGATGGGGTTTGACGCCTCTGGCCTACATTACTTTACGTGTCCGCCCCCTTCCATATCCAGAAGATCAGGATCCGCTAGACTGTTCCCATCTATATTAAGCGCTGGATTAGTTTGACTTGTGACACAGTGTAAAATAAATGAAGTCCCTGCGATAGCATAACATCATCCACTATAAGTTGGCCTATTATGAAAGCCTTCCAACAGGTTATGGTCTACAGAGTAGGATATCTACTGTGGTGGATGTCTGTGCCATGATGGAAGAGGGTTGTTTGTCTTACTCGTATCCCATTTGTTTGCAGACAGCGTTACTCCAAGTCTCATTCCAGTTATCCGCGCAGATGTGAAAGCCAGAGTCCCCTCGGTAGATGACGCTCACCAGTGACATCATCGTTACATTACCGTCTAAAGATGTTTCTTTTATCGTCACTGAAAAAAAATGCCACGCGATACCAAAATCGGGAGCATTTATCAGTTTTATTCAAGTCCACGAGTTAACATTATCGACAGCATTAAAATTGTGACCTGGAGTTTTGAGTTTCCTTAGCCATGTTTGATCGTTATCTTTCCGATGCAATGACAAGGTTAATATAACACTTATGTGTATTTATATGTAGCCTAAATATTATGTATACGCCTATGTAGGCTTCAAATGTATGAATGTGTGCATAGCCTACATATGGGCCTCGTGCATGCTTATATAATATATATCTATAAATGCATGATGCATTTATATGTACTTGTATGTATGTATGTATGTATGTATGTATGTATGTATGTATGTATGCATGTATGTATGTATGTATGTATGTATGTATGTATGTATGTAGGTATGTACGTATGTACGTATGTACTTATGTATGTATGTATGCATGTATGTGTCTGTGCATGTAGGCCTATTATATTTATTTATGTGTGGAGCTGACTTCTGTGGCTGCAGTAATTCGTGGATCATGTACAAAGACATAGAATAGATGGACACAACTGAATGCAGGCGTCCGATGTCTGATATATCAGACCCTACCAGCCACGCATTCAACCGTCTCACTTAAAGCAGGCGTATGCATGTACATACAACAAGAGCTTTCGTCCGATGAATCGCTGCAATCGGTGACACCATCGCAGTGGGCACTCCGTCGTACGCACGATCGAGGCTTTCCGCAGACGAACTCCGAAGAGTTGCACGACTCTGTATAAGAACTTTCGCCTTAAAATAACTAATCACGACAGCAGACGATGATCATTTGCAGTGTAATTATAACATTAACAAAATCAAGTAGGCTTACATAATATACGCAGATTCAGTGGCGGCTCTACAGGGGCCAGAAGGGACCTCCGGTGGCCTCTTCAAAATTTAGTCGAATTTCAGTTTTAAGGAAGTCATACATACCTCTGTCAGGTTGCACGGCTCCTCCTTGGCCCCTCTGTTTGAAAAGAAGAGCCGCAAATTCACGTAAAGGATGATGGGTTGTAAATGGTTCTTCTCAGACTCGATGGACTATATCTTTAATGGCGTGAACCTAAGTAAGCTTCTCTAAGTGTGTTACATTCCTATCGATAGAATGAAAGGTACGTCGTATTATGAAGAGTTTGTTGGTCTATGTGCAGCAATTAGGAAGAGAGAGAGGATCACACATTCCGATTACTCGAAGCTGGAACGCCGAGCTCTATAGGTAAGTAGTTTCACTGTTTCAGTGTGCGCGATAACAAAGAACATTAGCTTTGCCCTTCTAATCTACTCAGTCCTTGGACTGGCACTGTCAGATTGCGAACGGTGACAGAGTTAGTTCTAGGTAAGTTATATCCCAGCTCTAGGTAAGTTGTAGACCTGCTGATATATCTTCCGGTTGCAGGCTACGTCGGGGGTGGTGCCAGGGTCCAACCCCCGAATCCACCCCCGAAAAATCTGACACTGGGTGGTGCCGAATCAGAGCTTACATTGTGTGAAACTAAGAAGTCGAAAACTGGAGACTTACTACACTGAGGCGGACTTTCGTCGTCTCCCATTGGACAGTCTTTAACGCCATCGCAAAGCCATGTCTTGTATATGCAGCGTCCATTTTTACAGCCATAATGGTTCCTATCGCAAACTTTTCACAGATAAAGCACATCAGATTAAGCACGTATAGGTCTCTTGACGTAGGTCTACGTATGCACGTATGTGCATGTAAGCAACTAAGTGTATGTATCTACGTTTGTATGTATATGTATGGAAAGATATTTTCTCTTAGTTTATATATCTATAGTTTTCTCTATAATTAAGCTGCAAATTTAAGAAATTGAATCTAACTGATGTAGGGATCATTTCTCGATCTATCGCTACTGACTAGTTATAGGCTTAGGCTATATGGTTGCTAAATCGGTGTCCCTATCTAGTGGAAACCGCGTCCGTTTGGGGGTTAACTTTGAAGCCAATGTTAGCCTAAGTGGATCTTGTTGAAATTTTCTGCTGATTTATTGTTTTCAGTAGATTACGATAAAAACACGTTTGATTTGATTTTATGTGTACATTAATTTTTAGGCCTATGTGTATTTGCCTGTACCCTAAATTTGGTCTTTAAATGAAGAATCGTCTTAGACATACTTTGCAATATCATTGACCAATTGTTTTAACGTGCTGGCCTAGGACGATGCAAATCACATGAACTGGATGTTGGAACCTCTTATATTGAACTAGTGATAACCGCTGTGAAAATTAAACTCAATTGAGGATTATTTGAAGAACCTATTAATTTTAAAATCTCATTAGTTTAGATAGTGATAATTAATCAATTACCGCAGTTGATTTCGTCGCTGTCGTCCGGACAATCCTGCGTTTTGTCACAGACCTGATTCGACGGAATACATTTCTGCGTTGGAGCACAGAACACGGAACAAGCTGAAAGCATACAAACTCTGATCACCCACGATGCAACAGCAACAAGGTAATTGTCAATAATATACCGTCAGCATTTTAATGAACATTAGATTAGATCCAAACGGATTCTGTATGGCTCCATATAAATATGAGCGTCTAATACACATTAATATCAATTGGAATCTGGTTCCTCTGACAGGCTTGGCGGAATCAGAAATCTTGGAAAAATATTGATGATTGTTCGCTTGTCTTGAATACTTATTTACACATAATTAATCCGCACAACCATTTGATCCAAGCTCGGGTGAGCCGTTTGCTTGAAAGACACTGATTACTAGCACAATATAATTTGCCAATACCTGTTGTTGTTATCATCGCCGACTGACTGGAAGTAATCGCATAAACTAGAACATAATTCGCAAAATAATGGGTAATTACATAAGTTGTTAACAATGGGAATAATTTTATAACTTATTCGGTTACCGAAAAAGCACCAGCCGCTTTCTATAGAATCAGACTCACAAAATCCAATGGTATTCTCAGGCAATAACCAACAACTGAGACCTACAACATATCTAAGCAGCAATTGACAAGCATAATTTGTCTGATATTTATACGACTTAAAATAGGCTCAGTGCTTCAAGACAGAATAGATTATATTTGTGCATTAACGAACAACTCGATTTCTGCCAATTCAACGACGGTTAAGCGTGATAACAGCGTCACATGCCGACTTTTATTGCACGCAAATTTGAATCACGCCTCCCAGCTCATACCTCTCCCTCTGCAGTCTACACCCTGCCTTTACCCGCCTCCTTGCTCCTCTCCTTCTGCCTTTCCTTGCCTCTGCCTCACCCATGCCTCTCCCCTCCTCTTATATCTTTTCTTCTGTCTCTCCCTCTGCTCTCCTCTAATCTCACCTCCTCTCCTCTTCATTTGGCCAACATCATTATAAGGCATCATATTAATTAAACGGAACATTTTAGCCTATGATATTATTGAATGACATCTAAAGATGTTTAAATAGGCTACTGGAATCATCGTGCTCGTTTTTCGGTTACATAAGTCCGAAGTTGCTTGTATTAGACATCTACCTGATGATGTATTGAAGACAGATACAGACGTCTGAAGATTAGATCCTGAGCTCTGAGTCATCACAGGGCTAGTTGCTTGTGAACCAGGTCCTGACGTGATAGAATCGGGTCTCTTAGTTGGAATATCATGGCCAGATGGTATAGATTCAGGTTTTGATGTTTGGCGACCAGATCCGGTTGTAAAAGAATCAGGTCCCAATGTCTTAGAATCAGGTCTCGATGTTTGAAGATCAGGTCCCGATGTCAAAGGATCATTTCTGGTTGTTTGAAGACCCGTCCATGAAGTTTGAACAAGAGGACTTGAATTTTGAAAATTAGATGTCGTGGTTTGTACAGAAGTCTTCTGCCTGCTGTTGGCCGATGGTATTGTACCTGCATCGGTAGACAAAATATATTTATTCTTCGAACTTTTTATGTCAGTTAATACTTTCATTAGCTGAAAGGCATCCACATATGCTATTTTTCCTGTGTTAATTTAGACGTCTAATTCCATTAATAATTAATAAACATAGGCCTAATTATGTCATTTACAGTTTCCTTAGGTCTATTATTCAGAGCAAATTCACAGAATTTCGACACAACGCTCGTAAATAAGCTGGT
This sequence comes from Bimastos eiseni, assembly GCA_959347315.1. Lineage (NCBI taxonomy): Eukaryota > Metazoa > Annelida > Clitellata > Crassiclitellata > Lumbricidae > Bimastos > Bimastos eiseni. The sequence goes on along the minus strand of OY365814.1, from coordinate 24,536,731 downwards.
GCCCTGCACTTGGCTTTCTAGTGGCACGTTCAAAATTTGTAGTTTGCAATTACGATTGCGAAATTTAATACTTTGATTAACAACCATGATTAACGCTATACTCGAAGCTTCCTATCTAATTTGCAACTACAAATTCATACAGGGCCCTGATGCATAATTATTGGCTTTTGAAAAAATTACATCTGCAGGTGTTCTGTATGTGGAATCGGTTACATAACATATACACGCCATTTGCCACGCTCATAATAGGTAATTATGAAGCTTTATTGAGCTAACGGTATCAATGAACGTTATATAAAACCAAAGGATTAGGAGCCTTCATTGTCCATTCAACAGGAAGTCAGTGTAAGTATGCTATTTATATATAGGTATAGGAAGCTCTGATGGTCGGAGCGCCTCTGGGGATGCTGTTTCAGTAGGGCGTTATAAATCATCTGAATGAGTGAATGAATGAATGAATTCAACAATAGGCTAAGCCGTCTCACTATTTTAGTTGGTCGGCTTTATTATCAATTTACCATATTACCTAATTGCACTTTGTTTTGGTGCGTCATGGTTTCATTCACTTTATACTGTACACTGCCGCTATACAATTGTCTGAGTATTGTACTAGTTTTACATGGATCGTTTTAAGACCATTGGTTCCTCATGCACTGAGAAGCCTTCGCATATAAGCTGATCCTCCTACATACGAACCCTGTGAAGTGCAAGGTCCGTTGCTGGGGGTGTCCCTGTGGTACCCCTCAGCGCAGACACACACGTAGCCATCGACCACAGATATACAGATGACGTTCTCACCCGAACATGACAGATTGACCTGACCGCAGTTGCTCTCCACGGCACTTCCTAAAATCAGTTTTTTGGTAGGTCTACGTTGAATGGCAGGAAATCTTGCCGTGAATAAGCTTAACCATTCAGCGAAGTTGAGCGGTATATATGCATTCACAGAAATCTCACGTGAAATCGATGACATCGATCAGATAAGTTGGCTCACTGTTATGTAACACGACGGCGCTAAACGGTTAAACAGCGCACATATAGTGTGATAGGCATGCTACATTCTGATATTATGTATAGGCGAAATCCAGAGTTGAAGTTAGTGCAAAAGCGGGCTACCTCATGATGTAATCTATAGGCGAAACCGATAGTTTGAGTTAGTGTAATATATAGGGTATACAGCTTACGCTGTGATGTAGGACTAATGTAGGCATGAACTAGGCGTTGAAGGTGTTTTGATTAAAGAGCAGCATATTGTCTAACCGTTATTTCGATCGTCAAACGTGATACTGTTTGGATCGACGAAGTAGATCGTGTCATTCGTCAACGCCAGAGCCAAAGATGTACTCGCTCGATTTAAGGCTTTACTTTCATCTTCCTTTGCTTCCTTCTCAACATCAATCTTAAATCGAACTTTAACGCTTCCCGGTCTACAATTCAGACGATTGAAATAGTCGTCGATAAACCCTGTCGGCGGATGTGGAAACGATGAACGAGTTAAATGATCAAATTAATAATGATTTTAATGGAAATGACGATTCAAAAAATGAGACAATTAATGAGTGCATTCCAGAGAAAGTTCGTTTTAACTCAGAATGCGTCGAGCACAGGCGAGCATAGTTTTGAACTTTCGATATATTTTGGAATAAAGAAATAAATCTCATGTGTAGGTCTCCTTAGCGAAGGCCAATACAGCGACCGTTTCTCTTGCTTTGGCGAGTATCTTACGAGTGACCAATGGCAAAGTGACCAAGGCACACATACTAATCGAGCTGATAACTCCTCTACCTCGCTTGCTTTTCTCAAAGGCTATTTCTCCCTTTTGGCATATTTCGCCATGGTAACGTCGTTGAACGGTTCACCGTATATACTTACTGAAGGCGATCTCTAAGAGCTTCAATACAGCACAATACGATACAAGGCGAACTTCATTTAGCAATAAAATATGTACATGTATGTCGTATAGAAGTCTGAATCTACGCTATAAAATTGAGATATCAATACTGGTTCAATTGGAATATTAATCAAAGTCTGGGTCAGTGACTGGTGTCAAGGTACTAAAACTTTTAATATCTTACCTTAAATCAATTATTTGACAGTTGCTTACAGTCTGTCCGCCTTTTGTTATGATGTATGTTATCTAAAATGATGTAAAATGGTATTGGTATACATGAAATTAACGCTGGGTCTATTATCAAATTTATTAGATCATTTTCGAATCTATTTCTCGTCTCCTCGGGCGCTCGATAGCGTAGTGTGATTAGCGTGCTGGACTGTCGAGAGGTCGGGGTTCAAATCTTAAACATGGCAGAAATTTCATTTCCGATTTCACCATCCTGAGCCAACTCAGCAATGAGTCGTACACTGTGGCGCTCATATGCGGAGACTAAGAAAATGAAGTCGCTTAGGCACTTCATGCTCATGGCTGTATCAGAGGCTGTTTTTGTTTTCTTCTGCTTCATTGTACTCTTAACTAAACTTCTAATATAGCCTACAGTGTATCTATACTATGCACGATAGGCCTTTTATAAACTAAAGTAGGCCTACCGCAGAGGCCCACTCTTTAGTTCAGGCAAGTCAACTCATCTGAAGAGATATTATTATCAATATTACTATCATTGTTATTTTTATTGCTATTGTTACTGCTACTGTTATTGGTATCAGCATTGTTACTGTTAATGTTATTTTTATTTTTTTTATCATTAATATTATTTTTACTATTCATATCATCATCGTAGTTGTCGTCATCATCATCATCATCATCATCATGGCAAATGTATTGTCTATCTGACAATGTACTTTACTTAAAATGACACCAAAATGCGCCTCTGGATGGTTAGTTCAATGAGAGGCGCTATATAAATTCTCAAATACGATTGATGACCTCTTTCTGTAACGCGTCTTTTAAGCAGGATCCTACTCTGTTTTATTAAGGCGCCCTATAAATGTTAATTGTATTGTATTATTGTATTGTATCATCATTATTATTGAGATTATTATTAACACACCTTCTGACAGACGCCAGACGCCGCAACACTTTGAAGATCCATGTTCAAAATGGTGAAGTTTCCAATCAGCTGAACCATGGTCGAATCCTGAGGAGGCCTAGAAGTGGTCGTAGTAGTGGAAGTAGTGGTGGTAGGTGAAGTAGTAGCAATAGTTGTTGTAACTGGGGTAGTTGTGACAGTTGCAGTGGCAGTTGTAGGCTCCAAAAACTTATCTGCAGCAGATGCACGATGGCAAAAAATCAACTGTAATTATTTGAATCATGAGACGGCGAAATGTTCGTAGTACAAAATCACTAGTTAACATTATAGAATCAGTAGTAGAAAATCACAAATCAGTAGTTTAAATTATAGTATCAATAGTAGAAAGCTAATAGCTTAAATATAGTGATAGTAGTAGAAAATTAGTAGCTTAAAATATAGAAATTGTAGTAGAAAATTAGTAGTTTAAATCATATTATTAGTTGGAGGAAATTTGTAGTTTAAATTTTAGTAGCAGTAGTAGAAAATGAGTAGTTTAAATTATAGTACAAATAGCAGAAAATTAGTAGTTTATTTAAATTAAAGTGTTAGAAGTAGAAAATAAGTAATTTAAGTTAGGCCTACAGTATTAAACATAGAAAATTAGTAGTTTCAATTACCAACGGTTGATGTTGCTATGCTAAAGTTCGCTGGTGCTTAAAAGTGTTTAATTGTTCTTTAGATCCACAAGTCACATTAGTGCAGTCCGCTAATGGAAACCTTAACAGACTAGCTATCCATTAAAACGAACACCGTGGTGTAGACTCTTACTTGGCCAATTCTTTAAAAATCTATCGTGTTGGAGGTTAGGTCTGTATACGGTTGCCATAGAAACACGAGTATACATTTACATTTTATGTTTGATCTAGTTTTTCGGTGCTTTAGATAAACATGTGTGCATACATGCTGTCGTGTAGAGAATGACATCGATCATTGTATGGTGTATATCTTGCTGTATGTGTGTATGTGTGCATGTATGTGTGCATGTATGTATGTATGTATGGTGTATACCTTGATGTGTGTACTTTAGACTTAAGACAACTGCTACAACGACAACTACGACGACCACAAACAGGGCAATGGTAACCATGGTGATCACACGCTTTATCCGGTTTCCATCGTTTTCAGCTGATCTACGGAGACACAAACCATTCCACCAATGCACAATTTGCGCTTCAATGAAAACTATATATATATATATACATATATATATATATGATGACGCTATTATCGTCAGTTAACATTATCGCCATCGTCATACACGTTATCATCGTAATTCTCATTTTTTTCATTTCATCATCATCATCATCAACGTTATCGTCGTCGTCATCGTCATCGTCGTCATCATAATCATCATCACCACCACCGCCATCATCGTCGTCGTCATCATCATCATTGTCATCATCATCAGCAGCAGCGCCATCATCGTCGCCCCCAATTGTAGACTGTAAGTATCAACATCATCATCACGGTCGTGTCGTGATCAACATGTAATTGAGACAACATTACCTATATTACCTATATTACCTATATTACCTATATTACCTATATTACCTATATTACCTATATTACCTATATTACCTATACCGGTGCATCCATTAGTATAGGTTTGTGTAACTCTACGATATTTATTCGAGTAGGCCTATGAGTTGCGCAAAATCATATAGCCCCCAAAAGGTAACTAATCTGAAGCGCCCTCGACCAGTTTCGGCTAAAAGGACAGAAATTCGTTACTTGATAGGTCAGACATGAAGTTGCATGTGTACCTAGGCCTGGTCTATCTATAAGCGGTCTCAGATGTGTGAACAAGTATCGATTTTGTACTGATCTAACGAATTATATATAAGGCATCAATTGGAAGAGTCTGTGCTCTGCCAGTGCCAGTGCCAGTCCCAACCCTGAATAAAGGAGGAGGGCGACGCTAATGGTCTTTATTACCACACAGTGTCGTTAAACTTCAACTACCCCACCACCCACCTTTCAAGTGATTCGTTGTATTCGAAATTCATGATCCATTTAGGAACACTATTGAAATCGTCAGAGATACTGTTTGACTTATAACAATATGAATTTAATATTAGTTCGATATCAGTTGATGATCAACTGCTGACCTGTTATCCTTTGGTGAGTCATCTCCTCGATCTGGAAAGAACTTTACGTTTGAACCATAACCACTGATGACTGGAGAAGGTCGAAATGGAAATACTGGAATGTTGGTGGAATCCTGTGTAGGTATAAACTCAATGTATCAGATTGGACTTGTGGCATTGCTCACAGACGCGATTTGCAAATATGGGTTCTCTTAAAGAGGCGCTACATAAATATGTGAATTAATTACAATTACAAAAGGAGTGTTCAACGCACTAGTCTTTAAAAGTGCGAGTTGCAAACTCAATCAGTGGTCGTCTTTTCTGATGCACTTCAGGCAATGTCTGTGATCGGATATATATTGTGTTCCAAGTCAACCTAGTCGGCGATCATTGCTCTCATCTAACTGTGAGACTATGCAGGTACCACGCCCCAAGTTTCAACTCAAACACATCGTGACATCGTCGTGGGTCAGTCGTCCATTGCATTTACGGTCGGCTTCATTCGTCCATACATGTACCGCAAATATTTTAAACCGTCAAAACGCATTTGTTTAAAATCAGTTTAGATACGGTGTGCATAAGTTTTGTGAGACACCGAAAAGGCGCTAAATAGAGTACCTGGTAAAAATATACATTTATGAAAAAATATATAGATATGTATTTCTTCGATGTGTTTGTAGGATGCGGTTAATAGAGAAGCACTGCTGTGTATACCTGAGGACGTGACGAAGCCATTGTGTAGACTGTGCTACAATCAGTTGACTCCCAGAAGCGCGTTGAACAAAGCAGAACCACGACCAGTTAGGTTACCTGCGAAGGTGACAATAAAAACAAAACATCCCAAACATCGCGTGTTATTGTCTCTGATATATATTACAACTAGCTTGGGCACCCGGCGTTCGCCCGGGTAAAGACAGGTTTTTGGTCCTGGAGAGTAGAAAGACGGCAGCGGAGGAGTTCACCAACTCCTCTACAGTGTGTCCGAGGTGTTCCGCGAGCGAATGGCGAAGATTTCGAGTGAATAGCTGTAAAGTGTGTAAATGCAAAAACAAAGAGACAGACACACACAGAATCTAGATATACATGCAAATAAACAATGTCGAGACTGAATGAAGACAATTTTAACACCCATTATTACTAATAAATGTTAAATATGCGCTTCATAATCATTAAACTGAAGATTCTTTTATATTTGAATAAATGGCATACATTATTGGACAAATCATTACAGTTTTCAAGAGGTTCGCTTTTTATTCGTTCAACCTGTATCTGGCGTGGCGTCCATTGAAACGGGTGGCCTGCGGGGAAGGATCTCAAGTTATCAAACTTTGAAAATGAGCAGAGTCGCTGCCATGTACGAACGCTATATAATATCGAGCACATTTGCAATTGTATAAAGCGTATCTTAAGAAACTTTTACCTGACAATGCCCAAACTGGCAGTAAAGCCAAGGACACCATAACGAGCCGACACAGGTATACAAGATATGCATACCAACATGTATATAAAAAACAGCGGGTATATGGATGGAAAGATTTTATAGTTCAAGGATGGCAAACGCATGAAACGATTTAGATTTTAGACGAAGAGACCGATGCGGTAGATTCAGCCAGGGCATTCAATGAGAAACTGAAGTAATTTGGGTAATAGAAAGAAGTAACGAGTAAACAAAGGAGAAAAAGAGAGTGGTTCTTACACAGATACGATCTTCTGAACCATTATAAAACATGTTATGTTATGTTAAAGGGTAACGATCAGATGGAAAAATACAAAGGCCTACTGTAAAGGATAAGAAGTTCACGCCACATGTTGCAAGATAGCTTCTTCCAAGACGAGGTTATTGATATACCGGCCTGAAGTGCATTATAATAGTCACAGTTGTATGCATGCATTTAGTACAGATGTATCATGTATGCGCGCATTTAGTATGCATGGTTTTGCATTAGCCAATTCATCTAGAAGGTCCTATTGCTTTACACGCAAGCTATGATCAGAATACCAATGCGGGCAGATGTCTTAATACAAAGCGTGCAGTTATTACGCGGTTATTGTTGGTCAGACAGTCTCTCAATGATTATAATTATTGTAGGTCGATAAATTCGCTTACCACTGAGATGCCTTTAACGGGAACCATTGCACTGTGAATCCAGAGAGGCAAGGTCCATCCATAAGAACATGTGGTCGTTGAAACTACAGCAACTTCTAATTCGGTCCTTATCCTCCTTGTCACACTGTTGCACTGTTGCAGTTTTATACAGCGACCATTGTCCACTTGGGTATTTCTCACGTATGGCCAACTGGGGTCACAAACGTGGGCTTCTATGCATCAATGATTACGCTTTGTACACTTTAAGGGCGGCGGCTTTGAACCGCCAACTAGACCGTGACTGTCCGTACTTCATGCAGTATGGCTTTGCGGGTTACATTGAGGAAGTGCCTGTCGGTGAATTTGCATTGAAAGCCATACTGCAATGAGTCTAATGACCTGCCTTGGCTAACAGCCTGAGGCTATTACAATAGTTCAATCAATCAGTCATTCAATCAATGAAAGGTATCTACTCGGACTACGGCTTAGCACTTATCTGAGTAGCAGTTTCAATTTAACGACGCTGTGATAGCAAAGATAAGTAGCTGCACCCTCTTTCTTTATCCAGGTAGGAGGTGATCGGCGCGGTCCATCAGGTTTTGGTCTTGCACTGTCAGAGAGCGACCAGAAAAAATTAAATGTTTGCATACTCATAAAATATACCTTCATTTACTTCATTGTTGAGGTACCTTACGAGATCTTGGTGGGGTTGGACAAGTAAAATAGAATTAGAAATTCATAACCAAATGTTTTGTTATTGATTCAAAATAACAAACAAATGTTGTGTTATTGATTCAAAATAACAAACAACGTTTTGTTATTGATTCAAAATGGCAAACAATGTTTTGCTATTGATTCAAAATAACAAACAATGTTTTGTTATTGATTCAAAATAATAAACGATCAACATAAAAATGTTGGCAGCTTGATGGGGGTCAATAGGGACAGATAGTAACCCAGGTGAAACTTTTTTCCGGACTACTGCAACGCACTTCTCATTGAGATCGCTAAAAGAGATTTGCGACACAGCTGATCTGTATCTGGCAAGATACAGGGCGAAAGTCCCAAGTATCAAAATATTACAACAGAATTGCATTTATTACATGAACTTGTGTCTGGTGAACCATCGAGCAAATAATTCAGTTTTAAATCTGTCCTACAGTTTACAAACTATTGCGCTATCAAACCTACCGACTCAACTTCACTTCTTGATCATCCATTTTTACGACCTCTAACACGCTTAAATGCGCTCGAACAGCGTTTCTTTCCCTCCACGCTCGCACCACGTGTTTTTTAACATGTTCAGAATTTGGCCACGCGCTCCACGCTCATAGTGACAGCGTCACGATCGATCGCGATTGCAATACGTTCATAGAAGATCGAACTGCGGTTCTACTGCGTTCTTCACGTTTCCACCACGCTCTACGAGCGTAATTGGAGCGTTGTGAGATCAGAGCCTGGTGTGACGGGGGCAATGTATTAATAGGCGTTTACGTTTACTATACACCTCTAAAGAGACCTATAGGAGCGTAAATAATAACAATAATCTTTTAATGATTTTAAACAGACAAGAATGCAGTATATGATTACAAGTATTATATGAACGGAAGATCACAAGTTATCACAGGTGTCGAATTTAACTGTACAGCAGTCATGCAAAGCGCCGATCACCTCCTACGTCTAATTCAGCCAACACCACAGCCTAGAGAATGGAATAATTAGATGATAATTGAATGCGGCATCAAAGGCGGAGGAGCTTATCTTAATTGCTATACTGTGGCTATCAAATTGTAATTTCTAAGCTTGAAATGTATGATCAATCAATCGCAAACGATCTGAAGGCAATAGAACCACACGGCATGCATCAGTTCTATGGTTAATTTACTTGGCGTTATTCGGTGGACTAACATACCTATATCAATCAATCAATCAATCAATCAATCAGCCAGCCAGCCAGCCAGTCAGTCAGTCAGTCAATCAATGTGAATTTGATATAGCGCCCCTTGAAGGTGTCTATTCAGAGGCGCTCCCGGTCTGACGACGTCTGAAAAAACCAGATTTAAATTAACAGTAAAATTCATGCGAAGAATTTCTCGGAAAGAGTCATAGCTCTCGGGGAGCCCATTCCAAATGGTCGGGCCAACCACTGAAAAGGCCCGATGTTGCATCGTTGTGGTAGGAGTGAAAGGGAAAAGCAGTTCCCCATTAGTAACAGAACGGGGTTGGCGCCGGTCACCAGTGGCCTCAACGGGTCGACACAATTCCTTGAGATAAACTGGAGCAACGCCCAATAAGGGTAGATAATCTGAATCTGGATGCACTGAGGGAAAGGTGACCATCCCGCATATAGACAGCTACATGATCCTTCCTCGGGATGCCTCCTATCAAGCGTGCAGCTTATATATAGGCCTAAGTGTTCTTGCTCGGGGATCTTAAATAGCGTGGCGCACATTCAGACATATAGCGGGTGGTTAGGGATCCCACTCCATCAACTCATTGGAAAATGAGCCGGGTCAAGGTCATCATACTATTGCTATAGAAACACATGTACAATTTGCATATCATATCAGGGCGCTCTTTTGAGTCACACGTGCAGATGGCTTGCAGGAAGTCCAGATGAATCCAGAATCGAAGGAATTCCTGCTGTAAAATACGTCTTCAATAAGGGTCAGAGTGACTGTTGAAGACAGAGGGGAATAGAGACGTTTTGACGTAGTCTATGATGTTTTAACGACATCTTATGGCTTCCAAAGTCTTTGATGTTAATCCTATATTATACCTTACTTCACTAATATTAAGGCTTAACCCAGGCGAACGAATACGCCTCGGTGATTAGGTCAGACGGAGTTGGCGGCCATCGTCTGCTCGATCCAATCAACAAAGGCCGTTACTCTGGCGACGACGCTACGAGAGCAGATAGGCGCATTATCGTAGGCGATGACGTAACTGTTGATGCCAATCACCTTCCACGCTCCTGTGTAGTCTTGACAGGCAAACGGTCCTCCGCTGTCTCCCTGTCATCAGACAACGACCAACAGCTCACTGGATGATCCATGAATTTAATAGCGTCCTTAGTAATAAAAAGGTCAGGTCAGATGACGGTCATTGCTCAAGTAACGAACTTCTATGTAAAGTGTCGGAGACATATTGATTCAGCGTCTATTCAAATCAAATCAAATATGTTTTTATTGATCCCGTCTGTATTGCACACTTTTTATTATGTATAATAAGTAGAGAAACGAATAAAGCTGTACAAAACAACATTATTTTTTAGCAATAACATAATATTCTAAGGGACGGGACAATAGATCCCGCCAGCCGGGCTTACCCTTTCCATGAAATGTTAATCAGCAATAGGTCAAAGTGCAGTTAACAGAAGTTAAACAGTGGTAAACTTACTACAGGAACAAATGAGTTTATGGCAATGAGTGCAATCAAGTACAATAACAAATAACAACAATGAACTATTTTATAGGTGATCTCATTGTATACATCAGAATGCTGTGGTTTTCTGAAACAACCCTGAAGAAGTTAAACCTGTGTACAATAAGACAGCAAACACTCTGATTGTCCCATCGGTTAGCTATATTCACTTACTATGCATATGTTGTTGTCATATTCAGTCGGCAGAGTTCCTATGCAGATCTGCGTCTGACCTCTTACGAAGTAATTCACGTAGTAGTAACAATCTCTGTACGGAATTACGTTCATTCTCGCCTGGAGAAGAAAATCTGAACGCTCTGTGCAAAACGAAAAACAATTGCAAAGTAGACATTTGAAATGGATGCAAACCATAATGTTCGCTTAAGTTTACCTGGATATTTATATTTTGGCAAAATAAAATCCTATCCAAACACGAATCTATTTAGCTATTTTTGATATCTACATGGGCAAACAAAGCAAATCATAATCATAATATACAAACTTCTAGAGCGCCACTTGAAAGCCAAGCGCAGGGCACCAGCTTATTGACGAGCATTGGCCCACGTGCTTCGAAAAGAAGATAGCTTATGCAGGATCAGTAACAAAAAAGAGAATCAGAAATTGCATATAGAATTCAAGTGAAATGAGTGTCACGTATGAAATGATGCCCGTATAGTTGCATCTGATCTTGAAAGCATCGAAAAATGTCAAAGAGAGCAGTCGTTCAGGTGAGTTGCGAGATACACCTTAGTTGCATTGGTTCCTCAGTCACTTTAACTGCGCACTCGTCAATAAAATGTTTATTAAACAGGATTTACATTGGATCGAAATTTTTTCCCTTTTTTGCCATGCCTGGTCCAATGCCAAAGACATGGTGACGAGCATTTCCAAAGCCGCTGCTTTACGATTTCAGGATGTTCGTCTCATGGTGGCTACAGATGTCGTTTATTAATATTATTAATATTACAATAGGCCATATATTTACTAAGCAGTGAGCACCACTGTGATCACCATCCAAGGACAAATCGATGACGCTGGACAATTATTCATGAGGGACGTCTTAACAATATGCGCACATATCTATCACGAATAGCGCTCCATACAGAGAAGATCAACTTTGAATTCGAACACACTGTACGTTACAAGAAAACGAGCATCCATATCTAACAACAGTTGTAGCTCATGGTAGGTGTCTATAACCGGCAACTGACCAATGACCACCGTTATTTGCAATAGGTGCCAGTCCAAAGCATGGGTAAAGGAGGGTGCAGGGGGACGTCAACCATCGTTATTATAACACAGAAAGGCCGTCTGCACAAACTGTCCTTTTCCATGCCCGCGAGAGGGGGCAAGTACCCAGAGGCCCAGAATTTCGGTCTACGGGCCTGGCCATTTCGTCCACTTACCGCCTCGATTTGTCTGACCATATCCCGTATCGACGCAGACCCTGAACTGTGAGATGTCCTCAGTGGGCGCCGGAAGGCAGATGGGTCTGATTGTATCCGTGAAAGTTAGAGGTTTGCTCAGCCTTAACAGTCCGACGTCGTTGTCAGCTGCGGGGTAAGTGGTGTACGACGGGTGAGTGTACACCTGATCGACGCTGGCGTACACTGTGTCGTTATCACCCTCTCGAGACAGAGACCCCAACGATAAGCGCACGTTCGCTGGTCTCACTTGGCCGTAATACCTGCGAGAGCAAATACCCACACACACACACACGCATGGGACAGAATCTTACCCCTAGGTTATTATGAAATGTAAAAACTCTTCGATCAATTGAAAACGAGTGTATACAGCTTCATCTACACCTAGATACTGATAGAGGAAGAGTGAGCTTGCTGATTATTCTAGGCTTTCGCTCTGATCCAGGTTTGATTAGAAACGTTCGCTTATTATAAACTGTAAAGAGACCCCTTAGGGTGATTGTAAAAAATGACCAGCAAAAAATATTCATCGATTTTTGAGCTAATTGTGTTTGTAATATTACAGCAATAATTAAGTCTATAACGCTAAAGAGATAACAATGTTTATCACATCACATAGATGATTATGTTTATAACATTACACAATAATTGTTTATAATTGCAGAGATAATTATGTTTATAACGTAACAGAGATAAAATTATCCTTGCAATGTTGCATCCAAGGACGACTTAAACGTGTTATAGAGTTTGACGTGAGCGACAAGGGTGTGACGTCATCCTACCTAAAGCCATCTGGTGTCAGGGTGCAGTGTGCAGCCGTAAGAATCCATCTGTCGTTAAGGATGACTGCACCGCAGTAGCTGTTCCAGTAGAAATTGGACGGGTCGTTGCCGCTGCCTCCATACGATCCAATTTCGAAAAGCACCTGCCACGGCCATGCGCCTCTTTTGGCGCGCTGTCCGTTGATGATATAAGGACCGAAGTTGTCGTCAGGAGGGATAGCGCCTCGAGTCCCGCACTCTGCATTACAAACGAATGCGATGATGCATTGGCCCTCACTCCAACATCATTGCTCGTCTCAATGACATTCATTAACCAGCCCAGACGACGTAACGTAGTGTCGTGTAACGTATATAGATCGAAGTCGTCTTTTATTATACTTATGTAAATTTACTCAAATTATTATTGTGAATCATCAATAGGCCTAGCTAATAAATTAACTAAAGAAGCCTAACACTTTTATGTAAAAATAACCAAGTTACAGTGTGATCCAGAGGTAAATTATTCACGGAGATGGCTTATTTCTAAATGCTCATAACACGAGTATATACGTTAGTCAATAGGCGGTAAAGATATGCATCTAATTATTTTAAGAAGACTCAGTCTTTTATGTATAGAATTTAGCGTTGGATCCAAAAAAGGTTATGTAAGGAGAGCAAAGTGCATCCGTTGGCTCATGCCGTAATATAAACTGACGCAATGTCTAATTATATAAATGCAAGTTAATGTTATTTGATATACCCGAATGCAACTGACATTTTGCTTAATCCGTAGCAAGCTTCGTAGCAACGCCGTTGGTTTTTTAAGGTTTCTCTTTGACAGCTATTTGTAACGCATGCACTGTTAAAACAAACGCCTGAAGTTGTTCACTAGAATCTTCACTTTACCTTACCTTAGCTTACCTAACGCCTTCCTTCACTTCGCCTGTCCTTGTCCTTACAATACCTTTTCTTATTTTCTTATACTTTACCCTACCGTCTGCTGTCTCTGCTGGACACAGATGATCCTCGCTTCGACAACGAGATTAAATTAGATCGTATACGACATGTGATGACCTTTGCCCTACCCGATTAATAAACTTAGTTGCAAATCCTATAGGTCGGAAAAATCTCTTAGGTCAGGACAATTCCTTGGGTCAGCAAAGTCCTGTGGGTCATGAAAATCTGCAAGGTCGGGAAAATCTCTTCTGCATAACATGATTCGTCAACATTCGACTATTCGTTCTGCTCAGTCCTTTCCTTTGTTTAGATCTGGACTCAAAACCTTCGTTTTTCAGTTGGCATACCCACCGTAGGCTGTCTCTTTGTCTCGCAGGACTAATCTCATGGAATTGACCGGATCGCGGTGTGGATTTGATGCGCCATCGATTGATGCACTCAGCATTAGACACTGGCGCAATAGAAGTGCTGATTGATAATAATAATAATAATAATAATAATAATAATAATAATAATAATAATAATAATAATCTGGCGGCAAAGTGCGCTAATTCGCATGCGGTAACAAGGCTGTCTCAACTGCTCGCCCCCATTCAGCTTGGGGTAGGCATTCCAGGAGGCGCTGAGGCAGCTGTCCATGCGACACGTCGTTGGATTTCCACAATGCCTGAGTACAGCGTCCTAGTGAAGCTCGACTTCGCCAATGCCTTTAACACTCTGCGCAGAGATTGTCTTCTAGAGGCAGTTGCTAGAGAGATCCCAGAGCTCTACCACTTTGCTCACGCTGCCTATTCAAACCGTCCACTGTTGCGCTATGGTTCAAACACAATTCGATCCGAAGAAGGAACGCAGCAAGGCGATCCTTTGGGACCTCTGGAATTCTGTCTTGTGCTGCAACCGATTCTGATGAAGCTTCGTTCGGATCTGCGTATCGGATATCTGGATGACCTGACATTGGGAGGTAACAAGGAAACAGTGGCCGACGACGTTCAATTAATCGAGCAGGATACAAAGAATCTGGGATTGCTATTGAACCGCAGCAAATGCGAAATCGCGTGTCACAACACCCAGATGCCGAACAATGACCCTGCGTTCCAAGAGTTCACGAGCATAGCCCTCGAGGACATGACCTTGTTGGGTGCACCTCTAATTTCAGGTCCAGCTGTGAACATGGTCATTAATTCAAAGGCCAATGACCTCGAGAGGGCAATCGGAAGATTGTCCTTGCTTTATACACATGACGCTCTGGTTCTGCTGAGAAACAGTCTAAGTGTACCGAAGCTCTTGTACATTCTGCGCACAGCCGTCTGCGCTGATTGCCCGGGCTTGGCTCGGTTTGATCAACTGATGAGAGAAGGACTGTCAACCATTTTAAATGTGGACCTTGACAATGACCGCTGGCTCCAGGCTTCTTTGCCGGTGAGAGATGGTGGTCTGGGAGTTCGTTGTGCATCTACGCTGGCACTTTCTGCCTTTCTGGCTTCTGCTGCTAGTACAAGCGAACTCCAGGCATGCATCCTACCAACAGAGTCTGCTGAGGAACCATATGAACTTGCGAGTTCAGCACTAGCACTCAACGCTTGGAAGACCCTGACAGATGCAGAACCACCAACAGGATCAGCGAGTCATCGCCAGAAAGAATGGGACCCCCGATTCACAGACAAGGCATGGAAAGGTCTGCTGGATTCCAATAACAATTCATGCGACCGTGCTCGCCTGCTGGCCTCACGAGCACCTCATTCTGGAGACTGGATGCTAGCGCCCCCTGTGACTGCCCTAGGCCTGCGCCTCTCAAACGAGGATGTACGACTGGCAGCCGGGTTGAGGCTAGGAACGACGCTCTGCGAGCTACATTTGTGTCACCAATGTCAAGAGAGCGTCGACGCAAAAGGGCTCCATGGACTAATTTGTAGAAGAGGCAGCGGAAAACATCAACGACATAGCATGTTGAACGATGTCATCTGGAGAGCTCTTGGCAGGGCGAAGATTCCAGCGCAAAAGGAACCTCTCGGCTTGGTAAGAGAAGATGGAAAGCGACCGGACGGCGTCACGCTCATTCCTTGGACACGTGGTCGATGTCTGGCATGGGATGTGACAGTGCCCGACACCTACGCCAAGTCACATCTTGTCGACACATCTATCAGAGCTGGCGAAGCAGCCGAACGCGCAGCTAAGACGAAGAGGGCCAAGTATTCCACCATAACCAACACCCACGACTTCGTAGCCCTCTCCTTGGAATCCGGCGGCGCTTGGAGCAGTGAAGGACTGCAGTTCATCTCAGAGTTGGGTAGTCGAACGAGTGCTGCAACCCACGATCCAATGGAGACGTCATTTCTGTTCCAACGTATCTCGGTTGTTCTTCAGCGTGGGAACGCCGCCTGCCTCTTCGGGACATTGCCAACACTCACTTAGCTCATCATGGGCGATAACAGCATAATGTGAAACATATATAATAATAATAATAATAATAATAATAATAATAATAATAATGATAATGATAATGATAATGATAATGATAATGATAATGATAATGATAACGATAACGATAACGATAACGATAACGATAAAGATAAAGATAAAGATAAAGATAACGATAACGATAACGATAACGATAACGATAACAATAACAATAACAATAACAATGACAATAACAATAACAATAACAATAATAATAATAATAATAATCAACAGACCTGAAGCGACGCAGGAGACGGCAACTGCCATGTTCGATATGCACCGTCTACAATATAATTTGCAGTAACATTCATATAGCGCATTTCGACAAGAGCAACACGACAAACAAGCGACATCTGCGATCTCGTCTTTTCGCTATGTCTCCGAATAATCAGATCCAATACACGTTGCTTTTAGACAGCCTCCAGGACCAGATAATTTATCTAATGCTCCTAAATAAGTATCAATATACACATTTTTTTAAAATTTCTGCCTTGGCGGGGATTTGAACACCGACTTCTTCATTCACAATCCAACACACTAACCAACATCCTATTGAGCACCAATCTAGTACTGATTGAAGCACAACTAAGGTTTGATTGAAAAATTGAGTTCTGAATTACTTACGATGTCTGTAAATGGGCCAAAAGATTTGGAGACGAAATAGACGGGATCAGTCCTAGAAACGATGAAGTTCCGCTCACATTTCTAAAAGATGTTGCCGCGGATTTTCTGGAAAACAAAAGAATATATAAAATAAAGAGCAAATGGAACAAGACTGGAGTTAGGCCAATAAAATATTACAAAATTTGTAAAGCGTCTATTACAGCTATCCAGGTGCGCTCTCAGTTCCGAGGGAATAAAAATGTCATCAAGTAGCGGGCAGATGGAGGGAAGACTCAGGCCAACAGCTTAAAGTGCATAAGGGTAGACAAGGTCTACGGCTGACTCATCTCATCCCCGGATGGCATAAAAGACTATGGCAGAGAACTCACCATCGTCATCATTAGTGTATTGATTGTGCTGCAGTGCGCCGTTAACACGCCTCCTCTTCAGAGTCAGCCTCTGCAACCATAGTCCTGTCAATCCTGTCATTCACTATATGCTGAGTTTCCCAAGGCACGCTCATCCTCGATCCCTCATTCAGTTCTGAACTCATTGTTCGTCTCCCTCGCTTCTCCCACGTCTCCACCTACGTGACTGATGTCCTACACTGGCCACCCATTGCCTCTCGCATCCAATACAAGGTACACTTCTTAGTCCTAAGAACTCAACAGGTCTTGCGGACTCTAACCCATAAATATCTCTATGACTTAATGGAAAACCTCTGCTTGCTGTCTGCTTTCCGGTCTGCGGATCAACTTGAGCTCCCAGTTAATCAAGCGAGGACTTCATGACCCAATACCATGCATCCCCATGAAATTACATACTGCTCGACCGATAGTAAGACCTTCATCTGTCCCACCCTCATCCTTTTAGTGGTAAAATGCTCTCTTCTTACATCGAGGCTGTCACGCTCAGAGCGCCTCTGAGTAGCTAATACTAGAAGAGGCTTTTTATAAATCTTCAGATACGATACATACAGTGTCACTATTATAGAATTTTGGAGTAAATACTGACAAAAGCCTTACATGACTTCAAACTCTACTCAAAGTATAGACCTATCAACTACCAGCAGTTAAAGTTTCGTCACAGACTGCAGCCACGTATGTAGATGGCACCTAAAAGATACTCCTAAGATGGCGCTATATAAATGTCACAGATGATGCGACGACTGACCTGTATCCGATGTGTTGGCAGATGGAGTCACTCCACGAGGTATTCCAGTAATCGGAGCAGATGACGTAATTAGATAATCCTCTGTATGTGGCATTGACCAGATAAGTGGTAATGTTTTCATCTCCAGTCCTTGTTCCATTTCCAGCTAACTTCACTGCAACAGTTAATGATGCCTTTTCCAGTCCCCGTATGAATATATACATGTGTGCATGTATGTATGTATGTATGTATGTAGGTACAATATATATTAATTCATATTATTGTTATAACATTATTTTTTTATCATAATAGTATAATATATATATATATACTGTATATCAAAGGGTGATAAATATATTATAGGGTAACATATACATGCCCTTTCCTGTCCACATATGGGGCGCGGTGGTGTAGTGGGATGTTCGGTGCCTTGCGTTCGGAGGATCGTAGGTTCGAACCCACCCCGAGTCACTGCGTAGCGACCTTGGACAAGTTGCTCACTCATATTATTGTCTGTGAGGAAGGCAACGGGAAACCACCTCACTCTACTCATTCCTGGGTGGCCTAAAGCCAATGGACCTGCCTTCGGGCAGAGCACTCAGCATCATCAGATACATGCATGCACATATTTAGTTAAATATTCTGGACTCACAGCAATTGACTTCATCTTCGGAATTCGAGCAGTCGGCAATGCCATCACACCGTTGACTCGTTGAAATGCACGTGTGAGTCTTGCCACATAGAAACTGCGATGGGCTGCAAGCACCTGCACAGAACCGGTTAAGCACGAGTTACGTATCAATCAGTTAATTGCTATCAGAAATCCGCTATCAGCTATCAGAAAACTCTGCATTCGACTAAAGTAACGGAGGTAATGAGTTACCGAATTCTTTCGTATAAGCTTTGATAACAAGCGTTCTATTCGGGTGATATCATTCTCCTCAGGCCCTTCTTCATTTGGCTGTGGTGCATCGAAGGCTATGATGCACATTATGGTTGTCTGTTCGCACACTGGCTTTACGGAAAGGAATAGGCGTATACTTATATGGCTCGCTATCTCGCTGATGATAACGCCTATACAGTTTTTTGCATGGGGGGTGGACCGTAGAGTAATGGATAACAGACTGGGGCGCAGAGCAGAGGAACCGAGTTCGATACCCGTATCCAACTTAAAGTTCTTTCTGATGGGCGGCGGAGTTGATCAAAATTATATGCATATCGTAACAGCGCCCTGCATGGGTGTCAACAGTTAAATTCATCATCCGCTCGTATTATGTTTGTAATCATAATGCGGTTTGTCAGCTTACAATTAAACTAAAACATATTATCAATATATATTATTAAATGGCTGGGCAAGTAATGCAAAACCAACGTTATAAATTGAATGCCCTTTTAGACAGTTTTAGAAACATCTCTGGTATTTATAAATATAGATTATTATAGGCACAATTCAGAACTTTAAAGATTGAGTGAGTCTCACTGCACTGCGGTGGACTTTCGTCATCTTTCAATGGACAATCTTCGACTCCATCGCACAACCATGATCTGTAGATGCATCGACCGTTCTTACACTGATAGTGATTTTCATCACAGGCTGAAACAAGAATAGATTACGATCAGACTGCGAAGATCAAAAATTCGGATATGTCGATCGGAATAAGAAAATTGGTCTACTATTCGCAGCGTGACCCATCGAAACATTTATAATGAATAGCCTTAAAGGGTTCGATCTTAAAAAGTTTTGCTTTCTCCAGATCATTGAAGTAAGTTTGAAAGTGATGAAGGTATAATCATTATTAATTTTTGTTATCAGAGAACCCTCTTTATGTGGCTTTGTAAGATTTCTTGTGCTCGATTCAATTGTCCTTGTACAATGTATGTGAATCGACAAAAATATCTCTCTTCCTTTGGCCTTGAAGGGGTGCTATATAGGCCTGATTGTTCTAGTACATTACACAACATTATATTGCATTACATTACACAACATTACATTACATTATTGGCCAAATTTACCCACATGTATTTCCGTTGTAAGCCCATACTTCTTATCGTGACGAATTAGATCGCTATACCGTCCATATGGTACTAATTGCACTGGCTTAATTGTCGTAATTGACTTGGTCAAGACGGGTGGGAGCATTAGTAAACGTTTCCCAGAGTCATAGGCTTTATATCATCCCATTCTTACTGCAATTGGTTTCATCGATGTCGTTTGGACAGTCTTGGTTTCTGTCACAGATCTGGTCAGAGTAGAGACATTCCTTGGTTGGTTCGCAGTACTTCACAGCTCCGTATGGACAGCCTGAAGCAAAGCAAACGACTGTTAATAAAAAGAAGATACAATCAACAACAACAACAACAACAACAACAACAACAGCTTATAATACACTGAAACTACCCCACAGCGAAATTCATGGCAAAATCACATCAATCCACACTTTTTCACAGTCGTATTGTGTTCACAGAAACATCACAATGACAAACATTTTTGTCTTCAACAAACAGAGAAATAAGTAACACGTACAGTGTGGACTGGATGCGCAGTCTTAACCAATTATTCTGGTGACTTGAACTGAAGTTGGAAGGAGTTACTTACCACTGTTATCAGAAGTGTCTCTGCAGTTTTTGTCGAAATGATAGATGCCAGGGCAGTACTGGGTTCGGCTGCTTTGGTTAGTATTCAGAAAGTGCCAGCAGTAGTCTTGGTTTAAATCCCAGTCGACAGCCGAACAGTTTGAATTGTTCTGGCAAGAGGCGATGCAACTACTCAAGGTATAGAGGTTCGGATCACGAACTGCGCCAAGGACCTGGCTATTGCTCTGTCCTATCCAGATGAAGCTACACGTATCATCTGAAGTTAAAATAATCACAGCGCACTCGGCCTTACGTCGACTGCCAGAAAACCGAAGTTTTATAGCTATCTTATATATATGATATTTCCATATTCAGTGCTCTATCTCTCGAAAAATGGTGCCGGAACGCATCTATATTGTCGAAAGAAATGTCGCTAAAATAAGCCATAGTAGCAAGTACAATAAAATAAATAGGACACAATGATCACAACCTATACACTTACTTATAAATTTAGAATGTAACAAATTGAATCGTTCAGTTTTTATATCATATTCCAGAATTTTTGCACAACTAATATCTTTAGTCTTACTTATCGAAAAAAGGTGCCAGAATGCCGTTCCGGATTGTTCCGACTGAAAAAAGCACTGCCATATTCAACTCCTGCGCCACCGTATGATCACCATCATCGCCGATTACCACCGTACAACCACAGCTTGGCCACTCGATCTGGTCCCGGGAAAAAACGAGAAGCTTAGCTATTGCGGTCTTGATTTGGTATAGCGCTGGTCTCTCTGACTTGGCTTTTGGGAAATTTACGAAGATTTACAATTACATTTTGCATCTACTCCGGATCTTGACCTGGCCCAGGAACGAAAAGAGAAGCTTGGTCATTGCAAGCATGACTAGAGATTGGGCAGATGAATGCGTTAGTCTCCCTGTCAAGGCTTATGCGGGCGGTTAGAAGTTTTCAAGACTTACATTACGATGCACTGCCTTACATGCGAGAGTTATCTAGTAAAGTCAATTCAACCGCTGCTGAAATTTTGCCCATGTCCTTCAATTACAATCTACTTCTCGCTTAATTAATTCCTTCTGAACGCTTTTATTTCTTCTCGAACGTCAATACGTAGTCTATTTCAAAGCCTTACAGGTACACCATCATAGCTCACCTGTCGTTTTATGTATTCAGCTTTGCCTCTTGCTTACTAATTATTATATATATTACACTAATTATTATATATAATACATGATAAAAAAATGTCAATACTAATGAAAATGATATATTTTTAATTGCATTCGTTACACTGAGTAAAGGCAATTACCAAATTAGTCACATACAAAAAAACAAAAAGAATAACTATGGCTAAAATACAATAATATATATACTAACTGGCATCGCAGCTGCGTTGATTTCGAATCAAGCTGTAGTAAGTGTAAGAAGGCTGAGAAATGTCAAATGAGGATGTGTAATATACGAAGTAGCAGCCATCCAAGCTGTACGAATTCCACATTATGCCCGAGCAGGTGGAAAACTCAAGACATTTCGATTGACATGCAGCCGGACTTGTTAATCCGGTCTGAATATACGCATTTCTGGGAAAAGCACTTGAGATCTTAATCCAGGTGTTGTCTGAACAAACGGCTATGAAACACAAACAGAAACATATTGATCACTAAAGCTGAGTTTAGATTTTGCCTGTCTTTAAAGGCTGGAAAATGGTAGGGGCCCACCTTGCTACGCTTTAGAGCCATTTAATCGAATACCATTGTCACTATAGGTAGGTTAATTAGGTCCCCTCTATCCAAGTTTCCCTTCTCCCATACGTTCTAACAAAGCAATCTATACGAACCTTTGAATAGAATAAACAGGTAGGTAATTAATCTATCACCTGATGGGTGAATATTCAGTTCTGTAGTCTGCCCGTATTTCACTTTGAGTCCATAAGTGGCCCATATTCCCATACGAGACTCTCAGCTTCGTCTCACACGACTATAGTTTCTAATAGACTCGCAGATCTCAAAGAATCAACTCTGGCCTATAGTTACACTGGAATAGGATAGACTGGCCCATAGGGTTGACTGGTCTAGAGTAGACTGTATCAAGACAATTCATACTCAGATACGTAGCCAGAAGGTAATTCCTGGGGCGGGTAGTTTTCGGGATGACTTTTCTTTGAACTTTGTCGTATTTTTATACATTTTTAGATTTTGATGAGAGTAATGCACTTATTTGGAGGATTTGATCCGTAAGCTCTTGGGACGTCATTTGGGGAGGGGCAGAGAGGGGCAAATGCCCCCTGAATTTCCTGATTTAGATCATAGTGCGTGCAAATTTCCACACAAGGTCATAATTTAATAGCCATATTAATAATAAATCTAATTGAATTACATATATTAACATATGTCATACCACAGGTGCCTACAATTGAATAATTTCACATTTTTGAAACTGTTTCAGCATTTTTGCCGATACAAGATTTAACAAATCGAATCTTTTGGTCCCACTGAAAACGCAAATTCAAACCAAAACAAATTTAAAACAGGAGGGAAACCCCGTCGCCAAAAAAATTCTTGCTTGCCCCCTCTGAAAAAAGCTAAAATGACGTCCCTGTTAAGCTCCCTAAATACATCAATTATCATACTCGTCATTATAATATTTCTTTTGCTTTCAGTAATCAAATCTGTGAACCATTCTTGTTATCACGTATAGGTCAACAGTTTCTTTGTAAAGAAGTAATAGACCTGATTGGCAGTGATTGCCACATGACAGACATGTGCATGGTCAACTACGTAGGTCAACAGTTTCTTTGTAAGGACGTAAAGGACCTGATTGCTACATGTGTCCTTTTGAGACCTGGGTCTAAACTAGGCTAATTCCAAGGTCAGACGAAGTGATAGTTAACTGCTTGCTTTGCAGTCGCATAAGAAAAGCAACATGTTCTGAGTCAGCCCCAACGATCGATGTCCTCCAGAGAAAGAGAGAGGTTTAGGTGTTAGCCGCATTTCGTAACCTATATTGTTAGCGATCAAACAGCCTTGAATCGTGGTTACCTGGTCTATTTATATGTCGTGCTTAGTCAAAACATGATTAAAGCCAGGTTTGGTTCCGTTGTGATGATTAAAAGATTAAACGTGCATACACAGATTGACGGAGTGAGCTACATGCTTGACTGGATTAGGCGTAGGCATGCATACAGCGAAGGACGGAGTTAACTACATTGTATGCCCGACTGAATTAGACGAACGGGTACGATAATCGCAGATGATTCATGCGTCGCCCTTACAGCAAAGTTGGAGAAGGCGAAGTCTTAAACAGCAACAGGTTATGAGGTTCATTCAATTCAACATCAGTTCAAGACCAGAATATCCACTTTAAACTCACGAATACTATATATATATATATATATATATATATATATATATATATATATATATATATATATATGAATATAAACATATGAATACTTATGAATACAAACATTGACGATGCAATTCGTAAAGTTAACGCCATACCGTCTATATATGTATATATAAATATATATATATATATGCGTAGACCGACATCTATTACATCAATTATTAGGTTCATGTTATCCATCATTATGTTGGTATACATGTACCTGTCAACATGGAAATCGTCGAATTAGCCGGAAGTTGGACAGCGCGAGGAGTTGGATTCGGATCGACTGCTGTACGTACAAGAATAAAAGAGGCACTAAAACAATTATAAAGAGGTCAATTTATAGACTATTAGTATTAGGCCTATTATTATTATTATTGTTATTATCATTATTATTACTAATATCATTATTATTACTAATATCATTATTATTATTATTATTATTATTGTTATTGTTATTATTATTATTATTATTATTATTATTATTATTATTATTATCATTATCATTATTATTATTATTGTTATTATTATTATTATTATTATTATTATCATTATTATTATTATTATTATTATCATTATCATTATTATTATTATTATTATTATTATTATTATGATTATTATTATTATTATTATTACTAATATCATTATTATTACTAATATCATTATTATTATTATTATTATTATTGTTATTGTTATTATTATTATTATTATTATTATCATTATCATTATTATTATTATTATTATTATTATTATTATTATCATTATCATTATCATTATTATTATTATTGTTATTATTATTATTATTATTATTGTTATTACTATTATTATTATTATTATTATTATTATTGTAATTATTATTATTTTTATTGTTATTGTAATTATTATTATTGTTATTGTTATTATTATTATTATTATTATTATTAATATTATTCGTCATTGGCATTGCCAACGGATCTGTCATCAGGCTATCTGGGTCGCCGCTTGTCAGTGGATTGTAATCTTGACATAGTGCCCTGAAAAGCCACCGCATTGAAACGTTGGAGCAATGCCGACAAGTTCTGGAAAAGGAAGTTTGTCTCTCGGGTGTCACCGGTAGTTGTCGAAAGTCGGCGTCCAGTCTCAGACAGAAAGGCGAGGCCCTCACTATTGATATTGTTATTATTATTATTATTATCATTATTATTATTATTATTATTATTATTATCATTATCATTATCATTATTATTATTATTATTATTATTATTATTATTATTATTATTATTATTATTATCATTATCATTATCATTATCATTATTATTATTATTGTTATTATTATTATTATTGTTATTATTATTATTATTATTATTATTATTATTATTACTACTACTACTATTATTATCTCATCTTACTTTATACTCGATGTAATTCTGGTCCCTTATGAGGTGATACAAAGATGGTCCGGAGACAGACCAAAATGGGCGATCTAGAGAGGTTATTATTATTATTTTTTTAATTAATATAGTGAAAAGCAGTGATAATTTAACTAATTAATAATACATTCGTGACACATTTGGTTGTCGTCTGCTGTTTGTGCGTTGATTATAATCAAAATTCACTGCCACCTTCATTGACTGCTGTGCCGAAAGTCACCGTTCTTTAACTCTCACACATGTCGGGTTGTAGACCTACATGTAGCTTCCATGCTTTGTAGAAACCGGTATACACTTTCCACATAGAGACTGATATTAATTCTTAGCCAGGATGCCCGCCTGCAGCCCGTATAGAACCCATATATCGACATGGAATCCATATAGAACTATCGAGGGTTCCATGTAATTAACGTATTCCTATAAAAGGGAAGGTATACCCAACAGTTGTCCAACGCTAGAGTTCGACGTTCGAGCTGTTGTTGTTGCTGTTGCCAACGATGACCCAAACGATTGAGCAACACTGACGTCCGGCCACAGTGTTGTCGAATTCACTATTGCAACAGTTACAACATCTATGTAGCGCCTCAATAATTAATGAGAGAAAAGACGAGACTACAGTAAACAGCGAGGTAACCAGAAATAAAAAAATGATCCAACGCTCGTGAATAAGATGGCGTCCTGTGCTTGGTAATTGAGAGACGCTTTTTTTAGATGGTTGGAGCTAGCGATTACGATTACGATTACGATGCCCATCAAATCTAATGATTAGTGTAAATCGTTAGATCATTTTAGATCATCTGTTCCGAATGACATTTTACCCACTCTATACCTTGTGCAGAGGCGCTACATAAATGTGCTGTAAGATGCGTTGTAAAATGTAATGTACAGTGCACTGTATAATGCAATGTGAAAATGTAACATGTAATGTAAATCTCATAAGTTTCTCAGCTCTACATTTAGGCCTATAATCGAAGTCAGAGAGACCAACTTAAGCTCCAATAACGATCCAAACTAGGTTGTCTGTGACGTGTAGTGCGTTCGGGAATAGGTGGAATAGACAAGTAAGGGGATTGAGGGAAGGGAAAAGGCGTTGAACCAAGATAAAGCTGACTGGATAACATCAAAGCGACCCCTGTCGTGTGACAGAGTAAAGGAACTGGTGACGAAGAGAGAGAGAGAGAGAGAGAGAGAGAGAGAGAGAGAGAGAGAGAGAGAGAGAGAGAGAGAGAGAGAGAGAGAGAGAGAGAGAGAGAGAGAGAGAGAGAGAGAGAGAGAGAGCTAAGTGGAGATGTGTAAACGTGTAGTATAACTTCTGTTTGGCGACAAGACATGTGTGATAATAGTGATATCATAGATCATTAGTACATTATTGTCGCCCTCCTCCTTTATCCGTGCGTAAGACTGACACTGCCTGAGTAAGAACAGTGGTGTAGTTTGTGTATACTTGTAAAGGAAAGACCATATATATATATACATATTCATATATGTGTATCTTACGGTTCTTGCCAAGTGATCGTACTCTTATGGGTCAACTGATAAACTAAGCATATTGCATGCCACAGCAGATATTAAGATGGCAAGCCGAATAAACTAAGGCTAATTAGATGGGGTGTACGACAAAACCCCTCTGACAAAAATCCTCTGACAAACCCCCCCTTATATGATCTCCCTCTGACATAATTCCCCCGCCCCCCGTTTTAAGCAGGACATTAACCCTCCGGACAAACACCCCCTCTTGCCCTAACTAGCTTCTGCAATTAGAAGCCGTGCCATAACAATTTACACTATTAACAAAATCTGCACAACATTACAAGTGACACTCAGTACGACAATTAGTCTAACTCAGGGGCGTCCAGATATGGGCTGGGATATTTTTTGAGTCTTAGAGGAAATATCTTGACTACCTGACACTTGGAGCCAGAGTGTTTGCCTCCATCAGTTAGAGGGGGATTGACGCCCCTGGTCTAACTTATGTAAGAAATCGTGTCACAGATAACACACATACGCTCTGCATAGATTCACCTGACGCGTCTGAGGAAGCCGTGTCACAGATAGCCCTATGAATTACGCACAGTGTACATAGACCTATCATACATTAACAACAAAAAGATCAAGGAACTAATTAACTGTTTGCTATTTAACTATTGGACGACGATACCTGAGTGACTGCATCAGACTTTGAAATGACACATATGACACGTGCTTTAAAGAATGCACACGTTTTTAAATAATAAAAGTAAAAAAGTAACAAAAATTTATTCTTAGGGGTTTGTTTTGTCCTATTTAGGGGAGGGGTTTGTCAGAGGGGTTTTGTCAGAGGGTATTGTCAGAGGGAGTTTTTATCAGAGGGGGCTTTTGTCCGCGATCCAATTAGATGTATGCACGAATGTGTGGACATATGCACATGTACACACCTGTACACACCTGTGCACACCTCTACACAAATGTGCATCCATGCGTATTTATACTTACTAAAGATATAAAAAATTTGATGTCGAGGCAGGAAGCAGATCCATAAACATCATCATTGTGTGAGCCAATTAAAGCATTACTAAATATGTACATAATATATTATATTGACTGTCGCCTGTAGATATGATAATGCCTTAGAATTTCCACTGGTAAAGAACACGCACGCCCTCTTTTTATAGCGTCTAAATATTTATGTATATGTTTTGTGAATGATTCTATTTTGCATAGACTTTCCTAGGGGCCCATATCCTTGTCATGCAGTTGGACCAGAAACCTGCTTTCAGTTCATATTTACGTTTTCCCATCTGGCCGTCTATTAACTATAATATATATATATATAAGCGACGACACTCCTACAATATGGCTCACGACTACAATAGTCAGGCCTTTGGTGTGGCATATCTGGGCAAATTGTTCTGCATACGAGTGTCACTCGTCAACATTTGCATATGTAGGTATTTATACATATGTTGGTCACGCTATATACATAAATTAATAGAAAATGGATAAAACATGAAACGAGCTGTCCAGTAGCATTCATCCACTAAGCAGTGGCGGATCTAGAAGGGGGACGATTGGAGCGATCATCCCCCCTAAGAGTCTATAAGAAACAAATTTTTTTGGTTGTCTGAAAATTACTTACACGCTTCAAGTTCAAGATGACTGCATCTTGTTATGAAGCAATTCAACAGGGAACTATGTTTTGGGCGGTAGCGCATTAAAAGCCCTATTAATACCGCAATCTGCTTCAGAGTAAGCCAACAACATTTAGTGTCTTTGGTTGTATGTTTATATCGATAAGATGCAATCAAGGAATTTCTATTAGAGGATAGCTTACTCGCCCAAAAAACCGTGTATTATCGCCCATAGTGGGTGTGAGCGTATATTGCTTCTTGAGGTGCAATGTAAGTAAGTAAATTAGTGAAATTTGCTGTTTCAAAGTAGTCTTGCGTTAGTTAAGCGCTAGGTCTCGTATTATTGTTAGTATGGCATTATGGATTAGGAGGCAGGATGGCTAACTAAATGGAATAATAAAAGGTATAATTAATTATATGTATAAGAAGCTATTCAAGTAGTGTTTTAAATAGTGACTAACTGTGGGCTATTGCAATACGAATCTTCAACACTTCAACGACGAGAGAGAGAGTACAGTGAGCGACTGGAGAACAATGCTGTATTGGCTTTGACTTTATCGGCTAATTCAAAATGAACTTATAAATGTAATGAAATATAAATTTTGCAATTGGTTAGTTAAAGATTATTCTCAACTGCTCTATATCATAATTATGTAAGTTTTAACTTTATATTATGTACATGTATAGGCCTACGTATATATACGTGTTTCAAAGCGCCTCCGATTAGGTTGTACTGTGAGAGGCGCTTTATAAATCCATAAATAGAATGAATATATATATATATATAATATATATATATATATATAGGCCAATATGTGTTCATATGCGTGTATCGCGACATCTAGTAAATCATGATCTTTGCCTTGGGAACCAGATATGACTCAGACGGAGCTCAATTTATGACAACTCCTTTCAAGAATTCGGCAAAACCGCTTCACGCACCACCGACTTCAAAGCGACAGACCGACGATACGCGTCGTACATACGTCTGCATTTTCTAGTAATGACAACCCTCAAACTTCTAAAGCGCCACTCGAAAGCCAAGCGTAGGGCACCAGCTTATTCACGAGCGTTTGTTTCAGTTGAATTGCTTCATTACCAGGCAGTTTTATGTATGTCTGTAAAATAATAATACCATGATTCCTGACTGTTGACCGAAGACATCGGATATTCCGAAGAGTAATATCCAAAAATTTTACGATCTCGACATTGGAAAGACGTTGTAGTCTTCAAAGGTCGTCGCACTTACCTTTGTTCGGTTCCTGTGACTGTTTGGTAACTACGACGGCAACGATAACGACCACAACCGCCAGAGCCACCACGATGGTAATGCCAGCGACCAGCGCCGGCCAATTGATCTGCCTAGGCCCAGATTTCTCCAACCTCGCCCTATAAATGTAATAATCAATGTAAACTCAAATGTGACTGTAAACGTAAACAAAATTGTTTTGTAAATGTCGGCCCTAAACTAAATGTAGTTGTAAACTAAAATTTTATTGTGAACTAAAATGTAGTTGTTAAATTGACCTATAGACTAAATGTAATTGTAAACTAAGATGTAGTTGGTAAATTGACTTATGTAATGGTAGTGTAGCTGTAGCGTCCTCAACTGTCGATTGAGAGATCTGGGTTCAAATCTCTTTCAGGACAAGTCTGTCAATGGGAAGATCAGACAACCAGGGAGAGGAATATATATATATATATATATATATATATATATACCATACTTATTATACCATATGTACTTATATATTCCAAATATACTTATACCCGTTTTCCTATGCCGTGGCTACAGCATACAGTATCTATCACTTCACACTCTCTTGTCTATAACCAGCACACCCATATGGATCCCATATAGGGTTCCGTATAGAACCTGTGAAACCCGTATGAATTCTATATATATATAATACCCATGAAAACGTTGACATAGTATAGACAACCCGTTCCTGGTACATCCTGCTATGAGTTCCTTCTCTGGTGTCGCGCCACGTGAGTGGTGGTGGTGACGACTGCGGTTCCACCGTTGCAATAGCACTTTAGAAGTTTGGAGATTACCATGGTGGTATTGGTTAGTGGATGGCTGGTGGCGGTGGTAGAGGTACTTACGGCTCCTGTATGTGATCCGTGCGAAAGTAATATCTCGTCTGTTGATCCGGTCGAATGAGAAATCCATTGTTGGAATTTCGATTCGGTTCGAATATCCACGGCGGACGATCGCCTGACATCTGAAAAGTTTCACGTATAAAAATACAACTCAATTTAGTGGAGCGTTCGTACGACGACTTCACCAAGTTCTGGCTGAATATAGGCCTATGTAGGCCTACATATTTTACAAGTTCTAGAATCAGATCACGCTTCTGTTAAACTGTTCTGCATTATTGACGAGCAGATGCGCTGGCTTCCAGAGTCAAATGAACTGTTTTATTCGCTTCTTCGCTCAGATTGATTTGCACAGAACCATAAAAGGATCATCATGCTAGGATTAGTGTAGATAGGGTGACTATTTAAATGGAATAGTAAAAGGTATATGCATGGGAAGCTATTCAAGTAGTGTTTTAAATAGTAACTAACTCTGGGCTATAGCAACATGGGTCTTCGACACTTCAACGACGAGAGAGTACAGTGAGCGACTGGAGAACAATGCTTGTCTTTAAAATATTAATAACTATTAAATCATTAGGAGCCTATATATAATTTGTTTCAGTTTCAGACTTCACAAACCTTGCAATTTTCTACTTTATTAAAATTCTGTCGGCAGCTCTGGCTGCATCTAATAGCAAGCGTTCTATAGCTTAACTGGATAAGGAAATGCATTTAATCAGTGCAGTTAATTGGTGCAATTTCTCTTCATATACTGTAGCAATGGGTGACATAAATTTATTCTCTGCAGGTTAATGGTTTACTGTGTAACAAATAGTAAAATAGGCACATAATATTTAAATACTACTCCAATACGGTGGGTCATTTTGAACTAATTTGACATAACTGTTGAAAATATTAAAGCAAATAGTTATGCCCTCTTTGAGACAAGGATAGAGTTGAATGGCAACACGCTGACACTAGATACAACTGACTATTTCTTCCATTCGCTATGTGGGGTTGGTAAAATGAGCAGAAGCACGGATGGTCGCCTTGCATGCTGACCTACAATTAAATCCAACTTCTCTTGAACTTGTTACCATCTTTTATATAGTAGGCCTGCGTCATCATGCGATCATACTGAGGCTTAACAATTTGAATTGAGTAAGAAAAAATTTATTGTATTAATATTATTATTTAGACTCTATCTAAATACTATTTACAATATGACTAGAAACCAACCCTGCAACTGATACCACTGATACCACTAAATATCAAAGCAGTAATTGCCTTTAAGCAACATATTTCGCCAGGCTAAGTTATGGTTTACTTCAGCAAGAAATGAAAGCCGTAACCTATATGCAACAGGCATATTTATGTGAAACTTAATAAGTCGCATTAACAGTTCTAAGTTCTAACGTTTCCTTAACAATAACCACCGAGCTAATTCAGTAGCGTAACTATAATTTAGGCCGCAATAGCCCGAATCTGCGGAGACCCAGTCACCTAGGTCCTAATCTGACCGGTAAAAGAGGGTCTATACAATTCACTGCAGAGTGAGAAGCAAACCTCAGATTGTCCATCTGAGATATCCGCAATGAGTCCATAGTTTTAAGGTAGGCCTACTCAAAGTTAAAGTTATTTAAAGTAATTCAATTCAATTCAAAATTTGTTTAATCGTGATCAAGCTGACAAACCCGTAACTTAATTTACATAGTTAAATTTCGTACAATCTGTGCGCCAGAGTCAGACATCTAAAACTCTTCTACAGTTCTCCTTAACCAATCAGAGGAACTGTAGTGATTGTAAATGCTGACCTTGTTAGGATATTTTCCGGTTGACGCAACGTCTCAGAAAATCCAATCTATCGTCAAGGACAGATTTGTCAAAGAGGAGGACGACGAGGAGGAGGAGGCGGAGGTTACGAATTCTCTGAGCACACGATCAAAAAAATTTTTTGGTCGACTGGTCTATAAACGCGCAATCATCCAAGCAGGCTGTGTTGGAATTCTCTGCACGCGGTGGCAGGCCAAGCGTAGACACTGATCAACCACCGGAACTATGTAAACAACATGAAATCGACGACAATAGACGGGTCGTCCGAGCACAGAGTAGATGTTTGATTGGAAGAGGCTCGAGTACGGCACGTACACACACCACGCAGTCATTGGAAACGACTGGTTTGCACTGCGCCAAGACATTACGTCATTGACGGCCATCCGTAGGCCGTACCCTTTCTCAAAGAACATAATTATGCGCGCCGCTAGTTCAGCAAAGTGTTCTCCACATTTGGAGAAGTCCTCTCTTTTCCCGTTAGCCATAAATAACCGTCACTGCCCACTAGTCCCGATGGTCCAATGGAGAGACTACTCGGCTGTATGCATGGAAGGCCCAATCATCAATTGGCTCCATCATAATTAAGGAGCAGATAATTGCTGCGAGCGTAAATGCTTATCGTTCCGGTCAGTTTCACCACGTTTTTACTTTTTGCTCCGAAGTTTCGACTGCAGCTATAGCATTTGCACATGCGAAAGATGTCCAAATTAAAGTAATTATGAGCATTTATGGGATGTATTCAGTGACTCCCGCACCTTATAACTGGCACGAAGTATGTGCCTCTGCACTTTCTACAACTTATGGGTTCGAGAGGTACACATGTTTTAATTATTGGCGCAATTAACTCCTTTACGCATTAACTACTTTTATTTTTATTTTTAGATCCAAAATGATTTCTCATATTCTCGACCAAAGTAAGGACAATTACCGAGCTACATAAATAATGATAGCCTGTATCAACTAGTTCTTTGTTGCGTCTATTGTCGTAAGTTTCCACCTAGTAGATGCAGTTTGTTAGTTAAGACTAGTTAAGTATTATGTTTGTAAACCGTTTAATCCACCGTTTAATCTATAATCTTTTTCTTTAATCTTCTCTTACCGGCTATCTCTATTCTGTATAACCTATCCTACTAAGTGGCCTTAACATACGGGACCATTGGTCAGGGACGTCATTTGGGGGTCAGAGGGCATTTTCCTCCTCTGAAGTTCCAGATTTAGATTACAGTGCGTGTAAATATCCATACAAGATCATAATTGAATAGCCATATAATTATTTAGTAAAAAATCTCATTGAATTTGATATATTAACATTATATCATATCACAGGTGACTATAATTGAATACTTTAACTGTTTAAAAACTGTGTCAGCCTTTTTGCCGAAACAAGATTTAACAAATCATATCTTTTGGCATCACTGAAGGCAAACACCACCCCCCGTCGCCAGAAAAAATGTAATCGCTAAAAACACCCCGCGTCGCCAGAAATTTTTTTCCTTGCCCCCTCTGAAAATGCTGAAATGACGTCCCTGCCTTTGGTCCCTAAATGGGTCTCCTAGGCTCAACTTACTTGCTAAATCCATAACTACTTCTCTCCTTTCACAAATAGAATTGATTTATTTACTATTTTGTTGTGGATTCGTTGTAATTTGTTGCATATAATGCTGATAAGCCAAATAAATTTCTTTGATTGATTGATTGACTGATTGATTGATTGAATTACAAGGACATTTTATGGTTTGCTAGTCAGCTGATGTCAAATGGCTAAAAGACACAGTTGTCATTCTAGATGCCGTTTTACTCATTCACATTGACGTAAGCAAAAAAGTAATTAAGGCTACATATATTTTAAACCGTTATAGCCCAAGGCTTCTGCACTCAAGTGTACAATAGCCGATAGTATAATTTAATCATTGTTATCAATAATTATGGATCTAGTGTTTTTGATCGGAAGGCCTTGCGACTTAACCAATCACGATTCACTAGTATTTTAAACCTACATCAAATCTTAGAGGTAGAGAAGAGCTCAGCCATGCCTGGAAAGCATGTTCATTGCGGCGAACAAGATATCGCCCCATTAATCAGGCCTAGGATTTAAACAGCAGCCGATGACACGAATGGTAGATTTGTTGACTGGACTCAAGATAAGACAATTCGGAAATATTCAGATCTACGGATTCTACGCTGTCAGGAAAGACGGAACAAAATCAACTTAAGGGTCGACAGAGGCCTATGATATTTTAGCAATAGAGTTTATTATGCAAATGAGAGATTGAGCAAAGGCACAATTTTTTGCGAACTTCTAAATTTTTGAACAACTATCTGTGCATTGCTCTCACTGTATAGGTGTGCCTTGTTTGACAAATTATTTTGATATTCTAGACTAAATTCTAGATTTATTTTTTTAAATTTTAACTGAAATAAAATTATAAATTAAATATATTATTTAAAATACGTAGGCCTACAACTTTGTAGGTTTTCGCTTGGTTTCGTGAAACGTAGCCTAGATTGGACGGTATGATACATGCTACATCAACAAACACAACTTTACGAGCTGAACGTAATAGGCTACATTCTTAATAGGCAGCCTATAACTTAATTAATTGATAGTCTACCTATAGTTTGTACGTTATAAAATAGTAAACAATATTGTACTATCCTGTGAATTTCTAAGCTTGATATTTCAACAATATTGAAGATATCCTATTATAACTAAGAGTAGCCTTGACAACAAATCCATGCGCGCACCGCCCAATAAATCGATCACCCGACCCACGCGCGCACTGCAAAAATAAACCGATCAACAGATCCACGCGAGCACCGCTAAACAAACCGATCAGCAAACGAACGTGCACGCCGCCCAATAAACCTGTGATCGGACTTGCGAGGGCACCATCCAATAAATCGATCACCCGACCCACGCGCGCACTGCAAAATAAACCGATCAACAGACCAATAAACCGATCAACAGACCCACGCGTGCACCGCCGCATAAACCGATCAACAGACCCAACGCCGCATAAACCGATCAACAGACCACGCGCGCACCGCCCAATTAAGCCATCAACGGACCCACGCGTGCACCGATCAATAAACCGATCAACAAACCCACGTCTTGAGAGTTATGCCGAGGCACTCGCCTCATACTAGCTACGGGTCTGCTTATCTATTTGGTCTTTTAAAATCACCATTGTTTGGTTTTTTTGCGTTGAGCAATCGGTAAAAGTGTCTGACTCTTAAGTTTATATCCTGTAGCTCTAGAGTAGGCCAACGCGTGAGTAAATCGGAGATAATACACCATCCCTTCATTTCCTTTAATTCCTGCCTCAGATTGAGCGAAGTGGTTGGACCGTTATCAACTAACGAAAGGATGTGAGGATTGAATTGTGTTCTACTCTTTCAGGTAGACCCTATTCAAGGCATGTGGAATGATTTGAGAACAGGAGTGATGTGATGGTGTTTAGGGGTCGTTCACATATTTCGTACGGAGCGAGAGGGAGGAGGGGTTTCGAATTTCGGCGATTTTGCGTACGGGTGCGTCCGGTGAAGGAGGGGTCCCGAAAATATGTACGTGCGCAAATATAATTTTCTAATTATGATGTGCACGCTACGGAATATTAAAATCAGAACTGCAAACCCAATTACAGTCTATATTCTTGCTTAATCAATTATTTTTAGCATCAAAACTTTAAAATGCAAGTATTGTTAGTGTTTCAGTTCTTCATAGCAGTTAACAAATTTAAGCTGTTAAATATGATGCTTACCAAAAATAAATAACCGGTAGTAAAATCAATGTCTTATAGATGTCTTTAGAGTTTAACCTTTGCAATGGGGAGAGAGTTCAAATGTACGTACGCACCGGGGAAGGGGGTCCGAAAAATCGATTTTTCTGCGTACGTAATATATGGATGGACCCTTCGGGGTTTAACAAATTTGTGAAATTGGTCACATGATTGACCGACCGCAAAGTATATTAAAAGGGCAAACGGACATGACAGTAATTATAAATTTTGAGATTATAGCCTACTGATCTATATAGTTATAACCCAGAGACCAAGTCGATAAGGCATCGATTGACTTTCGCCAATGGATTAGAATCCTGCTTCGTTTTGTTATATATCAACAGTAGCTGTAAATTGCTGTAAATTGCATTTTCATATCCGTTCAAGGCCTATAGGCCTAAAGGTGTACACGCGAACCTCTGCTAAAACGGTTACGTTGCGTATGGTTGATCTCGATAATGGGAAATCGTCCAGATATTTGGCTGTGATTTAAAGACTGGTGAAAAAAAACAGATGTCGGGGCAACGGATTTCACAAAAGGTGCCGGACAGCGCCAGCGGAGTTTAGAATCGTAAGAAACTCATTCCAATGAAATCTTTTCAACAGAAGCGAAGTATCCACTTGGCTACGCCAGCACCGCTATGAACGGTGCTTAAAAATATATCTATACTAAAATAAACGGCAATAGATCTGCAGGCCTATATTACGTCTATTTACATGCGAGATTGTGTGATGAAGAAACAATAATTCGTGTTATTGAAGGTTTGGAACATTTGTTAAGATTTAAATGCACATTACTTGGACACCGAATGTTCTTTCCAATTCGATAGACGGCGACATTCGATCAATGTTAGGCCTACAGCCAAAATGTATAGAAGGC
Organism: Bimastos eiseni; assembly: GCA_959347315.1. Lineage (NCBI taxonomy): Eukaryota > Metazoa > Annelida > Clitellata > Crassiclitellata > Lumbricidae > Bimastos > Bimastos eiseni. The sequence continues at coordinate 24,499,688 of OY365814.1, read as the reverse complement.
ATTCTAATAGAAGCTAGGCTTCTATACCTTTTGAACTGAACCTAGGGATCAACACGTAGATCCATTCATGTACCCAACCGTCGCGAAGCGTTATGACATGACAGCGATAATCAATTTATGGATATACGAGCTATATACAGGCCTAGTCATATAGGCCCACAACTAAAAAGTCAAAGCGCTACATAAAGTTAAGCGCTGTTATGAGTTAACGATCGCAGCCAGTGCCGTACCGAGCTATAATTGCGCCCTGTGCGTAGCATCAATTTGGTGCCCCACATTTTAAAAATAGTGCATTTTATGTAATAATAAGTTATTCCATCCTGAAATTAGCGTCCTTTCCACATTTGCGCTCGGGGTCTAGCCCCAGCTACCCCACCTTGCAAAAGCCAAGTCGGTTGTCAGAAGCAGAGGATGGTGGACATTTAACAAAAAAAGGGGGAAAGAGACGATACTGGTCTATAAATCTATCAGAAATACCATTGAGGCCAAGTTTAAGGCGCGTTGATTGACTTTCGCCTGCATGGCATAGGTTATAATCCTGATTCCTTTTATTAAATTCAACAGCAACTCTAAACTAGTAAATTGCATTTTCAGACCCGTTAAAGGCAGCAGCTGTAGGTCTTCGTGTGAACCTCTGCTAAAACGGTGCGTTGCGTATGATTTATCTCGGCAATGGGACATCGTCCACGTATGGGGCTGCGATTAAATGACTGGCGCAAAAAAGGGGATTACGAAGCAATGGATTTCACACAAAAGGTGCCAGACAGCGCCAGTGGAGTATAGAATCGTAAGAACACAATCCAATGGTTTCTGAACAATAGAAGCGAAGTATCCACTTGGCTAAGCCAGCACCGAGAATTGTGGGGCTTTTAAGTAGATATGCATGCAACATAGCCTACTAAAATTAATTGATACAGATCTACACCCTGCACTGTATATCACGGCTATTTACATGCAAGATTGTGTGATGAGGAAACAATACTATTATTCGTGTTATTGAGGGTTTGGAACATTTGTTAAGAATTAAATGCACATTACTTGGACACCGACTGTTCCTTCTCATTCGATAGACGGCGACATACGATCAACGTTAGGCCTATAACCAAAATGTGTAGAAGGCCTTCTAATAGAAGCTATACATTTTGAACTGAACCTAGGGATTAGGCTTAACACCGTGATGTAGCCAACCGTCGCGAAGCGATGACTGCAGTATGACATGACATGGATTTTTCAACCTAAACGTATGGATATACGAGCTAAATATAGGCCTAGTCGACTAGTCGTTGACCTAAGCCTATGAGAAATAGGTTACCGTTGAGGACAAGTCTACGGCGCGTCGATTGACTTTCACCTCTTTGGCATTGGTTAAAAATCCTGATTCATTTAGTTATATTCAATAGCAACGCTAAATTGCGTTTTCACACCAGTTCAAGGTAGGCCTATCTGCACGCAGGCCTATACTTGTGAACCACTGCTGCAACGGTTTGATGCGTCTGAATTATCTCGGTAATGGAAGAACGTCCAAGTATGAGACTGCGATTTAAAGACTGGTGCAAAAAGTTGCCAAAAACGAGACGACGGAACAACGGTTTCATAACAGGTGCTGGATAGCGCCAGTGGAGTTTAGAATAGTAAGCACTCATTCCAATGAAATCTGCTCAGTAGAAGCGAAGTATCCACTTAGCTAAGCCAGGACCCAATAATATCGTGCTTAGCGAGGTCCTAAAACAAACAGCAATTGACATGTGTACTGTATATCACGTCTGTGTAGACCTACACCGTTAAAAATTGCACCGTTTTTAACGGGCATTTCCTGGCAGCCGGTGTACACAGGAAGTAACCGTAAATGAACTGCGGACCGTAATTAATTCTAGACCGTAATTTTACGCTCACATTACCGTAAAATTTTAATGTCATATACCGTATTTTTAATGTAGTCTGACCGTAAATTTAACATCGGCTTACAGTATTTTAACCAGTTGTCAAAGTCTATTACCGTACTTTCTACAAGCACATCTCGTATTTTTTAATGGGCTTGAATGTATTTAACAGTGATTTATACGGTCATTGTTCGTAGTTTTAATGTTTTATAAGGTGTTTCTAATGTGTTCGAATGTATTTCACCGTAATTTATACGGCAAGTCAAGTATTTTAAATGTTTAGCCATGTATTTCCTGTGACTTTTATGTATAGGGCTCGTATATTTTGTGTCATGGAATGTATTTTCGAGCTAGTTCTACGGTTGAACTTTGTATTTATAAGGTACTGTAACAGACTTCATTGTAGGACCTTGACTGAAATACAAAACACTGATGCCCGATGGTTCAAATCTTGCATTGGAAAATACTATACACCTCTTCCATGTTCAGATATTGACAAGAGTAAAGCATGGAGCTAGACAAAGTATGGAAGTAAATAGTAATTTCTTTATTAAAAATGCCTGAAACTGATTCACAAACGATAACTAAAAAAAGTGCAAAATAAAAGAGTAAATTTATCCACTCGTGGGACAATAACAGACAATACAATTCTCGCAATGGCCTCCATTAAACGTTCACAAGTGCACAATCCAATGTCAAATTATAAAAAACTTTGGACTTGTTATTCAGATTAAAGTAACACTTAAAATTTTCCAAACCAAACATTTTTAAAGTCAACATGCACTGTAAAATCATAAAGTGTATAAATATTACCAAAACAATATCCATGCACAACACAAAATAAAAATGTACTGTTTCTAAGAAAATACTAATACAACCAAACTTAAAAGTTAAAAACCTGAAAGCAAACTGAAAAAAGTACAATAATAAGAAGTTATAAACAAACATTTTTCAGCACATAATCTGTGCTGAAAAAAACTTCTGTAATACTGCTATTGTTATTATTATACATTTATTATATACACCATAATCAAAAACCTTTATGCAATGTAATTTGAAAGAGAACCACATAAGTGCAATTAGTGAAATCAAAATTAATAACAAAGTATCAAGTCATTATAAAAGTATAATAACAAAAGCACTTATAGAGAAAGTGCATTTCAACACATATGTGCTGAAATATCCTTCTTTTATAGCGCTATTGCTGTTATTATACTTTTATTAAATACACCATAATCAATAACCATTATGCAATGCAATTTGAATAAGAACCATCAAGTGCAATTAATTAAATAAAAATTAATAATAATATTTTAGCGCATTAACATCCTGACTGCTACACGATCACCTTTAATGTACAGTAGATTTACTAAATCAAAAAAATCTATTGTCTGCATATTTATAATATTTTATTTAAAAGAGAATAATAACTTTGTAAATGACAATAACTTTATACAAAAAACAAGGGTCCGCTCTGCAGCTTAAAAGTGTGAGCCAATGAAACGGCATCAACCTAGCCACTCAAAGTCTGAAATACGCTGAAACAGAGTGACCACTTTCGGGTTCAAATTGTATTTCTTCTTTCTCCCCACCTTCTCAACTCGACTGCCTCGATCTGGATTAATTCTAAAGAAGCACCTGAACATTGAAAAAAGCTTTAAGAACAGTTTTAAGCAGTTACCTCAAACTTTTGTTCAATTATTTGCTAAGAATTCATTCATATCAAACATTAATATAGCATTCCTTCAAGGAAGCTACTCAGAGGCACTTCCAACTCCAGCAGAGATAAAAAGAGCAGTATTAAGGCGAGAAAAGAACATAAGAGAGATAGAAAGATTCAAAGCGCAAGAGGCGGCCTGCCATTGAGAAAGGTACGGGCAAAAGGACAGCGACGACACCCTGTTCAGATGAGAGGAGGGATCGAGAGCCTCTATCACTAAGGACTGAGATCACAAAAATACGTAGGAGCGAGACATATTAAGCATTCCCAAACTAGATCAGCAATCCTGTTCGGAATCCGCTGCTCAGAGGGCAGCAAGTGGAGAATGTCACACACGTATCTGGAGACATGGCGAAAATAAACAATGAATAAATGTATAAAGTAAATGAGACAGTGTGGTGGTTAAAAACTAACATGCTCGTGTAACGCGCTTGAAATAAGATATGACTGCGGGTTCGGCACCGTATAATACAATAATGTATACTCGGATGATAAAAGTGAGCACTACGACAGATGGGGGAGTTTACATCTGCAACTGCCATTGATTAATCAAAATTCATTTAATAACTAAGCAAATGCTCAAAAACGCAACTTGCTAGCTATATAATGTCATCGCATTACTGTGTACTAGCAAGCTGAATTGAGTACATGAAATGTACTGTTATTAATACAAAAGGAACTATTTGCACACATAATAAGAGTTGGGAAAAGGAAGCATTTTGTCTGTCCTTGACCCAAACCGACAGAAGTGAGAGAGTATCTAATAGATAACCAAGGCATGACAATAACAAGTTACAAGCACTTACATAATCACATGTTGTTTACATAATTGAAGAAAGAATGAAGGGAAAGAAGGCAGTTTTATCAAACCTCATTATCAGCATATAGAAAACAATATAATAAATTAAGATAATTTTCACCAGTTTCCGCTTATATACATGATGCCCTTCACTGGGTACATGTTCAACAGAGCATCTTTTTCCGGATCGCGACACTGGTTTGGCGATGTATCTCTGATTGAGCGCCATCCTACATGTCTGAACTTATGCTGCATTGAGCTTTCTCAGTGGTTGGTCCATACACCTGGAATGGGCTTCCTTTTGCCCTCTGTCATCCGTCTTACAATGACATATCTATCTTTTGTAAGCTGTTAGTCATTTCTTTTAACAGTGGCTGGGCTGCGAGTACCCTTGAGTGGTTTTGCAGAAGAGGTGCCATATAAATTCTAAAAATGAATGAATGGAGCTGAAAAGATTACCTCTGAATAAAATCCAGAGTAGCAGCTCCTCCAAGGGGATGTTCGATATTTAAAAAGAAAAAGCTGCCGAAAATCGATAGAAGTCCAGCAAGAAAAGTTGTCATATTGTCATTGACGACAACTTCATCCACTGAAAGCATGAAGCACCTTGCAGAGAAGCAAGATGATCCTATAACACACAATAGAATTTGTCATGGTGCCATAAAAATCACAAAACATAACCAAATGGTATTCATATGCTAACTGATCACCTACAAAATGCAAATGTACAGTTAGACACTGATAATGCATTGCCCTTTAGGACATGGCAGGAGTCTGCAGCTTGTTTATGGACTCTGTATATTATTAGATACAATGCAACAGAACATTCAGGAGGGCTGTGTTTTACATTACTAAGCCTGCATCACATATGGTCATGCTGTAATCACCACCACTCGGACCTATAGGTAATACAATTGCATACAAATTATACAAGTTCTTCTATGTATCAGTGGTGCCAACAGTTGTGCTTAGTTATCAAACGCTTTAAATACTAGAAGGAAAGATAGTTCCATAGCTCAAACCAAGGAAGTCGGGTAGACTATTCCAGGCGACATATATCCCAAAAGCCAAATCGGTGCCTTTGTCAGCCGCCACCAGTTATCAGATAATTTACTTTAATTCAATAAATGTACCATTTCAAAATGGCAATGCAAAAGACTCCTTCACATACAACACCGACATGTTATGGGCTTCCCTATAATGTAGCCCTATTGCAATGTAATTCTGAAAACCCCTCCACTGCTCCCACTCTGGTAGAGCGATTTCCAATTCCCAAGCCCATTTGAAAGACAAGGTCAACACAATTGATCTTTATAATTACAGCGTCGTTACAGTGAACCTACATAGTTGTGGGAGTTGTTTTTAAATGAAAAAGGAATTACACAAAAATGTTCTTTTGGTAATCAAACATGACAAATAATATTAAGAAACACTTACCACAAAATATCAAACATGGCGTCACGGGTAAATCTCGAACTTCTGAAGCAGTCGCAGTTTCCTAAAATTAAAAAACACAATTTTAAAGAAAAAAAACCACTTCAATAAATCATAAAAACGTAACCATCAGAAATATGTTGTGTCATTGTCAGTTACTAATTGCATCTTGATTTATAAAAATCATTTTAAAAAATTTACCTTGTACCTGCTACAGAATAAATTTCAATGTTCTCATTGGTCAAATTAAATGGGTACTCCCAAAACATTTGTCTCAATTTATAAAGGATATATCTAAAAATGTTGACAAAGGTCATTCACATCAATAGTAGTTACCACATTCCAAAGTCTGAATCCATATTGCCCAAATAATAGGCATGACTTTATAGCAAGCAGTTAAACATCACCTGGAATAAGAGCAGCACGCATTCGAGCATTGCACTACACTGAGCCAGGTCATGCCACATCGTCACCGTCGCTTCGCGACGGTTGACTACATGCATTGGAAAGTGATGCCCAATGCTTTTTGTCTCGTACGATGTTCATTAAGCTTGTGCCTTTTAAACCAGTGCACGCCATGACATTGTCAAACCACCAGATTCTGGGTCTTCCACGACTACGGCTTTCTTCCACTATACCCAACATCACACTGTTCTCAATCCTACACTGAGCACAACTAAATAATTTGTGTTTTGAATCACCTTCTATAACATACTACAATAATGTGTAATGAAGAAACAATAATTTTCAGGGTCATTCATGAAACATTTTTTAACGCGCTTTCGTGCAAGATTCATTTTGCTCATACGCGTTATAAATGACAGTTTAATAATAATGATGATGATGATGTAGAGGGTTTGGAACGTTTTGTTGACATTTAAATTCACATTTCTTGGACACGGAATGTTTTTTCCTGATTCAATAGACGGCGACAGTCGATAAAATGTAGGCCTATAACTATAAGCCTAAATGACTGAACCTAGGAATAAAAAATCTAGGAACTCCGCTACTGTTTGCACCCTGGCAATGCCAGTCCCAAGCAAGGATAAAGAAGGATGGCAAAGCTAGTTATCTTTGTTATGAAACAGTGTCGTTAAACTGCAACAACAACAAATAAAAATCTAGGACGCTCGTGCTAAACATTATAGGTATAGACTTACAACTCAAATGGTAAAGCGCTACATAAAGTTCAGCGAAGTAATGAGTTAACTAGCACAGCGTTGTGCTATGAAGTAGGCCTGAGATGGGTTGGTACTTCAATTTTAATTCACCGCAAAGCATTAAAAAAAACTTGTTTGTAAATTTTATTTCCCCGCTAACAAGTTTATGTGCGGGCAGAGTACAGTAGGCCTGCTGTGATAACTATAATAAAGTCACACGTCGAGACTAGTCACTATACAATTACGGTGGTGTCTAGAATAGAACCCTTACCATAACATCAACCCTAGCCCAACCCTAACAGCCAACCCTGACCCCAGCCATAACCCCAACCAAATTCCCCGACCTAACCATTATCCCAGCCCTAACCCCAACCCTAACCCTTACCCCAGTCCTAACCCCACCCTAACCTCTGACCTTAACCCCGCCTTAATCCTAACCCTTTCCTTAACCCCCACCATAACGCTAATCCTTAGCACAGCCATAACCCCAGCCCGAATCCCAACCACAACCCTAACCCCAACCATAACCCCCTATAGTGTTACTTATTGGAGACGTAATTAGGACTCCTACGGTAGGATCATTTACAATGGTTTATTTTGTCGTGCGGTGATTTAAAATTGAATTAATTTTTGCGGCGAATTAAAATTGAAGTACCAATAGGTCTGCTGATTGGAGAACCAAATGCGGTTGTCAGAAGAAGAGGAAGGCAGATCGAGGGTAGGCGACCTTAGCTCTATAGCAGAGGAAGGCAGAGGGGTATATGCCTAATTGTCAAGACCAAGTGGTTAGACCGTGAACAGCTGATGGTGAGATTTTTCACCTTGTAAAGAAGTGATGTTATGAAGCCTGCGTGCTTAACGAATTTGCAAATTAATCGCATGATCGGTGTACGAATGACCGGCCGCCAACTAGGCACATAAAAAATTATCAAAAGAGACACAATAATAACAAATGTCGAGGCGGTACTGATCTATAAGCCTATAAGCAGTACCAATGAGGCCAAGTTTATGGCTTTCACCTTTGTGGCAAAGGTTCAAATCCTGATTCATTATGTTATGGGCACTATTCAACAGCAACTCTAAATTGACTCTAAATCAGACCCGTTAATAGCAAGGCATCTATAGGCGTATTCATGTGAACCTCTGCTAAAACGGTGCGTTGCGTATAATTTATCTTGGTACTGTGAGATCGTCCGGATATTTGGCTGCGATTGAAAAACTCCCGCTGAAAACTAGATGTTGGAGCAACGGATTTCATAAAAAGTGCTGGACAGCGCCAGTGGAGTTTAGAATCGTAAGAACACAATCCACTGAACCCGGGACTGAGTAGTCAATAGAAGCGAAGTATCCACTCAGCTAAGCCAGCACCAAGAAAACGCGAGCTTAGCAAGATATCTGTATTAAAATAAACAGCTACTGATTTGTATCTTGCACGGTAGGCTATATATACATGTAGCTACCTGCACGCTTATGTGATTAAGAAACAATAATTTTCAGGATCATTCATGTCATAGGGGGTTTGGAAATTTTGTTGAGATTTAAATGAACATGTCTTTGACATGAGGTGTTCTTTCTTATTCGATAGACGGCGACATTCGATAAAAGGAAGGCCTATAAGGAATCTAAATTGGGCCTTGGCTAGGCCTATAACTATAAACAAGGACTATAAATGTCTGAACCTAGGGATTAACAATCAAGAACGCTCGTGCTAAATATAGTAGAACCATACAACTTAAATGTTAAAGCTCTACGTAAATTTCACCGCAACTATAAAGTCAACGAGCGCAGCGTCTCGTTAAAGGAGTAGAAATAGACCTGCTGATTGGAGAATAATGACCGGTTGCCAGACGCAGAGCAAGGCAGCAGAGGGTATGCGTTAATAGCAGAGGAAGGCAGAAGGGTAGGCCTATAGCAAAGGAAGGTAGAGACCTACAGTTGAGTCGACCGACCGTCAACTAGGCACATACAGGCCAGCCGACATAAATTTCGGGCCCCTAGGCAGGGCTGTCACGGGCCCCCCGGGGCCTGAGCCTCTAAACCATCTTTAGACTTTATGAGAATTTTTTAAAAATTGACAGATCGTATACTTTGTACTTATACTTCAGTTAAGTTAAACAATACACTTTTTATAGCTGATCATAATATTTTCAAAAGTTGATTGCGGGCCCGAGCCGGGCCCCTAAAACTCGCCGGGCCCCTGGGCAGTTGCCCCTCTGCCCCCCCTCTCGGCGGGCCTGGGCACATAAAAATGGGAAAATTGTTAAATGGACACAATAATAACAAATGTAGAGGCGATGATTTGTAAGCATTGAGGCCAAGTTTATTGCACGTCGATTAATTTTCGCCTCTTTGGCATGGGTTTAAATACTGATTCGTTTTGTTAAGGCCCTATAGGCCCGGGGGCCCCCTATTCAAAAGCAACTCTAAATTATTTGACTCTACATCAGACCCATTCAAAGCAAGGCATCCTTAGGCAAATATACATTTGAAAATCTTTTAAAATGGTACGTTGCGTATGATTTGTCTTGGTACTGTGAGATCGTCCCAACATTTAGCTATGATTGAAATGCTCTCGCCGAAAACTGGAATCCGGATCAACGGGTTTCACAAAAGGTGCCGGACAGCGCCAGTAGAGTTTGGAATCGTAAGACCACAGTGCAATGAATCAATACTCAGTAGAAGCGAAGTATCCACTCGGCTAAGCCAGCACAAAGAAAATGTGGCCTAAAAATATAGTTATATCAAAATAAGCAGCAATCAATCTACATCTTACACTGTAGGCCTATATCACGTCTATATTTACTATATATAATATTCATGATCGTTTGGAACACTAATTTAGTTAAGCGTACAATTTAAATGGACATTACTTGGACACGTAATGTTCTTTCTAATTCGATAGACGGCGACATTAGATTAACGATTGTCAACGAGCGCAACGCGATGCACCGATGCCGATAAAGGCGTGGATCAAATATAAGCCTACTGATTGAAGAACCACGTCCGGTTGCGGCGAAATGTGACGTCACATCATCACATCAAACTGCATTATTTTATTAAAAACTTTCACTCAATTAAACATTGGATTGTTTCAAGTTATTGTTATTAAACACTTTTATGAATGTAACGATTCTAACAGAGCTTTTCATCTTGTAGAATGCATGAGCCTAATGAATATGAAGGTACAACCATACTTACTCCATTTTTCTTCGTTCTACTAGATATCGTTATAAGAATTTTTACAGTTATAATCAGTTTTCTTTTGATAATCATAGGAAAATGTGCGTATAGCATTCTGGGCATTTGATTTTTGTCGAGGGGTAGAGCTTTGTGACGTCATTTTTTGAGCGGGGTTAAGACTCTTGTGACGACGTGTGACGGGGGGGGAGGGAATCAAAAATCGTCCAAATTTACGTGACGTCATTTATGGACGGCCGAAATGCGCACTCAAGAACCGCTCAATGTTTTGAATGAAACTACGTAAATCGAGTCTCATAGCCGGCTGCGGCCTACCTTACTCCATAGACTTTGGTTCTCTGGCTGGTTAAGCCTGGTATAGCCTTCGCCCTCTTATATATCTTTAGACAGAGAAATTTTCTTAGGCTGTCAGAACTTATCACCATAGAGTTGTAGGCCCTAGATGTGATCTTAATGGATGGGGGAAATTGACTTGATGGACCAGATTAATTAATAGGCTATAAGACCTATGAATCGAGGAAATCAGATGTATTATCAATATGAATATCACATCAGACTCTTCTAATAAATACATTGCAAATTTAACAGACTAAAGACCAAACAGTTGATACAAAAAGAGTATGCATAATATTATTACAGTGTAGTCATAAAAGCAGATATACTTAAGTAATTAATAATTATTTTATTTTACGTGTCGTAAAAGCATTACGTTATAGGATGATCAGCTGCAACTAGAGGACCAGCGTAAACATCGGGCGCCAAACTTAGTCAATATCTGCGAACGGCCTGTTAAATTTGCAACGTTTTACTCCACGGATAAAATTAATTGTTTACTGATATTGATTACTTTATTCATGGGTTGAATGAAAGTGAGTAACATTAAATTTTGTTACTTGCCTAGCTTGGTTTTAATGAATTTGATGGAAGATTCATTATACCATAAGTCGTACAAGCACGCGTTAGCCTAGCTTTCGTCCACATTTTATTATGCAATCCTACAAAAATAAAAAATTGTTGTTGAAGACTTCAGTTGTATGATATAACAGGCTATTATCCCAGATTAAAATCAGTTTGAGGTTATGGATATATATATTTGAGGCAATCTAAAAATGTATATATAAGTTATATAGCGCTACTTCTGTGTGGGCGGACCATTTAAAGATATTGCTGAGGAAGGAAACCACGGATTTGACACGTTCAAAATATGCTTGGACTACACTTTGTACAACATGCTGCAAACTACTAGAATCGTTTTTTGTTCTTATTTTAGCACATTGTTTTTAGGCCCGGCGATTGGTTTAGCTAATAGACACCGACTACATATACATGAAGAACTACTCTAAGGCTAAATGCATGGCACAAAGTTATTTGCGAGTGCTGCTTCGTAGGGGTTGTCCATAGATCGATGTCCAGCTGAGATGAGCCCAGTTGTCAGTGAGACCAGAGAGGAGGCAGAGGGTTCCTCTGCTACAGAGGGTTTCGTTGATGAGAAAGCTTGGGAGACGGAGGATCGGATGGATTAGGGTAGGAAGTTCTTGAAGTGATGTACATTGTCTTATAATTGTTTGGAGCAAATAGAGTACTAAAAAAGCTGTTAAATTTTTCCTTACTTGTTTTATTGTTGCAGGGCATGAACCTCTGTTTCTTTCTTAGTCTGTGATTGCCACATATTGGTACTTTGTTGGACTTAACCTAGCAAATCTACCAGATTACCCAAATGAGACATGAGTGTAGCTTAGTGTTGCCACAGCTTCCTCACAGGCCCAATCGTGTATTACACACTGTTTTATTATAAATTTTACTTGCTGTCTCTAGTTCAATAATGGACGAAAAGATCGTGCAAATGTTCACGGATGAAAAGACAGCTGACCTGGAACGACTTCTGAGCAGTTGTGATGATGTGGAGGTAAATTGTTAAGACATTCATAAATTTAAGGGACGACATTTTGTTCAGTTATATGATCTTTTGGTTAAATTGTAAACACAAACTTTTACAAAACAAAACAAATGAGGAATAACATGTAAACTTTTCTGAACCAATGTCACTGCATGATTTTATACAAGGACAACTTTGGAGTCAATCTTGTCCTAAATTTCAGGTGACTTCCCTAATTGACAAGCGAATAACACATGGTAAGAAAGATCCAGCTGCGCTGATCCGAGCTGTTTTGGCAGGTGAGATCTTTTTTTCTCATGGTTGTTGGTAGAACAAAACATTTGTAAATTGTCCAGTGTTTTATCAATGTTCCAATAACTACTAGAGGAAGAGATGCTATCAATTATTTGATCAGCATACTTGCATTGCTAGTCTTGGCTGGACTGATAGCCCTTCTGATTAGCTTTTATGAAGGGCTATGTATGAATTCGCATCATGAATGAATGAGTTGAATGCTTGTGCAATATACAAATGTTTCTTTGTTGGTTAGGAATCTGTTGAATGATTTCTAAGCCATTCTGTGTGAATTCATTCAGTTTGACTGATTTTCTTTAATTGTTTTGAAACCAGGTTCGTCACAGAATAAAGATGTTAATAACAAGAGACGTTTAAATGTCTTCAAGCACATTCTGTCTATTCTTGGAGCACAAGAACTTAATTCTCAGATGACAACAGAAGTTATTGGTTTATTGCTGTTTGAGGTTTGTCTAGTTTTCATCATGTTTGAAACGTTTTTGTAAAGATAGTCTCCAATATCCGTTAGAAGGACATTGTAGAGAAACTCGTTCACTTACTTTTGTCTTGATAACTAGACTCCCAAATGGATATCATTAATAGTAGTAGTTTTCTGCTTGATTTGAAAGACCCCCGATGAACAAACAGTTGACAATGATTGTTTCGCAGCTTTATTGCAGAACTACATGAACGCACGGTTACCTAGTCAATGTTGATATAGTCACTTATAAATGCATCTTTTAGTGTTGACTGTAGCCAGGGACAACAAAACTTTGTTATATCAAAGTCCAATGGACCATTGTTAATGGTTCAATATTATATCCACAAGACAAACGAGGTAGATGAGATTGGTTAGAATGTTTGGCCTGTAACGCAGATAGTGCAGGTTCGATCCTCTTTCAATGAGTTACTGTGTAGGGACCTTGAGCAAATCCTTCGTGCACAATTGCTCTACAGTATAACTACAATTGTGCCATGAAGGCACGTGTGCACTTCTAATTGTAAGCGGATAATATCAGATTTGTATTTTTTATATGGTATTGAGTATATTAAGGAGAATTCATCAAAAATAATCAAGATGGATATTCATGCTCTATGAGAATATACAAATAAAGTGTATATACTTGTGGATGGTGACCATACGGCCTCAACCCCGAATGATTGTATTATTTTGGAAACGTGCCGGTGATAATACTTTTTATAAAAGTGCATATTAAACAGTGTGTGTAAAATTCATACAAATATCCAGTATGCAGTTATTGCTATGTAATAATAATTGTTAGGATATTGGGAGTATTTTGTTTTTGGGTGACTTGTATGACTTTATGACTTGTATGTTTGCCTTTTTCTGAATAAATATCCTTGCTCGTACTAACTGATCAAAAGTATGACGGGTCTGTTTATCCAGACGGATTCTCTTCCGGCTTGGTGTCTTTCGGACTTAGCAAACTACTTTGTCAACAGCATAAAGAATGGGATGACAATGACTGGAAAGTAAGTTTGTCCTTTCTGAACATTTGCTGTGAAGATGGTTACTGCAGTGACTTACAATTGTTGTTTTGATGGTGACGAATCTGCAAAATGCGTGCGCATCATTTGTCACCTACTCAGCTCTTGACTGAATGTTGTAGTTTATGACCATGACTGCAAAGGATGCACAGCAGCATTACTGTGATTTTTTGTGCTCTTAAATTTTTAATTAATGCTGAGTGATACAGAAATGTTAACCGGTCAGAGTGTTTAACCCACTGGGTGATGATGCAGTTGAGATACCTAGTGACAAATAAGGAATTTGGAGTCATCTTGATTGTATGCATATATTGTATGTATGTATGTATGTATTAGGCTATTTATTTAGCACCTTATAAGAACCTCTCGAAGGCGCTAAACTTAGCTGCTCAACAGATCTAAACAAATGCGATTTGAGTAATTTAGAAAAGTTGGCTGCACGAATGAGTTTGAGACCAATGTGTTATAGATTGATTTGCTATCAAAATTTCTAAGGTGATGTGTACATTATCATCTCAACATTCTGGTTACTCTGATTATTGTCTATTGCTGCCCTCTGTAACACAGGAGATTGAAGGCCTGCTTGCTTGCACAACTTCAACATTGAAGCCAGCCATGACTGGAATGTCTTCTTCAAAGTGCTTACTTTGGATGTCATTTTTAGATGCCTTGAGTTGTTTCCAAAGATCTTGTCGGTTTTGGAGTTGCAAGAAGTGGTCGCTGTTGGGGATGGTGAGATGAAGGGAGTGGATTACAAGAGCCATATTCTCAACAGTCTCTGCTCTGGACGGTGAGACTCTTACACATCTGCTATGTCTTATAAATGTTAACTGTTCTTTTGCGAATATGTTATATTGTTTCATAATTAAGAAACTATTTAATTGATTCTATTTTCACATCAATTGAAAAATTGCCAAATTACGTATTTTGGTACATGGGGTCAGCTCGACTGTTTGCGTATTTACATTTTTACGATTCTTCCAACATGATGTCTTGTCAAGAACTCATTTTATTCATGAATGTCTTTGATCTTTGGAGTTTGAAGTTACAGCCAAGCCTTTTATGTTTTCAAGATGAAGGGTTGTTTATTTACTCTCGATCCATTTTCTTGTGTTTTTTGGCACGAAAACAGTTATGCATTAAGAAAACAATAAATGCCAAGCGAACAACAACATTTCAAGAATGGTTGAACCTACAGCTTAATATCTGCATAATTAATAAATGGTTGTGATATTTTGTGATTTAACATAACTGACATAGGTGGGATACTAATGCTGTAATTCACCTGGCAGCCATGTTTAAAGATGTCTCCATGTCATCTGATGAACTCGGTTTTGTCGTGAGTAAGATCCTGCGAATTCTCAACGACGTCGACCTACAAGAACTACCACTGATCATCTACCAACTTTTGCTTCTCTCTACAAAGGTCATTATTTCTACACAGAGTTTCCAATTTGTACTAGTGTTTTGTCTACACTTTTTACTTGTTTTTTTTAAAGCAAACTTTCCAGCCATCATGTCATCGCTTTTTAAAAGAATTTCTTGATTGAGAAAGAACAGTCTGTTTTGCAGAAGCTTGCAGGGTTTATGGTAATAAATTTTTGCAATTTTAGGGTCACAAGAAACTGGTGCTCGATGGCGTGATATCATTTTTTGTTGAAAAGGATGCTCAGCAGAAATGTCAGCTGCAGGACCAGAGGTATTTGTGGCACGGTCTGAATAACTAAACTGATTCAACATTATTATATCCTTAAAATACCACTATCTAGTTGGGTGGAGGAATTGTATGGGAAGAACATCTGAGAGAAGGCTCAAAAACCTCTTTTCCCCAGAGA
Source organism: Bimastos eiseni (assembly GCA_959347315.1). Classification (NCBI taxonomy): domain Eukaryota; kingdom Metazoa; phylum Annelida; class Clitellata; order Crassiclitellata; family Lumbricidae; genus Bimastos; species Bimastos eiseni. The sequence continues at coordinate 24,483,983 of OY365814.1, read as the reverse complement.
AAGTGTGGTGAGTGGCTGGTTTTGCTAGAGTCAACTGCCTACTCAGTCTTGCAGTTGGGCTCTTGCATCAGAATGATGTCTTATGGCAGAGGTCTCCAAAGTTTTCCAGCGGGGGCCACATTGCTGACTTTTTAAAGCTCGGTGGGCCAAAAGTCCAAAACTACCAAAAACTGAAATTGACCAAAAACTGCAAAATGAGAGTAACTGTAAACAGACCATTTATTCCTGAGGTCTGATGCAGTGCAGAATTTCAATGCAGAATATCAATAAGTTACAATTAACATGGTTCTTTGTTAGTTCTGATTAGTTTGAGAAACACATAATTGATGCCTTTCTGACATAATTCTATCTCACTGCGGTTCAAAGTGAGTGGTTCCAATCATAAGTAAGGCATTGATTGAATTGTTCATCAGACAATTGCGATCTGTAGCAGGATTTCGTATACTTCATCTTTGAAAAAGTCTTCTCACACAATTACATTGTCCCAAAGAAATGAATTCACGAGCAAACTTTCTTAAGTAAATATATTATTCAGATGGAAGGCATCTGTAGAATTTAATCAAATTTCCTTAAATTTGTCCTTCAGGATGTCATTGGATTGCAAATTGATAACTTCCATTTATAAGTCAGAAGGTAAGTCTTCAATGACAGGGTCAAAATAACATAAACAGTCTTATTTTACGCATAGAGTCATCGATAAAAATGACGTCACGAAATGATGACATAGATTTGAGCAATATGCATGTCAGAGTACAGCAGCATTAAAATCATCAAAAAAGATGTACTTGGGCACATATTACTTGACAGATTTCAGTACGGCTTGCACATGTTTCCATTGTTTTAATTTTCCCCATATATTTTGTTTTTTCAAGGAGAGTTTTGTGGGCCAGATTAGAGACCTAAGCAGGCCGAATCTCTGTTTGTGTGTGTGCTTGTGTGTTTGTGTGTGTTTGTGAGAAATGCTGCATATTGTTGTATGATATTCTGTTCGACAAGGTCATCAGGTACTTGTTCAGTTATTATATACAGGTAGTTATGTCAGTGATTGTCCTTAGGAATGTCGATGCAGTTACTGCCTTTCGAACAATGAAACATGCTGTCAGTTGTGTTGTCTTGCTGTTACTATGAGCAGCAATGATGCAGTGGCTGAGTTGGTTCCCAGCGAACAGTTGCATCACATTGAGGGAACAGCCATTCTGCACATCACCTTTGCCATCAAACAAGACCAGGACCTCGGACGAGAATTCATAAAATGTTTCAAGGTAGACATTTGTGCTTTTTTACCCTCTTTTATTTAACTTGGCTTGCATAAAGTTTATCATGGACGGATCATTGGTTCGTTGGAGTTCTTTCAACTCTTTTTATGGTATGTTCCCGTCGACCTACAGAGCTTACATTTTGCACACATTTAATTCTGGCATGACAATGCAATGTATCAAATTTTTACGGACATAACTGAGAAATTGAGAAAAAAGTGACAAAAATGCAAAAAACCTAAATATCGTTTAAGCACTCGAACGAGTCCTCCTTGACGAGTTACACTCCGGCAAGTTTACATCATCAATTATATTTAATCAAAGATGTCTTAAGGAAATGGAACAATTGCGCCATTTACCAGATAAAAGAGGATCCCGAAGGACCCATGTTTTTACTTTAACTTGTTTCTGAGCATTGATAGGAAGATAATGGAAGGCATTGATAGAGAATTGCTTATGTCAGAGCAAATTCCAGATTTTCAGGCCTTTTTCTTGACTTCAGGTTGGATATGCAGTATTATTTTTGTTGTGGTGTTTGCTCAGTAGTTGTTTTGAGTTATGAGACTACATTTTGTGTGGGATTTATGAGTCTGAATTTTTTTAAGCTTTCTCTTGATCCTTGCAACACATATGTTGCTAAAAATTGTGTGACTTGTCTGTATACAGGCAACCAAGTTTTGTGAAGTTTGTTCTGATTTGCTTGCTCTTGTTAACACTGATAAGGAGCTTTAAGAATTGCACACAGTTAAGCTGTTCATCTGTTAATAAAGTTAAGGGTTTCACAGTTAATCTGTTGTGAAAATTTTTATTTTGCATTGTATTATTTTATCAAGAACATTAAATGGTAATTACAGTTTCGTTAAAGGTTTTGTTTGTTGAAACCCAAATACAGGCAAATCAACAGTTTTCTCTGAAGAAGGTTCTTGCTCCTTTCAACATTGCCTTAGCTCTGTCAATTGGAAGAATTCACAGCTTTGAAGAACAGGTGATCATATAGAAAGTTTCTCTTGCCAGTCTAACTTAAACTACCTTAACTGATCATATCATAATTGATAATTTGTTAAATTGTTGTCTTGTGTTGTATTTCTATTGTCTTGTATTTGGCCTTTGCAGCGTTATCATTCAGAAGGATTTCCAGAGCTAGAGACCTAGAAGGAAAGGCAGGATTTGAGTTGGAAGAAAGATGAAGAAATGCTACCAGGCTGGATAGTGGAGTGAATTTGTTGGGGAAGTCCGTTCTATAGGATCTAGATTGAGTCATGGTGGATCTCGTGCTTAGAACAAAGCGGTGAAGCAGTCAGAGGATCGAAGAGGACATAGTGAAGTGGTAGAGAGGTGTCCTAAGAATCAGATCGGAAAGATACTTTGGCGTCTGATTATATTACAAAGAAATAGATTACGGTTTCAAGTTAAAGTTTAAATCTGTGAATGCAGCACACAGAAAATATTTCTGTTTTGGATTCTAACCTTTGCCCCGCAACCTTTGATTTGGTGGCATGCCGCAGTTGGTATCCCAAGCAGGTTTAGAATGGTGTTTGACATCACTGCTGCTCCAGTGCATATTTATTTTTGGTTTTAATTGAAGATACAGGATTCAAGATAATTTAGAACACCACATTTCTCATGCAACACTTGCACCGAGAGTGTCTTACAGTATGCTGCACGGTTATTTGTATGCTACTGTTCACAAGTGCGCCTCCACTCTTGAGCATTCATGCGTCATTCCTTTCTTGTAAGAATGCAGGTGGATTCTCCTGTGGTTATCCTACACATAGGAGAGCCACATGTTGTTTAATTCACAAATAACATCCAGCTGACTCGGCTACATCTAGATTTACAAGGGCAGTAGTGGGCCATAATGTTGGAATTGGCAGAGAGTGAGTTATAGTCTACCTTCCAGTCTCTGACTTATTTTATATAAGGTAGACTTCTCTGGCCTGAATTTAATGAGTCTTCATTTTAGGTATTTGACTTGTTGAAGTTGTCTATCTTGAGAGGATTTAAGGATTGTGAGAAGCAGCAGGATTCGCACTGGGTGTGTGAAATGGCGCCAGAGACATGCGATGTTGCTGCCCTCGTTTTGGACACAGTTAAAAACAGGTGAGTAAGTAGTTTATGAAAAACTCTAATGGCTTTCTTTTGGAATGGAGAATGTTTCAGTGCACTGGAGGATTCTATTCGAGGAATTGAGATTTCAATTTCTCTTGATTCTTTGAGTTTTCCACAGCTTGACTTGAACATTTACCTAGCAGCTAATTTTCAGTCCTATGTTGGTTGTACATTAGTTGCTTCAGCAGTTCTTAGGCTAAGTTCATACTAAGTTAAATTAAAATAAATCTGAATTATTTTTTTATCTTTTAAAAGCTAGTGTTTGTTGTGCTTGCTAAACTGAGTGAGGATTTCTTATAAGGAATCTTTTGTAGTGCAACAGTTGAAGCTTTTTAAATCCTCAGAATTCTTTCGATTAAGTCATAGATAGAGAAGAGCAGGAGATACTTTTGTTGACTTTCCGCTTGTGGCAGCCCACCACCGTTTGAAAACTCTTGAAATAGGAACATGTAATAGTTCAGCTGTGCATTGCCTGGAGGTCGTCATCCTTATGAAATACAATTGCTTATGGATGAGTTATGGAATACGTTGCCTAGTAACATGCCACGTTGGCTTCTTTGCCAATTTATTTTTGTATTTAGTGTTGTTGGATGGGATCACATTACTCAAGGCTTGGTGCAGCTGGGCTTCTGCTTAATGGAGGCATATGGACCAAAATCCTGCTTTGGAAGAGCAGTGGAAATTTCTGGAAGGCTGAACCCATCCCAAAGAGCCTGCAAACTTGGCAGCAAGCTGCTGCTTGATACGTTTAAGACTCACGAGATGGTGAGACCAGCAATTATCGAACAACTGCTGAATCACGTCGTCACGAAGGCCACAAATCCAGTCAGCCATTATCTCGGTCAGCTGAGCACTGTTCTTTTTTATTCTTATTTTACCAGCTTTGCTTTATTTAGTATTATTTTTTTATTTTCTGTAATTGTATTTGTTAATTATTATTTGCTTATAGTTATTATCCATTTATGCTTACTTGATTATTCTCTAGTCATATCTCTTCACTTGGGTTTGATGCTTTGGATATGATGTTGACAGGCATAGTGAAGTTATGCAACATTGAATGCAGTTATTACTGCAAAGGGTGACCATTGTGTTGTTTTTCGTAGCAGATAGCATGACGGCCAAACAGTTTACTTGTCAGCATTTCACTTGTTTAACCATTAACCAGAGTTCTAACCCAGGCACATCGTGTGAAATAGACCAGCGGGTTTTAAACTTTATTTTTATTGTACCACCAGGTAAAAAAATCAAATGTTTGCATTACCACGTGTAAGGGTCAGCTCAAAGAGAGAAGGATCATCGTAAGCTCTCCTTTAGGTTCTGGGGTAGAGTCCAAAACAGCACATATATTGAGGATTTAATTGGAGTTTGTTTTATGTAGTCATAAGAAAAAATTTTCGCATGCCGCTTGCGACACCTGACTAGTGGTATGTGTACCACTGTTTGAGAACTCCTATTTTGAAATAGACACATGTAGTAGTTGAGGTTTACTTGGAGATCGTCGTCTTCGTGAAATGTAATTGCTTGTGAATAAATTGTGGAATTTGGCTTTTTAACCAACAATACTTGCCAGCGCTCTGTCTGTTATCATTGTTCTGCGTTGTTACATTATGAATGCCACTCTGAGAAGCTATATGATAGATACATCAAATTTCATTATATACATTGTTATACTGTGCTGCACAACATTTCTTTAAATTGTGTCACTATCTTTGACTGTGGTTTGTGTTCATTTGTCGAATTCAGAGCTTCTTACTGCGGCCATGAAATCGTCGCTGCAGGTTGTGTTGGAGTGCATTCCAAAGCTGAGAGAATCCTTTGACTACCTGGCTTATCTGCCAATGAAGACGTCCGAGGGATTGCTCCGAGCCATTCAGCCACTCCTCAGAATCAGTCTTCCACTCAAGGATTCACTTCTTTTGGTTCTTCGCAAGGCCATGTTTTCCAGGTTCGATTTCATATTAGTCATATGAAGATGGGTTAAAGAAAACGTTTAAGGTCTTGATGTGTGTGGTGGAACTGGCTTTATCCAGACAATACATGTTAAGAAATATCTCTTAGTGGATCTAAGAGTATTACCTAGATCTATTGTACAAATCTTGTATGAGCACACTTGTACCCGTTACATATGAAAGTATTTGAATCTTTATTTGCAATCTAATGCAAATAATGATTTTAATGACATCTCAATGCAACCATCTTTTGCTGAAAGATGCATTACAGTTTTGTTTTGAAGTGACCACTGAGTCTCATGTTTTGGTGTTTTACAGATGACAGATTAGAAATAGGGCGATGGTTCTGACATATGCTTGGATGCAAGTTAGATTTCTTAAGTGTGGGGAAGACAATGGTTCAGAGTTTGTCCCGAGCATTAATAGGAAGGACACGAGTGATGTGAAGCTCGTATTGGTAAACGAAGACCTGTGTTGAGACTGGTGCATTGCCTCTGACAGAAGGGATATATTTCACAAGTGCATATGGAGATGTGGGTGGAAAGGGTTTTTGAGCTATTGCTTGTGTTGCATGTTAACCGTAGAAATGTTCTGTGCCTTTGAGTTATGTTTTGACCCTTTGACCAGTTTTCCATACATTGTAGTAGGCGCTGGTTGTTAAAGTGTTAAATGTTATTTAACTGCAATATTCCTGGTTCTTGTTCAAGGCAGACGGAAGCACGGCGGGTGGCCGTGAATGGATACCTGATGCTGCTGAATAACTTTCGAGCGTTGGGTGGACTATCAGCAAGCCAACCTGCCAGTCAGATATCAGTGAGCAGTCAGGTCAGTCAGAGTGGACTTCAGCTTCAAGTAAAAAATTGACTTTGCATTAGATGTAGTAAAAATTGACTTTGCATTAGATGTAGTAAAAAATTGACTTTGCATTAGATGTAGTAAAAATTGACTGCATTGGATGTAGTAAAAAATTGACTTTGCATTGGATGTAGTAAAAAATTGACTTTGCATTAGATGTAGTAAAAAATTGACTTTGCATTAGATGTAGTAAAAAATTGACTTTGCATTAGATGTAGTAAAAATTGACTTTGCATTGGATGTAGTAAAAAATTGACTTTGCATCGGATGTAGTAAAAAATTGATTTTGCATTAGATGAAGTAAAAAATTGACTTTGCATTAGATGTAGTAAAAAAATTGACCTTGCATTGGATGTAGTATACAATGTTATGCCATATTGTGAGAGCATTAACATTTTCACACAATGAATGACAGTGAATTGAATTTAACACGAACAGATTAATTATTATGATTAGGTTTTGTAGTACCCAGTTTGAAGTTCTGATCTGTTGTAAAGGACACTGAGGGTTGATTCAAGGTCATAATTTTTGTTGTATTGTGTTACAAGGGACAGCCTTTAAATGTTACAAGTGTGTAACTGTATATAAAGGGTGTTGAACTACTGATTCTTCTGTTCTGCAGGTTCATGTCGATGTTCACATGAGAATGAGCGAATCCCAGAACGAGGCTCTTTGTTTGGAGATCCTCGGCAATCTCAGACGCTGTCTGAGCCAACAGGCGGACGTCCGACTTGTGCTTTATGAGGTAAAACTTTTGAGTGCAGTTGCGTTTTTGTATGAATCGTGTTGCTTACTGGTTTCGATGTTTGCGAGGTTGTATGGTCAGGAGACGGTTTTTTGATGTCTTGATCTTGAGGTCATTTCTTGACTTTTCAGAAATTATCTTAAATTGAAAAGTTTGTTCTGTCTTGGATAGTGGTCTCAATTATCTCATGAAAATTGTCTTTAGTTCTTGATCTGTAAAATTGACCTGTGCTCATGTGAGCGTTGAGCAGATGAAGATGACTCGTGACACTGTGCTTGATGATCTTGTTTACATAGTACCTAATGGTCAGGAAAGCTGAGAAGCTTTTGAGAAGTTGTTTTTATCATTTAATGTATTTTACCATGCAGAATAAATTCTGCAAAGCCTCAGTCTCATGATGTCTTGGGCCTCGTGTCTATGTCTTGATACTATATATCATCTTGTAATTCCACTATCTTTTTGGTCTTTGTTTTAAAGTGTTAAGTCTTGCATACATTACTAAATATTTGTAAGTGCTTTATACAATGGTTTGCATTTTCTTGAATATGTTATACATCGCTATACCTGCATAATGAGGTGACTTTCTGCTGCAGTTTGAATTGTTCAAGTTTCTTGGTTTGGATGTAAGCAGTTACTTGATGTGCACATTTCAAGGGACGTATATTTGGGGAATCTCCTGTTGTGTAACTTAAGATGCTTTCTTTTTGCAGGGATTGTATGCTGTTCTTTCATCCAATTTACACATGGCCAGTTCCATTCTCAATCTTCTGCTCAATCAGGTATGTTGTAGATCTAAATGGACATCTCTAGGAAATGCAGTTCTAAGCTCGTTGGAATTTCTGCTCCAAGTAGCAATGCTGCTTTTATTGTAGCTTAGTTAACCTATATTGTGGAAAAGAAGAAGCTGATAACTGTGCCAAACGGGGGGAGTCTTCTATAGACTTCAGAAGATCGATTGACCTAATAGAGAGATTTAAAACTATTTATTTTACTGCATTTTTGTCATGAGCTTGTATGAAACAGTGCAACCAGTTAGTGGTTTAGATTTGGTGCATTTTAGTTGTTTTACTGCATTTCTTTGGCACTCAAAGTCAGTAACGTAAAACAAAGTGGACCACAGTCGTCACGTGACATCTGTGGTGTAGGCAAAAGCCCTGAATTGTTGTCAGAAACCCAGCTCACCCCTGGATAGACCAGTGTGTTGCCATCATGTGCGGCACGATGGCTGATCAGCCCGTAACACTTAGTGTGCGCTGAGTAAGCGGCTTCGACCCTCGTCCAAGGCGTCAGTCACTGTGTAGACCTTGAGCAAGTCCTTCGTGCACAATTGCTCTGCAGTACAACAGCAATTGCGCCGTCGAGGTGTGTGCACTTCTGAGCAAAAGATGTTGGAAGAAGGGCAATATCAAATTTCAACAATGATGGATCTCTGTGGTTGGCCTTTCAACAGTGGGGCTAGTCTTTTGCCTGGAATGGTGATCTTGTGTCTGTAGCCTTTGTTACTGAGCGGTCATGTTCTCCGTCTTTCACTGTGAGTTAATCTGATTTTGTTTAACAATGATTTCTTAGTAGGTAGGTAGTAACCTGCATTTGCGTTTCACATGTTCATGTACAGTAGATTGTGTCAAACTATTTCATATAGATTTGAAGTAGATTATATCAATAACAAATATTATTGAATAATTATTGTTATATAACTATCTTTGCTATGTGGTTTTTGTTAGCAATCAATTGTCGTAGCAGTTGTCTTACAATGATCATTATTTTCTTTATGTGCATAGGATTTTTCTCTTTATGTTTGTAACTTGTTTGCCGATGTTAGTTTCGTAGATACTATGATACGTCTACTGATGACATGCCTCCTGTTAAGCTGGACCTGTGCATCGTTGTCCAGGGTGATCAGCCCTTCACTGCCGAGCCTTTGGTAGGATTCGTCTCCTGGTTGATAACATTTCTTGTTTCCTGCTGTCTGCGTTGCACTTAGGGGCAAGGCCAAAGGGAAGAGAAGTTGGGGAGGGTTTCTCTGTATCCTGGTCATTGTATGGCTTTGTGATCATGACTTTTAAATTTCACCTTAATGGTGTGTCTACCAAATTTTATATATGGTATCAATTGCATTGTCCCTTAGGAATATGGGTAGGTTCTAGTTCCGGAATGCCCTGTGGCCTACCTGTCCACTGAATATGTCTGCAAAATATCTTTTTAATGTTTATGTATGTATTGTACTCTATTGCAATAGTATTCATAAGCATTTTCACGGCTCTAACCAAAGGTCAAATGAATCCATCTGGTTTTATATATTGACTCAGTGTTTTTCATTTATTTTGTATGGAGTTTTAACTTCATTATAAGTGCAGAAGTCTAGGGCCACAGAAGTATGTTTGATTGCTTGACACAAGATTGGAGCTCCAGGGTGGTAATGGAAGGTTTCTGGGACATAATGGAATGTGTTCAATAACTTGTATTGCCTTGCTTGGTATTGATGATGTGTAAGTGATATGTGTTTGAGAGCATCATGGCTATAGACATGTCTTAATTTAATGGCTATATTAGAAATAGTTAGGTGATTGCATATTACTGAAATTTCATCCTTGATTTGCAGTCTCTTCTTTTTTATTTTTCCTTGTTTATCGATGAGAGCGGTTTTTTCTTGATGATGGGGCAAATCAAGACTTGCTTTTGAACTAGATATTCTTTTGCCACTATGTCAATGCATCTGAGAATTTTCCTATTTAATCAGACTAATAATTTGATTGTTGTATTGTTTGACAGTCGCATCTGATGACCTGCCTTGTTCACTGCTACCTGAAGAAAGTTCAGTGTGCATGTGACTCAGATGAGATGACTAACGGTGACGATGAAGATGACGACTGTGGTGACGTCTGCAAAGAACTTGAAACCATTCTGAACTCTTTGACTGATCAGATGATCAGATGTGAACTCGAAGACTTTGAACTAGTATGAAACTGCTTTTATTATGTTCTTAATTCTGTTGAGATATTTTTAATTATTGTCTTATCCTAAATTATTGAAACTTATCTTCAGTCTGCAAGTCTCAGCAACAGTGTCCAGAACATAGAGTGCTCCCAGTCTGTGTAATTCTGCCAGCAATAATATCAGCATCTGTCCCTTGATGAGGTCACACCAAAGGTGAGGTTTTGTTGATGTATCATCTTCAGCATGTGGAATGATTGAAGTTTTCTGTTAAAAGAATGTTGTAATTGACTGGCTACATATTGGCAGTTTTTCACCCAATACGTAGCAGATTCCAAATAATTTTTGGAGATTAGTCAATTTGTTTTTATCGGTGTCAATCTTAATTTTTTTTATTTTCAATGCCATTCAGGTGATTGATAGAATATATAAATCACTTGAGAATTTCGGGTTTTGTGGTATTTCAGGATAAATCAGCTGAATTTTCATCTGCTTCAAGTGTTGGAGTTCGCAATACAATCTTTGCTCTTCTTGTCTGTGGCATTTATGAATCGCTGATGGAATACGAATTCCTCGCTCATAATTTTGAGTAAGTTCCTTTGATAATCATTTGAAGCTGTTTTTAGTTTCATTTGTTCATTTATTTTCATTGTGTCCTCATGGAAATTTTTTAAACTGCATCATTATAGCTGTTGAAAAAATGTTTTAGTTGTCTTCATTTATTTCGAGTATGAACTATTTTCTTCAATTAGTGTTGCAGCGATTTTGTTTGATTTGTAGAGTTGAACGATGTCGCCAGGTTGTTCAGCTCTACGAGAGATTTCAGAAGTTATCGGAAATTTTAAAGGATAAACCATGTGCTGGCGCTTCCTCATCCGCTGGTGCGGCAGGAAAAAAGAAACGAGGTCGACGAGGAAAAGAGAATGGTCCGGCTTCTTCTGGTTCTTCAGCAAGTGCAAAATATGCCAGTCTGTTCTCCATCCGATTTGTTACAGAGTTTCTTAGAGCTTTGTTCAGGTTTGTTTTTTCAAGTTGGAGAAACTTGGTGATTAACGGATTTATTGACATTCGCTGTATTTTTAATTAAAACGATTTTCGATGAGGGATTTCTGTGATAGAATATGAAGAAAAATATGAAAGCTGGTAAAAGGTGCAGTTGTGAGTTATCAGAATTCAATTTTTTCAATCTCATTGTCAACTGCAGTGCAGTGCAGTTTGCCTTTCAGTTTTCTTAGTGTAGTTTGCTCTTTGAGCTGACTGGCCAGGATCCTTGTGCTGGTGTTCCGGTAAGTCTTTCTCTCAATGCGCAGTCCCTCCCTAGCAGTGCTGCCCATGTGACGACTACTTACTCTTTCTTGATTTTCACTGGTGCATGCTGACTGCCATGCATTCATTGGTCTGCCTACTCTCTGCCCTTCAAGTAAGTGAGTAATGAGTCCTTTCTGCATTTGACATGCACACTTGTGTTGTACGGTATAGAAAAATTGCATTCGTATTTAATTATGTATATTTTGTAATGTATGTAAATCAATGTTAATAAAGAATATTCTTACTTACTTCAGGGTTAAAATTGATATTGGCACTGATTAATAGTGATATGAATGTGTTTCAGTGACAGCGACCCTTCTCATCAGCAGAGCATCTCTGTGCTACTGGCCAACCTTGACATACAGTGCCACGTTCTGTCAGTGGCTGTATCCCGACTTCAGCAGATCAACCAGCTCGGCTTTTGTGATGGACCGGAGGGCAAGGACCCTGAGAAGCTTGCCAGATACTGCATGGTCCTTGGAAAGTAGGGACAGAGTAGTAGCTTATTGGATTCATTTTAATGATGTCTATGTTCAGCATATTCAAAGAAACCATTGTGTGTAAACACGGAAGCTGTACCAGGACTGCCAGTTGATAATTTGCAGTTCATGCAGTATTCATCAGATATTACTGCTTTTCAGAATCTGAAATATTGCCAGGCGTAGATTTGCTCTGAGACTTTGAATTTAATTCAATTGTTAAGACTGAATACATTGTCATTTTTGAGCAGTTAATGTCATGCGAGAAAGGTTTTAAAACTTTTAAGATTTCAATGTAAGGAGTAATTTTATCTTTTGTGATAAAAATGTTACCATTTGTATCTTTGTAGCACTTCAACAACAGATTGCATTGATTTCCCAGTCACTTTGTGTACACAGTGCAAAACAACTTATTTTGTAATTTTATATCGCCCTTCTTAAAATTTTTTGCTCAGAAGTGCACACCTGCCTTGACGGCAGAGCAATTGTGTGCAATGGACTTGCTCAAGATCCCTACGCAGTGACTCCTTGGATGATGTTCAAACCCGCACGCTTCGCGTTACCGGCTGACCGCTTTAACCAATCGGCCACGATGCCACAGTACACATTCATCATTTAAATGTTACCCCTATAACAATGAGCATGAACTAAACGGGACTCGAAAACCAGTACCGCTCATCGTTGAAGTATTTAATCTTTTATCAATGATTCTGGTGTTTGTTCTTTGCGATTAAGAAATTTTTCTGATGTTTGTCATAGGATTGTCTTGAAGCACTTCTGTGATGATTTGAACACAGCTGGTGGTAACAAACAGGCAAGAAATAAGACAATTGTTTCATCATGCCTCGAAGCCTTCCATCTTGTCATATCCATCTTCTGCAACCACTTTCCAAACAAACTGAGTCAAGTCCTGATTGCTATCGGTAAGCACGTATCAAAATCAGGACTTTCATAGGATGATTCATTAAGCTGCTTAGTGTCTGAGTTTAAAGGACTGTAAAATTATGATTTAATGTAACATAGATTATTCACATGAGCTGTAAAGTCATGGAAGGTAATTGATCTCCTGTTAGCTTCTTAATCCTTCTTTGTGTCTGTCTTAAAGTCCAAGGTTTGCATCTGAAGTTCTTCAGATCAACTAAACCTTGTGGGCATGACCAATAAATATCGCTTGCCAATGGGCATCTACTTCCATTCTGTCTGTGATGCTAACCTAGGCTGAGTAACTGTCCTGCGACCTGGTGGGGCACCAGATGTCAGCCCACAGGGCCGTACCGAGGGAGGGGCCAGCGGGGCCGTGGCCCAGGGCGCAAATGTGGGAAGGGCACAAATTTCAGGATAGAATTAACTTATTATTCCCTAAAATTCACTATTTTCAACATGTGGGGGTGCCAGATTGATGCTAGGCACAGGGCACAATTATAACTCGGTATGGCCCTGCCAGCCCAGCTCATGTAGATATATAATGACATTTTATCGGTTTTAGAGTTATGATATTGCTGCCTAGTTTTTCTTTGTTCACCTATTTGTTTTTCCTGTAAACTCAATCAATGAATTATGATGATGATGACTGCACTGTGGCATAGTTTCCACTTCAGACAGTTCTTTTTTTGGTGACTCTCAAGGATAGCATTGAATGCAGAATACGTCCTAATGATGTCTGCTTTTGAAGAGTTATTCATTACTTCTCATCTTGATAAGAATTTTCGATTCTAGACTCGAGACGAGCGTCTTCACACTCTTTACTGGAAGACAACGGAGACCAAGAACTGATCTACAAACATATACAAAAGTATCAGGTAACTGAATTATTGTTGTTGTGTTGTTAGCAAATATTTTTAGCTATGCATAAACACCTGAGAAAGTGCTTACAGCTTCCATGGAAATGGTTTTAGTAAGCTGTGACAAACATTTGTATATATAAATGTATGTATATTGATAATAATAATGAGTTCTATGCCCAAAGGCAGGTCTATTGGCTTTACGCCACCCGGGGATGAGGTGAGTGAGGTAGTTACCTGTTGCTTTCCTCACAGACAATTATGGGTGAGTAACTTGTCAAAGGTCGCTAGGCAGTGACTCGGTGTGTTCGAACCTGCGATCCTCCGAACGCAAGGCACGAAACATCCCACTATGCCACCGCGTCCCATGTCTAATGTTTGTATATTGTATTGTTATTATGTATATTATATTTTATATAGTCTAATGTTTGTATTGTGTTACATTTCCCTTTGTGGAAAATATGTTACAGAAATTGGTTACAAGCATTTTATCTTCTGGCGATGAGGATCGCAGTGTGAAAGACATTGGCAATTTGATGTCAGTGATTGGTTTACTTAGCCGTCAGTTGTCTTCTGACAATGCACATGGCGCTGAACTGCAGGACTGGCTGATCAATATCTGTAAGGAGCAGGCAATTGGTAAGACTGTCTGGACTTTGCTTTACCAGATTCAGGACTTTGCTTTTGTCTCCAGTTTCTATGTATATTCAGTTTGTTGTGGGCCTTGTGATATTACTGCACTGCTCAATGACAGACCAATGGAGACGAACTCCTTGAGTAGAGCGTAAAACTTTCAGTTGTTTAGGCTTAGGTAGCTTATGAAGGCATTTACGATGAAGCATATGTTATCAGTTAGCATTTTATGATGAGCTGCATTGTTTCCCAGTCACTTTTGGTACATGCTCGTTTGAGTGTTAGAGCATAAAATTATTGCATAAAATTATAATTCGTGCTCATTAGGGCATAACCAAGTAGACAATTTTCACCGAGTACCGAATCCGAGTATTTGGATGAACTATTTGCCGGATCCGGTATGTAATAGTGGAAATACGCATGTTGCGCACATGATGTTCATTTGAAACATATTGAAGGATGTACAAAAAATTGATCTTTATCTTTCTTTTATTTTGCTATTGCGTATTTTGCTTTCGTGCAACGCTGCCGCTACCAGCGAGTACCATCCGTAGGCAAAGCATAGTTAACCTGCCATGTGCACGGCTACGAAGAAATATCTATAGTCAACACAGAGTCTATAGCAATATCCTTCATATAGCGTATTTTCGCACTCTAGGCTATAACAATATATTTACTATTTAATAACTTTATTTGTCAAAAAACCGTAAAACCTTGTTATAAAATTTGAATTATGAAGGTATCAGCAATGTCTTTACTATCTACTGTTTACCGAAAAGTGGGTGGAGCCAATTCACGTGGGAAAATTACTGATTTGGTTGCCACTTGGGGAATGCCACCAAAAGAAATCAAAATGTATAAATTAACATCATTATTCTAAAGAATATTCAATTGAATGTTAAGTTCTTGTTTAATTAATCAATAACTTAGAAGTTAGTCCGTTAGTCCTAAATTTATTTGATGAAAAATATTATTTTATCCAAAAAAAATATTTCTTTCGAAAAAAGTTATTTCTAGCTATTTGCGGGGGTAATATTTGCCTCGGCAAATACTTCCAAATGGTCCAATATTTGGCCGAGGCGAACGTCCGAGGCGATTTCCGGTTATGACCTAATGCTCATGTATTGCCATTGTGTGATGTGTTCCATCGAGTACAATTTACAGCCTTGGCCCTACCCATTCACTTTCCCACCTGGGGATAGTAAGAATTTCCTTGCAAGACTGATTTACAAAGACATATGCTTATTTCTCCTAACCCCAGTGACTCCTAATTCAGATGATGTAGCATTTCCTCTATGTAGGGTACGCACTTCCATATCTAGTGCTGTCTCTCACTGCCCGATAAATCTGTGACATATACTGATGTGGCTACATCCTGACGGCCGTTGATCGCAATAAACGGATCTACAATGCAATACAATTCTTCTGTTGTGAACAGATGATGTGTCTGTTACAAAATTCGTCGTTCAACAGTTACTGTCTTTGAGCAAAAGGCAGTCAAACTCCGTCCAGATCGCCAGGGACCTTGCACGTGACATCCATGTTGGACTGGCTGATATAGACCAGGTGATTGAATAAATCTGCTTGCTTGGCTCTTGGACTAGTGTCAGTCTTCTCTCCAACTGTTTCTAGTCTTTGATAAAAAAATCTGAAATGTTAAAGAGGTAGTTTGGACAATAGCTTACTTATCTGTTGATGTGTGGTGCCACTGTCGTATAAATGAACACATATCCGATTGTTGGATCAATAATTAAGATGTGATGCAATCGAGCATTTATATATCTCCCTTCAAGATAACTATTCAGAGGCGCTCTATAGGATGTTAAAAGTCATTATGATCGAATGAAATACTTAGTTAGCAAAACGGTGCACAGTATCCTGAAAGAGTCACCAGTGGTGGGCCCATGCACTGACATGGAACCAACCAACAGATTCCTGTTGACATCTGACAGATGGCATGGATGTTCAGAGTCAAGATGTACATATCTTTTCATATCACTTTGACAGCCATGTTCATTCGCTTTGAGAGATTCCTAAAATGTGCTTTGTGAATGTCCACCTACATACCATTCAGCTGGGGGGAAAAAATATATATTTATAAACAGTTCTTGGTATAGAATGGCTTAGAAATATGTTCTATAATTCTTTCAGGAAGTTGAAATACCCGATGAGAAGACCTTTGCTATTCTCAGCATTCGTTCGATTCCTTCTGTCCTTCATTTGCTCCTCAGTCACATGGAAAAGGAGATTGAGGACACGGAATGGGTCATTTGCCGACTCAGAGCAGAAGCAGGAACTGTGGAGAAGTCAGGTACAGTTAGCATTTGATGGATTTTTCTGAAGCATTCACCATGATCTCTTTATTTCGTCAACTAAGATCACATTGCCAAATCAACATTACTTTGTTTTTAAGGTGATTCTTTGTAATGTTCGAGGCGTCTACTTTAATATGAGCAGCCGGGAAATTCTGCTGTATATAATCGTTTATTATATCACTTGGGTTGTCAAACTACAACTAGGTATACACACTGGTCAAAAAAGTACTAAAGATTCTAATCTCTACTAAGCCCTATGAGTTTTGCCCAGGAAGACTATGCACAGAGCTCTTATGTCAGAATGTGTCAACTTAAACTTTGCGTTGCCGGTGTCATTTTGCAAGATGTAATTTTTCCAGGCTTCCCCAGATTTAGTAATCTGCTTGATTTGCATATTTAGTTCCGCCTATGACCTCATATGACATGTGATATAAAGAGAAATTAGGGTGTAATGTTGCAATGTTATTAGGTAGACTTAATTATTGGTAAACAGAAATTTAATCTTATTTGATATGCCCTTAGCTTCCTGTTTGGCAGTATGTATCATCACGTGTGTCATTCTGACTTGGGAAGAAATTAAATATGATGATGATGACGACGATGGTGTTGATGGTGTGTGTTGATGATGTTGTTGATGTTACAATGAGTTTGTTGTGTTTTGTATAGGCAGCACCCAGCAAGACAACATGGATAAGAACATCTGCATACGCCTTGGTCACACGATTAACGTTTTCCACGAACTGCTTCAGACGGCTCTTCCTCCAGGACCATGCACAGAGTCGTTGATTAAAACTGTCAACCGTCTCTATGCTGTTCTTACGATTCTCGTTAAACTGGTAAGTCTTGTGTTGCACTTCATTTCAACTGCTCTGTGACATCACTCATTGATATCTTGCCAACGAGGCAGAAGCTGTCAGTGTTCTGGGTTTGCTGTATAAAAATCTGTTTCTACTCTGGTCAATGGTTAGGGAGTCGAGGCATTGTGAATATCTTTCTATCGTGTCTTCTATGGAATCCTTGCTTAGCTACCACTCATCTGAGGTGGCGCTTTATAAATTAATGATTATAATCACTTGGTTAGTTGAAGGCTGTGCATGACAATGCTTTCCTTCATTTTTCCATTACATTAAATTAACATGTCCAAATAAACAATAGTATTGACTGTGACTTCTTGACTTCCATTATAAGCTGCATCTCTGGTGTCTGTTAGGTGACTAAGATAATTGTGGCTGTTTTCTGTGACCAAATTGCCACTTTAATATGTGGTGAATCCGTTTCTTGCTTGTGAGTGTTTTAAACTGTTACCTCTGACTGAGACCAGACTTTAAATTTAGATCTTTGTAAACAAAAGAATGAAGGATGAAGAAAAATTGCATATCGAGGGTGTTATTTTTGGTCAAGTTACCGATGAAAGTGTTTATCTTGTTTCTTTATTCTTTACTTTGTCCATTGAACATACTTCGTTACATGCTACAACTTCTTTTTCTGGCTGTAGAGTTTGTCGTTGTACTCGCACAAGGGTGGTCAGATCTCCAGTCGTTTTGAGAAGTTGGTCAAACTGTCTGGCTCTAACCTTACCCAGTGCGTCTATTCTATGATTACCTACATACAGGTATTTAATTTCTGTATTTGTTGCTTTAGAATTATCGATATCTTTTTGGAGTAAAATATCTGAAGATTACACTTTATTCACTGACAGAAACAGCTGTCTCGGTTTTGATTGTGTTTACTGTTACCAGCGGATCTGGTAGCTTTGTTGTAATGCCTCTTTTGGTAAAGGCTTGTCATACATAACTTGTGATAAACAGCATTGCTGTAGATTTATGTTTAGTTTGCATCAGTGGAAATTAGTATTTTGTGAGAATTTGAGTCATGGATTTTGCTGTTTGTAAACAATCCCCAGTAGCGTATTATTGCTAGCTGTGTTTTGTATTGAATTGATAGGCAACTCAGACTGAACAAGTGCAGAGCAAAGAATCCAAAACTAAAAAGAAAGGAAAGAAGTCTTTGCTTCCAACAGGAAATGCAGTAAGTTTATTTGAAGAAAAAATATTATCCAGTTCTAAGTTATGCTGATGAATGCTCTTTAGTTTTCTGCATGATGTATATTGGGCTCACCAAGATTGTTTTGACATCAAGAATTAATTAATTTTTGTGCTTTAGTATGGGCAAGTTAATTTAGAATGGTGTTTAACAAGAAGAGTGGTGCTAGAATATGATATCATTTAGGTGTCAAGAGAGCCATTGGTTATTTGCAAATGGGATTCAACATGATGGATGAGTTGCTATAGCAACAGGAGATGCTAGCAAATGAGAGCGTGTGGAAAGAAAGACTTGAATTATCAAGCAATGGAGTCGGTCGATTGAAAGTATCTGGATGTTTAACATAATTGCAATGTTTTCTACAGAGTAGCGCCTCTTTTTACGCTTTTCATTATTACTTGATGTGATGTAATGTTCTCCTCAGCCAGGGTCAACATGGCTAATGGCAACTATTTCAAATAGGGTTGCAATATTTTCTTATTTACTAATAATGACTTCAATCTGCAAGAAGCATTGGCTAATTTTTCCAGTTTTGATGCTTCAGTAAAAGTCCTTAAGATCGAGTTTTATGTTAAGAGCTGCTGACGTGAATTGCGTTTGAGGTCTTATATGGTAAAGTAAATAGATAAAATGTCAGATTTTGAAATGGGATGTTTGAATTTGAGGTTAGCAAACTCAGCATGAAGCTGATTTACATTCTGTGATCTTATGCAAAGTTTTAAATGGGATTGAAAGACAAAACTTACTTATAATTGCAGGTCATGGGTAGGAAGAGTTTCAGTGTATAATTATAAGTATGTGTGATAGCTGTTACTTTTGCTTAACCCCTAACGACCAGCCAGATTGGTTTCCTGTACATTTTAGTCTGCACTGGTCGTTAAAGTGTTAAGCATATTGACCACATTGTTTGTTGTCCATTCAATTCTAGGCACAGCTGCTAAAAGAATCTCGCTTCATTCCAAACCTCATTTATGCCATTGAACAGTATGAGAAATTTCTCATACAGCTGTCAAAGAAATCAAAGGTGCAATATTCAATGTTGTACAACTTACACAGTTTGATTGTTAGTTTAGCTTCTGACTTAAAGGGAGTAAAAATGATGTGGTGAAGAGATTAATTGTGTCACGTCTTAAGTGGCATTTCTTTGCTTTTCCTCAATGTAGAACCCAGCCATTTTGATTATCAGTGTGACCAGTTTTTGTGGATGACAATTGTATATAGTATACAATTCAACTGTATCTTACATAGTTCAGAAGTTACAGATAATATTGTATTGCTAAGCAATTGTGCATGAAGGACCTGCTTAAGGTCCCTACAAGCAACCACCTTGGACGAGGAACGAACCCGTACTCAGCATTACAGACTGATCGCTCTAACCAATCAGCCATGTGTCTCATGGTATGTGTTTGGGTATTTGTATAGCACCTTTCCTGCATCAGACTGAGGCTGAGGTAAGTCATAATTGTTCAGAGAATTGCATGCAGTCACTTGTGTTCCAAAATGATGATAGCCTTTATGGCATGATTTTCTTTATCTTACGCAACAGATTGACTTGATGTCGCACTTCAAGATGAGCACTTCGAGAGACTTTAGAATCAATACAGCCGTTCTACAGACAGCACTTGAAAAGGATGCAGCAGGTGAATCGGATGAAGATGACGATGACAACACTGAGGGAAAAGACAATGAACCAGATGGTGAAGAACAGGTTGGTGCTGAACTCTGTATGGCCGATGTTATATGCTCAACATCTGCTGCTCAGAAATTCTCCTACTTTGTACAAATGTTTTCCTAATTACTTATGACTTTTATTTCCTCACTTGATTGATGGATATATGGTGTGTAAACAACTGCATTGCTTACTTACACTGTTAAGAAAATTAAATTAAGGACTATTTTGCATGAGAACTAAGTGGCTATGCAGCAAGATCGTCACATCAGCAGTTGCTGCGTTTGTGCTGTGGAGCAAATGTTGAGAAGTCAAATGAAGTTAAGCAATGTTGAACTTGTTTAGCAGTTGCCAGATAGTCTATCTGTCTTTGGAATGCTAAGCTACTCCATCCTCCATTGCTTTGAGGTCAGTACCAAGTACTGACCGAAGTGTGAAGGTTAGAAATCTGTTATATTTTTATATACAGACTATAGGGTGTGTGCTTCAACCTCATGAGGTTTACAAGGATATGTAAAATATGAATTGGTGCTACTATACTGACCATAAAGATGGTGGTATGTGTTGGCCCAGATGTCCTGGTGTTCCATGAGCAATCAACCATCTATAAACCGTTGTCCATTGTTGACTGTGCTTTCCAATATCATAATATCAGCAGCATTAGCCAACCAACAAAGTAATGTTTGTAATGCCAATTCACTTGCAACTTGGTCACATGATTTATTTAGTTTATTTATGTGTTTCTCCATATTTAGCGTGAAGAATCGAATAGTGATGAGGAAGATGACCCAGTTCCAAAACTTAAAAAGACCAAGTTATCTGGCAAACAAAAGCAGTTGCCCAAAAAGAAAGGCAAGCAACTGGCAAGAAAATGAGTCTGCGTCTAGTGGATTGCACTGTGCTCGCTATTTCACACAGAATTTCTTGACTGTAACGAGATGTATTTATGCAGGTATCGTTGAATTATAGACCTGAGTTTATTTGTTTCTTTTTGTAGACTCGAGGACTTCAGTCTAGACAACTACTTACCAAATTCATGTTGTTATAGATTTTTATTCATAAAGAAGTGCTATGGATTTATGTTTTTCTGGTTATGTGTTCACTTATTCGATACATGTACAATTTGTGTATTGTATATCAGTATTATTTAATTCATGGTGCTGAAAATCCAATATGGTGAATGCATATCAAATGACTTTTAACAGTAGGGGGCCGTCCACATATTACGTATGCAGCAAGGGGAAGGATGGTTTCAAATTTTGGCGTTGTTGCATACGAGTGTGTAGGGTAGGGGTCAGAGGGTCCCGAAATTATGTACGTACGCAAATATAATTGTCAAATTATGACGTACAGAATACTGAATATTGAAATCAGACCTGTAAACCCAATCACAGACTATATTTATTTCTTCATAACAGTTAACAGATTTAAGCTGTTAAACATGATGCTTAACAAAAATAAATAGTGCATTGTAAAATCAATGTCTTATAGATGTCTTTAGCTATTTATCCTTTGCAATGTAGGGGGTAGAGCTCAGATGTACGCACGCATGGGCCAGAAGGTCCACGAAATGTACGCAGTGCAACGGGGGAGGGAGTCCAATAATCCGATTTTTTGCGTATGTAATATATGGATGGATGGGCCTTAGGTGATGATGCATGCATGGACCCTACTATTGTGTTGTTCTGGAAAAAATGTATCTTCAGAAAGTATGCTGCTCTCTGTTTCTTTCTCTCTCTTTCTACAGGCCCTCCAAGGTTAGAGCACAGGGGCCCGAAATTTCTGTCGCTGTTCTTGTGTTGCTGACTCTCTTTTACACATTAAATTGGTTATTTAGCCACTGCATGGTTCAAGGAGGATCAGGATTATACAAGCACCTTTTGAGCAATGACTTCTGGCCCTGCAAGAGGCTGGAAAGGACAAGCATGCAGCATTGTCCAACTGTCATCAATGCCATGTGGTTTGGGCCAGATTGCTCAATTGTACTCGAACACCTACTCGTAATCACAAACCTGAAACTTCTATGGTGCCCATAAAAGAACTTGTGGAAACCAGCTTATTCACAGGTGCTAAAATCAAAACAAAATCGGCCTGTACGTGATCAAGCTCCAGAGGACCAGGCAGGCAGACAGTCCGAAGACTAAGGTGGCTGATGCCTAGAGTTGAAATGCTGATGGAGCCGAGGACAAGGGCAGTGAAAGATGACCTGTGCCTCTAGGACTGCGCTGCACATTGCCTGGAGGTTCACTCGGAACAGAGACGGTTGGCCGAACGCTGTGTAAACTCAAACGCTACAGCATGAGCAAGCCTCGGATAATAATTCATAATGCATGTTTCAATCAAGTCTTTTCATCGAACTAATGTAAAATTTAAAAGTTACAGAAATGCAAGGTGCATGGTAGGGGTTGGGAAACCATAATGGAGAAAATCCCTAAGGGACTGAAGTCCCGCCAGAGTCCTCACCAATTACATGGTGAATGAAAGCGGCGGGGTAACAATATAAAAAGTTATTTGAAACTTAACCTTAACACGGGAACTAAGAGATACATAAGTAAAATGAATACTGATTGCAACAACACCGTACCTTAATGTTGGTTAATTATTACTAGATTTTTCACTAAAGACAGTTCCAGGTGTCCCATGATATTATGAACAAAAAATCATGAACTTCATTTAACTGTACACTTTCACTTTGGTGCGCGGTGGGTAACAAGCCTTTCTTAGTTTTGCATTTTACTTATTTAATTTCTCCCCGTGTGGGGTGGTGGGGTTAACCGGGACAGCATCTCCCTTAGTATTACCAGCTTGTAAATCTGGTGCCATCGACTACAAGGCATGGATAAGGGACGAATGCATGTCAACGTCCCATTATCATTTGTACCGTTACCTCTACGACTCTACCATCTTTGCCGTTACTACTACCGTACGCGTGAATTATTATTAGCTGATAAGAAAAGACACTTTGATCTTGGCCAAAGGCCGAGAAGCAATACCGGTCTTCTCACCAAACGCCTTGTGTAATCTTTGCCTGATTCACCTCCAAATAATAAATTTATTATGCGGTAAAAAAATCTTTGGAATTAGTGTATGGATGGCACCCAAGCACATAAACCAACTACTTACATAAAAGCTTGGAGCCAGCCTACAGAAGCCTACTGCATATGCATGTAACCAGCTTTAAGCGAGTGATATTGTGATGAAGTAAAAGTGCATTGAGATTAATGTTTTCGTTTAACAGGTTGTCATCATTTAGCATTTACAAATCCAAAACAATACAGTTCGTGATCATTTTTAAAGGTTAATGGCGGTGCGTTAACGAGCCACACGTTTTTACGTCCACACGCTGCCGTAAGAAAAATGAGCAGTCGGCACCTCAGGGTGTAAATAATGTCATGGCAGTCATGCTGCACTTTCGTGATCAACATGGCATAGCAAGAATCAGAGCTGCAAACATGTTGGTTTTCTACAAAAGCCAAAAAATTGCAATTTTTTGGTTTTTTAAAATATATATTTTTTAATTTACTAATATTACTATTTATATTGCTAATTGTGTGGTATTCAGTCGAAAATCAAGCTAAATTAATTATATAAACAAGTTGGAGCTCTTTTTCATGCTGTGTTTGCTGCTTTGTATAACAAAACTGTTGTGACAAGATCCATAGGAGAACATTAAAAACCAAATTAAAAAAAACAAAAGAACAACTTTTGATTTTTTTAAGACCTTGGTTTTTTGCACCTCTGGCAAGAAACCAGTTTCATATATATAAGAGTTTTAATAGACATTTTTCCTGCCTCATGAATAAAATTCTGGGTCGGCTAATTTGCGGGTGCCTAGTTTATGCTGCTGATTGTGTATGTGGAAATAATTAGTTGCAAAGATTGTATAGTGCCCGTTTTTGGTCACTGAGTAGAGGCGCTCCATAACTAACACCGGCTGATGAAGATGGTCATAAGGCTGTTATAAAGACCCTAGGCTAATGGAAACCCTTTTCTTAACATAGGGTCGCAACAAAGAGTTCCTTATATGCCAAGTCTGTTATAAAAGTTTATTCTATTTACTTGCATTGTTCACCAACACTCAGTTGAGAAAATTTTTAAGCTCTGAGCATGGTACCAGTAGTATTAGGTTCTTATTTATGTCACTCTCAAAGAGTTTGTTTTGGTTGTCGATGATGCCATGACAAAAAATCTAGACTTTAACAGTCAGTTTTTAATATCGGCGCCAATTATCTTGCCGATATCATTATTATTATTAGAGCTGTACCGATTAATTGGCTGGCCGATTAATTGGGCCGATTATAGAGATATCGGCGATATCAAATATCGGCAAGATTATCGGCGCCGATATTAAAAATTATTTTTTTTCATTTTATAATATTATTTTCAGTCTTTAACAGCAAAATGATGACAGCAACATCATTGGGTCTGTGAAGGACAGCATTCCGTTCACTTCCCATAGCGTCAGAAACCGGGCTTCAACTTCAGCCCACCTAGTAGCCGTTATGCTAGACTGCTAGTAGCGTGGGAAAGTGTCTACAGCTGTAGCCTGTTGTGCAGAGTGAGTCATAGTGCCTGCTTAATTACCCTGGGCACAATCTGTCATTTTAGACCAAATTGGCAAGTCGTAAAAGTGGCCTGTCTGGGGAGGGAATGGCATCATTGGCATGTTAGAAGAAGGCGTCTAGTTACGTAGATATATTTTTCCTCTCCTCCGTCATGCAAGGTCGACAGCGGGCGGTGTGCCTAATCTGTATTGGCTGCCTAGAATTAGTCCCCAACCACATGTATATGTCTCCTATTGAGCAAGTGTTTTGCTTGTATCACAACAATAGGCAGTAGCAGTAGGTCTATCTTTTAGAACCAGTCATCTTGGGAAACACAATTAAATAATCGGTAAAATAATCGGCTAAATAATCGGGTATCGGCAGACGAGTAATCGCCAAGTAGAACTGGTCATCTTGGGAAACACAATGAAATAATCGGTAAAATAATCGGCTAAATAATCAGTATCGGCATAATCTGCAAAAAGCGATATCGGTACAGCTCTAATTATTATGTTTGACAGTTTGTGTGCAACTGCACAGTTGCATGTTCAAGGATGTGTCCAGAGAGTATGTCATGGTATGCAAGGAACGGTTTATATGCAGTTTGTAACTGTTATAAAACACACGTGTTTAAATTGCGTCTTCAAGTAAGTCTAGATAAATAATTTTGACAATTTCTCCATTGCCAGGTATTTCAAGACTAACCAATGGCATTAATGGAGTCCGTTAATTTGGACGAAGTGCTAAGCCTTGATGAAAGCTATGAAGATCTTGATCGCATCTATGATGACGTTGACTCCTGCACTGTTTTGCCTTGTGTTGGTCGTGGAGTGAACATGATAAACTTATCGGATATTAAACTGCCAGCAGATTACTATGCAGATATCCAGGTTGATTTTGTCAGTTACATCGATTCTTTGCGAAAGCAAAATTTGTTCTGGCTACCCTACCATAACAACCTAAGTTCACATTCTGAATCCTTCCTAAAATGACCTTTTTTACTTAATTGATGGCAAGGTCATCCCACAGTTGCCTATCATCTGGGTCTATGTTGTATGTTACTGCTTGCTAAAATCAACAATTTGTCATTATACCATGTTAATGCTTAGATTTGTTAACTGTTATGAAGAAATAAAACACTAACAACACTTGCATTTTGAAATGTTTTGATGCTATATAGAATTGATTAAGCAGGAATATAGTCTGTGATTGGGTTTACAGTTCTGGTTTAATATTCTGTATTGTGGATGTCATAATTAGACAGTTATATTTGTGTACATACATATTTTCAGACCTCCCTACATACATATTTTCAGGCCTCCCTCCCGCCGTACGCACCCGTACGCATAATCGCCGAAATTCGAAATTCCCTCCCCTCACTGCGTACGTTATATGTGGATGGCCCCTTGTTAATTCCTCACTTTGCTGACAGTAATATTAACTCGTCAGCCTTTGCTATTGATTAAAATCGTGCATAATATGTTGGGTGAGCTGTGTTGGTGCTCGTGTGTAAGGGTGTGTTCTACTTTGATGCGTTTTGAAAGAGAATTTAATCCAGTGTTGGTTATGATACATTTGTAACTTAGTTGCCAGAACATTGTGACAAGTGCTGGCTGATTCATGCTGAATTTTGTTTTCTTGAATAATTCTATATAAATGCTCTCTCTTATTTATTTTCAGCCAGCTGTCCAATTGGTGCAATTGTCATATAAACCTAAACAAACATCAGGAAAAGGTCGAGCTCAGATTATCAACGAGGACAAGGTCAAATGCTTTCGGCCGCGTGGATCTCGTGTGCCTAATGGAAACAACTTGCCTGGTGGAGATTACAGACCTGGTGGAAGTAGCATATTTGTTGAGCAGAGTTTCTCTGTAAGTAATATATTAAAACAACCATATAGGGACTTCTGCTTCTACCCATAAATAGCTGTGGAGAAATGTACTCACCGGTTATAGCCTAATCTGTTTGAAATCACTTGCATGTAATGTTGTTTAGCTGTGACGGTATGTTAAAGTCACGGCTAATAAAAAAATAGATGTGTGTTTTGCAGAACAGTTCAGTGTTGAGGCCATTACTTCTCATTTAAAATGCTACTATTTCAGTAGTTGGAACAGTTTCGTCTTGTGGACATGACCACTTTTATTTGTAATTGTTTTTATTGTGTTTCAAGTACTGGTAATTGTTTTTTGTTGTTTTCAAAGCAATGGACTAAAAGGCAATAAA
Source organism: Bimastos eiseni (assembly GCA_959347315.1). Taxonomy (NCBI): domain Eukaryota; kingdom Metazoa; phylum Annelida; class Clitellata; order Crassiclitellata; family Lumbricidae; genus Bimastos; species Bimastos eiseni. The sequence goes on along the minus strand of OY365814.1, from coordinate 24,457,139 downwards.
CTTCAATAAGTCTGCTTATTGTTATTTCATTGTGCTTTTTTTTTTTTTAGGTAATTAAGCTTTTTATTGTGGTGGTTTGTTGCTTTTACTGGTGGTTGCCAAATGATGTAATGTTTCTTTTATAGCAGCCTACTGTAGCACAAAACGACTCTAGTTTCGACGAGGACTTCCCTGCTCTGTCAGGCTCCGTATGTGACAAATCGTCGGTTACATCTGATAAACCTCGCCGGCCTTAAACGCCGACACCAACTAGACTTTCTCAATACATGCAATTGTGAAGGCTTTTTAGCTGCACTAAAAATGCACCAAATAATAACAATTATAGCTGCTGGGTATCACTATAAGTATGGATTTAATTAGTATGTTTTAATTATTTAAAATTTTCTAAGTAATTTTGCAGCATGTGTACATATGGCCAAAGTATGAAGCTTTTTGATGTTTTATATAACAACATACTTTTCTTGCTTGTCATTTGTCAAAAGTATTCTATTTTATAGTAGCGTCTTAAAATTTGAATCCAATGTCTGTTATCAATAGTCTCGTTTTAAGTACTCAAAATGCAAGTACCGATTAATGTTCTTGAATAGCAAGTCTATGTGCATAAGTACAGTGCAAATAGTTGAGACCAAGGACAGCATGGTACTGGAGTTAAAATTTTGGCTTAGCCAAATTTCGTATAAGTTGTTAATAATTAGTAAATGCCTTCAATGAGGGGCTGTTACAACGACCTGTGACATCGTTTCCAAATTGCTGGTACACATTACACTCTCGTTAAAGTGTTGAGGTCGCCTCAACCATGAACTCTTATATGGGCACCAGACCAACAGACACAATATATGTATGTATAATCAGGCTGTCTCTGGCTCTTCGACAGTCCTCCATTCTTGGTAGGGACATTAATTTTGCCCAATCTCGCCAAAAAAATTCTGAGCCTTTAGGCAGAGAAATTCCATGCCCCTAGTCAGAGCAGTTATGGGCCTCTAGTCACAGCAATTATGGGCCCCTAGTCGAGCAATTATGGACCTCTTGGCAAAATGTATTCAGATGCTTGAGTTTAAAGTGATTATAGTTAGGTGTCAGTAGTATTAGATTTCCAAAGTCATAAATCATAAACTTTTTATAACAGAATATCATATTTTTCATATGTTGATTGTATCCCTTGGCATTCTCTCCCGCCTCAAGCATGCTTGAATTTACCTTGAACTCTGAAGAATTGTGCTTAGCTTGTACTTTGGCCCTCTGCTCTTTTTACTCTTTATCAATGATCTACCCAATGCTTCAACCCTTCTTAATTTATACCACTTTGCTGATGATACCAATATATTCGCTTCTTATTTATCTTATAATGCCCTGTTGCTACTTATGAATCAAGGACTCTGTCATGTCAATGACTGGTTCATAACGAACAATTTATCACTAACGATACCAAAACGAATTATGTGGTATTCTGCTCTCACTGGAAGTACTTGCCTACAGCTAGATTATGCTCTCACTGGAAGTACTTGCCTACAGCTAGATTATGCTCTCACTGGAAGTACTTGCCTACAGCTAGATTCTGCTCTCACTGGAAGTACTTGCCTACAGCTAGATTATGCTCTCACTGGAAGTACTTGCCTACAGCTAGATTATGCTCTCACTGGAAGTACTTGCCTACAGCTAGATTATGCTCTCACTGGAAGTACTTGCCTACAGCTAGATTATGCTCTCACTGGAAGTACTTGCCTACAGCTAGATTATGCTCTCACTGGAAGTACTTGCCTACAGCTAGATTATGCTCTCACTGGAAGTACTTGCCTACAGCTAGATTATGCTCTCACTGGAAGTACTTGCCTACAGCTAGATTATGCTCTCACTGGAAGTACTTGCCTACAGCTAGATTATGCTCTCACTGGAAGTACTTGCCTACAGCTAGATTATGCTCTCACTGGAAGTACTTGCCTACAGCTAGATTCTGCTCTCACTGGAAGTACTTGCCTACAGCTAGATTCTGCTCTCACTGGAAGTACTTACCAGAGGTGTAACAAGTTAAAAACTGGGAGGCAAAACCCTCCAGTTTTAGTGCTCAGTGCCCCCCATATGCCTCCCAAATCAGTACTTTTTTTATGTTTATGCTATCACTTTTTAAGATTACCTTTGTTAAAATAATGTGTGCCCCCCATTTTTCAAATTTCTGGGGGGCAAAATTCAAAAGATGGGGGGCAAAAAAAAATTTGCGCTTTGCTCAATATTTTTTAAATTATGCTCCCCACTTTTCAAAGCCTTGTTATTCCTCTGGTACTTGCCTACAGATACAGTTAATCATAAACCAATGCCCAGAGTAATAACCACTAAATTTCTTGTTATCCATCTTGACCAATTCCTCACATGGAAATTACCTAGTGAAAATGTGTCATTAAAAATCTAAAACATCTGGGAATTATATCTAGAATTACTCACTTATTACCAACTGTCATTCGTACTAGCTTACATTACATGACGATTCATTCTTGTCTAACCGTATATACCATATCTAACCTACTGTAGGCCTAATTTAAAAAGAACCTCCAATTATCCAACAAGACTAAATGAATTAAAATTAATAATCCTCCAAAAAGGGCTATCTGCATCGTTGCCTGCTCTTCTTATGCATATCATCAATCATCAGACTACCTATTTACTCTAATCTACGTATGCCAAGCTATAACTAATTATTACTCTACAACTAAGCAAATTCAGTAAGAAATTATTACCTCCAATATTTTATAAATATTTTGTACCCACATCCAGTATTAGTGCCTGTGCCGTGCCCTTCCCCGACAACTATAGACCTGTCTATGGCCGAACCAATACTCATAAGTTCTCAGTTGCATGTGCTGGTACACATGCATGGAATGAAATTCCATCTGATATGTGTTTCAAATAGTGTTTCGTAATTTTAAAAAGTAATTGAAAAATCACGTGTTGACGATTTCGTATATATCATATGTGATTATGTGCACAGACCTTTTCCTATTTTTCCAGTTAAGTTTATGGTTTATGTTATTTCAATATGAATTGCCTTGTTATACTGCTGCTTACTCTACTAAGGCCTATTCCAAGAAAAGAGTAGCCCGACTAGTAGAACTGTTAGCCCCTTCTGGGTTTCTATCATCCCTATTGTTCCCACTCCTGATAATTATCAATATATGCATTTTACTTACGTGTTCTTCTGTTGGGATCAATAAAACATATAATTGGATTGAACTTCTTCATAAAACTACAATGCTGTCCATTATTAGAGTTCAACTGGACCAGGGACTCGCATTTTTTTCTCCAGGCCCTTTGACGCGTCGCTCGGGATCTCATAATTGGCAGGTCACCTGCATAAATGAATTCTGAGTTATATGAGTATATCCGTTGGTTATGTCTGTTAGTCTTTTGCAATTAGAAGCGCAAATGAGGCCAATATACAATGTGGAAACAGATTACTTGAATTGTCTGGTCCAGCTAAATTGCACTCTTAGCCACAGGCAATGACAGTAGGCAACTTTTTGATTTGGTTGCAGCAAAATCATTTATAATACCCTTGTTAGTTAGTTCTGGGCCCCTAAAATCTCTGGACCTCTGGGCATTTGCCCTTGCCCGGAGTGCCTTTTATCAGAATCAATTTGAAGATCCTTCTGGATTTAAATAACATTTTAAAATCGAAACTTAAACTTCTGACAACCCCAATGACATGACGCAACGCTCGTGAATAAGCTGGTGCCATGCGTTTGGCATTCGAGTGGCGCTTTATAAGTTTGCAGACTTATTACGAAACTCATCTTTTATCTAACGATGCCTGCTAGGCCTATTGAGTGCATTTTAGCGCGTCCTTCGAGAAAAATTTTGTTTTATTAAGGCACGTTATAAAATATTTAAGACTTAATTGGTTCAAGATTTATTACATTGAACTAGATTCTTGTGTTGCGTTTTTCCCCAAGAATCATTTCATTTGTATGCCTAATTAAATGACAGTTTAATAATAACAGTAATAAATTAAGTCATCTCCTTCGTGCGTCTCCTCACTTGTTAGCAGGGCCGTACCGAGCAATAGGCCTAATTGCGCCATGTGCCTATCATCAATCTGGCGCCCCACATTTTGGAAATAGTATTTGCGCCCAGTGCCTAGCATCAGTCTGTCGCCCCACATTTTGAAAATAGTGCATTTTATGGAATAATAAGTTATTCTCTCCTGAAATTTGCGCCTTTCCCACATTTTCGGCCTGGGCACGGCCCCGCTGGCCCCTCCCTCGGTACGGCCCTGCTTGTTAGTTGTTAATATACCTTGCTCATCTCTCCAATCGAGATGAGGATTGTGCCCTTCATCTGGAGCTGCTATTTAAGCGCTTTCGAGCGAGATTCATCGTTTAACCCCGTTATAAATCATAGCCTTGTAATCAGGGCTTGAAGTGAGAAAATAGAGGTGACGGTATGGATGCAATAACCATTTGTCTCCCCTCCCGACTAATGGGTCTGGGGGAGCGTTGTAAGCTCCCGAGCGGGATTTGAGGCGGAGCCACAGCCGACAATGCATTTCAGCGCATTTGCTGTGAAAATTAATGGAGACCGTTTTAACCACTTTATTTTATGAAATTTGTATTCATTTATTATACAGTTGTGGCTGTTTTCAATCTACCGAAGCATCGTTTTGCAGTCGCCAACTTATGAAACAGCAACTTTGCGGTTGCGTTTAATAGCTTCAACCATGATCCACCAGGATAAGTTTATAATAAGGCCATTACGTTATTTATCACAAGTTATAAATACTCTTAAAGCAGAGTCTATTACAATTAATGATTGTTTATAATGGGAAACTGCCCGTGATATTTTTGGCCATGGAATTAACTATTCCAGCGCCATCAATACAAGTCAAATAACTATTTGGGTGTCTTATGCATAACAATGTAAGCTTAAATTGTTGGTTATTATTGAAGTCTCCTCACCGAAAAAACACATGCCATTCCTTGCCTTTCCAGTTGTCTTTAATCAACGCATCCATACTGGCCAGTAGAGGGCTTTGGGCTTCTGGTTATAAAATAGTGACAGTTCAATCATAATAATAAATTGTAGCCTACTGGCGCCATCTATCGAATTAGAAAGAACATTCCGTGTCCAGATATTGTCTATTTTAATTTGATAAAATGTTCCAAACCTTCTAGTACAAGAATGATCCTGTAATTTTTTGTTTCCTGGCCACATAATCTTGCAAATAAATAGACATGATATGTAGTGCAAGATGTAAATCTATAGCAGTTTACTTTCATCAGTAGGCCTATTTATATCTTTTTAAGCTCTAAGCTTCTCGGTGCTGGCTTAGCTAAGTGGATACTTCGCTTCTAGCTCTCAGAAACCTTCGGATTGTAAGTCTTACGATTCCAAACTCCACTGGCGCTGTCCGGCACTTTTTTTGTGAAATCCGTTGTTCCGTTGTCTCGTTTTTTGCGCCAATCTTTGAATCGCAACCCCATACTTGGACGTTCTTCCATTGCCGAGATAAATCAGACGCAATTACCGCAATATTTGAGCAAATGTTCACAAGTAGGCCAACATGCAGATGTATAGGCATAGGCCTACCTTGAACGGGTCTGAAAATGCAATTTTGATTTGATGTCGATGTATCAAAACGTGAAAATGACGCAGGATTTGAATCCATAGATGAAAGTTAGTCTAGGCGCAATAGACAACAATGTCGTTAAACGGCAACAACAACCACCTCCGTTGGGTAACGACAACTAAGTCATGACTCTTTAAAATGACTTATTACGGTGTGTTTGCTGTCTGCTTGTAAGCAGCTTTACACTAACGACACTATAAGGCCTTAAACCGGGTATGTTAACTGATCACTTTAATAATAGGGAGAACAGAGGATGATGAGGAGTGGTGGAGAATGAGGATGGGAGTAATAAGCGAGGAGCATGGAAATGGGACGAAGTGTTGAAATCGGAGAGGATGGGCAGGTGAGGAATGAAAGAGAGGGAGGTGGAGAAAAATTGTGAGGGTAGTGAAGGGGAGGAGGGAAAGATGATTATTGTTGGACAGAAAAAGCGAAGGTTTCTTAGTACAAGAAATTGGAACGTCAAAACGGAAGCTTTGCAAAAAGTTGGGAGCCGGGGAACCGCTACACATTCCTCCTTAAATGCAAGTACATTTACAGCACCATAGGGCCTATCCTCAGAAAGTGTAGCTATCAACCCGTCCACTCCCAACTACATCACACACACGATCCACTATGGTACACTATGGTACCCTATCAATACCTCCTTAAATAAAGGTGTCTAAGAGTATAATTACACTAATCAATTGTCAGCTGCGCTTTATTTTTGCCAATCAATTATTGGACTTAAAGGAAAGTAGTTTCATTTTTACTCACAAAATAGCAGTGTTAAATAGTAAATAAGCTACACTAGTAATAACAATCATAATTATTATTGTAAATTCAACAAACACATGTACGATGCCACCTGGCGATTCGTGTGCGCGACACCTCTCCAAAGAGTTTTCAATTTTAGATTTATTTAAGATTAATTTCACATCATTCATCGCACAGAAAGGAATGCAGTTTCGTTTAGTCAACAAATGAATACGTTAAAATTTCAGAAAATAGGCCACCACAATAATACTAATTATTATTTTTAATTTAAATTAAGTCTAAAGACATAATTATATCCGAAGTCATTGATTGAAATTGCAGGGCGGTAGAGGAGACCGAGACAAGAGTGGCATGGCGGGTAAGAGTGGCACCCCCTTCTGACAAGGAAACAATCGCAAGTGTAGATCCATTACCTTGCGTTTTAATTAGCTGGTCTGATGCGATACACAACTGAACACCATATTCTGCAGAAGAGCGGGCAAAACTACTTTTGGTTTGATTTTTATTATTTTTCTCAAATTTTAGTTTCTTGAAGGCAATTTTTGACCAGCACTTTCTCGATGATAAAAAAATAGGGAATAGTATTAATATGTGTCATTAGTAGACTTTGACATTCGTCTTTTTAGTTAAACATTATTGTATATTGCTTCTTATTCCCCACATAAAGAGAAGAATCGCTAAACAGAGCATGGCTGTGGGCAAAAGAGGCACACTATCTGCCATTCTTGCCCCACGACAAGCCACGAGTACGCCTTATGAAATTATACTCGGGAATAAGAAGCAATCGGCTCAGAAGCGACCTCGCAAGATAGCAAGATACTTCATCTAGACGAAAATGTTAATAACAAGTTTTAAAGAAATGCAAGAGACACACACAGAGACGACTAGGTGTTCTTCACAGTTGCCCGAGGCTAAAGGAAAGGAATAACCTAGAAGATTAAGAACCAGAAGCAAAAGAAGAACCGGGAACAGATGAAACAGAAGCAGAAGAGCCAAAAACAGAAGAACCAGAAGCAGAACCAGCAACAGGTGAAACAGAAGCAGAAGGCTCTAAAACAGACGAGCCTGACACAGGAGCAGCAGCTGAAAAGTACCAGAAAATTTCATAAATAGGCCACCACAATAATACTAATTATTATTTTAAAGTTAAATTAAGTCTAACGACATAATTATATCTGAAGTCATTGATTGAAATTGCAGGGCGGTAATTAGCCCAACCCAGTGCACTAAACGACGTGCCAGAGTTTGCGAAGATCGGCAGAGATATGGCAAGAAGCCATGGACTACGAGATCAGAGCGATGATGGGGTACGAGAATCGCTGCTGGATGCGCGGCTAGGGGAGCGCATCCAGCATCTAGCTGGAGACGTGGCCACATTTCGGAATGCGGCCGATATGACGTGCAGCAGAACGCGGACCCGGTACAGGCACCGCAACCGCCCAGTTTGGAGGCCTACACAGAGTGAGCAGCAGTAATTTGATGAAGGAGTGGACAAGTGTAGCGGTGGCGTCTGGAGTTATCGAGCGAGTAACAGTGCGGAGCTGACGGAACTTTTAGCATGAATCACACAGTGACACAGGAGACGGTGAATGTGTGGTACAAATGTAAGCTCTTGTTCTTGGTTGGAGATGCTCGGCAATGCTACAGTGTGTTTGCACAATTATTTCAGCAATTGATCAGCAAGTACTAGGAGAGCTGATTTAGAGCAGCAGAAATTGTTGGAAACGGTCATGAAATTGGCTAACCCTGTTTTCACAAAGAAAGCTGTCTATTGAGTTCTTCGTGTGTAGACAACATCATAGAGTGAATAGAATTTCTTTAATATTTTCTCTTTTTTGTTAGGCCCATGTAGCTACAGGTGGCTATTTGACTAGCTCAATATGGGCCTAACCGTATGTGAGATTCGAACCCTTGCTCTTTGACTTTGAACTCGACACATTATAGACACTATAGGCTGTGTACATGTACATGTATATCTATTTATTCAAGAAATCTGCAGGATTCATATTATTATTTTTAGGGAAAGAAAGATGATACATGTTACAAAATCGATGTAAATTATTTTTATTTTTTGAATTTTCTAATGTATTCTCTTTTACATTTTTGATATGTGGAATGCGGTTTCATCATCGAAGGATACGATGCTAATATTTGCATAAGGCCTGGTTAGGGGTAGACATTGATGGTCCTGTTTCCTATCGAGTCAACTCGAACTTTGGAGTTCCCACTGCTCACCCCAGCCACTTTAACCACTGAGGCTCTTGGAGCCAGGATTCATCAATATGCCGACGACTCCCAACGGGACCTATTAGTTCTTCTGGATCAAGACCTGTCCTTGGAGGAACATGTCAGTTCCCTGTGCAGGTCTTGCTTTTATCAATTGCGCGAGATTAGAGTCATTCGGCGAAATCTGTCAAGTGACGCCGCTATAAATCTTAATTGTCCGCTCCTTCGAGCTGACTCGCCTGGACTACTGCAATGGTGTCCGTACGGGTCTACCAAAGTTCCGGATAAGACAGCTTCAATCCGTTCTCAACTGCGCCGCTCGAGTCGTTGCCAAGCTGCCAAAATACTCGCATAATTCAAGCTATTTGTGTGACATACTGCACTTGCTCCCGGTTGAGGATAGGATCACATTCAAGATCATCCTCATGGGACGGACATCGGTGGCCGGCACGGCTCCAAAATACATCAGAGAGCTCTGTCTTCCCATCTCCAGCCAGCCAGGTCGTCGATCCTTGCGTGCTGCGGCTTGTGGGGACTTGATGGTCCCGCGCTCCCGTACATCGATGCGGACAAACCGTGCCTTCTCATGCATTGGACCATCATACTTGATTTGGCATAGCGCCGGTGAATAAGCTGGTCTCCCTGACGTGGCTTTTGTGGGCGGTGAGAAATTTTCGAGGATTTACATTACATACTGGAACGCTCTTCTGTTACAACTTCGCAACATTGCGCTGCTTGCAGCCAACTTTTCTAATTTACTCAAATTGCATTTGTTTAGATCTATTGAGTAGCTACGTTTAGCGCCTTCGAGAGGTTCTTATAAGGCGCCATGTAAATTGCCTAATAGAGGCCTATGTACATACATGTTCCCAGATTTTGGAGTTGTGGGTCTCGTTAGGATCTAGCTACTGCAAAGTGGGTCCCCATGTCAAAAAAATTGAGAACCGCTGATATACACAATAAGAACGAGACAAAGAAAATGAATGGACAGTGGACACACACGTGGAGGAGACTCACTAGGCCTACTAAGAACCATTGAACTGAATTACTATACGACAGTCAAAGGAGGATAAATGAAGGGAGACTATCAAGACGAAGACCAAGACAGATGATGCTTGGTTGGCTGATGACTGATGGATATTGCTCGAAATTAAACCTAAAAATAAGTGTTAGTTCAATGGCGTGCCGTCTGAATTTCCAAAGATCTCAAACGTGCCTTCGTGCCAAAAAGGTTGGAGAACCACTGCTATAGATCCTTAGGAAATTTGAAAAGCTCAATTTCCTCTTTTCTTTCACATTATACAGTAAGTAGGGCCTATGAAACGACAGCAAACACCTGTCTGTGTGATAAGTTTATTTAACGATGCGTTCATGACAAGGATGATATGCGTGAGCATGGATGAAGTTGCAAACAACAGCGAGGTCATGTCCCTTATGTCTGACATCTCTGTGAGTCTGTGATTAGTGGAGTGTGGATATTAGTCTCGAGATTAAAATTTTCACGGCAGCATTATTGACCGCGTATTTGGACTGCCATCTACCGAATTATAAAGAATATTTTGTGAATGCGATGCCTGTTTAAACCTTATATAGCCTAATCGTTGAAAACCTGAACAGCATGATAATTGTCTTACACGTAAACAATTATTTCTGTCTTACATGTAAACATACATGAGAATAAGTGCGAAACGTAAATCTGTAATGTTTTATGTAGATGGCTTGTTAAGTAGATCTTTTCATGTGCTGGCTTAGCTAAGTGGATACTTCGCAATTGCTCCAAGTCTTTTGAACTAATTCTTCAAACTGGTAGTCTAACTACACAGTTTCGCCCACTGGCGCTGTCCGGCACTTTTTATGAAATCCGTTGCTGTGCCATCCAATTCTCAGCGGGAGTCTTTCAATCGAAGGAAAATACTTGGACGATATCCATGACCCGAAATAAATCATATGCAAGTATGTATAATAAACTATAAATATTTGTAAAATAATATATTATTGCTGTAAATCATTGTTGCAAAAGATTTGTCATTTATCGCCTTAGATAATAGGGAGTCTAAATAATTGTTCAAACTGAATTCAAAACTTTACCTAACAGTGTTCGAATATACTGACCGGCGCAAAGATAAAACGGCAAGAAAGAGGACTGGCCACCAGAGGCGTCTACACCATAGAAATCTTCTCCATCCAAAAAGTAAGTGGGAAGCTCCCATTGTGAAATTAATTTTTTTAAAGTACTGTACTATTAAAGATATTTATATTATTTGCAGTTGAGCCACTCTGTTCTATTCTACAGTGTCAATGTCATTAACTTGGTTCAATCCATTATTCATCTTTGAATAATATTAGTACATCTGTCAGTCAAGTTTGGAGGTGAGAATTAAGTTGCTCAAATGACTTTGGGGGATGAAGTTGCTCCAATAACTTAGGGGGAATAGACGCCCCTGCTGGCCACCAAGCCACATAAGCCACTGCAAAAAATACCACTCATGGTTGACTAATTTTTTACTAAACGTCTGTAACATCTGAGGCATACTGCTCATCATAAAAAAATGTAGGCCTTCTAGTTTACATGGCAACTATGTTTCTATGCACAGCCTCATTTATCCTGTTGTTTTCTTTGCTTTCCAAAGACCCAGTGCCTCAGAATCTGACAATGTCAGGTTTAAGCGCAACTATAATTTCCCCAGAATGTTGAAATTGAACCAAAACTCTCACTCTGAACTGTCCCAGACTAATTTTAACAAAAACTTAAACTTATAGCCAACAGCCAGTCAATGCTAAACTGAATTAGCACTTCCACAGACAAATTAAGCCACTGTCTCGAAAGCCTGCAATTATCTTCATATTGTCACTTTCGCCTTTTGCGTGCTTTTGTAAAGCATTTTGAGAGGAAAAGAAATTTCTTCGTCTCATCACCGGGGCTGAGTTCCTTGCTGTCAACAACCAGTACCAGTTCCAATCTCTGTACATACTCTTCTAAGGTTGCTACATCTTCACTGATGTGACAGCTACACACTTCAAGTAGCCAGTCGTACGACTGATACCTCTTAGCAACACGCCGTGGATATGTCTCCTGGCACGGTTCGCTCTTCACACACTTTGCTTTGATATCCGGGATCTCAAAGAGGGAGTAGTTTTTGAATGGTTTTGGGAAGTCGCGTGGAGCGAACGGAAGTTTATCACGAATCTCCTGCATTGAAGTCCCTGGAGTCTTTAGACGGATGCGCTCCTGAAATTTATTAAATTCACACATTCCATAAGCAAAGCATTAGTCATAAGAAATATATTTATACTAATAATTATTTTCGTATATTTTTCAAACTGACAACAACGCAGTATGATTACAGACATAGCATGAACGAATGATATCGGCAGCCGTGCAAGGCGCCCATTGCGCTACACGTGTAAATTTAATTTAACCAATGCCGCTGTCGCATTTCGAAATTGTTTTCTCAGTTCTGTGCCCCAATGTGTTATCTATTACTCTCTGCCAATCCCATAACACGGCATCTTTCTTTTATTTGTAGCCTAAAAAAATTTTATATTTATTTTTCATTTGCATTATTCTCTCTTACAACAGAACCTTCATATTATGTAGTATATAACTTCATCTACATTACCTTGTGCTGTCAGTTCGTTGAACTCAAGCAACCGTCATAAACAACCTTCTCCTGTCTTTCTTTCCGAAGTTGCGTCATTCAGTTCCTCCAGGTTCATTCCGGTTATTTTTGTGTATCTCGTGCATCCATTTCTTCTCCTTGGGCGCCCTCTTTTCTCCCTTCCTTCTCCACATGCCAGCATCATTTCCTTTTCCAGTCCATCTGATCACATAACATGTCCAAAGACCCCAGCTTCCTTCTCAACGCTGTTTGTTGTAACGTCTCATCATTCTCAACTACAATCTCCCTGCACAACCCTTCGTTTGTCTTTTTCTCCGTCCATGATATTCTCTGCATCTTCATCTACCTTTCCCAAACTAATTGAGGTATTTCTATTTTAATTTGAAAATTCCCTTTAGGAATGTCATTGTAAAGGCGTTTTACTACGTGTAACATAACTGAGAAGGCAGAATATGTCCTGTTCAGTAGAAACACAATGCCAGAGATATGTTTGAATAAATATGTAGCAATACTTACTCTCTTTCCTGCAAAGCTGTCATTGTGACAGGATTTTTTTTTGTGGTGTTGCTCTTCAAACATATCCAAAGACAGGTTAACTTCTGAATCGGAGTTATCGTTGCCTAAACTTTGAGGATCGTAGAAATCAGATTGAATTCCGCCTGCTATGAAGTTATTGCCTGAACCAATGCTATTTAAGAAATCATCTGGCTCAAGAATGTACTGAAGCGTAGCATCTTGAAACAGCTGTCTCTCATTTTCACACAGAACAGATTCCTCGAATGGATCTCTAATCAAATCAGAACTTCTGTCGGTCCGACTCCTCCTTTGTCGTTCTATATACGGCGAAGCTTCGTACATATCAGTCAGGCTGTCTGAAATTAATCTTCTCGTCTCTTCCTTATAGGCTGAATCTGAAATTGAGGTATGACACAAGTAAAACAAAACTGTCAGGAATGCTGTTGTGCAGAAAAAAACTTACATTACAGCATATCACGCTATACATTTCTCATGTGTATGAGTGGGAATGCTAAAAGTGATTCAATGATATTAAACACCACACCGATAAATGCATGCAGAACTTATGGCGATACTTACTCTCTTACGGTAAGTGTCCTAATACAAACATTCAAACTTGATTACAATTATTCAGCAAATGGCATAAAGCAGAACTGTCAGTTGGGTCATTTGCTGTCAATTATTGACTCGGAACCATCTCGTAACTTCCCCGATGTTAACCATCACTTATACAGAGTAAGCAATTTTATCAGACTTTACTATTTAATCAGGAACTTTATAAAAGTTATACTTTGATCAAGTATAAGAAAAATGTTACTCTTTATGTATGAGCAAATACTACATAGGAAAGAACATGTGAATGAACTGAGATAGTGTAAGTGTGTTCTTTTGTTCGTTGATTTGTCCTGGAATGACTCAGTTTTATCTGCAGCTAATACATATGCATCAGTTTTATCTGCAGCTAATACATATGCATCAGTTTGTGGCCTGCATCTAACAATCAGTACTGAATCTATCTTATTACTGATCATTCCAGTATACATTGTGTGTACAGTGATATGCCTCACCATGTGCCATATGAATTCATTAACAGAAACACAATACACTGCAATGCAAAGACCAAACAAAGAGGAAAAACCACCTCATACGAAGGTACGGTTTCATCAGTCAGCAATCATGGTAGTGAACCAAATCAAACAAGTCGTGTAATAAGTAACCAAAAATCTCCTGTAGAAGAGTGTTTGTCACTTACAGTAGCCACTGCTGGTTGAATACTGCGTTAATTTTCCCTTCTGTGAGTCAAAGTGATCGAAGACGGTATCAACATTCTCTATATTTTGCAGGTCCCTGAAACCCCAACCACAAATGTTAATACATCCATGTCATTGTTAATCAATGTAAAATGTACCTTGCATGTACTGCAGAAGCAGTCGATACACATATAAATCTGTCAAAAATAACAAGTGAAAATGTTCAGATAAAGAGATTAAATCACCAGCAAGCCTAACCATATGAGGGGCATCAAACCGATGATTCTTAACTATAGAAACTACTATAAAAGGTGAAATTTGTTAACAAAAGCTACAGTATAGTAAGGTTTATCATTTTATGATAAGAGGAAAAGGTATGACTAACTTAAAATCATCTGGAAACCATTTTCCACGTTCCTTTGACATTTGCTTTTCTGCATGTGCCACCCAATCACTCCAGATGAAAAGTGGTGGATCTGTTCAAAGGCACAAAACAATCTGTCTAGATAAGTTGCCTGCTAACACTGAATAATAATACATTACTATACTCAAGAACTCAGCATGATGCTCACAAATAAAAATCTGTGGCACTCATCCCCATTTTTGAAATAATCACAATGCCTGAAGTAACACACCTTGATTAATTACTGAGTTTTGCAAAATGTCAAGACAACATTGTCAAGCGCAAACCCGGACCGTTATTTCAACATTTTTTGACAGCCATAGTCCTGAGTGCCTCTTTAAATCCAGTAAACAGATTTCAGTGCAAGATAAATCATGGCATATATTAAATCCTTAGCAAAACATAACATTCTGCTAGACAATTAGTGATTAACGAGGTAATGAATTCAATGCTTACCAAATTCAATAAGTGATGACAAAACTTGGGCATATTTGGTCAGTTTCCTGTACAGAAATAAGAATCATGTGATAATGAAATCAGTTAGCCATAGAGAGACTCTGAAAACATAAGCGAGATGTGGTACTATAAGCATATTCCTAAGTGTAGAGATGTGCCATGAACTGATATTCTGAACACTGTCCTGTTTATATAGCGAAGTCTTGGTGCATTAGACCCTGGCACAATAGAAGTTACATAAATCTCACAATTACAGCAAAAATACGTATCTGATACAAAATGGCTCACGAAGAGAAGCGTAGCTGTGCAGCATTTACCACTATAATCTGTCATTGTGATCAATTGTATTTACCTCTTTAAATTTATGTAATGAATCATTTGGCATCAATTAAAAAGTCTAAATTGCGACGATGTACCTCTTCAAGGCTCTCCTGACAGACTTTGACCATGTCCTGCTCCAACTATTGCCTCCAACCAAACCTACCTACTACTCCCTCCATCCCTGCACACATGACAGCATAATCTGACTTACTTTACTTAATTGCATGCTAGACATACATATACAAAGACTGACCACTCAGAGATGTCGTCAAGTCCAAATATCATCTTCAGGGTGATGATGATATAAGCCATTGCCATACAAGCAAAATCGATGCTGCCCGACCGCGAAGGACCAAGGACCTTACGAACCCTCATCGAGGGCGGCTGAACCTGGATCAAGTTGGAGACCAACGTGTGCAGCTCCCCTGGAACACAACAAGCGAAATCCAAGTCATCTCTTGACAACAACATGCCATGCAATTGACCTACCTTGATTAATAGGGTAGGTCGATGGTAACACGCTGGCCAAATGAGCAGTACGACAGATAGGCGTCTAGCTGCCATACAGTTACATTTAACTCCTATTAAACATGTCATCATCATTTGTTACTATTAAATCATGTAATCTTACTGCATACTAGTCAGTTTTAATCAATAAATAATACCAAATATATTGCATAACTATTCAAATCACGATCTAAATATTCCTACAATTAGTCTGCTTACCAGGAAGGCCAAGTTCGATGATGAAACGGTGTACTATGCAGGTGATGTTCACTTCTGGAAGAGTCTTCAGTCCAAGATAAGATACCAACTTTGCAGCCTCCAAGACGATCTTGTTAGGAGCTGGAATGCCCTGTTCACACATCAGTAATGCATTTGCAAGACAACAGTTACAATCCATGCCCGAGTACTCGCATATACTCACACTCCGCCTCTTTTTATATTCTCGTCACGCACTGTTCTATTCAGTCGTGCTGGGGTCGAGAGCAATCCTGAGCAGTAACCTTGAAGGGGAGCTAAATAAATATTCGCAATGAATGAATATTTAATAGTTGTCGAGTAATGCTCTACTACAATAACCATTGCAATTAAATAAATAGAGGAATTCAGGACAGAAGAACATTATTCTATAAATTACTTAAACAACTACAACTTTTAAAATCCAAAAAATACAGATTAGTGGAAAAAATGCAAGAAAATTGACAAACAGCCCTGATGGAGTTTAGTCCTTTGGGTAAAATAAATCTTAAAAGGCATAAGCATATACTGTCCATACAGTATACATGCCAGCACAACTTAGTGTAAGTTTTTAAGGCTAAAAAGTTGTCGAAACAGTTTAACAGGTAATAAAAGTACACGAACACAGGTTGAAAAAACCTAATTTGAATATGTGGCAAAAGAAACAGCCAAATGGTGACTTCTTGACACATTATAGTACTGTCTTCATATTTTTTACACAAAATTAAAATGATTTCACACCAAATTAAATAGGTGCATGACTGCATATAAAAAACATAGTTTACAGAACTATTAATATTAAACAGTGTGCTGTAACTTCATTGCATTGATAATCCAGTGGCTTTGCCAAAAGACCAACACAAAGCATTTAGCCATGAGATAACATATATTTCAACATTCCATGCTCCTAAAAAGGTGAACCATTGATGTTATGAAAGATCTGGAGAGGTCAACACTTTATCCCTCAACATCTTTTTGATTATTCAGCTGAGGGGGTGGAAAAAAGAGCTATGTGGATTGAACACTCAGCCTCCAACTACTGAAACGCTGTACAAAACTGAGATACTGACCGGGCAGCAAAATGTTTGGTAGTCGCTGGCAAAGAACTTCATATCGTCAGGAAACTGTGCGCGATTGTACGGCAACTTACTCTGCTTAATCCATCTACAGATAGAAGCAATTAATCATACTTTGCTCTTGATTAAACACCAAATATGCAAATGATATAGTCTCTGTAATTATATCTACATACTGTGAATGTCAAAGCACTGTAGAAAATACTAGAGGATGATTTATAATTCAAGTTTTGTAATCAATCACGATGATGAGTCTACAATCAAGCATTGCACTAAATGACGTGGTCATTTCCAGCTTTCAAATGTTCTCACAAAGCAATAACTTTTTTTATTTAATACTATATGCATTGGACACCAAAAACTCATTCTTATGAACTAATATTTGGTCAATTGTAAGAATAGTTTACAAGTAATAATCTATAAACCATGAAACCATGTACATATATCTTGACTAGTGACTGCTGGTATACAACATAATGTAAATGGGAATTTATATGGAGCAACTTCACGAAGCTCCTCAGCAGCGATCCTGGCAAAAAAATTTAACCATACAACGAATTAAGAAAGAAAAGTACCAAAATCTCTTAATTCATGTGCTATACAAACAGTCAAATAGTTATACAGACAATGCATATAACAAACGAACAAATTCTTTTATTGACATCAGCTGGAACATTTGAAGGTTAAACATAGATCGTTACAACATACAAGGTACAATAGGGAGGAAATAGCCAAAAGGACTGTAAGGGGGGTCAATCACCTTAAGAGAGAGAGAGAGAGAGACATAACAGGTGATCAAAAGTATATCTACCTAACCAAATCGTGAGGCAGGACTCTGTTGTTCGTGTATTGCAAACCAATGTAGACAAGACTGAGGATTTTACACAGACTGATCTTGGACTTTTCTTGATCCATTGGCCGTGGAATGTCTTTACGCTCAGTTTTCTAGATGTAAACAAAGAAACGCTATCACACTTCAACAACCAGGGCATACTAAAATGTTTGGAAAATCAATATGGCTGGTCATTGACAGGCTAAACTGTTGCTTAAATCAGAGCCTCCTTAGTCAGACCTTAAGCTCAGCTTGCTCTGCAATCAGGCACATTAAACATCTTAGATAGCTTGCGTAGAGAACTCAAAAGGCGTCTTTCCTTGATACAGACATACAACACAACAAGGCAGAATAATAAATACTTGTGTCTGGGTCTGACAGAAGAAAGCACAATGACCCAAGATCAAACATTTAAAGTTTTAACATTAAAACTCAATTTGGAGAAGCAGCCAGAGCTCCCATGATTTTCGGTCCAATGATATCCAGGTCTGTGAGTGAGAAGTGCAAGGCATAACCACTTATACAGTTGTCCCTGCTTGCTATGTTCTGATTGCTCATGAAAAAAGCTATGCTAGCTTACCTTATTCATTCATTCAGGAATTTATACAGCAACACTTTAGGTCATCTACTCAGACATGCTCCCACCTCCAGCAAGGTCAAAAAGATACAATTTTAAAATGACTGCAGAGTTCGAGAAAGCGACCTAGGAAGCACGCACAGGAGACGATTCCACACCACTGGGCACACCACCAATAAAGTATCCCTTTTACTACCAACTGTAAAAGATAGAAACTATGCTAAATGCTACAATGCTCTCTTACCTTGAGCATAGGAACTCCCTCATCGGTATAAATTACTTCTTCTGCAACGAGTTGACTGCAGATTTCCCTGTCCTGCTTTTCTGCTTCTAACAGGACATCGATGTCATCCAGAGGCTTTTCATTAGGATTATCTCCTTCATAGAATTCTTCATCAACGTCCTCTGTCTCATCATTCTAACAAAGAAACAAACATATCTCGTAATGACTTTTGACAAACTAACTTTCCTAGGATTCACCTGACTGTGGCTTTGATAACTAGTACTAGAAGCGGTGAGAAGTGAAGAAGAATACCTATAACACATGCATCTTAATCTTTACTGATCTTTAGTTAGTCCATAAACAGCTGCGTTTTGTCATAATAAACGGAATACAATGCAATACAATCTGCAAAGTGGCAGCAGAATAATCCCTAACGTCACTCTTTAAGTCCTAATTAAAACATCCAACATAATCAATAAAAATGCATATCACGCTCCTTTGTCACGCATAGTGGAAAACTATAGTTTATGCAATTATGCTCAAATGAGAACCTAAAAACGGAGCTGTTAACAACATCGATGGCCACTTTCTAAGTAAAGCTCTATTCTCTTGAGCTGCTTCCTGTGTATCTGCAAACAACTCAGGTGACGACTTAGTTACACTACTGTACACTACACATAATATTTAGTTCAATCAATCAATCAATCAATTTGTTTATTTGTAGCCACAATAAACAGCAAAAATAAAGAACATGAATTAAAACTAAGGCTACAAAGGGAGCCCCGAAAGGGATTGAAATCCCGCTAGAAGGGACACCCGAGTAGCAGATTTATACGACTTTGTTACCTGGTGCTTTTCTAACCAAGAGGGTTGCTTCCGAAGAGCAATAATTGTCCGGACAGCTTTTACCCGAGGATTTTCCATTGTCCCAAGGTATTTGTCTCTATTCAAAAACAGACAAGAAGTAACTTTGCTATTACCACCAGTGATCAACACAACCTCCAACATTACCAGCACCACTCACTAACTCCACCTACCAACACCACCGCAGAATCACAATGCCCTGGTGCTTCCAAACACTGAACAGGTATACAAAAATAGCAAGATATATAGCACCATGACAGCACAGTCAACAATTATTTATTTTACATGTGTAAATACTAAGCACTTACATTTTTACCCAAATGTGTTTCTTACCGAATACAGTAACATGTCTGCTATAATAGTCAATCTGTTCTATTCTTCTCAGGTCTCAAAACTGTTCTGTTTGATCATGGCTGGGTTGGGAGCGTTTCTGAAGTGCTCACGAAGGGGTACTATATAAAACTGCTGAAATACTAATCATAAAAACACTGCAGAATGACAACACATCTAAATGTATTTAAGTTCCGACTAAGTCGAATAGTAATTACCTAAATATTTGTAGTAACGGTAAAACACAGCATCACAGCTAGAACTGCCTAACTTGCAAGACAGAATCGCAGCATTAAACAAGAATAACAAATCCTATAAATAGAGTTAATACAAATACAATACAAAACTCTCACCTCACTCTTTGATGAAGTCTCTGAAACTTGGCTTTCTCTGGAGAAGGTTGCTGGGTAAGAAAGGCTATTCCACATTTCTGCAGAAACAGCACCCATAGTTTGAAGACAATACTCTGCATAAAAAACACAACAAGGATTACCTGACACCATACACTGCAGCACCAAGAGATTAAATGACCAAGGATAATATTTAAACTATCTAAAACACACATGGACTTAAAAAATCAAACAAAAGTGACCAACAGTTCTGCCCACTGCATCATGTGTGTATATTCATTTGCACAGAAGGTTTGAAAAAAAATGGTTGTCTGAACTCTGACCTTTGGTCTCCATATGATGAATGCTCTGTGGACAAAGATCTATAGCTGACTGCTCTCTCCATAAATCGGTCGAAAGTGCATCCGGCTACTTTGCCAGCAGCAGAATAAATCCCTCATTTTCAAAAGACGACAGTCACGCAGTTCTAGAGGAAAATTGCACAGGCATCTCCTCTCTCATCAAATTAAATAAACTGGTTCTGGTGACAGCCAGTCCGAAGCACATGGCATGTTGCTGTGATGTATTGAGCTCATGTCAACACCTGAGGATTCATCCACTGCCAGCTCAACGATGACGGGTGCTTACTAGCATACATATCTTAAGACGCAAGTACCTCACCACTGCAATGGAGTGCTAACACATTGTCTAATGAAGTCTGAAGTCCATTAACAGGAAACCAGTGTAGTGAATGTAGTAAAATAGTCAGAATGAAGTTTAATCAATGACAGTACAGACCTCTAGCTTAGCATCAACTCCTAATTTGATCAGAGCGTTGACTTGTCCTCGAAGAATGTGCTGAAATCCTTCGTGAGTTTTCCATGGCCGACCAAGAACATTTTTAGGATTTTCTTCAACAGCAGCTATCAAAATACCTTTCTGATCAGTGTACATGCCTTGAATCATTCACCAAAACTTAATGTTTTGCATAAATCACATATCAATAAGTAATGACCTCTCAGAAGATACCACAGTCTTAAAATGAATTTTAAATAGCCCAGATTATAGATTGCTAGCTCAGCTAAATATTAGATCAAATCTGAAGAGATCCAGTCTGGTACAAAACTTACGGAAAGGAAACAACTCACCTTCGGTCGTCTGCCTTTTCAGATTAATTCTGGCACCTCGAGTAATTGTCTGAAATACTTGTTCTTCGTTAATCTCTGCACACAATCCATGAGTCTGAAAACATTGCCATACGCACGTGAAAAATACTGATTCTTGCGATACATTTCCACATTTCATAAAATGGCAATGCTTTAAAAAAAACAATTGTCCTACAATGAACATGCTTAAAAATAAACCTCAATTCCAAGAGATACTCAATGAGAATTAAATCACCTGTCTTAGTATACACATACAATGTCATACGTATACCATAACAGGAACAGTAAAATAACTTGAAACCACGGGCTGACACATTTGCGCTCCAAATGCGACAATACTTTGACAGGCCATGTCCAGATTATTAGATACTCATCTTCAATGCACTAAGTTTCACAAAGGCATACGTTTATTTACCTGACTGAGTGTCTGACAAGTGGTGCAGTAATATTCACCATCAATACTTTGAAATTCTGTTGCTCCACATGACGTGCATTCAGGCATTCCTATAAAACAACAGACTGCTAATATAACTTGACTTCAGATTTTTCTGAAACCGGATTTCAATAACTTATCTCTAACTGATTATGAATTTGACCCTGAGTTCACTTGGATCGACTACCATTGTTTCCATTCACTCTTGCTTTAACTTTTATCCATACAGATGCACATGGTGGATTCTGCAGCAACAGGTTTATTTCAGATGGTGCCAAGTAGGTTCGCATTACTGAGATAAATTATGAAATTAACTCAGTCACCTGATCACACGGTTCCTTTACCTTAGCAACAACAATAGACGACAATAAATATGTTTAAATTACGTGAGAATATGATATTACAACGAGGTAATAAAAAAACTAAACATCTAATTCACGCCTTATTACTGGGTGCGTCCCATTGCTGCTCGCAACATGTTTCGGGGTTGTCTCGAAGTCAATGAGGGACTAATTACGCTCTACTCTGTGCCGGTGCCGATCGTGTTGGAAATTACAGAATAATAACGCTAAAGTTACAATTTTTGCCAGTTAGTAATTATTTTATTGGAAAATATTCATATTTCTTCGTGGAATATCCATATTGGCCACACACTAGTTCTTAAACAATTAATTTTCGATCAATCGATTAGATTCAATTAATTTGCCATTTATTATGCATTGCGTGAAATTTTCGTATAAAAATTGTTTACTATTTTCTTTCTACGATAGGATTGATTTGCTGTAAGATCGCTTACAAGCTTTTACATAAATTTACATACATTGTAGGCTAGTCGGGGCCTAGTCCTGAAGTCTCTTATTGTAACACCGTCTTAAAAATACCACTTGGATGTTTTATTATATAGCTTAATTGGTTAGGGCATTTAGTTTCGTAATATCCAACGTACGTCCACGGGAAAAATTTTTTGCCATTTGTGTAAGAATGAGCTAAAACACAAGTCACTAGTCTTCTTGCATTTATTCGTTCGTAACTTGACGATATATTTGACAGTTTTCCATTAATGGCATTATAACCATTGGCCTACATTCATAATCATTATTCCATAATACATTTTAGCACATTCACACATTTTTATTTAATCATTGTCTTTTATTACGGGGCGGAGTGGGCGGCCTTAGCTCGGCTCCAATGATAATTTTTATTCGGTACAGAAAGCTTGAGAAAGGCAAGACAGCACTACTATAGAGCTAAGATCTACAAACTATTAATAGAGATGACTGCTCTTGTGATTTACTTCACAGTATTATTTAATAATTCGTTGCCATGGTTTTCATCTCTACTTTGTAACCACGATGCATTGCGCGAGCTTGTGTCCAATTTGTCTGTATTAAAATATTAAGTTACCAACCTTTCTCTGCTTGCTCGGCCTTTTTCTGACGCCCGTAGTCGTATGAGAAACGAAGGCTTCGTTAAAAGTAAACCTCTCTAGTTTCGTTTCCGCTTCCTGTGGAATTTGTTATCGTAAAATTAATGGCGATTGCTGATAATAATTCTTTTACGACTATCATGGATCTGAGTGATGTCACTTGCGCGTTTTGCATGGACGTTTTCGAAAACCCTCACAGAATTTCTTGTGGACACACGTGAGTAACTAACACTCTTCTTTTAACACTCTAACTAACAGTCTTCTTTTTATGCCAGTTTCTGTATGATGTTGTTATCAGTTCGTCAATACTTGACCAGAATGCACAGTTGAAACTTGTTTTGTTTTCGTGCATCTGATCAAAGGCGTTTCAGCTAAAAAGCAGGTCGACTAATATCTTACATGTAAAAGCGCAGACCCATAAAGCATTCGAGTTTTGTGGTTTCGGCTTGGGCCGGTTATTTAGGAAACCGTTACCGAATCTAATTTAATTTTAACGTATGGTAAGCATAAACGAAAGTTGTCTAACACCCACTCCTATCCTCCACGTCCAATCGTGAAGTTTTGCATGAAATTTTAATTCTGGAACTCACAAAACAGCCTATGTTAACAAGATCTTTTCGTCACTGAATTGCAAATTGCTTATATATATATATATATATATTTGTATACTGAACGAACTGCTGTTTATTTAGGTTTTGCCTGCGATGTCTTCAGCAGTCTGTTGGTGTCACGTCACCATTTTGCCCAGTTTGTCGTCAAGCCTTTGATGTCAACAGCTTCCAGAAGAATGATCGAGTTGAGCGATATCTGACAACTACATATACTCAGTGTAATGGATGCAGAATGCAGGTAAAAGTTGATCACAGGGACCTTCATGCTTAATACATCACAGAAACATCGATTCTAAAATGATGCATACTTGATGTATAGTAATTTATTTTGTGGACAGCAAACCAGCATATTCCCAGCTAAGTTATTTGCTTTATGGTTAATCGGTTAAGACTTACCGTCAATAGCACATCAAGTAAAGAGCATGGTTATTGTTTGGTTGTTTTATGTCTGGATGTTGTGCATCAGGGGCGTCGATCCCCTCTGAGGGAGGGAGTTAAACCCCCGGTCCCCAGTGTTAGGAAGGCAAGATATTCCCTCCTAAGACTAAAAAATTATCCCCCTACCTGAAATTGGAGACATTTGCCTCCGGACCCCCTATGTGTACACCCCAGTTGTGCATGTAAACTGACCACTTTGGTTGTTGGTCAACCTTCTCTGCTTCTGATATCCTTCTGAGTATGTTTGGATGGTAAGGATAGCAATCAGTAACCAATTGCATTCCAGAGTAGAGCCATGGAGAGTTTGATATGTTGAATGTCATTTTCACTGAGACCAAGAGGCGGTCTGTGGTGAATATTAGCCAGCTAAAGTTGCAAGTTATAAGGTGAAGCTGAACCAATGCTGATAAAAAATATTGACCTTATACTGTTTGTCGCTAATAACGTTACAGATGTTGTTAAGCCAGTATCGAGGTCACGTGAGTGGGTGTGATCGAGTCAAGGCCATTGAAAAAGAGACAATTGAAAAGAAGAAAATTACTTCTCCTGTTGTGTAAGAAATCCTGTGTTTCCTGATTCTTTAGTAATTCTCTTGAGATATTAGGGCATTGCCCATTAAGGAGGTGCATTTTAAAATAAGTGGAATGTTGCTATTTCAGACTATACAATTTCTGCTGAGACTTTATCTCCCACTTGTTTCACTGAGTTAAATGGAGGTTTTCTTTAAGCCTCCCTTGCTGAGCAAGGGAAACACAATTTCTCTGTAACATGTAGCAGACTCAGAAGTGATAGTTCACCTCAACCAAATCCCATGTATTAAAAATTGACCTTTTTGCCGTGCTGAACTCTTGAGGCATTTTGTGGTACAGCAAGTTAATGTATGTATGTATATATTACTGGATATTCATTCAATGGACCTTACAAGAATTCTAGAGAACCTCAGGAGAACTTAGATATACTCTTAAGTTGACTCAGGATATGAGCAAGTAAGTAAGCATATTGT
The DNA here is from genome assembly GCA_959347315.1 of Bimastos eiseni. Classification (NCBI taxonomy): domain Eukaryota; kingdom Metazoa; phylum Annelida; class Clitellata; order Crassiclitellata; family Lumbricidae; genus Bimastos; species Bimastos eiseni. The sequence goes on along the minus strand of OY365814.1, from coordinate 24,431,928 downwards.
TTATTAAGCTGGTTGCGGAAGAGCCGCACTGGGGTATAAAGACATCTGGAAGAGCAAAATGTTTTCCTCATGATGCTGTTTGTAACTTTGTATGCTAATAACCTGACACGAGTAAAAAAAATATAAAAAACAGCACATTCCCTGTGGTAGGTCTTAGGGTTTGGAACAGCCTAGTTTTGGAGATACATCTGTTTCCTAAACCTTTTTGTCTGGGCTGAAGTTGGGAGCGCTTTTGAATTGTTACATTGAAAGGGAACTATATAGATTTGTTAATGATTTAAGGAATTAATTTTCATTGATTTACTGCCTCTTCAGGGTGTATACTCGACTGAACTGTGTTTGACGATAAGCGTTTAATGTCGTTCTTTGTAGCGACGCCACGAACCGCCACACTTTCCAATGTCCGTACTGTAAAGTGACACATTTGGATCAGGCTGGTCTGGTGAAGCACTGCAACGAAAAGCATGGCACCAGTCGGCAACAAGTTGTAAGTTGTGATGGAGATTATTTCATCCCGAAACACCATCTGACACTGTGACAGATCCCTTTGCTTGGAATGGCTCTCCCCTCGGCTACATGTTAAATGTATGATGGGGGTCTCTATTGCATCTTCTTACATGTCTGTAGGACGTTTTTTTTTATTTAGTCTGATGTCTGTGGGTACAAAGAACATTGAAAGCTGTTTCACATTATTTTACAGTAGTAGTTTATTTATTTGGCTTATTAAGGATAACATTGAGATCAATCTTCAGTTAGTGCAGTGCTTTTGTCTGCTGATGCACTATGTGTACAAAGAACTGTTTGATTAAGTTATAGAGAGCTAAGATATATGCTACGTTAATAACAAAGTGTTGGTATTTTAATTGGTGACTGTGATGATGATGATGATGATGATGATGATGACGACGATGACTAGGATCTTATTGGATATTCGACACATTTATTAGGATGAGATGGATGATTGATTTTCTCTGTGCATCGATGAATGACTTGAGATGTTTCATCTCCAACTAACAGAACTTACAGTTTCTTTTTTGTTTATGCTAAGGTTTGTCCGGTCTGTGCTTCGATGCCTTGGGGTGATCCTAACTTCAGAAGTGCAAACTTCATTCAGCACTTAAATGCACGCCACAGGTTCGAATACGATACGTATGTGGTGAGTTAGTTTACTGGCTGCACGTGTCCGTTCTGGCTTTTTTTGGAGCACCTGAATTGTAATTGTAATGGAACACCGAATGTCTCGATTAGAGCCAGCATATTTATTGGTCATTTAGGAGCGGCTTTTCTCTTATGTCCCATCAGAGTGAGATTTATACAACTATTATGTTCCAGTTTTCGGTCCATTTTTGGCAACAATTGCTTTCATTCTGCAGCAAGGCATAGATATGTCCAATTTTCTCCTACAGAGGCATCAGAATAGCGTGCTTTGGTTCAGGAGAGGCGATCCGGGGGTCGAAGGAGGACTAGTTCCACACCTTTTACACAGAAGGGACACATTATACGTTTGTCCCCCACATTTTCTACCCCTCTCATTGGGTTTTCCCCGCCTGTCTAGCGAGATTGCCGCCTATGCTTTCGTTTGTATTTGGCTGTCTTGCTGAAAAATGTACCATAGGAACTCCAAACTGTTCCAGCTGATGCATCCACGAAGCAACATCTTCAGATAATCGACACATCTTTTCAATCTGTTAGATGGCTATGTTCCTGCGCATCTGAGAGGTGCTTGAAAGGCACTGCTAATGTTAATGTGCTGGTATTTAGACACTGTATGTGCAGTCATGGTTACCTAAATGTGTTTTTGTTCAGGACTTAATTTTGAGCAAGATTCAATGTCTGCTTTAACATGATTTCCAGTGCTTCCTGAGATATTTCTGGTACGTCTTTACTTAGCCTTGTAGACATAATGCCAAAAATATGACAGGGACCAGAATTGTATATATACCATAGAGAAATAGCATTGATAGGATTAGCGAGATGCGTACGTCTTGCAGATTTTAGGATGATGTGCCGAATAAGGATTCTTCAGATCTAGCAGTAGTTGGTGTCTGTACATCATTTGTAATGGTTGTTACCTAGGACTACCAACAAGACGACGATGCAATGCTTCGAGCGGCGCTTGCTGCGTCACTTGCAGAGTAGCGCGGCTTCTTTGCGAGTGCATCCGCCGAAGATGGAGTTTACATCTGGAATCATGCAAATGAGGAAAATGATCAATATCAATTGATTTTACTAAAATATTCATTTCCTATGAACTGTTTGTGACTGTAATTTGCATTAGCTGTTGATGTGCTGGTGTCACGGTTGGCTTAAATTTTCATTGGCTTAAATTTTCACTCTGGTTTTAGCTGTTATTCCGAATTAGATAGAAAAGTGCAGTGAATTGTTTGAACTGTGCGATATTTCTCTTCCTAATAACCGCACTATTGCTTCATTCTGAATTTAACATATGACTGCACTAAGATTGTTTGTGATCATTGGAAAGTGCTATGTAGTGCAATGTCTGCTTGTGTAAAAGTGGGAATGGGGTTCTATGTGGAACACTTGTTTTGAACTTAGACTGTAAGTTGTCCAAGTGCAAAAGCCAAGTGACTCCATTTAATAAGTACATAAAACGAACCGTTCATTGTATAATAATTCGGTTGGTGGGCTTGGCATGTGTGAGACAACCAGACAGTGATCAATTTCCTTCTTAACTGACGATTCTTTGCTTAACTGGTGAATCTTTATCATTAATTTATTTCACTTCCTTTTTCTATATATAATCAAGTGTATTGGAAATTGTTTGAACTTCCTAGTTGTAAACTCTTAATTTATATAGTGCCACACTAAGCTAAGCATGGAGGATAAGTTTATTAGTGAGTACTGCTTCGTTTTGGAAGGATTGTTAGATGGGTCTGCTTCAACCAAAGATACTAAGCAAAGATCAGGGTATGGTTGACAGTGAGACCCAAGAGGGAGGCAGAGGAGCTGCAGAGGCAGGTTTTATTCATGTAGAGAGAGGATTGGGTGGATCGGGGTAGGAATTCTTAGAGAGGTGGGTGGGACTTCAATTTGGAATGAATAGCCGGTTGGTGTGGGGTGTTTCTGCCCGCATTCTTAAGACTTTTCTTTTCCCCCCGGAGATTTCACACCAGGAGCACCTCTGATTAGGTTGTACTGAGAGAGAGGTGCTATAGAAATATGTAAATACAATACAAATGGGGAGTCTTACTCTAGGAGTAGCCCAGATATTTCTGATTTCTGGAGCAATTATTGGTTCTTTGTATATAACTATATATCGCAACTTCGCTTGTAAAATCAATTAGTGAATTACTGAAGTTTCTGATGTGAAATTGGTTGTTCCTTTTCCTCTGTTTATAAATAACAGTGCTTCATTGAGTATTTGAATTTCATTTTCTGTAGAAACTTAAATTATTCTAATTTAACTCACTGAAATGTTTTTTTTTGTTGGACGATGATATTTGACTTGTCATAGTTTGCTTAGGTTTCTTTTCTCTATGATGGTGTTTGTTTATGTTTCTGAACACTGCTGCGACCTTTTGGAACTTTGTATAATAATAAATAGGGAACTCATACTAATGGGCATTGACATCAGTAAGATACATTAAACATCTATTCCATCTGTCATCTGTAGACCGGAAATCGTTGGATGGTTCCACGCTTGTGCGTGGGCCCACCACAATTGACTCTTTTTCAGCTTACTGTGCATAGTTTTGCTAAATAATGGTTTTCATTCGTTCGTAATGACATTTAACATCACAAAGGCCAGCGCACAGAGCGCCTCTAAGTAGATATCATTGAGGGACGCTATATAATTTCTTTGGGACAAGTAAACATGTGACCGACCACCATGTGTATATATTCTAAGCAGAGATGAATGTTATGACAATAAAGAGAAAAATATTTGTTGGCAGTTGTAAAGTCTCAACATATAACTATTGGTCAATCAGTCAATCAATCAGTCTAAATTTCGTCTCTTTCATCTTTAAGGCATGTGTCTGTATCTGGCATCTGTGTATCTGTATCTGGCCTCTGTGTATCTGTATCTGGCCTCTGTCTATCTGTATCTGGCCTCTGTGTATCTGTATCTGGCCTCTGTCTATCTGTATCTGGCCTCTGTGTATCTGTATCTGGCCTCTGTCTATCTGTATCTGGCCTCTGCGTATCTGTATCTGGCCTCTGTCTATCTGTATCTGGCCTCTGTGTATCTGTATCTGGCCTCTGTCTATCTGGCATCTGTGTATCTGTATCTGGCCTCTGTGTATCTGTATCTGGCCTCTGTGTATCTGTATCTGGCCTCTGTCTATCTGTATCTGGCCTCTGTGTATCTGTATCTGGCCTCTGTCTATCTGTATCTGGCCTCTGTGTATCTGTATCTGGCCTCTGTCTATCTGTATCTGGCCTCTGCGTATCTGTATCTGGCCTCTGTCTATCTGTATCTGGCCTCTGTGTATCTGTATCTGGCCTCTGTCTATCTGGCATCTGTGTATCTGTATCTGGCCTCTGTGTATCTGTATCTGGCATCTGTGTATCTGTATCTGGCCTCTGTGTATCTGTATCTGGCCTCTGTCTATCTGTATCTGGCCTCTGCGTATCTGTATCTGGCCTCTGTCTATCTGTATCTGGCCTCTGTGTATCTGTATCTGGCCTCCGTCTATCTGTATCTGGCCTCTGTCTATCTGTATCTGGCCTCTGTCTATCTGTATCTGGCCTCTGTCTATCTGTATCTGGCCTCTGTGTATCTGTATCTGGCCTCTGTGTATCTGTATCTGGCCTCTGTCTATCTGTATCTGGCCTCTGTGTATCTGTATCTGGCCTCTGTCTATCTGTATCTGGCCTCTGTGTAACTTTATCTAGTTCATCATGACCTTGGAGGAAAGGATTGGGTCTAATTAAGGTATCAAGTGTCTTCATCGTTGGAAGGTCCGGCCAGTGCGCCTAAGACTGCCTTGCCTGTCCTGCATCATTTTCATGGACATTAGATGGTATCCATATGGGTTATACATGAGCTCCAAATAGGAACATGGGTCCTCATGTGGGCTTAATGTGTATAGTGTGTATGCTAGCAGTTTACGTAGCGTAATAAGGTGACGGTAAGATGTTGCGATGACAATTTAATTATGGTTCCGAAATATAGCTGTAATTGCGTCGCCGAAGCGAGTGTGCACTTCTGAGCTAATTACAAGAAAGACATCAAATTACAGTTGTATTGTATTGTGTTGTAATACTCCTTAGTACTAAGCTTCAGCGGCAGATCCATTGAGATGCTCAGCACTCCAGCTGCCACGGACCGATCGCTTCACCCGCATGCTAGTGAGCAAGAGGCTGGATGTGAGGAATAGAGGGGATGCGGAGACTGATTGCCGGAGCATCTGCTGCCGATGAGGAGGAGCCTTGGGATGGAGTGGAGCCGTCTTCCACGTACTCTGGTCTAGTTGCGGTCGGAGTGATGTACTGAATCGAACCTAAAGTTTCGGAAACAGAGGTTTCACAGGCAGATGGCGTCGACTCCCATTCCAAGTTCGCGTGTGTGTGTGTCTGTGTGCGTGTGTGTCCATGTGTGTTTGTGTGCGTGTGTGCGTGCGTACACACGGTGCATGCGCTGCGTGGTGGCCAATCAATGGCAGATACAGGAGACTACAGAGGGAGGGGAAGGGAGGGAAGAGGGGGCAAACGCAGTTCTTTGGATTCCACGATTTTATCTTGATGACAGCATGGTGAATATTCTTAGGCCTATATCGTCTTTTGACAATCTTTTAGCTTCTGAAAATGCGATATGGTCTTTTCAAGTCTCCAACGAGTTTACTGACATTCTCTATCTTCCTTCATTAGATCCTCGGATTAGTGGGGAGAGGCCTCCTTTAGTCGCCCAAGTTGTACGATCTTTCTAATCTTTTTCTTTCACTGAAAATTCCTGCTCCATGCGCACCCTAACCAACTCTACTGCAGTGAGTACACTGACCGTACACTGTCGCTGGGAAGATGAGACAGCGAGGGAGAGGACTGGCCACCCGCCCTTATATGCCGAGGCGAAGAAAATGAAGTCACTGATATTTCATTCCAACGGCTGCCTTTTGGCCAATCGGTGGGGCCAGCCTATGTGACAGCTCCTTTCTTCCTTCCTTGATTGTCGACGGTGTTTGATGATACTTCGATCACCTGTTGCTTGCTTATATCTGGAACGTTAATTGTCCTCCCACAACAAACTCCACCACTGTTTGGACTTTGACAGTGCCAGTCCCAGGCCTGGAGAAAGGAGGAGGGCGACACCAAATCATCTTCGATATGGAACCGTGTCAATAAAAAATCAACAACATAATCTTCCTACAACACATTTTCAACCGTCCATCTCTTCTCTGAGTTTGCAGCCTAAGATTGGGGTTCAAAAGTTGGGCCAATTCAGTCATTGCCCCAACCCAAACTACGGGCAATGCAATAAGACTGGACTGAATTCAATGCAGAGCAGCTGGATGCGCCCTTGTTGGAGACCTATTACAGTGGAGATGGTTCCGTGGTTGCCGTCAGAGAAAGACATCGAGGCCCTGGGAATTAGCTCTTAAGAGTTCAGGGTCGTTGGGCTAAGTGGACCGGTGCAGATGGAACCAGCCTGCGCTGAATTATTCGTGGAAGATCTCTTCTAAGACTTCTTATCAGGAATCATTTCCTCATGCCAGTTGTAATAACAGTTAGCCAGTTAGTCATCTAGACACTTAATACATAACCTTTTCAGCAACTCTGACCTTATCCGTGCAGACATCAGCGTTTATTGTCTTATAATAATTATAATGCAAAGCAGCCGGTTCATTTATGCAGCGCATGTAGCAGACAGACTCTGAAGTTGCAGGTGATTTTCGCCTCCCTTGGTTCTGTAGAGGTTACAGGAAACAGTGCCACGATTTTGCCGGAAATAGTCCAGACGATAGTATAGCAGAAGAGTTCGACTTACGTCATGCTGAGTTTGACGTCAGTCTGACGTCACCGGCAGACGACTGGTCGGTCGGCTGGAGTCGATGTTACTAACTGGGGCGATGAGTAACGGCGCAAATACATGGGAGAGTGCAGGGAAAAGTGGGAGGAGGAGCATCCAGGTAGGCATTGCCCCATGCGCAATCTATTACGGCCTCTGCTGGAGGCAGATGAAGGGAGAGAGAGAGGGAAGGGGAGGAAGAGAGGGAGGGATGGAGGAGCGCGAGTGAGGGAAGACGAGAGAGGGAGTGTAGGTGCCTTCAGACGCAATTATCTTGGCCGCCACAGGTGATACTTGGGTGATTAATAAACACTCAGTTCACTCCCACTGTACAACGAAACTCTCCCATGCCTCATCTTCTCTTCTTCCCATTTCTCCCTCAGCCTCTGTATGTCCTCTTTCCCCTCATCGCCTGTCTGTCTGTCTGTCTGGTTGGATGACTCGGTCCAACAGGTTTATGATAATCTCCACAGTGGGAACAATGTTATTGCCAGGAATAGGTTGACCACGGTGTAGCAACAGGAGCCCCTCACATGAGGAGGAGGGCTTGCGATGTTGATGGCTTAACAGGGCGGCAGAAGGGGTGAGTGCTCCATCAACTGAGCCGATGGGCTCCCGTTGGCCCATCCGAATTCTACTCCACTATCATTTTTAAGAGAACAGACATCCAATTGGTTCCTCTGTCAGGTTTCCCGGCCGCTTCGTTCATAACCCATCTCTGTTTGATACAAAAGCTCAGTTTGATCTCTGTTATGCAAAATTATTTCTAAGGCACAGGTCTACTGAGATGATCTCAGTCGCGCCAGGTGACCAGCGTGAGACTAGCCGTCTGCCTCAGCGTTTATTAGTTGCCCATTAGTTTGGAAACTTACTGATTCTGTTTTAGGTATATCGGATTGGAACAGACAGGAGACCGAGTGGAGCAGGACCCAACGACGGATTAACATAGTTATATGATGTTTAAATGGTGTTCAAGATCTGATTGGTCTGTGTCATGATTTTGTTGAGAGGATAATAATAATAATATTATCAACATTATGTTTACTATTCCCAGAGTTATCGATGATCCCTCAGGCGATCTAAACTATAACAGAAGATGATGATGATGATGATGATCATGGCGACAATGATGATGGTGATGATCATGGTGACGATGATGGTGGTGATGATGACGATGAAGATGATCGTCGTCGTAGTCGTCATCATCATCATCATCAACATCATCATCATCAACATCATCATCATCATCGTCGTCGTCGTCGTCGTCGTCGTTGTCATCATCATCATCATTATTATTATCGACCATACTGGACCTGCTGATGTGAATAGCTGGAGCCTGTTCCTTCTGCGCATGACCAAACATATGTTGCAATGCGATCGATTTTATTAAAGATTTCATTGATGCTCTGCTATTGTCCGCATCTGTTGCTGCTACAGACGCAGGTTACGACCGTCTCCATGGCAACGCGCTCAGCTGGTCTCTGCCTCTCTCTCTCTCTCTCTCTCGCTCTCTCTCTCTCTCTCTCTCTCTCTCTCTCGCTCTCACTCTTTCTCTCTCTCTCTCTCCTCTCTCTCTCTCCTCTCTCTCTCGCTCTCACTCTTTCTCTCTCTCTCTCCCTCTCTCGCTCTCTCTCGC
>OY365814.1:24393705-24423125 GCA_959347315.1 Bimastos eiseni | reverse complement strand
CACGCTTCTAATAAATCCGCTGACCTTTCGTTTTTTCATAAATGCATGAGAGATTATTCCATACGACAGATTGAGCCGAGTTTGGTGTAAAAAGTAACAAACGCGTTGCTCTACGTCTTTGAGCTAATTCCTTCGCCATATTCAATTATTGATTGTAACTGATTAACATTATGAATATCACTGAGTTGACAACTGAGCTCTGCATAAAATTGGTGGTTCGAAATGGGTCCTGGTTTGGGACCCGACCCAATCTGACCCGCCTGGACCTTGACTCGACCCGGCCCTCTTAATACACAGATATTCGTGTTCCAGGCCAACCCGACCCAATCCGTGAGCCGACCCGACGCGACACGCGGGTCGACTTGACCCGTGGACAACTCTGGTCTCCATTTCTGCCCTATCACAACGATCATCCCTGTCTCTGTCTCCATCCGTCTACCTCTGTCCCCTCTGCTGCAGATCCTGCTGGATAATACGATGACCGATATTAAACTATGATATATATCTATCTGAGAGCACCGTTCAATGGCTCAACGAAGGCGCTATTTATAGCCGTGACGTAATCTGGGCGCATTGCCACTAGTTATAATTAGCTGCTGCTTCTTCTACGTAGTATCTGCCAGTATCTCTATCTGCACGTTCACGTGTTTCTTTAAGTTTGCATAATTATACGTCGCCATATATTCTCTTTCTTGTTCTCCGCCTCCTTCACTATGCTTCTCTATCCACCTGTTTCGTTTTTGAAGGCATTCCTACGGACGGAAGGACAAACGGACGGACGGACGGACGGACGGAAGGACTGACGGAAAACTAAGAAGTGGGCAGTCCGTACTATAGCCTATACTAGTGCATGGAAGCGCAGACTGTGGCAAACGACGTAAACACTAGCACACAAATAAAAACACGCACACAGACAAACAGCGATGCACTCGAGCGCATGTAAACAGATACATACACGAGGACACACGCACACATACACGCACACATATACACAGACGGCACACGCTTTAAGGTCTAACGAATGACGTCATTCTAAGAGTCTAACTCTCTAAATCATTTGCTACATAGGGGCCTATTAGATCAAAGGATATCTCGAGTCAAAAGCGTCAATATATATCAATAAAGTTATATATAGGTGGTAGATGATGCATATATATATATATGTGTGTGTGTGTGTGTGTGTGTGTGTGTGTGTGTGTGTGTGTGTGTGTGTGTGTGTGTGTGTGTGTGTGTGTGTGTGTGTGTGTGTGTGTGTGTGTGTGTGTGTGTGTGTGTGTGTGTGTGTGTGTGTGTGTGTGTGTGGTGTGTGTGTGTGTGTGTGTGTGTGTGTGTGTGGTGTGTGTGTGTGTGTGTGTGTGTGTGTGTGTGTGTGTGTGTGTGTGTGTGTGTGTGAATCTTTCAAATAATTATGATCTTGCGTTCAGTTTATCAGCTTATTACAGAACACAAAAGTTTCGATTTGTATCGATGGATCTTTTAGTGTAGTCGTTTAAATCGACCAGGCTTCGACTAAATCCTAATTTATGTTTTCTGCGTTTGAGTTTTTAAATTTTGTAATTAAATTTTAATTTTTACATAGTTTAATTTATGTATATCTTTATATATATATCAGGTTTATTTTAATCGAATTTAGTGATCTGAAAAGAAGTCGAACGTATGCGTCGCATCTGGTTTTGTCAGGTGAACGCACTCAATCAAACGACGGATACATTAGCCTCTGAGGTGTAATCGATTGCGGATATTGTAGGTGGGTGGGTAGTGGTATGGTTATGGGAGTCAGTGGATGGTGGCAGACCCGCAGAGAGGGGCACAGGGCATACACCCAGGGACCCGGCGACTTTCTATAGGGGCCCGGTTCGGGCCCTCAGTATAGATTCTCAAGAAGTCTACAGATAACTTATCGACCCGTGACTGCCCTGCCTAGCGGTCCGTGTTTTTGTGACTGTTCTGTCTACGGGTCCTGAATTTCTGGCGGCGGCCCTGGATGATGGTCTGGCTGCATGAGTGAATTCGATTATGAGGGTTCTTAGGTGCTGGGGATGATCTAGGATTTTGTGGCATGGTGTGAGTGTCGGATTCTTCTGCGATCAACTGCACTGTAATTGGGCAAACCTTATTATCTGTTTATAGCATTGAATTAATCGGTGAATGGTCGAGGAAGGGAAGAGGCATCTTTACTTACGTGCAGCCGTTTGACCCGTTTCCCCTCGGATTAATAATATTAGTTTATAGCTTCCACGCATCCATAGAATTGGTCGTCCTAGGAAATGGGAATATCTCTTCTCTTCTCTTTTCTTCTCCTCTCTTCTCTTCTCCTCTCTTCTCTTCTCCTCTCTTCTCCTCTCTTCTCCTCTCCTCTCTTCTCTTCTTTTCTCTTCTCTTCTCCTCTTTTCTCTTCTCCTCTCTTCTCCTCTCTTCTCCTCTCTTCTCCTCTCTTCTCTTCTTTTCTCTTTTCTTCTCCTCTCTTCTCTTCTCCTCTCTTCTCTTCTCTTCTCCTCTCTTCTCTTTTCCTCTCCTCTCTTCTCTTCTCTTTTCTTCTCCTCTCTTCTCTTCTCCTCTCTTCTCTTCTCTTCTCTTCTCTTCTCCTCTCCTCTCTTCTCTTCTCTTCCCTTCTCTTCTATATTGCACCAAATCCGAAAACACTTCGGTGGCGAAACAAACCGGAGAGAAACCGTTAAGAAGGTGACGTCGACGACGAACACGAAGATGCTGATGCTGATGACAATGATGATAGGAGTACGGATGCTGATGTTAATGCTAATGCGCTCGATGACGATCACGGTGACAACGGAGAAAACGGCGACGATGATGATAATGATGACTACGACGACGACGATGACGATGGCTACGGCGACTACGACGACGACGTTGACGTTGATGATTAATCGGGAGGGTGGTGGCGTTTAAATTACAGGACGAGCCATGCAATGAACGAACGGATGATGTAACAACCCTCAGCGAGAAAGATGGGAGAGGGAGCACTGAGGAAGGGCTTGAAGTGGGACAGTGGAAACGGTGTGATCGTATGCCATACCGGCACCTCTCCTGACCGACTGCAAGCGTATAGCGGGATGGCAATGGTTCTTGTATCCATACTTAGAAGCCCTGCGCCTCCACCAACACAAGCGCAAGCGAGCGTGAGTGTATCGGTGCATGTGTGTGTGTGTGTGTGTGTGTGTGTGTGTGTGTGTCTGCCTATGTGCTTGTATCTGTGTCTAAGTGTGTCTTGACCACTATAGAAGACATACGGATGGACGTGCGTACTGGCAAACACAAAGACACTGTAACAGACATATATCCATTAGCTTGAAGAAAAAGACAATGCTATGTCATAGAACCGACAATAACAGCGTCTTCATTAATCTCAGTATATTTATAAATTATTCATCAATCTTCTAATCGAAGCAATGGATTCCAACTTTCACATATAAATATCTAAATGCACAGTCATATATATATATACAAATATATATATGTATATATCTATATATGGTACACAGGTCCATTGTATATATATAATGAACGGTAAATCTAATACTAGGATCGGAAAGAATGCAGACAACGGCTGTGCGCATCGCGACGCTAGAATTAACCTACGGAGGTGATCTAATCAATTTATACATAAACACGTGTGTACACACACACAAACATATATATATATATATACATAGATATATATATATGGACATGCTGACGTTTGCAATATATAATATATATATATATGCTCGCAAATGTATTTTCGTCTGCTTATGTGTACATATATATATATATATATATATATATATATATATATCGGCCTATGTGCATACAAATATAATGCGAGCGGCAGCCTTTGTGTGGTGCATCGTGTGAGCAGTGATGCAGTTGAAGAGGGCTTTGGTTGCTGCTGCTGCTGCTGCTGCAGAGATGATGTATGGATAGTGCCACTGCAGTTTAGTGATAGACCGATGTCCGTGTGGCTGAGCGCTCGTTGCCTGTCGTGAAATCCTTTGGATACTGAAAATAGACTGACGACAATTCAACTGTGAACTCACTCAACAGTAAGTTTCCTTTCACTTCAATTCCTCCTTTTAGCATATATATAATACAGACTGACTCCCGTGACTGACTGACCTGAACTTCGCCACCATTGTTCCAAATCTGACAGTGCAAGTCGCAAGTCTAATGAAAGTGGAGGGCGACGATAATGACCTTTGTTAACACACATAGTCGTCAAACTGAAACTATCGACCAACCATCCAACTCACCGACTGACCAACTGACCGTTAGACCGAGTGACTGACTTACCGATTGACCGATTGTCCCACTGATCGTGACCGACTAAACGACTGACCAATGAAAGTTCGGACTGACCGATTGATCGTCAGATCGACTGTACGTGTCACCGATCGACCAACATCAAAGAACTTATCGAATGAACTGAATTATTATAGACAGCAAATTCGAATCCATTTCTAGACCGTTCATTTGATTGACCGAGTGACCGTCGTAAGGTCAGTCCAACTGACCAAATGACCGATTGCTCTCCTGAGTGTCGTCTTGGTGATTGTTGCGGTTCAACGACACTGTGTAATAACAAAGATGATTAGCGTCGCCCTCCTCCTTTATCCAGGCTTGGGACTGGCACCTTCTGAGTTTTTGCAGCGAAGGTGTTTAGTGTCGTGTTATCTAAAGATGTCCCACGCTCCTTTGTACCTGAGTTACCTTTGCACCTCTGAGCAATGTTCCTTCTATGAGCTTTGCGCATGTGCGCACGCGCACTGACAATGGAGCCAGCGCAAACAAGAATTTATTTGTGCTCAAGAAAAATTTATGAATCGACGTACATCGAGTCTCATAGCCGGCCTACCTTACTCCAGTAAATTTGGGTCTTTGGTGTATAGTTGCAGTTTAACGACGCTGTGTGACGCTAATGACCTATTAGCGTCGCCCTACTATTTTATTCAGGCTTGGGACGGTCACTACCTGAGTTCTTGCAGTGGTGGGGTATTGTTCTTTGTTCTTTGGCTGATACGTCCCTTTTTTTTATCTTTATAATACAAGGGACTTAACTTAGGCTGTCGGAGCTTAAGTATCACCTTAGACTTTTAGACATGATATTAATTCAACTATAATCGCCTTCTGCCCGAACTTGCGCACAAAGGTGTGAACCATGTATAAAAATTAATGTTTCAAGCACAAAACTTCTTGCGCAGACTATCTCCAAAATTTAGAGGGAAAATTGCCTCTGAAGAGTGTCTATAGATGTCTGCGACCTTTTCGATGTTAACCAGCATGTTTACTAGTTGTTCCGAAATTAGTTTGTAAACACTTCTGGCAACGTTGGATATTTGCTTTCCCTAGCGAAGTGGTTGATACTAACTGCTTCAGTATCAGTCGTGCTTTTGTCCTGTTTACTCAAGGCCAGACCACCAGCTGCACAAAGTTACTAACAATGTTCCCTCTATTTTAAGCTGTACGCGTGTGCGCTCACACGGGCCGTGGAGCCAGCGCACACAGAAATTTAGTGTGCGCACACAAGTTTTGTGTGAGACCACGTAAATTGAGTCTCCTAACCCGCTACGGTCTATCTTACTCCATAAACTTAGGTTCCATGGCTGATTTGGTTCCTTGGCTTATTTATATTAAGACAAAGTCCCTCTTAGTAGGTAGGCCTAATCAAAACTTATCACCATAGGCTTTTAGATAATAATGGTCTTAATTTAAACTGTCATCGCATTCAAGTGGGACCTTAAGGAACGTTGCTCAAATAATTCTTGCGCACTCTATCTCCAAAAAATCAGCGGAAACATTGGTTCCTAATTGGTTCCCAATTGGTTTATTTTGTATTAAACAGTAGTGTTTTGAAAGTATGCAAGGGTCTTGCGAGTTGGGACAAAGGTGGGGGCCGTTTTAAGTCCGAAACGTATTCGAGTCACAAGGTAGTTTGATGCATGTTGAAGGCGATGGATGTATGCATGGTAGGTTTTTAAAATATCAAATGTGATGAGCAATATATGGAGCTGGATTCTGATGGATTCCTAGAATGTGCCACTTGTTAGTGTATAATTAGCTCTCAAGTTGCGCTTTGGTGTTGCATTCTAAAAGTTTAAGTCGAAGGAACAACAGGGCAAATGAACGAACGAACTACATATTCCTAATTAGCGAATCAACTAATTGATGAATTATCGAATTAATGAACGAACAAATTATCAATTTATTAATTTATGATTCAATAGGGCCTGAAACTATTATTTTTTTCTCCTTTGTCAAGCCAGAGGAGATCACCGCCTTGGACGCCACAATATCTACCTCAAAGTCCTGTCTGAAAAGAAAGATGCCCCAATATATTACTGATAACTTCATTCAGTCCACGACGGCTGAGGCATACGGTATAACCGGGTATACCGAATACCGTGCGATGCTTGGTCTTGGCCAGGTCTTGGCCACCCTTACCTGACGCATCTCCATAGCGAAATGGTCGTAGTTTGATCTGGGATATCCCCGTGGCTGACTGACACAGTGAGAGCGTTTACATGGCTCGCATTCAGGCGGTGAGGCCGTGGAACTGGCAGCATCCAGGAAAGTATTCAGATGTAATCCACTCCTGCCGCAGTATCAGTTTGTCACGTTGGCCCTTCGAGGCTCTATTTACGACGCTTGTCTAGATGTTATTACGAGGCTTCGGCGACTTCTCGCTCGTTTGTCTGGAGACTGCAGAAGAAATACAATCTTTTCCAGAACCTTTCGGTTATGATTCAGCGATCCATAGAAGTCGAATTTAGAAGCACTATCTAGCGGTCAGAAATTAATGATTCTCAGCCAACCCAGACAGATACAAGGTATTCTCCTAAGCCATTTTAATAACAATACCAATACTAATTTTGAGACCAATATTTTACTAGTAATACTACAACTAACTATAATATTAATAGTAATAATTTTTTAATTGTCGATAATAACAGAACCAATAACAGAGCAATTGATTCGCTTACGTATTGATCGAGTTTTCCGTAAATTTTTTTTCATTTCCCCACTCTGAACATGATTTTGAATAAATTTTATTTAACAACAATTAACCGGTTTTAGTTTCACTACAAGAGTTTTTGGTTAGTTAGGCCAATAACAAAGAGGATTCGCATTGCCCTCCTGCTTTATTCGGACTTGGGACTGGTACCAGCGTTATAGGCCTGTATGGATAGTTGAGTTAGGACGTTTCAGGGTTTCATTTCTCGTTCTCAGTGTTAGGCGGTCTATAATGGAGGAGCAAATGACGTTTTGCTCATGATGGATGAATCCATTAAATATTTTTGAAGAAACAGTATGAAGTAATTGACTTTCTTCTCCGTTTATCGATTGATAAGTCATCCTCTGTCGTTCGGTTTATTTCATTTCTTGTTTTATTACCGAACTTTGATACTGTCCTTCTTCCAACATTTTTTGCTCAGAAGTGCATACACTCGCCTCGACGGCGCAATTGCAGTTGTACTGCAGAGCAAATGTCCTCGAAGGACTTGCTCAAAGTACCTACACAATGACTCCCCGGACGGTGGTCGAACCCGCTCATTCAGCGCACACTGAAAGTCACGGGCTGACCACTCTAAACGATCGGCCACTGTGTCACATTAGGCCCTATCAGACGTTTCTTCCTCTTGCGACCACTTGGCCGTAAAAGCTGTCATGCGCACTGCATTGTAAAAGTTTCTCTTGGCTGGGATGTAGGAGCGTG
Organism: Bimastos eiseni; assembly: GCA_959347315.1. Lineage (NCBI taxonomy): Eukaryota > Metazoa > Annelida > Clitellata > Crassiclitellata > Lumbricidae > Bimastos > Bimastos eiseni. The sequence goes on along the minus strand of OY365814.1, from coordinate 24,415,417 downwards.
TCATTGTTCTGGGATGTTTGGTTTGAATATTGGCCTTTGTCAATTATCTGCAGACGACGACAGATTAGTTACAGATACACAGACGCAATAGCATATTTGCTCAGTGTCTATATGCGTACCAACACCGTCTTATCTGCCACTTGGGGCCGCTGTAAAATATATTAAATCGGGGATGTTGAAAATGTAATTATGCGCACTTTGGGATCAGCTGAGGGTGACGACTATGGGCGTCAACCGGGTAAAAGCTGAATTGATGGGATGTTGTGGTCACAAAAGCCGCCATCGCCACATATCGACAGATAAGCACCACCCCAGGTCTGATGGAGGGAGATCTCCCCTCGAACAGTCAGCGTGTATACATGTAGGCCTACGTACATAGGCCTACCAGGCTACCATAGAGTGAAAGCAGGTGCATTGAGAAAAATAATGAACGAATAAACCTAAAACGGATTTCAATTTGGATTTGCAGCCAAACAGTTAAATTCACGGCTTTCGTGAGCTAAGGACCACGTGCTTAAAATTTCATTTCGCAAACAAGCAGCTGTAAGAAAACTCAGAAATCCTTTTGCCCACTGCGGATTTGCAAATAGATGCACAGAATTATGTCGTTAAATCCTTGGGACAACTGACAAATAAAGCTCAAACAAGATTTACCAGCTCACGCAGAGAGAGAGAGAGAGAGAGACAGAGAGAGAGAGACAGAGAGAGAGACAGACAGACAGAGACAGAGACAGAGACAGAGAGACAGAGACAGAGACAGAGAAAAACAGAGAGACAGAGACAGAGAGACAGAGACAGAGACAGAGAGACAGAGAGTGAGAGACAGAGAGTGTGAGAGAGTGAGAGAGACAGATAGATTAGAGAGATACAGAGATAGAAACAGAGAGGGAGAGACAGAGAGAGAGAGACAGAGAAATCTAGAGATAGACAGACAGAGAAATCTAGAGATAGAGAGAGAGAGAGAGAGAGAGAGAGAGAGAGAGAGAGAGAGAGAGAGAGAGAGAGAGAGAGAGAGAGAGAGAGAGAGAGAGAGAGAGAGAGAGAGAGAGAGAGAGAGAGAGAGAGAGAGAGAGAGAGAGAGAGAGAGAGAGAGAGAGAGAGAGAGAGAGAGAGAGAGAGAAAGAGTGAGAGCGAGAGAGAGAAAGAGTGAGAGCGAGAGAGAGAGAGAGAAAGAGAGAGAGAGAGAGAGAGAGAGGGAGAGAGAAAGAGTGAGAGCGAGAGAGAGAGAGAGAGAGAGAGAGAGAGAGAGAGAGAGAGAGAGGGAGAGAGAAAGAATGAGAGCGAGAGAGAGAGAGATGCTCTGGCTGCACTCACTGACAAACCTATAAGCGGTTACAGAGTTCTTTTTGATTCCTTGTTGTTCTTTGGTTCCTTGTTGTTCCTTTGGTTCCTTGTTGTTCTTTTGGTTCATTTTTTGGTTCCTGCAGTTATTTGCGTTTGAACAAGTTAAGCCGGTGTGGACATCTTTACGACCAGCGTGTCAGCATATGAGACTCGTGTTGAAAATGTTGGCATCAGTGAATGTGCTTTTGTTGTGCTCAAAGGCGACCTATACCAACGCAGACCAGGACTAATGTCTGTCTGTTGGCTTCGCTTATCGAACGGTAAACACCACTTCTCATCCATGTGTTTAATATTTATGACCCATATATATATATATATATATATATATATAATACATGTTATATGTAATGTAATATGTACATACTATATATTATGTAATATGCAGAGTTTGAGCTTTTATAGGATCCTAATGACGTCCATTAAAGATTACAATAGGATTGTAAATTTGTACCGTATACAGCCGTGTATTTATTCGGTGACCGGACAATTCGGCGCCGGATGAATTTGTAAGTGCATTTAGATCAGATATCGGTATGTAGTAACTGACATTTAAAAATATTCACAATGAGAGCGAAATAATATTCTCCATATTATCCAGAAGCTGAAAGTGCTGCAATATGCCCAGGAAATTTCTTGCGACGGCAACGGCCTCTGTTATCATGAGCTGTAGTTAAACCCTAGATCCATCCATCCATATTATCCAGCACATGTTTGGCTATTTTAGACTTTAGAGTCATAGTTAATTTGGTGTGGCACAGTGGCCGATCGGTTCGAGCGGTCAGCCCGTAACGTTCAGTGTGTGCTGAGCGCGTGGGTTCGAGCCACGTCCAGGGCGTCACTGTGTAGGGATATTACAAATTACATGGATTTCGGTTTCTGACTCACATAGTATTTACTAACGGGAGTTGAAGTTGATAAATCCATGTCTTAATGCATACTGTACTCTTTAATCGCAAATACTCAAAGTCAGTATTTTAGGGTTGTTGTCTTCACCAGTCTCTATAATAACCAGATATGTGCTGGGTAGTATGGAGAATACTATTTCGCTCCCACTCTGAATATTTAAAAAAAGGTCAGTTACTAGATACCGATATCTGGTCTAAATACACTTACAAACTCATTCGGCGCCGAGTTGTCCGTCGCCGAATTGTCCGACGCCAAATTGTCCGGGAAGCATTTATTCGAATATGTCTTTAGTACCAACACCTTCCGGCGGCAGGTGACTGCAGACATTGCTTGGCAACAAACTGATGGCAGATGTCGCTAAATTCCGACAATATTATTCATTACTCTATAGATGGAAAATCTTAACTACAATGTATAGGTCACCGGCTAATACTAGATAAAGGGGGGACAGTGAATGAGTGAAGGGTGGCAGGGTTCAGTGCGCCGTTGGCTGAAGGTAGAATAAAGCAGCGGATGTTCAGCGCAAAAGTCCCATTCGCCCACCGATGAACGACTTCAATGCACTTCACGCAGTTGATGATGGTGCGTCGATTGTCCAGAATGTTCCGTCGAGAAACAGTTGATCTGGCCGAAGATCAGATCAGTCGCCACTCCTTCAGTCCTTCCACATCTAGCAGGATAAATACTCCTCAGGTTGTTGACTCCGAACTCAGTATCCGCAGTAAACATCATAATATATATATATATATATACACATATATGTATATATAAATTATACAATGCATATATATTGTGTGAAATATAATACGTATAATGTTTTATATGCTATATTGAATATACACGTTATATATTTCATACATATGTTATATATATATATATATATATCGGAATAAGCAACCTCTATGCATAAAGACTTCGTAAGCTGCTTACCTCCTCCTCGGTGGCATTGGTAAATAGGACGACCCTTTGGGTTTTGATCTTATGTGCTATAATTAGCATCGTATGAATGTAATTACGGATCTCTATTAATCCTGCGTCATGTCTCGTAAACAGATGGTGCCACGTGGCACGTCTTTTGATTGGATGCCGGAGCATAGTGACGCACGTATACCAGGCCACGTGTCTGCTCTGATTGGATTACGGTCTATTAATGGACTCTGAGTGACCTACTGACTGAGGAAGAGACTAGCTCTCCGAATTCCACCAATTAAGTCTCTAACGGGTAGTAAAGGCATGGACATATATGTAAGGCCCTGAGTGGTGTTATTTTAATTACGGTGACCTAGGCCTATCAGCATCTTCACCATCATCAGCAACTTCATCATCAGCATCGTTGTCGTCGCCGTCGTCATCGACGTCGTCGCCATCGTCGTCGTCGTCATCATCATCAAAGATCTATCATTTTATGCATCTGTATGTGTGAAAAGCTTAGAGAAATTTAAATGACAAAATTTGTTGCCGTTCTGTAACTGGTGTCATGTAATTCAAACCGAAACATTACGCTGAACTTATCGATTTGATAAGTGGCAACATTGGACTCAACTCTCGAAAACGTTCTTACAGTCCAACTTAGGACGACAAAAACAGTTTGTAACGTAACCTAATGAGCACATATACTTCATTCTAACACGGGGATCATCGGGGTCATGTAGCATCCTGACGATTTGGCTTCATGGTCTGAGTCGCACATGCCTGTTTCGGGCCATATAGCCCCTTGTTGGGCTCCTTGTTGGCTCCATTGTTGGCCCATACTGGCCCCCTTGTTTGCCCCTTGTTGGCCCATACTGGCCCCTTTGTTGGTCCTCTTGTTGGCCCATACTGGCCCCTTTGTTGGTCCTCTTGTTGGCCCATACTGGCCCTTTTGTTGGTCCTCTTGTTGGCCCATACTGGCCCCCTTGTTTGTCCACTTGTTGGCCCATACTGGCTCCCTTGTTGATCCTCTTGTTGGCCCATACTGGCCCCTTGTTGGCAGACGTTATTGCCTGCACGTCCTTATTTCCGCTGTAAAATTATCTATACGTCAAATATTGAGGGCCATAAAATTGTAATAATAACTGAATTGATGCAATTAGTGCAAATTTATCGATGCTGATCAATTTCCCAATATTAACAATGGTTAATGTACGAAAGGGAAGTCAGAGTTAGTAAATGATGATGATGTTACTGATAATGACGACGACAATGCTGCTTAACTTGATGACGATAACGACGGTGACAGTGATGATAACAATTATTAGAATGATAATATGACGGCATCGATGATTATAGCGATGATGATGATGATAGTTAAGCTGACTACGTGAATGACGATGACGACGACGATAACGAAAATGATGATGATGACGGTTACGATCATAATTAATACGACCACTATGGCGATGATGGTGACGACGACGATGATGATAAGATGATGACGACGAGGACGATGATATGCATGCCTGTGATTCACTCGGAGCATGGCCTTCTTCGTAGGCCTTTATACACGGTGATTCATTAAAAAACGTACCTTACATAGGTTAGCATAACTCAGGTAAATGACCATTAATTTTAATGAAATTTCAGAATAATGATGCTTGATATTCTATTCAAGTGCTACATAAATCATTTGACACACCAAGCTAAAATGACGTAACGCGATTGACGAAACTAATGACGTCACGAAAATATCGCGAAAAAATGGTGTTTACCGAAGAGTATAAACAATTTGTTACATTCTTACGAAAGAATAAAAAGTACAGTGCAAAACGTTTTCTAAAGAAATTTCCTGATAAAGAGTGGACTCTTGGTGGATTAAATGCGTTACTTTCAAAGATCGACAAAACTGGGTCTTTCCATCGTCGACCAGGCAGCGGCCGCCCGCGTACGGCAGCAACAACCGACAATGCTGAAAAGGTTGAATCGCTGGTGCTCAGCCAGGAAGATATGCCGCAAACGCATCGCACACAGAGACAAATTGCTCGAGAAATAGGAATCAGTCAGACATCAGTTTGGAGAATTGTCAAGAATGATTTACATTTGCGATGTTTAAAGAAACGACACGCTCAAGAACTCACAGCAGCCAACAAGCAAGCAAGATTGACACGTTTCCGTCAGCTACTGAGGTTGTATCCTGCAAGCTTAGTGAATTTCATTTGGTTTACTGATGAGAAATTGTTTACTGTGGCAGCACCCAGTAACAGTCAGAATGATCGTATTTATGTCTCAGCCGGTACAAGGAAGAGAGACGTTCCAGCAAATCGTCTTTTGCGGACTCGACCAACTTTCAGCAAGTCCCTTATGGTATCTGTCGGGGTATCTGCACTCGGTCGTACGAACATCCATTTCATCGAACCAGGTGTTAAGATTAATGGACAATATTACAGAGATGTTCTACCAATGCAGGGTCTCTTGCCTGACATTCGTGAGATAACGGAGTATTTCATCTTCCAGCAGGATAGCGCTCCTGCGCACAGAGCTCGGGAGACCGTTGCGTTACTCGAAACTGAAACACCTGATTTCATCCCGCCTAATTACTGGCCACCTAATAGCCCTGATTTGAATCCAGTGGACTATAAGATATGGAGCGTCATGCAGGAAAAAGTCGACAGAAATCGAATACATGATGTCGACGAGTTGCGTCACCGAATTGTGGAGGTATGGGATGAAATGGATCAGCGCATCATTGATGAGTCAGTCAGGCAGTGGCGTAGGCGTCTTCGCGCGTGTGTTACTGCCCGAGGGGGTCAATTTGAACATAAACTGTAACTTTCTTCCTATTCAGAACTGATTCCTCTATGTTCACTTAAAATTTTTTTGACATAAACCGATATTTGACGGAGTTACAATTAAATATCTAGGGGTACGTTTTTTAATGAATCACCGTGTATAATATTTATATTGTGACCAAAGTCGATCGCTTGCAGAAAACGAAGCCACGATTCAACGATGTCTCAAATGACGTCAACGCTTAAACGGATTCGCCAGGAACTTTAGGCATACATTTAGATGAAGAGGAAGACAGACACAGACAAACACCCTCTTCTCCTAGCTCTCAAGGCCAATGGCGCAGTTCGCGCCCTCCTTTCCCCCATAATTTTACCACCGTCGTCGCACTACCAACTCCAGTCACTGGTTTGAGTGCAAACGGGATAATGGCGACACAATATATTGCAAATCGACCATGAAAAGAATATAATCGGATCGTAGTATCAACATTTATGTCTGAAATGGCAGTACGCCACATGGTGAGTTCAGCAGTCAACTACGCTCGGGTGATTTGATTTATACAAAATGGTTGAAGCGTGCATATGCAGACGCCACCCATTATTATGAGAGCGAGAAGTATTGATATGCAGCTACGTATTAAACTTGTTGCACTACTCCCCAGTTGAGGGTTAGTTATGGCTGAATGAGGTGCAGTTGTGCCACTCAAGATAGATTGAAATCATATCTGGAGCTCATTCTCAATGGACAGCTGATTTCTTCAGAGAGAAAGATCCAGAACCACAAGTAAAATGCATTAAAAAGAGAATTATGCATTCTGGTCGCCCGGTAAGGGTTCATGGAGCCAGGAGGTCATGGGGCCTGGAGGTCGTAGGGCCAGGAGGTTATGGAGCCTGGAGGTCATGGAGTCAGGAGGTCATGGAGCCAAGAGGTCATGGAGCCAGGAGGTCGTCACGGGTCGCGGAGCGCATTGATCATTGAGTCAGCTGCCTCTTTATCATTCAGCCAGCTGCCTCTATCATTCAGCCAGCTGCCTCTATCATTCAGCCAGCTGCCTCTATCATTCAGCCAGCTGCCTCAACTGCGTGATAGTATCAGATTAAATCAAATCAGATCAACCCATTATCGAGATCAGATTCGATGCTTAATCCGATCAAATATATGATAAGATCAGGTGAGATCAATATATGATAAGATCAGGTGAGATCAATATATGATAAGATCAGGTGAGATCAATATATGATAAGATCAGGTGAGATCAATATATGATAAGATCAGGTGAGATCAATATATGATCTAACTCATATATTGATCATCTTCATCATCTTCAAACTTAATCAGATCGTTGAAGTAGGCTATGTGATTGAATCAGATTAGATCAGGTTGGGTCAGATCGCATACATCAGACTAATACGACGATCTGAATGGCTAAATCGAGCCACTGAATCAAGCGCTATCTACCCACTCTTCATTCTCGTCCTCATAATCATTTGATTAACGGAATCCACACGAAAACGCGTTCACATCGATGTTTTTTGCTAGTTTGCTGATATTGCCGCCGGAGTTCACGTGATCTGAAGAGGTTTAATAAATAACGATACCACCTTCACGTATTGCATACTTATATGAAACAGACAAGGTCTACCTGGGTGGGTGTGATTGCGTGTGTATCGGCGTGTGTATACCGAATCTCCACCGGTGGAAACATGTGTAACGCGATAGGTCTGTTGGCTTCGTCGAGTCTACGTCGTTTAAATACGGATAACGCTTTTATGAATCGTATCGTGTGGCGTTAATATAGTTATATATTTCTGTAAATGTGTATTTTGTGATGCAATTATTTACGAAGTCAAGTTGAAGCGATAAGCCTTGGACGAGATTTTGCCCCATGCAGAGAGAGAGAGAGAGAAAAAAAAAAGAGAGACAGAGACAGACACAGACAGACAGACAGACACAGACAGACAGAAAGAGAGCCAGAGACAGAGCGAGAGAGAGACAGAGAGAGAAAGAGAGAGAGACGGAGACGGCGGAGGCGGAGGCGGAGACAGAGACAGAGGAGTGGTAAGAGACGGACGAGAGAGGAGAGAGAAGGAGACGGATATACGAGGGGAAGAAGGGTGGAGAGGAGGAGGCGGAGGAGGTGAGAGGCTGATCGGTGTCAGATTAATAAACAGAGAATTTTTTGTACATGTCGCGATAAACAGCTTATAATATTACCACACGCAACAAAACGATGTGATCTATAATACACAGAAACAGACACATGTAGACAAAAGCGTACATACATGCGTACATACATGCGTACATACATGCGTACATACATGCGTACATACATGCGTACATACATGCGTACATACATGCGTACATACATGCGTACATACATGCGTACATACATGCGTACATACTTTGCCGGCATGCACATAATTATTATAGACACGAGTACCGGTATTTTTATGATTCTACATGAATGTTATACGCATATATATATATATATATATACATTATATATATATACATATATATATTATATATACATATATAAGTATGTTATATATATACACATATATATTATATATATATACATATATATATTATATATATACATATATATATATTATATATATATATATATACCTCGTATGTACACATTGAATACAGGTGTCTACAAGCATCATGAGGCCGAAACAGAACACATATTGTAACAGGATTTGTGTGTTTATAATATGCGCATGTGTTCATTTACAATCGTGGTAATCCTGCGTTTTAGGTGCTCAAATTCGTTCAAGCAAATTTTACTCATCAATACGCTCCCATTCAAATGGCATTCATTGTATCAATCCAACTTCCATTCAAAGAGATTTTTTTGTCAGTCCCGCTTCTAATTAAGTAGGTCTATTGTATTTTTCATCAACTCAGATTACGTTTAAGCATATTTTTCTCATCAATCCAGCTTCTACTTAAATAGGCAAATTACTTTCATCTATCCAGCTTCTACTTTTATAAACCTTTTAGCCAATCAAACATTTCTAATGACAGTTCACATTGTACAGTAATAAAAATTCAGTTGAACAATGCCAAACAATTTAACACCTAATATGAAGGATTACTGTAATCGTGATCTCCACATTTCTATAGCGCCACTCGATGTCAGGCGAAGGGCACCAGCTTATTCATGAACGCTGACGATGTTAAAGTATTGAACTTAATACTGCACAGTGTACACGCACATGTATACTTATGTCACATGTACACATGTGTGTATGTACACATGTGTGTGTACACATGTGTGTATGTACACATGTGTGTATGTACACATGTGTGTACGTACACATGTGTGTGTGTACACATGTGTGTATGTACACATGTGTGTACACATGTGTGTGTACACATGTGTGTATGTATACATGTGTGTACACATGTGTGTGTACACATGTGTGTGTACACATGTGTGTATGTACACATGTGTGTATGTACACATGTGTGTATGTTACGCATATCTGTGTATGTAGCTATTGTGTATGTGCCGAGGGCGGGAAGGAGCTGTTGGCTTTCACTGACGGCGACTGAAGTATCAGTGAATACTTCGATCGTTTGCCATGGTCAAGGTCAAGGTTTAGCCTGCCAACCTTTGTCGACGTACAGTGTACATTTGATGCAGTTGATAGATTCGTGGGGCTGTCCTTAACACTCGGGGCATTCGCATTTAGACCTTTCCTCCTTCTCCTTCTTCTCCTTCTCCTCCTCCTCCTTCTTCCGCTCCTCTTCTATGCCAGGAAGTTGCTGCGGCAGAGACTGCTGCTGCTGTTGCTGATGCTGTTGTTGCCGGTGATGCGGCGGCCGTAAATTACGACGATGAAAAGCTATTTTCGAAATACAAAGAACTAACCGAACGAGTTGCAGCAACAGTTGCAGCAGCAGCAGCAGCAGCACAGTCTTAGAACAAGCGGCTATACGGATGGATGCACCTTCCACTCTGTTTTATAATCCTACCCCTCATCAGTCGGTGTGTCTGTGTGTGTGTGTGTGTGTGTGTGTGTGTTTACCTCTCTGTCTGTTTCTGTGTTTCTATGTGTATTCTGTGTCTCTGTCTTTCTCCATCGGTTTATTTGCTTCTTAAGCGTTTTTCATCGTTCTTTCTGTTCCGATCATTCTTTAAATCTCCATTGCTTCCCTCTATCTATCTATCTATCTATCTATCTATCTATCTATCTATCTATCTATCTATCTATCTATCTATCTATCTATCTATCTATCTATCTATCTATCTATCTATCTATCTATCTATCTATCTATCTATCTATCTATCTATCTATCTATCTATCTATCTATCTATCTATCTATCTATCTATCTATCTATCTATCTATCTATCTATCTATCTATCTATCTATCTATCTATCTATCTATCTATCTATCTATCTATCTATCTATCTATCTATCTATCTATCTATCTATCTATCTATCTATCTATCTATCTATCTATCTATCTATCTATCTATCTATCTATCTATCTATCTATCTATCTATCTATCTATCTATTTATCTATCCAGCTGTCTGTCTGTCTATCTATCTATCTATCTATCTATCTATCTATCTATCTATCTATCTATCTACCCATTCATCCATCCATCCATCCATCCATCCATCCATCCATCCATCCATCCATCCATCCATCCTTCCATCCATCCATCAATCTATCCATTAATCAACTACAATGTATCTCTTTGTCTATTTTGCTTCTGACTTTTAAACATGACGCACGTCTGTCGGACGCTTTTGCGAAACGTAAGGCAGAGTCGACCTATCTACCTTATATGTAAAATTGCTGTCGGTCAATGAATTCTCGAAATATACTTTGTCCTGGCGAGATGACACTTCTAAAGCCAGTCCATGTTCTACAATAAAAGCAATGAAGTTGGTGACAAAATAATTCGCAATAAGGTCTCTGGACGGATGCCATTAGTAGATTTCAATCCTGCATTACTACGGTTCTTATAGGACCTTGTTGCTGCGCTATCATGATGTTGAGATGAAGCCCAGAATCTGGACATATCACGCAGGACTAGTGTACACAAAATATTGCTAATCAGGCGATGATTGAAGAAGTTGGACTCATTCTAACGATGTTAGCGTAGGAAACCATATTTCTTGTTCCGGTTCACACAACCAGGCAAAGCCGTAGAGTTAGGCCTAATTAAAGCGCATTATGTTCGGGCTACGTAGGCCTATTTGCAGGCCACATAGAACGTTATGTAACATGCAGAAGAAGCCGTGGAGTAGAAGCCTCACAATTGGTCTCGTGGGGTCTGCATAAACTGGGAATTGTTACGACGCTCCATGCGTCATATTTCGCTACCATTTCTGGCACTTTCACAAACTGACGTTTAAGCTAATTTCGGTTTTATTGTCTGCTATTTAAGTCAACAACTCGGGTAATTTCTACTTCTGAATATCGTTAGATACTTACGCCATCATATATATATATATATATATATCGTAAATATTCATATATGCAAATTCGATTTGATCGTAATGTTGTGTGAAGACGTGTGTCGCATTCAGTAAGAGATTGAGACGATAATATAATAAACGTGGTTGAGGAACGCCCTGGAATTGGAAAGTGATTGGTCAGTTGGATTAGTATATTGAACGTTTGGAGGCCGCGGTAATGGAGGCAGAAATACAAAGACGCAGAGACGTACAGAGACGTACAGAGACGTACAGAGATAGAACCAAGGACCGAGCAAGTGTACTGAGAAGACAGAACTTGGAGAACTGCACTGTGGGATAAAAGAAGTAATCACGTGGTCAAGAGGCAGTAGGAGCATAAATCAAAAGGAACGCAAGATTCAGAAAACCGTTTCATACACGGAGTATAATTTATTGCGACTAATTTCCTCTGGGAATGGTTTGAAATTACTGTCTAATTTGGAATCGAATTGAATTCCTTGTGGATGGAAGGCTTCTTTCCGTTGAATTGATGGATGTGTAGGGGTGACATGCTATGGAGGGATGGAGTGAGTGGATGGAAATAGGGTTTAGAGGTAGGAATGGTCGGACCAGGTTAAGGGGTCGATTTAAATGGGTGTTGTGACTGCAAGTGACCTTTAATAGATCCATCGTATTGGCTCTGACTGTGATTGATTGCAACCTTCATCTATCACTCGATCGTTAATGAATGGACGAGGCTAGGAGGAAATGGAGGAGAAGAAAGAGGAGGAGGACGACGAAGGAGAGGAGGAAGAATGGGAGAAGTAGTTGTAGAATAAGTGGGAGGAGAGGTCGTAGGATGAAGTGGATGGACTGGAATGTAATTCGGCCAATAAGAGTGGAAGGGGAGGCAACAGATAGGGACTACAGGAGAGGGAACTTCAGCAGAGGGAAATATAGGAGAGGGGACTTCAGGAGAGAGAATTACAGGAGAAGGGACTTCAGGAGAAGGGAGTATATGAGAGAAAACTACAGGAGGGGACTACAAGAAAGAGGATTATAGGAGAGGGGGACTATAGGAGCTTGCATGGATTCAATGGGCGAAATCGAAGAGGTAGAAGGCGACACCGACCAAAACCAAACCAACGACATGAAGCGTAAATCAAGCTTTCATTTTGCATAGGAGAGCTAACTGATGGCAGCTATGGGCATTGATATTCTACTGCTAAAAAATTCATATATAATTCTGTTTTAATTAAATTCAGTGTTCTTGAACTTAACTTATAATCCTAATTTTATTTTTGAAGTAATCTTGCTAATCGTTCCTATTTTAGTTCACAAGTAATTTTGGCTCTTAATTTAGTCTCCCAAATAATTATTGATTTCAATGCAGCAGAATATTGAACGTCACTATGAGATGTTTTTGTTAAATTTAAAGAACACTGCAATTTCCACAGATTATTTCATGTGATTTCTTCGTCCTTCAGTCAAGATTCCACGCCCATTAAAAACTATTTTCAGAAACACCTGTTGGCTGCAGGAACTGACACCAGATCCTTTGCAATGGGTGCGATCTTGGTGTGCGAAGCAGGCGTAGATTTTGCATAGCATATTAGCAAACATATTAATTGTGTTTTTCCCAGCGAAAGCCGTTCTTTAAATTTCGTCTGTGTACCTCCTAATACTTGGCAGGCCTATGTACATGGCAATGCATAGGCAAAGCGTATATGTAGACAGAACATCGTCGGGTTTCATTGCAAAACTCAGTTAGCAAAACGATGCAAAATCAATCACAGCAAAGACCCAGTCATACTATTCTGTAATTTCTGTTGTCTGCTCAATAAAACATAAAATTTCTGTGATGCCGCCGCCGCCGCTGCTGCTGCTGCTTATAATGATGACGATGAGGATGTTGATGGTGGTTGTGATGATGATGATGACGACTACTACTACTACTACTACTACTACTACTACTCCACCTACTACTACTACTACTACTACTGGTACCACTACTACAACTACGACGACGATGACGATGACGATGACGACGACGATGACGATGATGAAGATGATGATGATGACGACGACGATGATGATGATGATACAATCGCCTGTCATAACTTCGCCCTGGCATTGTCCTTTCTTTTACGTCTTGGCAGAACGTGGCAACGTGTTACCGTGACGACAATCCTTTGTCGTGACAACCTATATGGCACAGCAACCATTGTCTGGCGGACTCTTTGTTGTGATGCTGGCCTAGTAAGTAGGCCACAACGCAGGCGGCTGACTGAGCTGAAGCTAATTACATATCATCCACAGTAATAGCCTAATAGGGCTCATTGTAGAGTATGGTTTTGTGTTTTGCGCCAGATGCATCTCGGCTGCGGACGAAACTGAGGCGATGAAGCGAGACAGCACAATCGGGAGCCACGACGACGGACAGGTTCTCCTCCAATGAACCGAATCGTGGCACAAGAACTCCGTTTCTGCTTTACAGTATTCTTCGAATCTATTCATTTTTGCGTTCAATGCGATAATTCGAGCATCAGCGTGATTCGGACAATATGGCGGAAATCTTTTTCACGGGCTACATTTATAGGTCAACGATTGGGGTTGAATTATAGCCCGCCGACCTAATGCGCACGCCTACTGGATACAGCGACCTCGGCCGAGCATGAAGAAGCAGAACGTTAGAACAATCTCTTTGATCGTCGTTACCTTCACCTACCTGTTGATTGGTGCCGCCGTCTTTGACGCGTTTGAGTCGCAGACGGAGTGGCAGCAGAGGCTGAGTCTGAGCCAGGAGGAGCTCTACTTCCGGAGCAAGTACAACATCTCCGAATCGGATTTCTATAACATGACGTGGAACATCATCAACTCGATTCCGCACAAGGCTGGAATACAGTGGAAGTTTGTCGGATCCTTCTACTTTGCGACCACCGTCATTACCACCATCGGTAAGAACCTACAGGGATGGGCGGATCTAGGAACAGACGGAGCAGGCGTTTGCCTGAGGGGGCGCCGTGTCCACAAACACTGTGTTTTATGCTTTCATGTTTTTGAATCAATATTTAAATAATTACGTTCTTAGTGTGGTTTAATTTTTTTTAACTAAAAAGAATTTTTATCTGGTGGAGATGGGTGCGTCTAGATGCATACCTAAGGTTGTGATAATCTGCATGGTACAATCAGCGGAAAAGAACACTCCTAAGGTTGATATATATTTCAGTAAGACTATAAGCGAGAGGAGTAATGCCGATAGCAGCCCAGATAGACAAAGAGAGGCAACACCTAACAAACACCAAGGCAGAATCGCGTTATACACAGTCTGTTGTCGGATAAGAGAGCAAATGCAGGACATCTCTCATATAAATCGATCCTAGTTGACGCTTTTCGTCGTTCAAATGTTGCTTGTTGTACGTATAAGCTGTGCTTAAAACAATTGAATATAGGCCTACGGATGAATGAATGAAATTGGCTTTATGGGATTTCAGAGTAGCCGAACTAATTAATTTTATTCTCCTTTTCTAATAGGCTTACACAGCTTGGGACTGTCTTGCACAATTCACAATCCCTGCGCCTGGAATTACTAGCCTTCTCACCTGTTTCGAAAACTATCCTGTTCTCTGGTTCAAGCATAGACGCCCGTTTAGGGCGCTAATGATTAAAGTTGCCCCGTATATATATATATGTGTATATGTATATATAAATGTATATATATATATCTGATTACATTACATTGCATTACACATCATGATAGCCCATATATAGCGTTCATATTCTCAACTCAATCACTCATCACGGTAAGGGTCCAGTGAACGCTCGAGTGTGTGCGCGTACAGATTGTGAACGTTAAAATAATTGCATCAGTCATTCCGTCAAGAATTTAGCCGTCAACTGCTAGGCTGCTGTGGCAGCAGCAGAGTAGTGTAATTAGGCCGATGAGATAACGTGATTTTTGCTGAAACCTCGGGAATTTTCAGCATGGCGGCCATATTGGATGAGGTTGACCAATCACAGCAATAGAGGCGCTTATTTTGAATATAACCGTTTGTTTACGTCGCTTGCGCGTTGGCGTTTAACGACCTCATGCGCTGGACTCTTGTTTCTTGCTCTTTCAAGTGGCTCCAACGTCACTGGGCAGCTTAACATGGGAAACTGCCTGTCTAGTATTATATATTTCAACTCCAAACACCATCCACCTTAGCCGTCTACCTGTCTGCCGGCCTGACTTTCTGGATTTGACCTTCTGCCTATCGATTCTGTTTTGATTAAGCGCCTGTGAATAAGCTGGTTCCCGCGACTTCGCTTTTGTGGGCGCTGTAGAAATGCTGAGATTACGATTACGATTATATATGGGGTCGCTGAGTATAACAGTAACTAAAAGCAGGGTTTTTCGCCTCAGAATCAAACATTAACTACAATTCAACGCATTAGTATGATATATGCAGCTCCATTGTTTGCTCAAAAGTGTTTATTATTTACATTTTTGCACATTGTAACCAGAAAGCAAAAATACAAATGCCATCAGCAGACTAACAGTAAATCATGGCATCACAGGAATAAAATTATTATGTATAATATATCATGTATAAAATTAATGTGTAAATCGGTGTGTTTATGTGTGTGCATAGTGTCTGCCTTTCGGCCTGCCTGCCTGCCTGTCTGTCTGTCTGTCTGTCTGCGTTGAATATAAAGCAGCAGAACATTTCGTTGTGTTGATGAGAGCAGACGATGGAAGGTCGATCGCTTCAAAGTAGATTTGACGGACGCCATCTTGGAAGGGCCTGGAGGCAGTTGGGAAGGGATAGAACTGAGATTGGATAGAAGTCAGTTTACGCATGACATAATAAAAATGAATCAGACAGATTGAAGAATATACTGAAAACTTTACATAATATATATTACACGTTTGACCGATAAGATATTAGGAAGGAAGATATCTTATGTTTTCCCATCGTTTCAACTATTTCATGCATTTCGCTACTCTTTCTAATTTTGCTTTCGTTGCAATAATTACTGAATAACCACGTTGCTCCGTTTCCTACATGTACGTTGTTCCGTTGCCCCGTTGCCTATGTTGCTCCGTTGCCTCCGTTGCTTCGGGGGTGGCTGTCACTGATGTTTTCCACGGCAATCGTGTTTCGTGTGTTTTGCTTTAGTTATGTTGTACATTTGTTGCCAAATGTATTTTGCTTCGTCTACTTCTGTTGCTTTCGTTGTATTTAGTTCTTTGACTGTTGCTGCTAACTTTGCTCGAGTTGCTAATGATACCTACGTCCCTGATGCTACATGCGAATAAACTAGCGAGCAATCTATATAACGGAGGAAAACCCCACACGTATAGAGTGACATACGCATACGTAAACCTACATACGCACAGAGGCAACGTCACAAGCAAGCAAGCAGACTCACTAGCACAGGAACGGCTTCTAATGCATGACTTTCCGCCATCATCCGAGAGAACATCTCTCCACGCCAGTGGAAGCATGGAAGAGGAGCATTGGGAAGAGGAGTGTTCATATCAGTTTAATTGCCCCTCTGGCCTCGAAGAGTAGATCATTTGGCAGACGGACAGACAGACCAATTGGAAGACAACGAGCCACCGGGGGAGTGGGGAGCAGTGGTTGGGACGGAACGGTATGGAAAATAATAAAAGGTTATGTTTTGGACTGGTGGTTAAGGAAGGAATGTCCCAGATGGAAGAGGTCGAGGAAAGGGAATCCCTGATACGGATCAGCTCGGCCAGGACATTGAAAAAACCCATAGACTTTAATGTTAAGCGGAAAAATTTGGTTCGTGTCAATTAGTTTGTTGGGTTGCTTCCAGGAAGCATCTGGAATTACGGTTGAGTGGGGAGGAGCTCTATTGCCAAGAGTTCAGTTGTAAAGATGCAGTTAACTTTTGACAGGACAAAACAGTCGCAAAGATAAACAGTTGACAGGACAAACGGCCGACAGGACAAACGGCCGACAGAACAGAAAGTTGAAAGGACGAATAGTGACAGGACAAACAGTCGAAAGGACAAGAAACCGAAAGGACAAACAATCCAAGGACAAACAGTGGAAAGGACAAATAGTATACATAGAGGGAGAAACAGTCGAAAGGACGAACAATGACAGGACAACAGGACAAACTGTCGACAGGACGAACAGATTTGCTGTCCTCAGACTGTTTAATTGCGTGAATCTTCTAAATCGCATTACTGTAAACAAAACAATTAACTACATTATATATATATATATCATATATATATATATATATATATATATATATATATATATATAAACAGATATAAAGGATACGTATTCTGACGAAGTCGTAAAGTATATAGGCCTATTTACGACGAAAAAAAAGTTATTTACTAACTAGCAAGATATGTACATATATTTATACATTATATATATATATATATTTAAATATATATTTATATATAGACTTTGCTAGTTAGTGTTCGTTCTGCCGCCCTGCATATGATCTGATTAGTAGGCGATGTGAGTCTATAGCGTCGTCGGTCGTTGCCACCAAAGCCTCAACTGCTGACTAATGGGCGATGACGATGGTTTGCTTCCTTCATTAAGTCTATACATCATTCCACATTCTTCCATGTCTCTTCCTTCCTTCTTTCCATCCCTTCTTTGCGTCAGCTCAAGTCTAAGTGGAGGATGGCTATACTGGATGAACAGGGATGAGAGATGAAGTGTCAAAGTTGAAGTTACTCGACTCTCTAGTCCTGTGGCTGGCGTTGTTGAAATTTGCTAACTAACATGTTATGACTCAATAATTGTTGTTACTAGGATAGCTAGATTATTAATTAAGCTTAGTTAAGTTTTCAGTTAATATTATGCAAAGAATTGCTAGTTTGTATAAACTTATAATAGATCACAAACGATAATTGGCGCTATTGTCGATTGTTACCCAGAACATCTCTAGGTGCCCCTAACTAGCGAGATCTTAAAATCTGTAATTGGGTCTCCTGGGTGATCCGATAGCAATAATTGTAAGATTTGTATAAATGTCGTCTATTGGATTGCCAATAGAAAAACTTTGATTGTTTGATTTCTTCTGCTTCTAATTTATGCTTACTTCGTCCCATACACATGCTTTTACTTCTTGTTCCTTCTTTTCATAATAATATCTTCCGTTCATTTCCTTTAACCTAAAGGAAGGAGGGAGTTGGCGTCGTCTTTTCTCAATGGCCATTTCTCATACACAGGAATTGGTGTACTCTAAAAACTGTACGCGCATACATACAATATGCTGAACATTTCATCTCTCTATCTCTCTGTCTGTCTCTCTTTCTCTCTCTGTGTCTCTCCCTCTTTCTCTCTCTCTCTGTCTCTCTCTGTGCCTCTCTGTGTCTCTCTTTCTCTTTCTCTTTCTCTGTCTCTGTCTCTGTCTCTCTTTCTCTCTCTTTCTCTCTCTCTCTTTTTCTCTCTATCTATCTATCTATCTATCTATCTATCTATCTATCTATCTATCTATCTATCTATCTATCTATCTATCTATCTATCTATCTATCTACCTATCTATCTACCTACCTACCTACCTACCTACCTACCTACCTACCTACCTACCTACCTACCTACCTACCTACCTACCTACCTACCTACCTACCTACCTACCTACCTACCTACCTACCTACCTACCTACCTACCTACCTACCTACCTACCTACCTACCTACCTACCTACCTACCTACCTACCTACCTACCTACCTACCTACCTACCTACCTACCTACCTACCTACCTACCTACCTACCTACCTACCTACCTACCTACCTACCTACCTACCTACCTACCTACCTACCTACCTACCTACCTACCTACCTACCTACCTACCTACCTACCTACCTACCTACCTACCTACCTACCTACCTATCTACCTACCTACCTACCTACCTACCTACCTACCTACCTACCTACCTACCTACCTACCTACCTACCTACCTACCTACCTACCTACCTACCTACCTACCTACCTACCTATCTATCTATCTATCTATCTATCGATCTATCTCCCATCTGGCCTAGAGGAAATGTCTAATTGCATAAACTGGGTCTACAGTTGAATTGCTGCCGATGGGTTTCCTCTCTGTTGAGCTGTGGCGTCACTCCTGGGCTCAGATGTGTCCCGCGTGTATTTTGTCCGTCTGTGATTCACGTCGTATACTTACAGCTGTATGTCATAAACAGTCCATTGAATGACCTAGAGCAGGGAAATGGCTGTCGATGGGCGGAGCCTCTTTCGCCAGCGGACCGGAAATAGAAGCCGGAAGCCATCTTTAGTGAGTGCGCTCTGAATTATAGTTGAGTGCAGTTTCGACCGTAATTCTGCATCCTGGCCCTTGTGAATAAATTGCCTTTGGGCCCCCAGCCGAAACGGATGTTGGTATATTATATTCATAACGTATATTGATATCTAACAAGTATAATATATAATTTATGGCATATATAATCCTATATCAACGATGCCTGTTGACCACAGGGTCTGACAAGATTGTCCACTACTCTGCTCAATTGTTGCAACAAATAACTTTGATGGCTTTAATAAGGACAGAGGCTTTGATGATGAGAGCTTCACTATTTGCTTCGATGATACTCTTCGGTTGCCCTTCGTTTAGTCATATCCATCATTGACTTCACCACAAACCATTGAACCATGCATGTCTGTCTCTATCTCCCTCTCTCTGTCTCTGTCTCAGGCTCTGTCTGTATGTCTATCTGTCTCTCTATTCCTCTCTCTTTTTCTTTGTCTGTCTCTGTCTCTGTCTCTGTCTGTCTGTCTATCTCTCTATCTCTGTATCTCTCTCTCTTTCACACACGCACACACACACACGCACACACACACACACAAACACACACACATACATACAAACAAACAAACACACAATAAAATATAAATATGAGCTGAGAGCGGACTCAATGTGAAAGAAGGAAGAAACAACCAACTAGTCTCCCACAGTCTGACGTTTGGTATTATACTTTATTTATTTGGCGCCTCAATCGATTGACCAACCATTTGTCGATGGCGTTCAGCAACCCTGCCTGAGGGGTATGCTCGAAACTAGTAACCGTCATACCAACTTACACAAACACACACACACAGAAACAAACACCTATACACACTGCTCTACATATAACCAATGTTTGAGGATTGAATAGGATACATTAGCTGTCATCATCTTCATCGTCATCGCCATCGCCATCGCCATTGTCGTATTCTTCGTCGTCGTCATCATCATCATCATCATCATCATCATCATCATCATCATCATCATCATCATCATCATCATCATCATCATCATCATCATCATCAATCAATCAATCAGTCAAACTATATGGCGCCTCTTCAAGAAATCTACTCAGAGGCGCTCATAATCATCATCAGCAGCATCAGCAGTCTCTTAGATATCAGTTCGTTGGCCATTTTTGTGCTTCATTGCGGCAGCGGCAGCCGCTGATGAGGTAAATGTCGCGCGTGCCGCGTTGCACGCAGCAATTCAACAACCGAACGACACGTGCGTTGCAAGTCAAGCAATTAAAACGATCAGTTTACAACTAAACGTGTTAAGAAGTACTGATCGAAAATGCTTCGAATAATGCCGTCATTTTCGAAACGAATTGAATACAGCCTCACAGGCAGCGTATGCCTTATAAATGACCCATAGAACTCTGAGCCGGGAGCCAGCTCAACGTTTAAATTTAGAGGCCGTGGGGGTAGATTTGTTGGCATTCGCCTCGAATGGGTATCACGATGAGTTCTCACAGACACGTATACCAGCAGCAGGAGACACCGCAATTGCCCATCGCATGTAGAGTCTCACCTTTGTACTGCCATGTTGTTAATTCGCTTTGACTGCAACACTAGCAAAAGCGTTGCATTAACGACTTTTCTATGATCGATGTTGGCTGCTGACACCATTTCGGAAGGAGACTGAAATTCAGTCGAGTTATCAATGCGAAAATTGATTAATTGATTAATATTCGCGTATTTAGCCTAACGAGTTGACATATATGCAGCTTATTTACAAACCCCAAGTTCAGTTCTTAGCATGACTCGACCTCATTACATGAACTAATGACTTGACCTCATGACTTGACCTCATGACTTGACCTCATGACTTGACCTCATGACTTGACCTCATGACTTGACCTCATGACTTGACCTCATGTCCAGAGATTCATTCACTATGTCTAAGTTTACTAGAATGTGGTCATAGAATTAATTAATATATACGTTCCGCTCCAGTGATAAAGAGTGTTAACACGATTCGCTAGCAAATAGTAGGGCCGTATACGATAATTCCAGCTTTAGCCAACTCTGCATGT
>OY365814.1:24311205-24381205 GCA_959347315.1 Bimastos eiseni | reverse complement strand
CTGTCTACTGAACACGAGATGTCAGCCGCTGAGCTCTACAACGGCGATCGTTCTTCCGCCTGCAGTTGTACCTGTTGCACAATCAAATCAAAGAAGCAACACCGGAAGCACCGCTACAAAGTCACGCGATCACCGGCCTCCAAAATCACGCATCTACTTCCGCTCCAGTTTATTGACCGCCGCTCCTCGCCCTACGTGGCCAAACCTAACGATGACGTCGAAATGTGCTTACACACGCCAGACAACGGCTATTCCTTCAGAGTCGATGTACTCCCTCCGCTGTCCCGGCGTAAGCGGAACTCCCTCTAGTGACTGATACTCATCGTTTGATCTTAATATGGTCCTAATCGTGGAGTTTACTTTCAGTTTTGCCTCAGGATGCAAACATCTAAACTGTGCTTTGAGTTCTGAAAAACAGTTTCTTATTTCGAGCTAAAGTCGGGCAGAGTCGTGCGTGTAATTAAAAGAGGGACGTCACACACAGGCGCTAAACTAATTCAATTCAATCCAAAACAGCTGGTCTTGTCAGCTTGTTTGTATTTGCAAACCAATTGCTACTGGTCCACGCAGTCTCTTGTGGTACTGAAAGCTAATCGTAGTGCACTTGCTTATTCACGAGCGCTCGTGTCGTGTCAAAGGGGCTGTGTGGGGCGTGCATTGCAAAGGTTTCGCTTTTTGATTATTCGATGATAGCGAACAAATTGAACGAGTGTGTCGTTTTCAACTCAAATGCCCTTTTAAAGCTCTTCCTGTTCGCTGACCTTTTCCTTGCAATAAAACTCTTTCCAAGAAGTTATCAGGCGCGGCAGATGTCCCTACAAACGTTTATGTTCTTTGGAGTGATAGCCGACATTTCTGGTTTTGCTGGTCCTATCAGTTTGGGTCAACCTCAAGCGAAATTCTTTTGAAGTGGAGCTAGGGAGATATTTATGCAGTTGGGTCCTACAATTATAAAATTACAATTAGTAGAAGTGCCCTGAAGCTTGACACCAATGCTTTAAACAATGCTATTGTCTTTCGGTTATCTTTGTCGTCTACCCAGTTCAAAGTCTGTCCACCGCAGCGGCCGCAAATTATGTATCAGTTCATGTGTCTGTCCAACCCTTGCAACTGAACTTTGAAACAAACCTTATCATATTCTGCCGACTGACTTTGTTTTATAATAAACCTAAGATATCTCGACATTTGCTATTAATAATTATATGCTTCTATGCGTAAAAGATGCATGGGCCTACATGTGCGCTTTCACACATCCATGCATACATGCATATATTAATATATGCATACATGCTTGCATGAATACATAGGCTTACATGCATTCACTCATTCATGCGAGCTATCGTCGTGCATACATATGGGGCTACATAAATGAGTCTTCGTTCTAAAGGCGAGAGGTTGGCGTTTTTAGCGAGGGTTGAACGGGATTGTAACCTTAGTGATCCTAACACTTTTTAAATGACGGTTTAGTAAGTGGGTTATTCGAGAACACAGATCGTTTAGCCTGCGTTACGTGCAAGCTTATATACAGCGAAAGGGCAAACAGGTGATAAGGGCAAAGAGGTTGTTCACGAGATTAGAGTCAGCTGTTTGCTCCGCCAATAAACTCTTACATTAATCTTTAGCGAACGGATACGAGAGAAACATTTACTCCACATTAAGCGATACGTCATTACATTGAATCATTATAACGTAATCGTGATCGTATTCTCCTAAAACTTTTACAGCGTCACTGGAAAGCCAAGCAGGGCACCAGCGTATTCGCGAGAGCTGCGTCAAATCAGAGGGGTTGTCCAAAGAGAAATTCAATTGAGTCCTGGTCCGGTTCCTATAGAGTGTGGGACAAAGTATGTGTTAGATTTGGAGTCGTGGGACGAATCAGATCGGTAGGCCTACTGTTCATATGCCATGCCGATAAACAGTAATGGCAAAAAATACTAATCATACTACACTATGACTATGGCTCTACTACTACCACTATAACTATACAGCATGTACCACTATACTATTACGTACTACTAGTACTATCACTACTACTACCACTACTTCCGCTTCCACCACTACCGCTACTATTACCACTAACACCACTTCCGATTCTACACTACTACTACTACTACTTCCCCTACTTCCCTCCTACTACTACTACCACTACCACTACTACTACTATTACTACTACCTCTTCCCCTACTTCCCTCCTACTACTACTACCACTACCACTACTACTACTACTACTACTGCTCCCACTTCCCCTACTATACTACTCCCATTAAGTAGATCCCATTGCTCCAAATGATAATAATGGTCGTTGTTTCTACTGGATATAAAAACTGTGTGCACGCATAGGGTACGGGGATACACCGCTACGGGCCCACCTCATAACTCTGAAAATTAGACCTACTCTAATGAACCAGATAATTTAGCGCATCAACAGTTCCGGGACAACACTCTTCGCCACAAAGGCAAATATCAACCTGTGTAGCAGAACGTATACGAGGCACGTCTTCTATTGTCGCCGCTAATTGAGTTCGTCTTTTCGACGAAGCTTTATGTAGCTACACTACTTGCGTTGCATGCATTACATCGACGACTGTATCGGAAGAAAAAGCACTCGGAAGACCTCGTCATTTCCTTGAGCCAGCCATGGCTTGTATACGTGTTGGCGGCCTCATTTGTCTGGCCTCGGTGTGTGATAACGGAGCCCAGACATCTTCCTCGTCTTCTCATCATCCCATAGACCATGTTTATATAGCTCAGCGAACTCGTTTATGTCCTACCGAGTCGGTCTGGGAACGGAAGCGTAGCAGACACTTGGTAGACACCTGTCCATGGGAATTTTTAGGCGCGACCTCTTGATATTGTTACAAATCTACGTTCGACGTCCTCGACATTTCTCAGCGTTGTCACACGAAAGAGGCCAGCTTATCTACGGTTACCAAAAATGCTCAGATGAAAAATAGGACGCAAAAAATGTTCATCAGATCCGGTTACCATCCCGTAGCCGGTTCCTAGTGCTACGCCAATATTAAGTTTTGCAGCCTACAAGTAAAAGTTAAGTCAAACTAGGCCTACATAAAATATTGTTCTTATTGTAAATAGTATCAATTACAAAACTTTATTGAGTGAGTGTTCAGCACACATTACATTACACTGACTGTACACAGAAACAAAACAGTGATCAACTTGTTAAACAGTAGTAACATCATATATACTGGGTCATTATCGTCCGGATTTGAGGAAATTTTGGTTTGGACTGTAGACTGCAGCCAATCAGTGATCGTCTTTTCTGATGCTCTGCAGGCAATGTCCGTGATCGGCTATAGAATGGATAAACTGACATCCGGGTATTCGGAAGAGCAAATTTGAACGTATTATCACCGAAAAGATCATCTAAAATAATGCTACTTCAGTCTAAAATCTGCTTTTGAACACGTGTTATTTTAACTTATTTATATTGCAAGTTCCATGTACTAAGTCAAAACAAGCGCGACGGCTGAATTGTACTAAAGTCCCGGATGTAGTCACAGGCATAATCTAGGTCAATGACCCAGTTTTCGTTAGCTTTGCATCCCTTCCATATTAGTCCCAGGTCCTATTATTTACAAAGTCAGTCGGTATTACTGCCTATCTCCCAATAGCCCCAAATGCCTATTCGTACATTTTATAGTTTCTTACCTCTACAATAGCAATCTTACTAGATGATGGGTAATTATACGAACTATATAATATATATGAACTATAATTATATGAACTGTAATTATAGCAAAGAGGGTAGAGTCGTAGACTAAGATAAGACACTTCCTATTTCCTACGGAATTTTCACACTGCAATTGCAAAAGTAGCATGCGTTGTAAGCATAAAGCTGAATAAAAATTATTATGTAGTTTTTCTTGATATAGCCTAATATTTAATATACTGTTCAAATAGCTTATTGTAGCTAGGGTTAACCGAAATTTGTCATAATGTAATAGTGATTTGCACCCTCTTTCGCTATGTGGCGCCATGGCTTGTATGCTTTTACCAACGACCTGCTTTTACCGCAACACAGACCAAATACACAGCGAGATAGAAAGTGTCATATTTTAGTCTACGACTCTACCATCTTTGGCAAGAACCAATCCTTGCATTTTTGGTTATAGGACGTAAGGTCTTCTTTTCGGTAAGTACCATTTTATTCGCTAGGCGGCTGTTGTCCATTCATTCACCAGATGTCAGTACGCTGATGCGTGTGACCTCTGGTGCTGAGTGCACACACGCAAACAGCCACGTACAGTCGTACATACAGACCGCAGCACGCATTGCGAGACAGAGAAATACAGATTTGCAAGCATGTGTCGGTGCGGCGACGTATCTGTTCTGGTGATGGAATATATAACGAGCTGAGTTGACTGGCATCGATCACCGTTCGTCTCGTAGTTATATTTAGCGGCTGTTCGTAGTAGAAATGAAATTAGACCAGCGCTGTATTTGTTGACAGTTACAACCTTAGTTTAAAACTCCGCGTACGCCCATTTACGGGTGACGCTGGACTCTGCGACCTATCCGACCGACGCACCCATAGGCTCCATCACTTACTGACTAACTGACGGACTGCACTCTGCCTTAATATCTCATATCTCGCGTTCTGCGGTAGCGAGCGCATGTTTCAATCGGAGGATTAGAAAAATCGGGGATAATTCTTCGCAGAATTGTTTCCGTATATACTTTGGACATTTGCGGGGTGGCTTCGGTCAACTAGGAACAGATGGAATTCTGTGTACAGGGTAACAACACGTGTTAAGGGAAGGAATCCGCTTCCGTGGTGAAAGGCCATTG
Organism: Bimastos eiseni; assembly: GCA_959347315.1. Lineage (NCBI taxonomy): Eukaryota > Metazoa > Annelida > Clitellata > Crassiclitellata > Lumbricidae > Bimastos > Bimastos eiseni. The sequence continues at coordinate 24,376,396 of OY365814.1, read as the reverse complement.
ATACACGCAGTCGTGATATGCGAGGTCAGATTTAAAGTCGTGCAACTTTGGGATTAGATTTCCAGTTTGGAAGCGGCAAACTGAATATCAACAGTGATATTGATATGACTTGTGACGACATTTAAGGTCTGAAAGCTGAATTTGAATGATTTCAATTGGTAAGTTTTGTTTTACACATATTGCGATTCTAAACAGAAGTTGAATCATCGATTTGAACAGTCTATAAGCAAAAAAATTATTGGAATAAGTTAAGCCAATTTCCACCTCTGCTGCAGGCACTGGTGGAAATTTAAGGGGGCAGCGGAGAGCGATTCCCGTATTTGAAGATGGCATGGAGCTGCATAAGTCCCCCTCATTCCAGACGCGTGAACGCGTGTTTACCGTTGTGCTTCACATGCATGTGGCTGGTTTCATGGTGTAGCTGCCATGGTTGTTTCAATTTATCCAAAAGTGGGTGTGAATAATTAGTTTTAGTGAGTGACTCATTGATATGAGGTGCACGACACTAGGCTCAGGTAAGGTGCCGGCCTTCATGTCGATGTATGGTCCTGAGGCAGGGCAGTGTTAGAGAGGTCATGACCTCATCGCTGGCTCTGAGTCTGGTGTGCCTGTGTGTATGGGCTTTACTGGGGTGATGCTTTGGGTGAGGTGTGGTGCACTAAGTGACCATGGATAGTATGATATTCGGATGCTGAGATGAAGTCTTTACATTCATTCCTACATACATACAGGCATTCTAACTGACTGGCTATTTGTTTCACAACTGATTATGGCTACTCAGCATGATGTAGATTGATGCTGTGATATACCTTTTAAGGAGTGGAGTATCCTTAAGTTGGTCCTTCTCAAGCATAAAAATTTTATTTCCTACGAATCTATGTATGATAGACCTAGCGTTATTTACAGGTTTTTTAAATTTTTTTGCAACGAGAGCTTTTAGTATTTGAGTTAGTCAGTGTGTTTCGCATGCTTGTGTAAACACCTGAGTTTTGTTTATTTATGGAGAATGAAGCGTGTTAGTAGTCAGCAGACAATTTGAAGTTTCTTCAAGCGTTCTAACACTAGGAGGTACTCTTGAATAGTTTATCCAATCTCCACCTGATTAACATACATACATTATATATCATTTTTGCTGAGTCTCTTATTCGGGGTTATAGGTCACATATCTACCTATCCATTTCTATGCATGTTTTCTATTGCATTCTATCTGTTTCCATAGTTACCCAATGCTGCAAACTTTTCGCGATGACAGAACAGCAGTTGACACGTCTGTGTCAGTGTGCATTAGTATGACCTGGTGAGTGATGCTACGATGGGAACTTGCACATTCTAACACTGCACATGTATGGTGTAACACTGCAAAAGTGCACATTTATGGTGTAACACTGCAAAAGTGCACATATATGGTGTAATGCTACAAAAGTGCACATTTATGGTGTAACACTGCAAAAGTGCACATTTATGGTGTAACACTGCACAGTGCACATTTATGGTGTGAAACTACACATGTATGATGTAAAACTGTTCATGAGTGGTGTGACGCTGCACATCACTGATAACATGTGAGCTTGCAGCTATTCGCTCCTGTGTTGTGTGCTCATCAAGTTACAACTTACAATATTAAGTGAGAAGTTACGATTTGCTTTAAAAAGGTTGAAAAGCACTTACTTAGATGCCTATGGCTGATTTCATAGTGTACTTGGCTTGTCAATCTGTCCAAAGTCTAATTACACAGATCTAAATGTATCTTTTTTCGACCTGTCCCCCAAATGCAGCACCAAGTTTCCACCTTTGGATGCAGGGGGGTGACTAAACTGATTGAGCCGGTTTGGTGAGTACAGCTAAACTAGGAAGTCTTTATTTTTCATGCTTTGATTTTTTCTAAGATAATGAGTCGACTTTGACATATATACAGCAGGGTAATATTTCAGAAATGTCATTTAAACGGTTTACACCAGAGAAGAAATTCTAGATTTACTGTAGACTCAGATTGTTCATGGTCTGTACATACTGCAAAGTTCATGCAACCATAGCCACAGGAATGTCTGACCATTTGTTTAGTCTAGACTAGAGACTGAGTGCTGTCCAGGTGTTAGTGCTATAGGCACTTGTGCATTCAGCAGACTCTTCGTGTGCTCAGCGCAAGCACTTGGACTAAGTAAGCGCTGAGCAGAGGCAGGTGTAGTAACTTGGTCCAGTTTTGCATTTTTTTACTCTCTAAATTTTTCATGTAACAAGTGCAAGAGATAAGAATGCTGTCAGTGCAGTGTATGGTGTCAGTGGCCCATTAACAACTCGCCCTCCTCCTTGGGAATAGCATTGCAAGAGTTTGTTCAGTGACAGAATTGTCAGGGTAACATCGCCCTCCTCCCTCATCCAGGCATGGGACTGGCACTGCCAGAGTGCGATCTGTGGCGTAGCTGTCAGTGCAATGTAACATCTCCGCTTTTATTGAGGTTTGGAACTGACACTGCCAGAGTGCAGGCAGTGTAGGAGTTGTCAGTGCAGTGTAAAATGCGATGGTGTCTTATCCTCCGGATCAGTGCGGCGGTAGTGTTGCAGTTTAATGACACTGTGTAGTGACAAAGGTCACTGGCGTTGCCCTCCTTCTTTATCAAGGCTTGGGACTGGCACTGCTGGATTGCAAGCGGTGGCGGAGTCATTGTCTTCTGTCTTTGTGCTAAATGAGGAGGCCACTGAGCAGACGGCTAAACCAACAACGGATCAGTCTCACATCACAAGGACCACCGCGGGTCTTGTCTGCCCCCCCACCTCACTCGTGTGGAAGGCGGAGCTTCCTCTCTCTGTTGACCAATGGCAGTCCTTGCTGACCACAACTGTCAAAATATTATTGCCTTAGCGTCGTTAAGCCCAAATCCTAGAGAGTGAGTGAGTGGCCTTAGTTTGTTTATGACTGCGGCCTATCTGAATTCTCAGTTCATATGTTGTTTGAGAACTGAGTTGTTATGTAGAAGGCTTTGTTTCAGAGACTTAGCTCTAACAAATTGTCTGCAAGTGGGTGTTATTAATGTTTTTCAGTAGTCATAGCCTCTGTTGTGATTTCTGTGTTATGTTTATGTATATATATGTATATATATACATAATATATATATACCATTATAATATATACATATATATATGCATTATATAAATATATGCATTATTTATATTTAGATTATATAGATACATTATATACTATATCAAGTATTTTGATTGATTGATTGATTGATACATTCTTTATTATTCAAACTGACAAATACACAGTAAGATTACCCAATGCAGTAGTAGCAGACAATAACAAGTGTGTAAGAGGAGTCGAATTTGACTGTATGGCTGCAATGCAAGGTTCCATCAGCTCTACTAATAATTTTACAATGCCGTCTATCAAATGAAAGGCTGCATCAACCTTTACAGGGATAGCATAAAAAGTTTGTGCTTTTGGTCTTCACTCCAGAGTGTTGTCAATGCTCCATCACCCTAGAAGGAGCTTGCTACCAACGGCGCTATATAAATGGTCGTAATTACAACATTTCTACATTCCTTTTACTTCATGTGCAGTTGAAATGTAGATATAAACTGAGTTGGAAGCGGACTTACTTCACTAGTAAGCCTATCTTGAAAGCATTAAGTTATGCCACATTAGCCCAGCGGAGACCTTCATAAATATTGAATTCGCCTGGTTTGCTGGCTATGTGTGCGCAGTAGTAGCCTTCTGGCAATCTATTCTGGAGATAATAATTGTTCATGCTTTGAAAAACAACTGGTTACTGTATTCTAAATCTTATAACGTGTGCTGACAATTGGCATTTTAGAGCAACTCAGAAATAGTTCATTACCACCAGTGCTATATCAATTGTCTTTAGTACAGTCACATGTATGATGTAAACAGTAACTTATCATGACAATGACCTAGATGCATTACATGATGGACGACTTGCTGACAGTTAAATTCGTCTCCTGTAATCCTCTAATAACTTTTTAATATTCCAGCAGACCAGTATACTTGTAATCATGCTGTCGTTTGTCAGTTTGAAATTAAACAAAGATATTAGAAGTGAGAATGGCATTGAAGGCTTCTCTTTGGTCAGTGTCTAGGAATTTCCATGCCTTCATTGATACACCTTTTGTTGATTTGATGTCATAAGAGTATAAAAGTGAAATAAATGGCTAATATTTCCAAATATTGACCTCTATAGATTTTGTCATAAATGATGATATGCTGGAAGTCTAATGGTAAATGTTGTTTATTTATTCTGAAGTTTATTCTGAAGTTTGATATCGCCCTTCTTCCAACACTTTTTGCTCAGAAGTGCATGCACCTCGACGACGCAATTGCAGTTGTACTCAGAGGTGCAAAAAACCAAGATTTTTAAGAAATCAAAGGTTGTTTTTTTTGTTTTTTTGTTTTTAGTTTTCCTTTGGATCTTGTCACAAAAGTTTTGTTATACAAAGCATTAAACACAGCATGAAAAAGAGCTCCGACTTGTTTATATTATTAATTTAGCTTGATTTCCGACTGAATAACACACAATTAGTTATATAAATAGTAATATTAGTAAATTAAAAAATATATATATTTGAAAAAGCCAAAAATTGTCATTTTTGTTTTTTTAAAAACCAAGTAACCACAAAACCAACATGTTTGCAGCCCTGGTTGTACTGCAGAGCAATTGTGTGCAAAGGACTTGCTTAAGGTCCCTACACAGTGATGCCTTGGACGAGGGTCGAACTCCCACACTCAGAGCACCTCTGAACATTACAGGCACTGCTCTTTAACCGTATATTATAGTCTCTGGCTCTGCTTTGAGAGTGGCTGCCCTTGGGTGATAGGAGGTGAGGCCAGAAGGTGAGACTATCAATGTCGTGGTTTACAGTAGCTGTTAAGTAAGTTAATTGAATGTTTATTAAAATAGGATAATTTCACTGGCATAATTTATGAAATGATGATAAAGGAATAAAAGGACATGAAATTGAATGCCACTGTGTAAGTGGAATCTAGCATTAAGATCTGACCAAATGTATGGTTTCAATGCACTGCTTTGCTTATGTTGGAACAAACATCAATACCCTGTTAGATCAAGTGTATATATATATATATATTATATATATATACATATATATAATATATATATATATATATTTATGTACACCGTTAAGTAAGAGATGATTTGGATGTTGTACAGCTATCTGAAATAGGTAACCCATTCTGCCTCCCGAGTTCCTTTTGGTGCTGCAGTCGTATATCTAAGACGAGTGCATTCCAGATGGATGGGCTTATACCGAGAAGGCGCATGGTGCGATTGCACTAGTGACCAGGTGTTGCCATGATCACTGTAGGAAGAACAGTGAAGAGCTCAACGACCACTAAGGCTGAAGGCTGAATTCAATTTCTGACACATGGTCATTGGTCACACTAAAATGTGAATCTGAGGAGCGAATATTATTCAGCAGTCAGTTAAATGCAGTTAGATATCCGAATTCTTAAATCCAAGAGGAATTAATGAGTTTGAGCCACTTTTTGAATAAAATGGAGTGAATTTGAGCTAAGAAGAAGAAGAAGATACAGAGTGGCAGTTGATTCCATTCATTTGGAGTTGAGGCATGGATTGCACAAGACTTCATAACTGTTTTGTATCATGGCTCAGCTAAAAAAACCATACTTGCTGATCCCAGACGACAAGAAGGGATGTGAAGAGTTAGTATATAGCGATTGAAGTAGTGGGTTGCTGGTGCTGAGGGCTTTGTAGGTCAAACAGGTCAATTTAAGTTCCTAGAGTCAGCGATGCGCAGCATGGAGTAAAGGTTATGAAGAGATTCTGGTTAGTTGAAGTTTAAAAGTTCTGACGGGATTTCTGTTTAGTTTGTGTTGAGTGTTCAGTTCGGGCTATTACTACCAGATGCCTTTCACTGTGGGACTAGGTTACATAGCGGATTTGGAGAACTTGTTCCTGACAGTCTTTGGATCTGCCACTGAGTGAGTGACTACTTTTGGCACGTCTTGCCTTTGAGGTAACCTCCTTCGGTGGGGGTGGGTCGGTGGGGGTGGCCGGAAGTTTTCCTCACTGTCTGACACAAATTGACTGGATGATTTATCACTGGTTTTTCTCACACAGGCGATTAGACAAATCCAACTGATTTCAACGCCTTCCTTTCACTTACACCCCTCATTTGCAGGCCCCAGGCACAACTCCTGCCTCATACCCTACTCATGGTTGCACCCTGAAGGCTATGCCTATCCATGAGGAAGAACCTCTTATGTGTCTTTCGTTTGTCCTCATTTAGGTGTCACTTGTTTTCGGTCTGTGTGAGGGCTTATGCGATGTGCCTCCTACATAACCCATTCGATGATTGACTTCTTGTTTATGTTACTTTATGGTTTGAATTTCTGAGAATCCCGGTGTTTGAAACGACGTCTCTTTTGAACTGTGTGAAGGAGTTTTCCCCACTCGTGTTATTCTGCTTAATCAGTTGTATGTCAGGACAGATCCGTAAAAGTGTTCTTTGCAGTCTGGATAGGTAATTATTATCAGTGGATTGTTTCATATTCTCTGTCCTGGCTAGGGTTGACAGATGCATGGATAGCCCAAGGAAGGCATGCAGTAAGCCCGAAAGGAGGATGCATTGAATGTATCAATTTAGACTGCAGTGTCAGAGGTCTCCTTAGTAATCAAAGATTAACACTTTGACATAGTCTGATAGACAGTCTATAATACATTGTAAATATTTACTTTTCAGATCATTGGCTGAAGACGTCTGGAAAAATAGAGATGCAATGACAATATAAATAAGTTAGCATATTGAAATATTAGTCTGGTAAGGCCCGAGGGGAACTTAGGGACAAAATGAACCTCTAAAGTCGTTAAAACCTGCCAAATGCTTTTGGCAGGCGTCAAGGGCATCTTGAAGTGTGAATTGGTGATGATCAGCCAGGTTGTTTCTGGAGTAGGCGTGTTTGGCAATGTGCAGCACTGGACGACTTCTATACAGTTCCTACTTCACCAGTGTCACCTAGTGAGACGGCAATGCCACCTAATGAGGACACCGGTGCCACCTTCTATGGACAGCTGTGCCACCTAGTGAGGACATTCCTTCGCACTGTCTAGTCTCATCGCTGGTCGTTTGTGCAGATGTTCTGCCGACTGACGGTTGTCAATATCCTTAAAATGCAGATTCGTTCTCGTCCGTTTATGCAGATTACGGCGCTGATGGCAGATCGTTTGCCTGCAAATGCCTCCCAAGGTGCTATTGTGTAGCTGTGGCAGATCTCTCGGAGTGGAGCCAATGCTATGGACTTCTCTTCTGCCCTCTAGCTGAGCACTGAGTCGCCACGAAGGCAATGGACCACGTATTTCAAACTGAATTTATCAGCCTTCATTAAATATCCATTAGCCGTGGCAGTTCGACATCTGCTGTCCCTTCCTGTTGTCTCACATCTGCCTGCCTGGCTGTCTGTCCAAGCGACCTGCTGAGTTCCATGCTTGTTATATGTTGACGGCTGAATGATAAGCACTTGATGATTTTTAGGAGATGTGACATCTTAAGCCAGCCTCAGCTCGGGAAGGTTTCCTCTGTTGCCATATTCACCAGAGTTCTTAAATCAGCGGCAGGTTTTGCGTTATAAATGCCAACCACCTGAGGGAGCATGTCCTGTCTGAGCAAATCTGCCTTGTAATTGCAGACACTAAATGGACCTGCTTGAAAACTGGGGTCCTTCCCCAGGGCTCTGCTGAAAGCCCTTACCAATGGCTAGTGTAATACAACATTTATATAGCTCCTTTCTGCACCTCCAAAAAAGCAGTCTCCATGGCAACCATGACTTTAGGTAACCAGCAAAAGTGTGTGGAACTGAATAGGTTGATAGATATTAAGTATATTTAAAGGATATTTGTTCAGATATTTAAAGGATATTTGTTCCAAGAGGTGGAAATGTCTGGGGCAGAATAAAGCCCCATTAGCTTTCATTGATATGCAGTAGCGAGGAATCATAAATCTCCTGTAATGTAATGACAGCATAGGTGAGTGTAACGTAATAGTAATGTAATTTGTGTATATGTCTATGGGAGGATGTCGTGTAGAGGTATGTTCTATGCTTAGTATAGCTGAAGAATCTCAGGTTCAAATCTACCCAAAGCCTCTGGACAAGTAGCTCACCCATGAAAGGCCATGATTGCCTGTGATGAAGTCATTGGGGATCACCTCACTCTTCGCATCCCCAAGGGACATAAAAGCTATTGGATCTTCCTTTGGTTATATAAATCATCATCGTCGTCGTTGTCGTCATCATCATATCATCATCATCATCATCATCATAGCTATTTTCTATATATATATATATATAACTATAACTTGCTACATATGATGCTGTATATATATATATGTTTTTCGTTATATATATCTATGTAGTATGATAGTATCATAGGTTTTAAGTTACTTCTGGAGTGCATTATAATGTCACTTTGTCATTGGGTGTCAATGCAAGGGCTATTGTTAAGTAATAGATAGAATTTCAATTGTGTTCTAAGAGTGTGAACACTTTTGATCTCATGAGCAGCCGATTGGGTGTCAGATGGTAGATATTTTGAAGAGGTGTCATTAATTTACTCAGCGAATGACAGACAGATTGTCAAGTCCTGTCCCTGTGGCTGTCATATTTACTGCAGAATTTGCCAGACGATTGAGCAGTTGTATTCTGTGGTACTTTCAGCAAATGACAGATCGACTCAACTATTTTCTATGGTTAGGTTAGAGTGTGTGTTGATTTTATAGTGACACCGTTCCATATCGAAGATGATTTGGTGTCGCCCTCCTCCTGTCTCCAGGCCTGGGACTGGCACTGCCAAAGTTCAAACAGTGGCGGAGTAGGATAGGTTAGATTGGATGATGAGCTATACACTGGATAAGTTTCAGTAGTTCCCTGATGGAATGAAAATTAATGTGCGCTTATATTTCAAGCAGATGATTACTGTCTCACAGAACACATATTTTCTTGCTTTCATCTTTCTTCAGTGGAACCATCATTATTCATTTGTAGATGGATTATGTTTAAGATGCAGGGGCTGGGGGTTGAAACTGCGTACCTGTACTCTTGGACGTATGTCGTTTGTCACATAATATACAGATTCAATTGGTGTTGGAATGTCAGGGTCTCTGGAATCTGAGCCCAGCCACAGCTCAACCGATGTGCTCTCTCCTGTAAATTATGCAGTGGCTTAATAAATGTGAATCAATTATAATGTTTTTACTTTGATAGCAGTGGATGTAAAATGGGATGAGGAATGTTAAATACATATAATCATGGATGATGGATTAGCACTGTCTGTAGATAATGTTATAGACTGATTGGTGCTGTGTATTGAACCGGAACAGTTGCCAGGCAGTCTTGGTCTGGCTGGGTCAAATGTGCTGTTCTGCATTTATTACTTTGTTATTGAGCTAAGGTCGTCCTCTGTGATGACTCTTCCACTGTGCCAGTTATCCGTTTGTTAAGTCATCTGTTCTTGACATCATCTAGTTTGATCGGATGTATGTATGACATTATCTAGTATGATCGGATGTATGTATGACATTATCTAGTATGATCGGATGTATGTATGACATTATCTAGTATGATCGGATGTATGTATGACATTATCTATTATGATCGGATGTATGTATGACATTATCTATTATGATCGGATGTATGTATGACATTATCTATTATGATCGGATGTATGTATGACATTATCTATTATGATCGGATGTGTGTATGACTACAGGATGGGCACTTGTTGACCTATGACAGTGTGGAACTTGCATACCTCGTTGAGAGCACTGTCCTAAGGTTAAAGAACTTTTCATCTAAAGTGACACATCAATCTAACTTGTGTAAGACGTCCAAATGTGTGATGACTTAGTGGATAGGAGATACCCCAATGTACCATGGACGGTCAACATTCAAGTACTGACCCTCGGCTTGTCCTGCTTAACTTCACTTCTTCTATACCAGGGATGCATCTACTGCATGGAGCAGTTGCCCATGTGGGTCCTCCACTGGTGACTTTCAGCTGACTAGTTGTGATATTATTAGTTAACACTGACGATTAGCACCATAATATATTTTAGGCCAGTGCAGAGAGCGCTTCTGGATAGTTATTCTGTGATAGGCGCAATATAAATCTAAATATACATCACAGTACAATTCTGTGAGTGGCTAATGATGCAGAAGGTTTTTTTGGATTTTCAATCTTCCGTCGGAGTCCATTTCTATTCCTTCCTATGACACCTTTAGTCTTCATCTTTGCTTCTATGGTATTTCTGGAATCTGGTTCGCCTCAGGGATTCTTTGCAATTTGATACAATGTGGTTGCTACCCGTAGTTTCTGTCCGAAAGGCAAATCTTGTCAATACAGATTATTAACTGGATCCACAGACTCGGTCTTGATAGCGCCTCTGGGTCAGATTTCGTTTCGTCTAATGTACATAAACGCATTTCGCAGGTGCTTCTCCTCCATCTCTCAAGAATGTTTCAGTCATTTCCATCGAACATCTGTACAGTTTTTCGTGAAAGTTTTATCACGCAAAGCACGGACTCTTTCCTGGCGAATTTTATTGTCTGCGGAGATGGAAGATTGGTTGATTTGTGGATTGGGAGTGGCGTCGGCGGCGGTCGTTTTGAGATTGTCCTGAGGGGGTTGTCGTTTCCTGGAGATCTTGTCCCACAGCTTGGAGCGGGAGCAGAAGGCATCTGAGAAATAGTGTCCGGTCCGATTAATCACTCGGCTTTTACGACGTCTTTACGACTTTGTTACAGCGAATTTCAGAGACTGGCCCTTCGGTTGAATGTTCTGCTGCAGTGTGTGAATGATTGAGAGAGAGGCTTTTTGACGACTCTTGTCTTGTAGATCTGAAGTTGCCAAGTAACCCGTCCTTTTTCTATTACAAAACAGATCTGTGGATGCAGGATGCAGCGTTTTTGGTCCAGATATTCGTTGCAACATCGAAAGTTTTTATTAATTCCTGTGTTTATATATAAGTGAGCACTACTCGATAAATTGGTACCGGAATACTGGATAATATATTATAGACGCTTTGTGGTCTGTTGTATACTTAATTTCATGTCATAATGAAGGCATTATATAAGTAGGCGTTCTGATATAGTGATGTAATTAATATTCTTTGTTTTGTGATGAATGTTTTCGAAATGGCAAGACCAGATGGCAGGTTTTCTGCTGGGCTCCACGTGTAGCTAACAAAATCTCTGACCTTAGCGTTTGCCATGAGACGTAAGTCGGTCTCGAGTTACAATCTCTGGGATGATATGTCCCGCTGGTGCGATTCTGTATATATAAATTAAATGGGATTCTGTGTTTAGTCACGGTTGGCTTAGGCCTAGACCTTTTTGTTGAGTCGTATGCGTATGCGAGGCAGCGCCCTTGTAGCGTTATGGCCGCATTACGGTGCCATATAAATCGTCTTTTTTTAATTATTATTATGTTGAGTCCGTAACATGCCCAGATAAGACCTCCATGGGGTTGTTGGTAGATTGAAAAATAACAGGCACAGATGGGGTAACTGATGGAGTAACCAATGGGGCAACTGATGAATGGATTGCTCCTGTTAGTTTGACGGCATTAAGGAAACAAATGACAAAATGAGGAAATGTGGGGGGAGTGAAGGGGGTTGGGTTTCATTTGTTCCTTAATGGCTGCTGCTGGAGATGACTTTTCCTCATTGAAATGATTGATTTCTGAATTTCTTTTCCACGTTCAATTAATATCTTTGGCGACGATTAATTACTCTGTGGTGTCCTGGTTGAGGACTTTAAGTGGGGAGATTTATCAAATGTAGCAAAGGAGAAGGAAATGGAGATGGAAGAGGAGATGGAAGAGGAGATGGTTTGATGTCTTTCAGAAGCTGTTATGTAGAGTTGTTTAATTAATGAAGGTTGAGAGGGTTAATTAGTTGTCAAAATTGCAAGGAAAGAAAATACTAAAAATTATTTTGACTTTAATGTTTATTTAGGATCCAGTTGATCCCAAGGCCTTTCTTCCTTCCTTCCAGTTATTTATTATCTGGTGCTTTTTGACAAAGTCATTCAGTAAAGACTGTAGTGGGTTGGTCAGATGAAATGAATGTCAACTGATTATATATCCCAAACAAGCGACATGCTGATCGCCCAAACAGATGAAGACCAGTCTCTTAAGTTAATCTCAAGAGTCAGCAGCCCTGGCTTTGAAAGCGTTAGCCTCTTCATTTTGTTGGCCTCGGCATGTGAGGACTTTTGGCAAATCTTCTCCCTCGCCGTCTCGTCTTCCCACTTACCGTGTATGATGAGTATACGCATTATATATATATATCTGAGTTGTCTAGAGGATGCAGGTAGAGCATACAGTGGTGGAAATAAAAACACATTGACAATTTGATATTTACGACATTCGGCCAAATTTGCACTTGATTGAACTCGAGACGGTCATGGTAGCGGGGCATGTTATGTAAGTCGTTAAGATTGCCAATACTGCATTGAATGTTTGTCATGGGGAAAGACTTACTGACAAAATGCCACATTACCACATTGCATTACAAATTGCAAGATTCAAAGGGAAGAGAAACAAAGGCAGATCATGACTAGGCTTGATTGATGATAAGACTCAAACTGCACCCTTGGGGTGTTCCTTGAAGATGCCTCTCCTCCCTAGGGTCTCCTCCTTCCCTTCAGAGTCCCCTATTCTCTCTAGGATCCCATGCTTCCCATGGTCTCCTCTTTGTGTGTGGCTGTTTGTGGGCATGGGCCTTCGTGTGTGGGTGTTTGTGGGTGTGCGTATGCTCACACAGGTGATGTATAATATAGAGTGTAAGACATTTGCTCCCCCCCCGGACAATTGCTCTCCCGGACAATTGCCCCTCGGACAATTGCCCCTCGGACAATTGCCCCTCGGACAATTGCCCCTCGGACAATTGCCCCTAGGACAATTGCCCCTCGGACAATTGCCCCTCGGACAATTGCCCCTCGGACAATTGCCCCTCCTGACTAGGACAATTGCACCTCCTCCCAGTGTAGACCATAAGCTCTCCCAAATTATATGTGCATTATGCATGCTTGTATGTGTGTATATATGATGCATAATTGTATACACATTATGTATGTGTCCACGAATGTGTTCATGTCGGCTACCTGTTACTAAACCTGTTAAATATCTATTTTTAGAGGATTGACATATATTGCAAAAGGGGTCTTCACCCACTCTCAGAGCGATGATTGTCCCGTGTCACTGACTGTTAACCAACTGTAGGCATACTTACTAGATGCAGGAAGACTAGCAACGAAGACTAAATATGAGCAATTAGCATGAAAACTAAACTGGAGAAGGTAGCATGAAAACTAAGCATGAGGACTAACATGAGGACTAAGTTTTGAACAGCGCTTTAAAAAAATTTCAGTTACAATTACATGAGGTCTAAACATGACGAGTAATCATGAGGACTGAACATAAAGAAAGAAAAACATGAACTAAGCATGAGAGCCAAGCAAGAGGACTGAACACGAGAGCTAAGCATGAGGACTGAACATGAGAGCTAAGCATGAGGACTGAACATGAGAGCTAAGCATGAGGACTGAACATGAGAGCTAAACATGAGGACTGAACATGAGAGCTAAGCATGAGGGCTGAACATGAGAGCTAAGCATGAGGACTGAACATGAGAGCCAAGCATGAGGACTGAACATGAGAGCTAAGCATGAGGACTGAACATGAGAGCTAAGCATGAGGACTGAACATGAGAGTTAAGCATGAGGACAGAACATGAGAGCTAAACATGAGGACTGAACATGAGAGCTAAGCAAGATGTAGATCCTTTGTGCTCATCACAGGTGAACTGCATGCAATGCATGATAGATAACAAAGCACTAGTTCACAGTATGTTAGGTGTAAAAGAAAAGCAGAGATTGGTTGAAGTGATCCTTTTCAAAGGGATCTAAAATTCTTAGATGGACGAAGTTATTATTTATGCTCTATGACTTGACATGACATGCCATGGTAGATTGCGCGCAAGACCTGGAGCATGTCTAAGGGTGGAGCAAGAGATAAGGAAAGAGTAGGTCGCGGCAGGCAGGTGAACTCTGGCTTCCAATTAGGGTGGTGCTGATATCTTCTGGGAATGGACTGAAGTCTGACGGGCTTGCGAATAGAGATAAAAGACCACCTGGGAGGGACGGAGGGAGCAGTCCCTCCCCCATAATCTTTCCCCTATTGAGAGAAGCCTTCAACCCTCCCTCTTTGAATAAGAGATAACTTCAACCCCTCCCCTTTCTGAATGAGTGAAGACGTCAACGCTTGCTGGCTTATATCTTGCTTAACACTAATTGTATTTCTTGCATTGCGTGACGGTTGTTAAGTAACATAATCTATAGTGAAAACATTTAGACAGGATCGGATGGTTGAGCCTCAGTCGAAACTTACGATTCACTGATAGGACGTAGAAGTAGCCTGTGTCGAACAGAAAACGGATCCTTCTGGAAAAACAAATTCGGAGTTGGAGCTTAAATGGCAGGTAAATAGAAGCAACGATCTAAAGATGCCCTTAATCCCTCTGAGCACCCCACCCGGTCGATTGGTTGCCTCAGGGAGCCACCCACCCACTCCCGGTGGAAATTTCCGTTTTGGTCACGGAGATTCAGTCGACTTCTGCCTGAGCTTCGGAGACCAAGTGCCTAGTGCCAGGCAGCACCAGTCCCAAGTCTATTTGCAGGAGGAGGGCGACGCTACTAATGATCTTTGTTATCCCACAGTGTTGGTTAACAGCAAATAAGACAGAATGGAGGAAAGGGAGAGAGTGGAAGCCTGAGACTCAACGGAGAGCAGCTGGAAGAAGCAGGACAAGTCGAATGCTAAGCCAATTAATCAGCCATTCGTCCGCTTGTAAGAACCACTTATTCACTGAGTCTCTTCCTTCTTTCACTCCCATCTGCCACTATTATTCACTTATTCACTGAGTCTCCTCCTTCTTTCACTCCCATCTGTCACTATTATTCACTTATTCACTGAGTCTTCTCCTTCTTTCGCTTCCATCTGTCACTAGTATTCACTTATTCACGGAGTCTCCTCCTTTCACTCCCATCTGTCACTATTACTCTCGTCGTGCTGCTGCTGTCGACAAGAGCGTCTACAAGATCTGTAAATGTCCTGCACCTGATGCAAATGTCCAGCGACTGACAGAATGAAGAGGCAGTTTGCACACGGCCGCAGATGGCCTCATATAAAGTGGTGCTTGACATGTACTGCGGCTACTGCCTTCTGCTATTCCAAGATTATTGGTATTGTAAGTGTCTGCGTAAACTCTGATGAATTCGGCAGTGTTTGTAGGACACAATTTATGACTTAATTCATTGAATATTGTACAACTGTAATTTGATATAGCCCTTCTTACAATTAGTTCACACGCCTCGAAGGTGCAATTGCAGTTATGTTGTAGTGCAATAG
The DNA here is from genome assembly GCA_959347315.1 of Bimastos eiseni. NCBI lineage: Eukaryota > Metazoa > Annelida > Clitellata > Crassiclitellata > Lumbricidae > Bimastos > Bimastos eiseni. Next base: position 24,360,941 of record OY365814.1, on the reverse strand, counting down.
TGCCAAAAGTGTGCAAAGACTTGCTCAGAGAAGGTCCCTACACAGTAACTCCTCGGATGAACCCGTACTCTACTTGGAGCATTTATTTAGCGCCTCTCTGAAATGACTACTCAGAGGGGCTGCCAGCCCAACCCGACGCAATTGCTGATGGTGGCTGGAATGTCGACATGGTGGAGGTTGAAGGAAAGAAGATTTTAATTCCAAACAGGATATATAGAAAGTGTTCAACAGTTCTGTTTTTACGAGAGCACTGTATATTGGGTATCCAACGACCATCTATCTCTTAATGGGTTGATTAGAAGGCTTGGGGAAGCCTGCATTGTCGTTCTTGAGGTCTGGAAATGAAATTGTTGGCTGTCTCTCTATATATTGAATTTATGATCTTGATCATGCCGAGAGATTGAGAGAGAGAGAGAGAGAGAGAGAGAGACTCAGCAGCTATGATTGCAGAATTGTTTGATATAAGAGAACATAAAACAGGTTGCTCACCATCTCACTGTTGAATTGTGTACAAGGATCCTGTACTTGATAACCAGCCTGCTATTATTATACGTCTGTGTTTGTGTGGCTGCCTGTCTGTCTTTGTCTGTCTTTAATCTTTTGTGAATATAATTGCAAGAATGAGCATCTGTAGTATTACACTGAAGTAGAATTTCACGCAGAGCTCTCTGTCTGTTTATTTGTCTGTCTGTATATCTGTCTACCTTGCTGTCTGATGTCTGTTTGTCTGTCTGTCTGTGAATAAAGTTGAAGAATGAGAATCTGTTATATGACTGAAGTAGATTTTCATGCAGATGACTTGGCCATGGAACAGATGCATTGCAGAATAAGTTGCTATGCTGGAGAGAGCACATGACTCACTCTGCTCCATGGGAATCCTTTTCCCTGGAGAGAAGGCGTCTGCCCTGGACTGCATGGTTGCGCAGTTGTTCGTCTGAAACTGCTGGATATTTATTGAATGTCTGATCCTTTGTGGATTGTGTCGTTTGTAAAAGTATTTCGTCTACTATCAGAGTATCTCGAATATGCGTCGTGTGTCCGTCGTCGCCGGCTGATTTTGAGGAAAGAAATCGGCTGTCTGAAGCGTGATTCTATTGTGTGTGTGTGTGTTTGTAGGTGTGTGTGTGTAGGTGTTTGTTTGCGTGGATGTATGTATGTATATATGTATGTATGTGGGTGTCACGCGCGAAACTCTGGACGATGGCGCTATATAAAAGTCATCGACCGACAGCAGAGGCGTGTGAGGACTACGAATGAAGTTGTCTACCTGAAACCTGAGAGGGGAGACATCAATGGGTTTCGCCGGAGGCAGACGACCTCAATGCAGACGGCGAGAAATATGCAAAGATCAACGGACTGTCAAACAACGAAACGCGACACCGCGAGGCAGACGTTAGAGCCGCCTACCCCTCTCATCTCTGCGACCTACGGACAAGAAATTCATGAACCAGCTGAAGATCTGGTCTGAACCGGCTTGTTGACACTAATCAAGAATGAGGGACAATTACGATACGAACGGCGCAACCTATTGAGCGGTGTAAATATAATGATGTAACTAGATCCCTGGAACCTATTGCCCGTCTATGACACTAACAAGGCCCAGCCATAACAGCCGCTAGTCAAACATTAACGGTATGCCTCTAGGGATATGACGTTATGCTGGGGACGCCAGGATCCGACCAACCAGGTTTAGTAATAGTTTCAGCTGGTGATCTGTCGTCCAATAGAGATACGAGTTTTGCGTTTGGGATGGCGAAGGAAATCGCCTCTAGAAGGGTTCATATAGTGTAGCAAGAAAAGAAACAGGGACTTGTTTTCGGAACTGGGGGAGACGTTAAGTCGTTCTGTGGATTAGGGTAATCAACGTAGTTGGGGAACCTCGTCTCCAACGTAAACCAGGGAAACATTTCTAAAGGACACTAATAACTCCAGTAAGTGTAGATGGGATGAGTGATGTGTATATCTACCATTAAATATACATATTAAAACCATCCGGTGTGTCGTGTTGCTGAGCTTGGTGATTGAGTAAAGAACCGGCGGTAATCTCGTCATCTAGAAGAAGGAGCTGGCGAGAGTGAAACCCGTGACAGTGGGTGTATATGTATGTGGGTGTGTAGGTGTGTGTATGTGTGTGACACTGTGTGTAGGTATGTATATGGGTGATTGTACTTACTCACCATTCTGATGAATCGGATCCACTGAATCGACTGGCTGATTTGACAGGTCGTCCTCTGCAGACTCCACTGATGAACTGATTTTGCCCGGATATAAATTTATATAAAAATACATATATAATGTATAAATATATATGTATATATATATATATCTGACTTTCTGTTGTCATCTCTGTGAGTATACTGTGTGTAGACAGGCAATTGGTTCATCTGGTTTGTTACTTTTTAAGAACAGACACTGTGGTCTGTGTGACATTGTGTCATAAGTAATAGCTATGAGAATTGGCGTCGCCCGCCTCCTTTCTTTAGACATGAGACTGGCACTGCCAGAGGACGGGCAGTGGCAATAGTCAGCCTTGCGTTTTTGCAATATATGGACAGGCGGGGTTTAGTGGGATGGAGTGAGTGGATGGGCTGACAGATGAATGGGTGGTGGGTGGATAAATGGATGAGTGGTTGAATTGATTGACTGACGAGTGGATGGTGGTGACGGTTGTATTGGTAGCAGCAATGTGCCCTCTAAGCTGTGCGCATTTCATTTGCGCGAGCACACCGATTGTGGAGCCAGCGCACACAAGAATCATTTTCGTGCTCGCACGCAAATTTTTTATAGGATACAACGTAAATTGAGTCTCACGGCTGCGGCGTATACCATACTCTAGAGACTTTTGTTCCTAGAGACTTTTGTTCCTAGAGACTTTTGTTCCTAGAGACTTTTGTTCCTTGGCTGATACGTCCCCTTATTTAACTTTAGACAAGGGACTTCTCTTAGGTTATCAGAACTTTATCAAAAAAGAGTTAAATTAGATATGATCTTAATTTAACTATTATCATATTCAGCTCAGACCTGCACACAAAAGTGTGAACCATTTAGAGTTGCTCACATAATTTCTTGCGCACATCGTATATCTCTAAAAACGAGGTTACATTGGATGGCAAAAGAACCTGCAGCTAATTATACAACTCCTTGTAGCATGAGTGCCAGTCCCAAGTGTAGAAAAGGAGGCGAGCAACGCTCGTCACCTTTGTAGTGCCACAGTGTAATTTAACAGCCACTTACCAATACGACCTCATTATATGGCGCCTTTTGATATATAGCTTTTGGAGAAGACTGTGCTTATTGTGGAGTTGAGATACTGCTCGTTTTATTCTCGTCAATGTTGCTATATTTATGAGGAAATGCCTTCCCCTCGTGTTGTGGCTTTAACGTTTTACCTAAGTGCAACTGTGCGTGTACCTGGTTCTTACCTTTGCAAACAAACAGTCTGTGGTTTGACTGAATAGGGTAACAAGGGTTACAGATTGTTTAGGAATTCAACGCCTTCAATTATATTAAAGTCAGTATGGCATATCTGCCTCTGGGTGTTTTTTTCAGCTGGGGTCTTTTATGCTTATCTGGAGACTTTCCTGTCCCTGTCTTTCTCTCAATGTCTCTGTCTGTCTGTCTCCGTGTGTCTCAGTTTCTGACTTTCTGTGAGTGTTTATAGCTGGGACAACACTTGCACGTGCCCACAAAAATGTCATGGCTCCGTATGGAGAAGTTGTAATCGCGTGGGTGGATAATTGCCAGTGGAGCAATTTCGAACCATTAATTGTTAACACAATTAAATTATAAAAATTTTGCTCTTAGGTCCCTTTCTTTGCTACTGTCAAGCATTAGTCACCCATTAGCCATGTACTCAGGCAATAATTGAATTTCTGCACTTTTTTATTCTTGCAGTTAAGTTGTCCACTGTGTTTAAAATTCCTTTACGGCAGTGGTGTTGACTGAATTGCTCATTTCTAATGGAAAGCTGTAAATCATTGTTAGTTTAACTTACAGCCGGACTTGATAGAATGTTGTACACACACGCGCACGCACACATGCACACATTACATATATATATATATATGTATAATATATATATAGGGATTAAAGTTTGCCTTAAACGTAAACTGAAATATGTAAAGTATCAGCTCAAAATAATCTATCAGGTGGTGCTAGATTGTATCCATTGTATTTTAGCATTTTTTATGTCTTCCTCTTTTGGGTCTATAGTACTTTCCTAGACAGGTTTTTACACTTTCTTTACCATTCGTCTCATTTTCCAGCCCTCTCTTTCAAATTGCTGTGACCCTCCTTCATCGTCCAGTCCAATAACATCATTCTCAGTCTTCCTATTGTCAGCCCTATTCTTTCAGCTCCTATTTTATGCAGTGGTCTGTAAAGTCAGACTCCGAAAGTAATGCCGGTAGTTTCAGACTCCGAGAGTAATGCCGGTAGTTTCAGACTCCGAGAGTAATGCCGGTAGTTTCAGACTCCGAGAGTAATGCCGGTAGTTTCAGACTCCGAGAGTAATGCCGGTAGTTCCAGAGAGACTGAGAGGAAACAAGAAAAACCAGAGCAATAACTTGCTAATAGGAAGACTACAGGCAATCTTTTCAGAAGGAAATGGATATCCAGTGGCGTCAAGATATCACCGGAATGCCTGTTGGCGGAGATTGCCAATAGAAGCAGCAGGACATGAAAGCTGTGACATGAAAGTAGCAGGACATGAAAGCTGTGACATAAAAACAATGTGATATAGAAGCAGCGTGACATAAAAAACGTAGGCGTTAAATGAAAGCCATGACAAATACACGAATGAAAGGAGCAAAGGCAAACACTCGCCGCCTCTTCTACACCGGATGTTGATATGCACACGAAGCAAGCCATTGAAGAAGTGCACAGAGGTACTACCATTTGCCCTCCAGAGGGGATCTACTATCGGAAGCTCATGCGAATGCCCCAAGGTGCTGCTCGACAGATCGTTGTGTTTATCCTTGCTTGCATGCTGGATACTATCCTGCCAGAAAGATCGAGTGGCAACGGGAGACGCCTTCGTCACTCGACGTAATCTTTCGGTAAAATCCGGCTGTTTACTGGTGCCACGGTAAAAGCTGCGGGAAACAAAACGATTCAATGGTACTCACTGACAAGTTGCCAAGTAGGGCTGCAGCATAGAGTAGAGATTCAGATAAATCGACGCTATAGAAAGATCTAGTGGGCACTGGACGTTATCTGGTGGGAATTCGATCGCATCTTGTTCCTTTTGGATTAGCTGTAGAAGCCTTTAGGATAGTGCCGTGGTTTGTTTGTGTCTACGACCCACAGGCAGAACCTTTTTGGATCTCAAGAGTCAAGACCACATTGTTCTGGATTGTTGAACTAGACGGACTTCAATTATCAACTCCAGTTAAAGTAAAGCAGAGATAAGAAGACCGGTTGATGAAAAACAAATCATTGAGATTGGAGAAAAAAAATAGTCTATTTCTTCCGCTGCTATATTAGTGTTTTTGTCTCTTAAACGCAAAATAATGCCTACTGAATTGACTGAGATATAGGAATTTACGAAGTGCCTTGAACTTCCAAACGAAAAATGCAAAGAAGAAAGAGAGAGAGAGATAAAGAGCATTCTCTTCAGGCAGCCACTGTCTTAAGTGTTATTGATGTAATTTTTCGTGGCCTTGGCCTGTAAAGCCAGTTCTTTTCCAAATCCTGATCTTCCCACGCGTTGTGTACGATTAATTTGTTAGGCTATACAAGTTGAACGGAAAGTTCACCTTTTTCTGCTGAGACTGCTGGGGCTGGGATTTGAACTCAACAGTTTTGTTCAAATTTGTTGTCAGTCAGTGTCCATTCTGACTTTGGCACACAGCAGGCAGACAGATTACGTTTGCTATGGCACTGACATGGGCATCAGTAGATGGTGGTTTCTTGTAAGGCCTGGAATCGATTGATTTTGTGTGTGATCAGCTTACTCTGTTTTTGTGCATTGATTTTAGGGGGCAGAGGTGGTCAGGGATTACCGGAAGTGCCAAGAATGTTTTGATCAGCAGATGGGAGAGACAAATAATTAAGACATCTGTTTAAAAAAATGAGGTTGATTATGCACATGATGGATTATGAAGGGAATTATTATTTTCTATATTGTTGATACAGTACAATTATTGTCAAACGTTTACATGTTTGTTTCAAGACACTAATTTATATATTGCACATTTTTATCATCTGACAAAACATGATCTAAACAAGTAAATGATTTTAAGATAGTTCTGAAAATTTTACCAAACGGATTTAGGCAAGAGGATTTCTCCGGGAGAAAGGTCCAATACATGATGGATTGACGGCTGCACGGCACCGGAATATCTCCATGAACAGAAGACCGCAGAGATCACCAACCCAGTTGACTTATGATTGAAAACTCCCGGATATATGTCATGGCGCTGCCAAGAACGAGTTCCACCACAGTAGGGGAACTGTGAACTATATTCGTGGAGAGGAAAGGGGTGGGGAAGGGGCTATGTCAGTCATGTGATCCGTATGTGAACGAACTTAGGTAGATTGGCCTGAGGTAAGAATATGCGGTTGAGTAAGGACTGGTGTTGACCCATTTCTGAATGAAAAATAGTCCTGGATTGTATTGTTTTTTTACTTCTCTGAATGTGGTTATTTATAATCGATTGTTGATCTAGTTATTACATGATTACCATAATGATGATTGTTCTGCCCTGGTATTTATGAATAAACATGATGCCATTACCCTACTGAATGACCCCAATGTCACGCATCCGATGCAGATAGTCGAACCTAAATAGAGCAAATAAATATGCAAGCCACACACAGAGATCACATGATCTATCCATTCAGACCCACATCTCATAGCTTAACGAGATCCATTAATAGTAAGGCACTGATGTGCTCTAGGTCCTCAGACAGATGCCATCCCCTCTGAAGAAGCCTGAGCCTGTGTACTGCCATTTGCAAATCAAGCAGACAGCCATTCCCATGGAGCAAGAACTCCGCGAGGCAGTGGTTGTGAAGATAGTGGAGCATGTGAAACAGTCTGTCTTCCTTCGATTGGGATGTTGGCTGATGAGGTTTGTGGTCAGACTGAAGACTATATTATAGTCTGCTAATCTGTGGTTAATTTGTTGGAATGTTTGGTCAGTTGTCCTCAGGCACTTATTGACAACTTAGGAATATCTTATGATGTCTATTTTATATATTGAGGGAGCGAGGTTGGCTACATTGAAATTGCAGAGAATTCAGTGATGGATGTACGATCCTCAGGAATTATCTTCAGTGATATTCGTGAGGTTCTTATATGGCATTCTGTAAGTGTTAAAGATATTCTATTCAGTATAGGGTGGCTGTTGCTTTGTATTCGGAAATGCCAAGGAGTTTTGGTGGCCATACTTCTCATCATTTCCCTATGCCTCTCCGTATTTTTCCCTATGCCTCTCCTTATTCTCCCCTATGTCTCTCCTTATTCTCCGTTATCAAGTGCTATTCACTTTGCCATTGGTGCTTGTTAACTAGTGTTGTCGTTGTTGATGTTGTTGCTGATAACAGCATTTGTCATGTTGTTGCTGCTGTTGATATTTCTGCATGGACGGAATGAAGGCTATCTGAGATATACATGTCAGACGTTACTACTCCAATCAGAGTAAAACTCTTCAAGATCTAAATAATATTTACATCTGATGGAGATATGTAGATGCTGTTTAGATACCGATAACATCTTATCTGTTCAGTTTCTGATTAACTGTAGAACTATGGTGCGGCTGGCAAAGCACTTGATGTTGCTGAAATATGAAGAATTCTGTGCAGTGATTTTGTGTTGAAGTGGCGCGAGTGGAGAATGGAGAGGCCCCTCTCAGGACACAACCGACATACCATCTGGATTACATTTAAAACTCTGTTTAAGAAGCAGATGAGTTTGTTTAGATGGACTCTTCACCTGTAGAAGGGTCTCTTCAACTGAGTCTTTTTAGGTGGATCTCTTCAGCTGAGTCTCTTCAGCTGAGTTTTTTCGGTTTAGTTTCTCCAATTGAGTCTCTTTGAACAGTCGATTCTCTTTGGTTGAGTGTCTTCAGTACAGTCTCTTCAGTGTAGTCTTTTCAGTTGTTTATCTCCAATTGAGTCCCTTCAGTCAAGTCTCTTCAGTTTAGGCTTTGCAGAGAAACTTCGGGAAATGGTACTCTCTAGAACTCTCTAAAACAATACTGTAGACCGCAACTGCTTTTGCAGCTGGTTGATTCATGTAATAAATTTCCATCTGGGAATTATGTAAGTTTTCTGGTATTTGTATCGGAAACAGATCACTGCTTGATTGTTTATTTGTTGGCTGTAAATGATTGTGAGGTTGAATATTGTTGAAGGATGGATCTGTCATTATTCATTTGAGAACAAACAACTGGTGATCACGGATCAGCAAAGCCGTTCAGTGAGCTAAACCTGCAGAAGAGGCTGAGATCGGTTAACTCCTTCATTTTCTTGATCTCAGCCAATGTAGGCGGGTGATCAGTTCTTTCTGTCTTGTTCATCTTTTTTCCACCGGCAGTGTGCAGTCAATGTACTCATTATATCTGATTTTGCTGGGTATTGCAAGGAACACAGAGTGCTACATATGAAACAGAAAAATCTGTAATATAAATTCTTCCCTGGTTGGATTTGAATTCCTGATCTGTGGTTAACTGTCCAGCACACTAACCACTAGGCTATACTGTCACACTTATCTGTTGAGGGTCATAGAGATTAAGTCAATTTCCTATATAGTTAAGGCCAATGCACTGAAAATGAGCCAGGGAAAGGCCAGAGGTGAATGAACCAGGCAAGTTCTGGCTAAAGCCTTTGCCAAATGACTCTTTGGCCTGCATGGCCTGCTTTTTAAAGTACTACAGACGATGAGTGAGAGCTGTAGGTTTCCGCAGGGGCACTAATTGCACTGGGTTGGACCAGACAGAAATCGACCTAATTAGCCTCAATCGGTGGGTGATCTGTGTGACATCCAGAAATTGTTCTCCGTCTTCATCGTCGGCAGTCAATTATCCGGAATTTTTTACCTTTTTTACAGATTCAGTAATCATAGATGAGTTTTTGGTAAAAAAAAACAAATTATCACCACCCATTTCAGTCAGACTGGTGGTTGTATATATGTAGATTGTAGATATAGACATCTGTATGTGCATATTAATGCTGTGTGTGTGTGTGTGTCTTGCTATGCACTGTTGTCCATGCTTTGCATACCCAAGTTTTGAACTGAGTAATGTTAATGTTATTATTATTATTTTATTTCGTTATTTAATATTAGTATTTTTATTATTATTAAACTTTATTATTCGCTGGTTAGATGCCCACATGAATCCTACTGGAAACTGCAAGGGAAAAGTCATTCCATTGTTAGGGACCTCCTGCAGCAAAAGCTCGACACCGGGGAAAAGGAGTTTGCTGCTGGGACACAAGAAGATCACGTGGGTCAGCAGAGCGAAGGCGGGGGGGAGAGGAACGAACGAGCAGAGAGCACTTGGCTTACACATCAAGTTGCAGAGACATTTAGGCTTTAAACCCTGCTGAGATTTGAAACCAAGAGCAAGACCTTATAGTTGATTGGAGACAGCACCAGCTGGAACCAGCGTAGATAGTTGATGATGTAAGTTATATATATATATATATATAATATATATAATATGTAATTATGGAATATATATGTATATCTATATATGTATGTATATATATATGTAAATATATATATAATATATGTAGGTATATATATATACAGTGCCTGTCTTTGGTCACTAGTAGTTCTACTTCTGGGCTGTTGGTATTATAGAAGACCACAGCTGATGTCTGCTTGATTAGAAATGAACGCCTGGCAGGATGAATATGCAGCAATGTGTCATCTGAATCGTCCCTGTATTCGTCCGCTCTTGTCATCCATCTGATTCATCTGTTGGGGAAGTGGGATGGATGACGTAATCAGATACCCACCGCACTCGTTCAGCGGAGGAGGAGGAAGACGAGGAGAAGGAGAAGCAGAGGAATTAAGAAAGAAGGAAGAGGAGGAATTGTGTAGCAAGAAAAAGGAAGAATATTGGAAGAGGTATATACAGGGGCATGAGGAATATGGGAAGAAGGAAGAGGAGCAGAAGGAATGAGGGAAGAAGAAAGAGGAGGAATAAGGGAAGGAGGAGGAGGTGGAATAAAGGGAGAACGAAGAGAATATGGGCTTGATGAATATGGGGAGAAGGAAGAGAGGGAAGGAGTAGGAAGTGGAATAAGGAAGAGGAGGAATAAGGGAAAGAGGAGGAGGTGGAATAAGGGGAGAAGGAAGAGGAAGAGCATGAGGCATATGGGAAGAAGGAAGAGGAATGGCAGGTACTTGTATTATGAAGCAGTTAAGTGCAGACTACCAGGAAGAGTGTGTGATAGGCCTGAAGCAATTCAGAATAGAAGATAAATGGAGGAGGTGGAAGAGAAGAAGACGATTAACATCCGGAAGAAACTGACCGGAATTCCATCGGCAGCTTTTTGATTTTTTTCTGGAGACAATGGTCGATGCTTTTTTTGTAATTCTTTGTCGTCTTCAGTGTCTTTGTCTGATTCGTCATCGCGGCTTACGAGAGGGTGGTGGGTACACGCAAGAGATTCGCATCCTATTTAGGGTTGGTTCTCGGATGCAGTAGTTAAGATAATTTTGAAAGGCAACATTGTGCATTGTGCCAGTGTCTTGAATCTAGGTCAAGTCTGTGGTGGACTGGTATTCACTGTCCTTCACTGATCTGACCTAGATTCAAGACATCTGACACATGTATAATATGATGTTTGAATTTATTGGATTCATCGTTGAATGAGAGAGCATACATAGTTCCTCACTCAGCCATAAATAAGACTGAAGGAGAAAAGTAAGTTGACAGCACTTGTGGCCATCGCAACTTCGAATTGACGTCCAATACATGTCATCGCCTTCTGATTGATTTGAACAGCTGATCTTATCTTATCAGTGGGTCTCTCTTCTATTGCTTTGCCAGGAGATCTTGCCTTAGCACTGTGCGGTTTGCGGTTAGTTACTGAAGACGAAAGAGGAAAACTTCCGGAGCAGAGACTGACTCGGAGCATACATGACTTATAGACGTAAATGTTTACTGGTCTGCTTGTTACGCGGTGTGCTGCAGTTGTTCCTTGCGAGAGCTACCTACGCCTTGATTGATGGGCTCGCACGCTTCTGTTGGAATTCGTCATATTGTGTTTAGGCTGAAATAGTAATTAAACTTGTCGGCTTGTGACGTAGACTAATTGATATTTTACTGACAGAAACATCAACGGGGTTAAAGCTAAGGTTAAGATATCGGCTGTCAAGTTGTGCAGATGGACAGAGCTTAGAACACCAATGATATAGTTTTGTTGCTTTCAGATGCTGTAGGATTCGGTTCTTATGATTGTTAGCTTCATGTAGTAATTTTTCGTTCAGAGGAGGTACATCCGCTGTTGGGCGTTGCTTACGGGCATACAAAAGAACAGTGGGATCACAGACCGGAAACTCCGCCACTGTTTGCACTCTGACAGTGCCAGTCCCAAGCCTGGATAATAGATGAGGGCGACGCTAATCATCTTTGTTATGAAACTGTGTCCTTAAACTGCAAAAACACTCTCACCTGGAACTGACTGTGAATTGGTCCAATTCATCAACGCCCGTTGAGAGCGGCTGTTGATTCGAGCGGCGCTATATAAATGCTTGATTACATTACATTACATCTGATGTTGGACATGGGAATCAGTAAAATTCGCCTTGCTTTCTATGTTGGTGTTTTAAAACAAAATTCTTAGGGTTGGCCTGAGAATTTAGTCTGATGGTAACTGCATATTTACTGTCCTTTTTTCACCCTATGCATTTTTTACCTCTAAAGCAAACATCAAAAGATAAAGGTGGTGGACGGCTGTCAGTTAATTTCTGTGCTATTGTCTTTTATTTCCTTTTGATTGTCGTTTAATTTCCATACTATTGTCTTTTAATTTCCGGGCTATTATCTTTTAATCTCCATACTATTGTCGTTTAATCTCCATGCTATTGTCATTTAACTTTCATGCTATTGTCTTTTAATCTCCATTGTCTGTTCATTTCAGGAACGTCATATCGTCACTGTTAGACACCAACAACCCTCTCGCCCCTTGTCGTTGACATAATCTGTCCAACAACAGCTGCCATGCGCCAACTACTGTTGCCATGGCTTCTGATTGTGATGTTTACCATGTGTTCCGTCATTGTGCCATCGACGCACCAGTCTTCACCATGGTCTGACCAACAGCGCCAACATCTCACGAATTCTCATTCCTCCTCATCATCCTCCTCGTCGTCATCATCGTCATCATCAAGCAGAGACCGCGTTCGTCCGACGTTCACTAAGCCGACCAAGCAGAGACCCCCACGGGTTCGACGCAGCGAAAAACCAAACATTGTTTTCATTATTACAGACGATCAAGACAGCGAACTTGGTATTCAGACTCTGAATTATAATGATATCTCATCTAGAATTCTGTGCTTGTAATTTTCTTGCACCGGTTTTAGCTATGCTTACCTGTAATGCTCTTTCACTACATCAGCAATGTTCTTTCACCAATGTTCTTTCACTTCAATAATGTTCTTTCACTTTAGTAATGTTGTTTCACGTAAATAATGTTGTTTCCCTTCAGTAATGTTTTTTCACTTCAGTAATGTTCTTTCACTTCAGCAATGTTATTTCACTTCTGTGGGTCCATACTGCTCGTTCACTTCAGTTATGCTGCAATGCTCTTTCACGTGGACTATGGAAGCACTTCAAAGTGATTGGGCAGAGTATATGTGCCCAGTAAAATTGACATCTGGTACAGAGTGGGTGATAAATTACGAATTTCCTACTAGATTTCTGGCATTGAAGACTAGAAAAGTGGGTCAATGAATCTGTGTGTGGCTGGATTAATGTTGTATCAGCTTAGATGATTTCTGAAGCAAAACTTTTGGCAGAAATTGTAACAACAGGAATTGGATTTGGGTGTAACTTGTATTGTTGTTGAGCTGACTAGTCGATGAAAGCAACATGAGTGCTTGAAATAAATCCTAGAATACATTTAGCTGTGTTCTTAGTTTTTGCCTTTGGAGCTCATATATGAAACATCTGAATCGTGGACAGGTAAGAGTGTTTCTTCTTCTGGTTAAAAGACAAGTACAGAGGCATCAACCCACGGAGAATCAGTCACACGAGAAATTGAAACCAGATGACGATGATGGTCTCTCAATTTTAAGAATATTTTTATCAACAGCTGATCAGAATGTTGAGTGTACATGTTACCTTCCTTTAGGTAACGATTTGAATGATGAGTGCATGTGCTACGTTCCTATGGGCAGCCTCTAGAATGCATATTATGTAGCCTTCCTTTAGGTTACGACTTGGTTGATGAGTGCATAGGATGCCTTCCTTTAGGCAACAGCTGGAATGTTCTGCATCATTTTCATGCTCTTTCAGCATGTGTGAATGTACGATGCAAATACAGAGTTTAAATTAAAACGTTGCCTTTTGGAAGTTATTTAACTTTAATTCATGTTATTAATAGACAAAGAAACTCTTTGCTTATCAGTTTCTGTTCCTTGTCTTTTCCGTGTTAGGTTCATTGAATTTTATGCCAAAGACGATGAAATACTTGAGAGACGGAGGCGCAACATTTCCCAATGCATTTGTCACAACGCCCATGTGCTGTCCGTCACGAAGTTCGATGCTGACCGGAATGTATGTACATAATCACAACACATACACGAACAACGACAACTGCTCATCGCCACATTGGAGACAGACATACGAAACGAAGAACTTTGGAACCTACCTGGATGGTGCCGGATACAGAACAGGTGTCGTATTGTAGTGTATTTGTGCATTTATATAGGGGACACCAATCGGATGAGCTTCCAGTGTGAAAGAACAAGGGAACGGAATGTGTCCTGAGGCATGGAAAGGAGAAACTGTCGGTCGATGCTTTGTGTGTTATTATGGTGGCACTATAGAAGTCTTTTTTTAGATACACCATATCATTGAATCTTACGGCTTGATTGTCAGTTTAATAAACTGAATTGTTAAAAGAATATCATTTTTTCATTTTTTATTGTTGGAATACCTGATCTCGAATGTGACGCAGCATATGATCAGATGACGGTTCAGATGACGGTTCAGATGACAGTTGAGATGAAGGGAATGTGCTAAGCTATATCTGATGTACTTTGTGACAGGCTACTTTGGCAAATATTTGAACGACTACACGGGGGCTTACATTCCCCCAGGATGGACCGAGTGGATGGGATTGATTCGTAACACCCGCTTCTACAACTACTCGATCAATCACAACATGACGAAGATCAAACACGAAGACGACTACCACAAAGACTATCTAACCGATCTCATAGCCAACCGAAGTACCGACTTCTTCCGGGAATCCAAGCAGTGGTATCCGCAAAGGTGAGTTCTTCACCACAGTGGAATACTGAAGACCGCATGGAATAGTAAATGCCTTTGTTGATGCCACGTGTTGTGAATGCTGCGTTTATTTGAATTTTAAGGAGTGGTATATACTCAATATATCTGTGTATATATATATATATGTATATATATATGTATATATAAATAAGTTGTCTAAGCTGTTTGCTTGCTTGACTGCTATTGCAGATGCCATCAAAGGGAATCCAAGATAGAGCTGTTGGTCCAATGGTTTGAAATTACTGGCCCAGCACATTGTGTTCTATCAGTTCTTTGGTGTCCTTGTCAGAACCTGAGAGTTATCTGTTTCAACTTACTTAACCACCACAGCGAGACGTCCGCCTTCTTATTGGATGTAAACTAGGTTTTTCCAACAGATTGCAATTGTTTGGCCTTGAATGATGATTTTATAATCATCTCCATTCACCAATAATTAAGACATGGTGCACACAACCATGTTCTCCCTCCCGAAGACAACTCTCAATTTATCCCCAGATCATTATATATAAATATTTACTATTTTGTTGTTCAATTGTGGCCACTTTTATTATCCTCTGTCACTATTTTTGTGTTCAATTGTGGCCACTTTTATTATCCTCTGTCACTCATGTTAGCATTTCTGCATTTTTGTCAAAAATTGTTTTCTTTCGGAATAAACGGATCAAGGACCAATCGATGCTTTAAAATAATTTGAATCTACTCTCTTCCCATGATGCCTCTTGTGTGGGCTTATGTGATCATGATTATACATTTATATAGCACCTCTAGAAGAAAACTGCTTAGAGGTGCTCCCACGGTAGCACCTTGAAGTAGTTAAAGAACTGCTCTTCTTTTCCTCGCCTCGTCTATTTCCTCTCTCCATCCTCTTCCTACTTCTGCTCAGCGGCTGTGAACGTGAAGAAAGATGACTGTGCTAAAAAAGTGAGTTGCTGAAGTAGCTGCTGATGAAATGGACCTTATGCTAATAATTGTGATGTACTGATTGATGTGCTGGTGATGATGATGATCCCTAGGCCGGTTGCAATGGTCCTCAGCATGCCTGCTCCACATGGACCCGAAGACGCTGCTCCTCAGTACCAGAACAAGTTCTTTGATGTCAAAACTCACAGGTACACATCGGTCCATCAGTGTCTGTCTGTCTGCCTGCCTGCCTGCCTGCCTGCCTGCCTGCCTGTCTGTCTTTCTGTCCTTCTCTTTCGATTTCTCTGTTTGTCAGTCTTTTTCTGATCCTGTGTGTCAGTTTAGTTTGAGTTTTTAAATTGCATCACTGTACAATGCATTAAGTTGTGTTTCCTTGCATCGCGCTCTTGTGGTGGACATTTCAATCACAACAGAAGCATAGAGTTTAGCATTTAACCTTAGGCCTTCAAATCTTTTACTTCTGTGAAGTATTTACTTTAATGAAGGAAATTTGCTTATTTTAAGTATTTTAATAGTTTACACCTAATCTTATGGTTGGATGGAGGGTACCGATGCAATGGAAGGTGGTTTTCAGGGAGAGTACAATTGGCAGAGTAAACCCGATAGTAGAGGGGGAGAGTCTGTGCATGGTAGAGCATACCCTGCTGTTCTTGGCAGAGGTGGTGGGTGGATCTGTGGAGGACCGTGATTTATAAGATGGCAGAAGGGTGGATCTCTAGGCTCTTCCATCTTTAATCATCAATCTTTGGTAATATGTACAAAGTGTTTATTTTTCAATTGTCTGATGCCAGATGACCGTGTCCTCCTGTCAGCCGACCCTGGGATGGACCTGATCGATGGATCCACTGTCTTTGATTTCTCTTCCTGTCTCTACCTATCTGTCTCTGTTTGTCTCTGTTTGTCTCTGTTTGTCTCTGCCTCTCTTTCTTTTTATCTTTCTCTCTGTCTTTCTGAGCCTCAGTCTGTTTGTCTGCCTGTCTCGCTCTGTGTCTTTGCCTCTATCTCTCTGTCTTTGCCTCTATCTCTCTGTCTTTGCCTCTATCTCTCTGTCTTTGCCTCTATCTCTCTGTCTTTGCCTCTATCTCTGTGTCTTTGCCTCTATCTCTGTGTCTTTGCCTCTATCTCTGTGTCTTTGCCTCTGTCTCTCTGTCTTTGCCTCTATCTCTGTGTCTTTGCCTCTATCTCTGTGTCTTTGCCTCTATCTCTCTGTCTTTGCCTCTATCTCTCTGTCTTTGCCTCTATCTCTGTGTCTTTGCCTCTATCTCTGTGTCTTTGCCTCTATCTCTGTGTCTTTGCCTCTATCTCTGTGTCTTTGCCTCTATCTCTCTGTCTTTGCCTCTATCTCTCTGTCTTTGCCTCTATCTCTCTGTCTTTGCCTCTATCTCTATATATCTATTTGTTTACCTATCTTTCTCTGTGTCTGTGTCTCTTTTTCTCTGCCTCTCGCTGTTGCTGCTGTTGTTTTATTCTTTTGTATCCAGTATCAGTAGCTAGAAGGAAACTATTTAGCTCTCTCACTGACAGACGGTTGAAGTTGGTTGAAGTTGATTTGCCTTTGACAAAGGCCTGCATTGTAGTAAGCAGGTGCAGAGAAATATGTTAAACTGCAACAGGTATAGACCACACTTGGGTCAGATTTTCATTACTGAGAAATATACCATGGAATTATCTTGCTATTCAAATGAACTTTATAGGTTGTCCTCCTTACACAAAATGATAAAGCATTATATTATAAGAGTTCCATAGTACTCTGGCATGAGTAAATCTTATAATGTAATGTAATCGAGCGTTCATATAGCGCCCCTTCATGACATCTACTCAGAAGCGCTCTATGCGCTGGCCTTAATGTTAAAAGTCATAGTGAATGAGTAAAGAGCATCTGTTGGCAAAAATGTATATGCGCAGTAAGCTGAAAAGTTACCACTGAGCAGGTATAGGACATTTGATTATAACAGGCACTACAGTTTTTTAAGATGAAGATGGTAGCACCTGCCATGGTATGCCTTGGATTGTAGAGATGTGCGTGTGTTGTCTTTTATGTATCTTCGGATTATATAGCTCCTTTTATGAACCTGCTGACTGTGCTGTTGTTCGTTTCTTATGAAGGACGCCCAGCTGGAACTTTGCTCCGAATCCAGACAAGCAGTGGTTGCTGCAATACACGCAGAAGATGCTTCCAGTCCAGGTTGCCTTCACCGACCTACTTCACGTCAAAAGACTACAGACCCTGCAGTCAGTTGATGATGCTGTTGAAAAGGTGAGAAGAAGAGATGGATACAGAGGCAGGTGAGACAGACAGAGAGAGACAGACTGACAGACAGACAGATATGTTGCTTATAGATGTATTGTACATGCAGATGTGCATACATACATGCATACATATGTATCTACCTTCATGCATATATATATATATATTATATATATATCTATATATATATAATATATATATATATATATATGATCATGTACATTGCACAATAGTACATACATACTACAAAAAAGAAGAGAGGAATCCGGTGGACAGAGACAGTCTGAAACACAGATAGGAAGGAGGGAAGGAGGAGGGAAGGAGGGAGCAAGTGCCATGAAAGAATTTAAGAACGGAAATAAAAATATGGAGACAGAGCCAGGATTAAGAGAAAATGAATGAACAAACAAACGAACGAACTAATGAATGACTAGTACAATAATATTTCTGCCGGTCCTTAGCATGGCATATGCTGTCACGAAGCGCTTTAGTAAGTTCCACAATTTGTCAGAGGGTTGCTTTTTTGAACTAGTATGTCTTGATCCTGGACTTGAATCTGAATAACTCAATAGTGCGTGCAGTGCGTATGTGGAGGTGGAATGCCATTCTACCACACAGATCACCAGAGCCTGCTCTTGATTTCTGCACCCTAACAATAGCCATTCAGCTCAGATCTCAAAGAAGGTCTTGCTCTTGTGGACAACTCACTTACACAGTAGGTAGACCTACCTCTGCTCCGCACCATGCAGGGACTTGTACACCAGTAGTAGGGCAAGAACGTGTTCCTAGCAATAGTGCACCGGTAGGAAGCCCCCAGCATTGCTGAGTAATAATGTCAATTTCTACCACCTCGTCCACAGCCACTGAAAAGGCCGATCTCCAGAGCCTGCTCTTGATTTCCACACCTAACGATAGCTGTTCACCTCAGATCTTAAAAAAGGTTTTGCTCTTGTGGACAACTCACTTGCGCAGTAGGTAGACCTGCCTCGGCCCGCACCATTGAGGGACTTGTACACCAGCAGTAGGGCAAGGGTGTGTTCCTACCAATAGTGCACCAATTGCTGAGTAATAGCGTCAAGTTCATGACTGCATGCTAGCCTTGCTGCAGAATTCGGTACCGTTTGCAGTCTATTCCGGAGGTGTTTGGGACCTTCGGGTCTGAAATGGAGCAGGAGAAGGGAGAGCACACAGAAGGTCATGGGTGAGAGAGACAGCGACAGGCAGAAGATTAAAGGAGGATGAGATTTAAAGAGCCACCTTGAAGGGTAATAACTTGGAGAATTGGAAGCCGAGATAGAAGGATAGATGTGGATGAAAGGGTTTGTGTTCTTTGATTGCTTCTTACGAGGACAGGATGGTGTATGTTTGGTATGTTGGTATGTTTGGTATGTGTAAGGAATGTTTGTGAGTACAGGCCACCTGCCCAACTGGGCTAAAATAAATTATAGTAGGTCTACCTACTGTGTATATTTACAGGCAGACAATGATACTTCCGTTTATTGCTTTCTAAGTTTCTGCCAGTTCATTGTCATCTACACTGTGAGTCCAAAGGAACTATGCACATACTCTGTGCCTTCAACTCTTCTTACCTAGGCAATTATTTTAATGGTCTTGTATGGGAAGCCGTTTACTATGCTTAATGGCTTTTAGAGACGTTGTTATAAGACACATATCAAGCCTTTGTCTGCACAATTTGCATAAATGAATGGCCAGAGGTCTTCCCTCCTTTGTCCTGGTAATTTAGAGGTCTTTCAGACACTTGAAACTCTCCAAAGTCATTCTTTATGTACTACAGGCCACATGTTTGTGTGTACTATATATATATACATGTATATATATATTATATATATATATATTCTTATATATATATATATATTTATTATATATATTATTTATTTCCTATTTTGCTGAGTTAATGGTTACTAATGGTTAGCCTTTGTTTTAACCAGTAAGTCATGATGAAGGTTAGCTTAGCTAAGGTGGGGTGTGCCTAGTTATTGTGTAGAGTTTTATTAATTTTGAGTTTGCAATTGTGATTATGGGGCTTGTTCGTCATTGTAAACGTTTTATTGTAAATTCACTCATCCAAGACTTTGTGTAGTTGAATAGTAGAAGCTGTCGAAGACTATCTGTGATAGATTTGTATACGGGACCCGTAAAGTAATGGATAACACACTAGCAGAGCAGAGGAAGCGAGTTCGACTCCTGCTACCCCAAGATCGACTAGTCCTTCTTTCCCCAGGCAGTGGGATTGGTTGAATCATATGTATGACATGATGGGCGTCTAGCATGGCTGCCGACAGTTAAATTCAACTCATGTAATAACTTGTCATCGTCCATTGTACTCTAGTAATCATACTGTAATCTGTCAGTTTTAAATTGAACGAAGATGTTATTATTATTATTATTATTATTATTATTATTATTATTATTATTATTATTACATGCAAAATCTGCAGTTCGTTCTTTTGTCTGATTCTGATCAGGTGTGTGAGATGCTTGACGAGATTGGAGAGTTAGACAACACGTACATCATCTACACATCAGACCACGGCTATCACCTCGGCCAGTACGGTCTTGTGAAGGGAAAAGCCATGCCCTACGAGTTCGACATCAAAGTTCCCTTCTTCATGAGAGGACCTAAAATACCAGAAAATATCAGGTGAGCTGGCATGCATGATGTGCGGCTGCCTCCTGTTAGGTTATGTGCTGTGCTCGAAGTTGATTAAGGAGATGTTGAGCAGAGTGGGGTGTCATTAGAAGGGTAATATTATGTCCTGTTTCTGCAATTGGCATCCTTTGATCATCTGTTGCTATTACCCGCATCATGTATCCTTGTACCACCGCCAATAATCTACAGATGACTGACGGGCTAAGTGGCCTTATCTATGAAGCAGTCTGGACTGTCTGCCTCCCTGCCTGCAGGGTCTGCCTGTCTGTCTGCCTCCCTGCCTGCAGGGTCTGCCTGTCTGTCTGCCTCCCTGCCTGCAGGGTCTGCCTGTCTGTCTGCCTCCCTGCCTGCAGGGTCTGCCTGTCTGTCTGCCTCCCTGCCTGCAGGGTCTGCCTGTCTGTCTGCCTCCCTGCCTGCAGGGTCTGCCTGTCTGTCTGCCTCCCTCCATTTCTCCCTGCCTCCATGTGTGTTCATCAGTGTCTCTGATATCTAGGTTGGTCTCTGGATAGGTTGACTTATCAACACGTTTTGAGAGATGAGATGCTAATTAAAAAAGTGCAATACAGATGCCAGTGCGTGAACAGATGCATGCACATTTCTTGCGCTGTCTCGCCGTCTAGGTATTTTTTGTATGTTTTTGAAGTGTGCGGTGTGAGACTTGTTATTTTAATGAAGTGCTTAATTATCTTTATAGAGAGTTAGATAGTTGCGACCATGTTGCAGTGTTTAAGCGATCAGATAATTTGCTGTACAAATTTTCTTAGGCTTTTTTTCTTGCTCGATCTCTTCATGGGTCTGTTGACATTCTATTCCTGCTGCCTCAGTCCATGCGTACTTTTGAACTTCTAGCCAGAACAACATCTGCTACCATGTGTCTCTTGGACAAAGTATCATTCTAGAACCTGAACAGCTGACATAACAATATAAAAAAGAAGCCAAACTGTAGGCCTACTGCAGCTAAGACTTTTTGTGACTCTGTGTTTTCTTGAATTTATGCAATTATTTATCTTCTGTTAAATATTATAATTATTGTATATGCATTTTTGTTTAACTGTTATATTGCCAGCCTAGGCTCTCAGGGACTTTTTAAGTCATGCTTTTATGCTTCATACTTTTGAAGCTGATCTTCAAAGATTTCCAAGGTTTCCAAGTGGCTGTTAGTACACTCCAGTAGCTGAAGTGTTAAAGTTGTTGTTTTAAGTCTCCTATTCTAAATCTATTGATTGACTGACTGCTGGTGGTTGCTGAGGCCAGGGTACTAGGGTAGACAGTTCCAGACAGGTGGTCCAGCAACTGTGACACTCCTTGAACCATATAATCTAGTCTTTCTTTATGGTAACCTGGAGATTACTGTGAGCTACTGAATGCAAATGACAATGCAAGTGTGGGAATCTGAAATCAGCATGCATACATAATCCACTAAGGGGTCTGAGACCAAATTGTGAAGGTATTTGCAGATGACTAACCCCATCTTCTACTTTATTCATAACCTTCCGAAGAAAAGGGAATACATTGTTGTTTCAGTGATTCAGGCACACTTCTGCTTAGACATTCTGCGGTTCAATTCAAATGTATTCTATTTTTAATGAGATTCACAGATCTGTTAATTGACTATGTAAGCAGTACTTCTGTGAGAGACTGAAAAGCAGTATTCTCAACCTGTGATACTTATTTGCACACAAACTGACTTCATCATCGACTTCACGCATTGATGTAGAAGTAGATGTAGAGGTAGATGTAGAGGTAGTGGTAGATGTAGAAGTAGATGTAGAGGTAGATGTATAGGTAGATGTATAGGTAGATGTAGATGTAAAAGTAGATGTGGAAGTAGAAGTAGATCTAGAGGTAGATGTAGAGGTAGTGGTACATGTGGAAGTAGAAGTAGATGTGGAAGTAGATGGCTATGCTACTCTACTGAATGACTGACTCTCAGTCATGGACTGCAAATTTGAGATGACAGTTTGATTACTATCACATGTTACAATGGCCATCACATGTTATGATTACTATCACATGTTGCAATGGCCATCACATGTTGCAATTGCTCTCATGTGTTACGATTACTAATACATGTTGCTTCACATCAATTAATATGAATGTTGATTTAAATTAACATTTGGTTGATTAGTGTATGTTGGCATTGAATGTCCCATTATTTTGTTCTTTCTTGATCTCTCACAGAGTGCCAAACATTGTGCTAAATCTGGACCTTGCACCTACGATGTTGGACATTGCTGGAGTTCCTGTTCCTGACCACATGGACGGAAACTCCATCCTGAAGCTATTCGAAGGAACGGATGAGCCACGAAGGTGGTACACTTCTCTTCGTTGTTTCCACTCCAGGAAACTTGCATCATCTTTTGTTTTCATGCATTATGTTCTGTGCATTTGGATGCGTAGCAGTCGACATTTATATAGCACTTTCCTGTTAAAAGCATCTTAAAGCCAACCTAAGTTAGAGTTCAGTGAGCAAAATATGCCCATAAGCAGCTGGCAGGAGAATCATCTAGTATATATGAAATGCTCTGACAGCCAACAGAAGAAAAATTGCTTAACATCTGACAATGATGAGTTTTGTGTAAACAAAGGTTATTTTATAAACAAGCAAACAAACAAGACATTTTTAGTTAATGAAACTGTTGAAACCTATTGATTAACAGCTTAACTACGTATTGCGTTGGTTTCCTAATCACTTTGAGTATACTTTCAGCGTTAAGTCATTATTTCCTTTTCAAGAATTGTCCAGCGGTGAATAGCCCAATGGAGAAAATTTAAGGAATTTTTTTCAGAGGAATCTCTTGCAGTTTTGTGCGTAGATGTCGGCCCCAGCCCCTCCCCTTGTGTGCTTTTATTTAAATATTTGCATGTTCACAATTTCTGCTGTAATATTCTAACAGGCCCTAAAACTCCAGGATTTGATGGTTGTAACCTCATTTAGGTATCTTATTGTGTTGTATATATGAGTGTTGTCGTGATGATTGAAAAGGTTTTCTTAAGGATAGCTTGTCCTTCCGCGGCCTCTTTCTACCCTATTCTCGCCTCTGCAGAGTAGTACCTAGTATGTCTAAGACCCTTTTATGGTAAAGTTAATATGACATTGCATCATTGCAGCCCTTTTTTCCACCAGCAGGCTCTGCATGGAGGGTGTGGTAGTGGGGGTGAGGGGGGAGTGGCATGCAAGAGCACTTCACAGAGAGACAGCAGCAGCACAGGTGGCATTCTGGCCTTCCAAGTGGTTGATTGAATCCATCTGGCCTCCCCTTCTCTATGGTATATTCTGTTGGGTTAGTCTCTCCAGCTGTCTCTGTTTTCTCTCTTTCAAGAACTGCGACGCTCTTCTCTCCTCAGTCCCTGTTGTTCTGCTTCAGTGGTTCGGCTGATTGGCCTCCTGTCAACAACATCTGACACTTCAAACTTCTCGATTTTTTTATGAATTTCATTCTGTCTCTGTCTGTGTATCTCTTGATCTCTGTCTGTGTATCTCTTGATCTCTGTCTGTGTATCTCTTGATCTCTGTCTGTGTATCTCTTGATCTCTGTCTGTGTATCTCTTGATCTCTGTCTGTGTATCTCTTGATCTCTGTCTGTGTATCTCTTGATCTCTGTCTGTGTATCTCTTGATCTCTGTCTGTGTATCTCTTGATCTCTGTCTGTGTATCTCTTGATCTCTGTCTGTGTATCGTTGTTTGCCCATGAAGTAGTGTGTGCTATAGTAGGCCAACTTGTAGGGAAAATGCCAGTTGACCGAATCCCACTCGATGCCCTACAGGCGAGATTTGAAGGAAAATGCCACAAGGCAGACTAAGGCTACGCTGAATTGATAATACAAATGAGGATGCTAGATCACTTGAACTAATGTCTAAGAGGAGCAATATAAATGACCAAGGCCAATGGAGATTATTTATTCGTACCCATCGCCGTCAGATGACTAACATCAGAAATCGATTATGATGATGATACAATATGTTGCTTTCTTTCTGTGTGTCTGTCTGTCTGTCTGTCTGTGTGTCTTTGAGTGTATTACTGCAGTCTGTCTTTTTTGGGTTTGGATGACCTTTTCTGATGTACGTGCTAACCTGTACGAAGTTTTCCTTCAGTTTCTCTGGGAGGATGGACGATGTGGGCGATGTCTACATCTATCAGTGAATGAGATCTATGTGTTACAATCATGATAGGTCTGTCACAACACAATCGTCTGTCCCTAGGAGACAACTTGTCGACAGTGACCGCTACAGAGGGTATTGTGACAGCCTGTGCTGCGGATTTATGGCTTTCTACTCGGCAAGAATCAATTGCCTTTATGGATGATTACTTTTGCAATCTGCTCCATCATCTATCCACAGACAAATTCATTTCCTCCGCTTACTGCTCGAGAAATTGGTTGTCATAGGAAAGGATGAAGGAATGTTCTTATAATTGCAGTGAAGCTCATTCTGAAGTTCTTTGTGTGATTTTTCTTGCCGACAGTGATGAGATCCGGAAGAAGCGGGTGTGGAGGGATACTTTTCTGGTGGAGCGAGGGTAAGATTGTTAATCTTTCTGCTTATTGATTTTCAGGCACAAGTAAAATTAATTTTATAATTGAGTTGAGTGAATGTCTAGAAATCTGTCCCTGTTATCGGTTTCAATATTATTATTATTGCTATTATCAAAATGAGTATTTATAAAGCGTCGTTAATATAATTAAGAAGAAGAGGAACAGTCCCTTGAGCTAGCACTTTGGCAGCCATCGTACGAGTTCTTGGCGACTTCATTTTCTCAGCCTCTGCATATGATCAGTCCTCCCTCAACATCTCATCTTCCCAGCGACAGTGCTGTGCGGTCGGTCGATCTTTGCTGTAACTAAATACACCACAGATGCACAAATGCTCATTGTCGGCAATGTGCATATTCTGGCTTTTGTTGCTAACTGTATGTAAGGCATGGTGAGTAAGGCATAGAAGATAGAGAGCAGTGGGTGTGTGAAGACGTAAACAAGGATACAACCAACGAGGCGAAACATGAGAATTGCATTGGACGTGAACTACTGAAAAGGATGGAGATGAAATGTGTATTCCTTTTGCTGTGACGTTACTATCATGGTGGTGGCTTTGGTTTGTGGTGGTATAGGTACTGGATAGGGATAAACCTTTTGAAGCAGAGGTGTCAATAGTTTTTCAATGGTGATCCTGTGGCAATTTGTCCAAGCAATTCTTGTTAAGCCTTGTAAAAGGCAGTAAAAAGGTAAGTCGGCTTGAGCATCAGTATTCATGAATCTCAGCCGAGACTTTTGGAGTATAGGTCGGCTCAACTATCCAAGTCGACTCTTAATCTGGTTTCCAGCAAATGACAGACCGAGGTGACCAAAAGTTGCATAAGCAAGTGGATTGGGGTCTAGGAGGAGGCACAGTGATCAAGTCTTCAAGCAATTTATCCAAGACTAAACCTTATATGGTTAATTTTTTTAGTATACAGACAAAGGACAGTCAGATTAGGCTAATCAAATCATAATGCTAATCAAATCATAATGTGAATCAAATCATAATGCTAATCAAATAATAATGCTAATCAAATAATAATGCTAATCAAATCATAATGCTAATCAAATCATAATGTGAATCAAATAATAATGCTAATCAAATAATAATGCTAATCAAATCGTGATGCTAATCAAATCATGATGCTAATAAAATCGTGATGCTAATCAAATCGTAATGCTAATCAAATCGTGATGCTAATCAAATCGTGATGCTAATCAAATTGTGATGCTAATCAAATTATAATGTTGGTCTTCATTATATGTCATTGAACATTGCAGTAGTATTTATTCAATTGTTTCCGTGGGATAGAGACAAATTGTTGGCTGGCTAGATAACTTTTTTTGACACCATCTGTGTTAAAGAAACATGTGTGAGGTTTTTCACACTGTTGTGGCACTCACAAAGTATGCTATTCTCACAGCGCTATAAAAATCCAATATCAAGGATTTTATTTTTAAGGGAATCTAACATGAATTTGTCTTTCTGGTTCATCCAGAATGTGTAAGAAGTTTTGGTAAACTTTTTTTAAATGTTTTTTTTGACAGGAAGCTTACGCAAAGGAAACTAAAAGTTCAGGAGAAACTGGAGGCTCAGTACAACCGTTTGGTTCAGACGAAGGAACAGAGACTGGAGGATGAGTGTCGTAAGCCTGAGTACCAGCCTCCATGTGCTGAAAACCAGGTGAGAGCCGAATTGGCTAATTGACTTGACCTATACTCCTGAAGTCTTGCTGATTGAGACTACTGATGCTCAAGCCGACCTACCTTTTTACTGCCTTTCACAAGGCTTAACAGGAATTGCTTGGATTGAACTCTGAGTAGTTTTGCTTGAAGAGGTGCTTTATAAATTCTCGAAATGAATTAATGTTCTAATAGTAATAATAATTTCCATTTATTGTTGAAACTGATAATGACATAGTATGATTACAGACACAGTATGAGAGAATGTTGTTGGCAGCCACACAGGGCAACCTTTATGTTATACATCTAATTTAATTTAACCAATACCACCGGTATGAGTATTGAACTCGGTTCCTCAGCCCTGTGCCCCAGTGTGGTATCTACCCAAAAAGACAGTCAGCATCTATAAAACAAACTTTGCATCTCATTGTGTTTATGGAGGGTCAATTTTGCAGTAATGCTATGCCCCTGTTTCTTGAACGAAACCCTCTTACGAATAATTGTGGTTGTGCAACATTTCGTAGGAGTGGGAATGTCGCCACAACGAACAGGGCAAACTGCGTATCTACAAGTGTCGATATAATGACATGTCAGCCGATCAGTCGTCACGGCAACAGTCGCACTGTCAGTGTCCATCGATGAAGAAACACAAAGTGCATGGCTTAGAGAAGAAACGTCAGCTTGTCTTCCTCAAGAAGAACGTCAACCAGCGTAAAATAAAACATCTTGCGCTTCTTTGCTGTTTTATGTATCGTAATGTAATCTTAATAGGAATTTTCATGAGAACTCGTAAGAGACTGTAAAAATGCTAGTTTGACTCTTCGTAATAGTGTATTACTCCCTTGACGACGTGCAGTCACTTTAAGTACACATTTGTTAAAGAGTTTAATGCTTTAAATCCTGATCAGATCAGCATAACAGATAATGTGAGTGAAGCACTGGACCACATTTAGCTGTTAGGCAAATAGTTATTGTGTGCAGAACTTCAGAAGTTATTGTAATTTACGAATTACGTTTACACCTTACATTGGTTCAAGTCCCCAAGACAGATGATATTTCAGAGACTAGTGACCTCATTGAACTCTAATGTATGAATGAGTACATTGGCTGTCGTTAAGAAGGTATGATAGATGATCAGAGAGAGAGGAATAGTCTCTTGCTATCACCTGCGAGGGTTAAGAAAATGATTTCTTTAACATTCATATGGTCAGCTGTCTTTCAATGTAGTTGTAATTGTTATCACCGATTTACATAGAGCCCTCTTCTAGATGTCAAGGAAGTTTCAGAGGTAACCAGGAAAATTGCTCAGAAACAGTCATCCACGGAACCCAGTTTTAAAAATGACCAACAATCCTTCAATTGCATATATGCAGTACTACTAGCCCAAAGATATTGACAGGTTCAACATGTATTATTGTCAAAAATTGGTTCTTTGAATTGATTTGTTGATGACCTCTAAATTGTGTATATTTATAAATGTCTCAGCCAAAATGATCCAGCCGCGATTCATAAAGCAGCGAACAAGAAGAGGAAAACGTCACCTGAGACATGCATTGGGTAAGCTACACAAACAATAGATGTTGTTGGCACTGTTATAGTATTATTGTCCTTTTGTTAATTGTCAATATCTAATGACCAAGCATTTACAGTGGCACTGAACAATAATTTATGAGTGGGGCCTTGATCGAATTTACAAGTGGGGCCTTGATTGAATATACGAGTGGGGCCTTGATTGAATTTGCGAGTGGGGCCTTGATTGAATTTACGAGTGGGGCCTTGATTGAAGTTGCCACACAGCGATTGTCACAGGTATGCTTGAATCCGTATTCTGAGCATTACAAGGCGAGCGGTCTAATCAACCAGCCGCTGTATTGTATTGTATTGAAGCTGGTATACAGAGCCTCAGCGCAGAGGGTGAGAGAAGAAGAGAGGCTGCCAGACAGAATTGTGGAATGAAGGAGATGGCACATTCCAAAGAGAGGGACCAAATTGATGTAAAGATCAAGACTGAGCCATAGCTGTTCTTGAACAGGGAACTGGGAGATCAAGTCTATTAGAGCAGCAAAGTGGATGGTGTGGGGAAGCTGAGTGAGGACAAAGTATTACGTCAGCTAGATATTTTGGGGCAAGACCCAACTGGACCTTGGAGATCAGAATGAGGATTTTAAATTGAATATGAGCAGGCAGAGGGAGTCGGTGTAGTTGTTCAAATATCAGTTATCAAGTCTTTGAAGTTTTTCCTTTTTTTACTTTCAAAGGGATGTAGAATTTGTAGAAGGGAGATCAACAGGCAATCTTTCAAATCAGTTTTGAAGTTCATCTTACGTGACTGAAGTTGATATGGGCTGGTTGTGATCAATGATCGTCTGTCCTCGTTATGGCTTAAGTGGCCGATGGTGTTTTTACCAGTGGGGACATCTAAGCAAGAAATTTTATGGCTTTAAGATTTGACTCTTTTTCATGAGGCATTTCAGACTGTCTTAATTAAACTGCACTTGTTCACTTCAGTTAGAATTAGATAGTCTTTCATAGAGTAATAAATGAAGCACTTGAAGAGATGTTGTATGAGCAGTCATCCTGCAAACATACAAAATAGGATCATTTGATATGCTGAGCAGATGAGTTGGTGTTCCAGGTCTAGCCTTAAGAGCGCATGGCATTTCAGATCATATGTGTTGGAGGAAAAGACACAATCAGCTGACTGTGTGTGTGTGTAATTGATTAATTGAAACACAGCCCTTGTTAATTAGTCTAAACCGGATTGGCATTCTCTCTGATCATTGTGTGACTAGTTAACAATCATTATTTAATTAGCATTATTACTCAGCTGTAATTATTTCTTCGCGAGACTTTATTACTTTTCGTTTTGGGGATGGCCTCATTATGGACTTGGCTTTTGCGTCATATTTATCGTCATATTTCTCGTAATTTAAAGATGACTTGGCTGCTTTGGTCGGTTTGACAAACAAGGCCATCAGGTGCAGATCAACTCAGTCTACTTGTTAACATTGAGTTCTAAATCAATCAATAAAACTTGATATATTGCCTCTTCAAGAAATCTACTCAGAGGCGCTTCCAGTCCAACTACGACCAAATAGGACAGATTTAAGAGAAGAGTAGAGAGAAGGCGAGGAGTTCCTAGGTAAAAACCAGATATCCAGAGTTCAATGTCTTGCTCGGTCATACATGACTACATGCTCAACCAATGATTGCTTCAGGCAAGCACTACTTACTGTCCAGAGATATGTAAGTGAAGGCTTGTGAATGGCTATTTTATATGGGCTTTTATGGTTTACAGTTTCCTGAAAGTTTTCTTGATAGTGATAAAGTAAGAACTGAGAGACATTGTTAATGGATTGATCTTTCTTGTTTGCATCTAACATGCAGTGTTTATTGCATCACATGAGATGATGTTTGCAGTTTGTTTCATTTATTGACTGAGGAAGAAGGATTGTGCTGTAATCACAATTATTTGTTAGCTGATGAAAGAAGGTTGTGCCATTAATTGCTGTTGTCATTTCTGCAATGAGGTCGACAGATAGATGCTCAATCTCAGGATCATACAGTTGAGAACAAATAATCTGGAGACTTTGTTGTGTTGTCCTACATCACCTGGGAAAAGAAAATGAGTTCTTACCCTACAGACCTACCCAATGTTAAGGAAACGATGTATTCAATACAGTTCAGGATGTAAAAAGAAGTGTTGTCTATTATCAATCCTATTGCACTGAGAAATTGGTTGAATGGATGTAATGTATATAGTTTATCAATCTGATTATGACATGTTTTGGTGGTGGGTCATTGGGCAATTCCTTGTTCATTAGACATTAGTAAGATAGGAGTTACATTCTAGTCTCCTATATGAATTTCACTCCAAAGAGATCTAGCATGATTCAATAATACACAGCGGCTTAACAGCAGAAATTTACGCTTTCCTTATGTTTCTGCATAATATACCAGAGGCTCACTTTGATATGCTTCATTATGACATAATTTCCGATTTAACTTGGCTAGGGACATGGATCTGAAAGTTAGTCACCCATGGAAAGTAAACTCATATTAAGTGGGTTTAACAAGGCATCAGCTTTTCATAAAGTTGGTGGTGTATAAATAATGAAAAAAACGATAAAAGACGAGCACTTGACTGTCATCAGATTATCTTTTCAGTGTATCAATCTGGCCTGTATCCAAACACTGGATATGATATAATCTGTCACATGGTACAAAACAATTGTTGACGTGCTTTGGAAATGGGTAGGGATGGATGGATCCAGGGTTTAACGACAGCTTATGACAACAGAGGCCATTTTCGTTGACAGAAATTTGCTTGGCATATTACAGCACCTATAGCTTGCTTAATGGAGAGGGGTTCTTACACTGGCATGGTTTGCATCTCGTGATGGGATAGATATGAAGGGGTCATCTCCCTTGTCACGGGAGGAATTTGACGGATAATGTAAAATAATTGATTATCTTTGTCAGCAAAACTAGTATCCTGGGATAATCGATGGATCTGTTTATTGGCATTGACAACTTGGTAAGAGCTGACATTTCCTTCCAAAGTTGGTGAGTGAATATAAAAGCCTTTCCCTGATGACGTGTCAATGCGATTTACTTCCTACGCATGCAGATTGATGTTAGGAAGGTATGCTGGATAATCAGAGAGAGGGACATAGAAATAAGCTGACTATACTATGTGAGAATCCATCTTAGGATGATAAATGTTACAAGGTGGCTTTCATTCAACAGACAGATTTTCTCAGATACAGAACTTTTGAGAGTAGATGTGTAATATATTCTGTTGCTGTTTCTGACAGGTAGAGACAATGATGAAGATCATGTGGATGATGAATCTGATGCCGATCACACGTCCATGGATCTTGCAGTGTCTCACGATTGGACTCCGGTCGGTCTAGGTCTGTCACTTTCTACATTCAGTGTTGCAACGTTTTTCACATGTCACATTGTTTTCACATGTAACCATTCTGTATGTTTAACACAATTTTTGTTGCTTAAGTGTTAAATGTACTTTATAAGAACCTCTTCTCATGTGACAAGATTATTACTTAACTGTGTGAGGTCACTATTTTTGCACGGCTAGCAGATTTTTGACATAAGCGTTTAATAATTTCAGAAAGCCTCTATGGTAAAGGTTACATAATTTTTTTTATCTCAACATATCTCAGAATAAATGATCAACATTTGAGTTAGTTAAGATATTTCAATAAACATTTAAGCACCTTGTCTTGATATTTGAACAATAGTTTTATATAATGATTGTTGTGCGTCTTCGTTTTTGTCTAGGAGCGGATGATGTGAAGGTGCCGTGCCGTGTTGCCCTCAACGACACCATTGTGTGTGAACGCTATGTGTACTCAAATGTCAACCAATGGGAGTTCCAGAAGAACAGGGTCGACAGGATCATTAAAGCGTATAAGGACAGGCTCTCGCAACTCAAGGTAGTAATTTCTATGTCTTAAATTGTATGTGCATTTGTATGCATGCATATATGTGTGTGTGTATATGTGTGTGTATTTGTGTATGCATGCGTGTAGGTATGTATGTGTGTGTATATGTGTGTGTTTATGTATGTATGTAGGTATGTGTTTCTGTATGTTTTTATGTATGCATGTATGTATGTATCCAAATGTTTGTGTATATGTGTGTATGTATGTGTGCATGTATATATCTATGCATGCATGTGTGTCTGTATCTGTGTGTGTATGTATGTATGTATGCATTCATGTATGTATGTATCGGTATCAAGATGTGTGTATGTTTGTTTGTATGTGTGTATGTTTTTATATGTATATGTAGGTATATATGTGCATATTTGTGCATGTGCTTATTATATGTGCGCATGCATACGGGTTGTGCATCAAGATGGATCTGCAGTGCGATATAGCAGAGAGATGACTGGAAGGCACGTGGGTGTGGAAGTAGACAAAAGACCAATGACCATGGTGATTATTTTGTCTCATCCAGAACGAAATCTTTTTATGTGGAGCTGAAAACTATCCAAAAGCGATCGGTAGAACATCTGTGAGAGCCAGCTTAGTCGGATAATAATTGATTTGCGCGCTCTTATTGTCTACAGATGTCTTATGTGTCATCAGGAAAATCTGTTGTTTGTTGAAATGTTGAACTAATCTGAATGATCTCTTGAAATGTGCTGCATAATGTTTGTTACATAAACAATGTGTAATGTTTGTTACAGGGACATGCATAGACTGTGCGTAATGTTTGTTACATTGCTTGCACAGGCAGTGCGTAATGTTTGTTACGTGAATGACTGAACATATGTAAACGTTGCATGATGCTTGTTACATTGGTATCCATAGATAGTGCGTAATGTTTGTTACATTGGTATCCATAGATAGTGCGTAATGTTTGTTGCATTGGTATCCAATAGTGCGTAATGTGTGTTACCAGGATATGCGTAAACATTTACTTGATTCAAGACCGACTGATGCTCCGGCGCTAGAACTCGATCAAAGAGAGGCTCTGATTGAAGAAGATCCATCCGGTGATCACAAGTTCAATGGAGTGACAGATGGAAGGCTGCCGACCGGCAATGTCCTTACCGAGGTGGAGTTGACAGTGGATGACAACCTGGAAGAGGATTTTGATCCAGTGGAGGAGGATGAAGAGCAACCGGAGGAGGAAGCGGAGACGGGAGGAGCATCGGAGGAGGAGACGGACGGCAGCGATGGAGACGACGAGACGGAGGAATGCGTCTGTGATGAAAATGGAAACCGGAGAATGTGAGTAAACCCTGTGGGGAGGGAACGGAGATGGAGATGAATGGTCTCGGTTAATTTTATGTCTGTGTTACCTTATGTTGATTGAGGGGGTGCTCCGTAAACTACTGTCTAGTGTCAGAGGCAGCGATCTCATTTGACAGGTGGGGGAACACCCAATGAGAGGGGTAGAAAATTTGGGGGACACACGTATGATGTGTCCCCTCTCCATAAAAGGTGGGGGCTTGTCCCCATCGACCCTCCCGGGATCGCCGCCCCTGGCAAGCATGCTGGTTGAAATCCTCGTCAAGGCAGACATTTGGCTCAAGGTTTCTGGTCCTTTTGTGTGCCTAGCAGATGCTGTCGGTAGGAAGAGGAGACTGTGGCAAGGGAGAGGTATGGCCATCCACCCTCAAATATTGAGGCTAAGAAAATGAAGTCACTAACACTTAATGCTCATGATTGCAGCCCACCATTACAAAAGGTTTGACAACTTTGATTTAAATTGATGTTTCTGTATGTTGACTGGACATCTCCTCCATTTGATTCTGATTGTGATGCTTTGTAATGGTATCTTGACTACACTTTGTATACTGTATCTCTCATTGCTATTAGTGACTTCTATGGCGCCAGTGTGTAATGTATGTGGCATCAACCGATGACATGCCAAAACCAGGCCCTAATCAGGTTAACATCCAGAGGTTCTGTAGTAAAATGTAATTAGATTAGATTATCGTGTGTCTTAGCTTCATCAGATAAGAAAAGACAAGGCTTGTCTGTGACCATACCAAAGTAAAGGTTTGTTTATAGAGATCCTTGGACTGTTACTATTTGTGCGGCTCAGTGATTGTTCTGTGGAGTAACATTGGAGTGGCAGTTGATGAATGCTGTCAGGAGGTCATCCTCGTTAAGTATGACGTCATCTTCATTATTAAGTATGACGTCATCTTCATTATTAAGTATGAGGTCATCCTAATTAAGTATGAGGTCATCCTCATAAAGTATGACATCATCCTCATTAAGTATGATGTAATCCTCATTAAGTGTGAGACCATTTTCATTAAGTATGATGTCATCCTCATTAAGTATGAGGTCATCCTCATTAAGTTTGAGGTCATCTTCATTAAGTATGGATATATTCCTTGTTTATATTGAAGTTTTTTATGTCGTCCATCAAACATGGGGATGGTTCAGGCTTCCCCAAACCACCCTTATGCCTACACAATCACAAAAACAAGTGAATAGAATTGTAGATGGTCTCATTTTTTGCTCGCTATCTGGATGAGTTTTTTGTATTTTGATAACGATCTGTAGTTATTTAATGATTTCTATGAATGCATGAAATATTGAGCTAGTATTTATATTTAACTAGTAAAGGCCGTATGAAGAGTTGATGACTGATCGTTTTAGACGGAGCCATAAACTGGAGACCCTGGCTAGACGTATCGAGAAACAGGAAGAGAGGGGCAATCAACGCAAGCTTCGAATGGAGAAACACCGGACCAACAAGTGTAAAAGACTTCATTAACAGGGGTTTTTTTCATAGGTGTAGTAAGGTG
The DNA here is from genome assembly GCA_959347315.1 of Bimastos eiseni. Classification (NCBI taxonomy): domain Eukaryota; kingdom Metazoa; phylum Annelida; class Clitellata; order Crassiclitellata; family Lumbricidae; genus Bimastos; species Bimastos eiseni. Next base: position 24,326,130 of record OY365814.1, on the reverse strand, counting down.
CCTCAGCTAAACAAAACATGTTTGAACATCATTTCATGGATGGAGCATGGCATAGAAGACCCGTGCTGCAGATATCTAAGATGTATCGAAGTTGCTGACATGTATACCCAAGAATGACAATTGAGGATGATTGCTTCTCTCCCTCTAAAATGTGTCTTGACTTAAACCCTGTTTTGGGGTAGTCTCTGTTGACGATGACGTCATACTTAATGAGGGTGACCTCATACTAAATGAAAATGGCATCACCCTTAATGAGGATGTTTTGGGGTAGTAGCCCCTGTTGTCACACTGTCAATGCAGAATTTGCTCTAACATATTCTGATTATTTCTTGGTTTAGTCGATTCAGCTGGGTACTTGAAAAAGAAGCACAAGAGAAATCGGACGAATGGGCCGATCGGGGAATCAGTACATGACAAGTCAAATTGTAATCTGCAAGATGGCCGCTGCTCTAGCGAGTCCGTCTTATTTGACTCATCTACCACGTCGGCACCACTAGAATCAAGTGAGCGTGTTCTCTGCAGTAGTCATTGGAGATTGAAATTATGAAGTGACTGGTGATTACTGGAATTAGATGGCCGTGACTGGAATTAGAAGGTCATCACTAGAATTAGAAGGTCGTCATCACTAGAATTAGAAGGTCGTCATCACTAGAATTATAAGGTCGTCACTAGAATTAGAAGGTCATTACTAGAATTAGAAGGTCATCATCGCTAGAATTAGAAGGTCATCACTAGAATTAGAAGGTCATCACTAGAATTAGAAGGTCATCATCGCTAGAATTAGAAGGTCATCACTAGAATTAGAAGGTCATGAGAAATTATTCAGTTTTCATCTAAACGGTGAGTATGGTCGAGTTATGTGGCGGGAATGACTTTTATGCTGCTTCTTGTTGTGTTTTTTCTTGTAATTAATTTAAAGAGTTTTTCTGGTGTTGTGGTTTCAGCCTCCTCAAAGCAGTTGAATTGGGAGAGCATTGACATTAGCCTGTACAGTTCACGCAATGATCCGAACTGTCACATTGATGGCCTGGAGTGTTCTCGTATGGACAACGAACATTGGAAAGTGGCTCCACATTGGACGAGTAAGTAGTGCGGACAATGATAAAAAGTGGATGATCATATCTGCCATGAATAATTCCCTTTTGTCTCAGTATGATGTCTGCAGGAAATAAGGTCAGGTCAGAGGTGATCTTGCTTGCGTATGACATGGTGGCTGATTGGTTAGAGCGGTCGGCCTATAACGCGGAGAGCACGGGTTTGATACTCGTCTGAGGTGTCACTGTAGGGACTTTGAGCAAGTCCTTAGCGCACAATTGCTCTGCATTACAAATGTATTTAAAAGTGCGATTTCTGCTTCTGTCATAGAAATTTCAATGTTTTAAGTTACAAACTGTAAATTAAACGCACGATTTGCTCTACTGTAAGTTCGTAGCAGGTTTCATGCCAAACGTAAATAAATTCTATTCTTTGTTCAGTTTGCCAGCAAGTTTTCAGACAGACCCATTCTGTTTCTTGTTTCAGATGGACCATTCTGGTTCTAGTTTCAGCAGGACCATTCTGTTTTTAGTTTCAGAGGGACCATTCTGTTTCTTGTTTCAGAGGGACCATTCTGTTTTTAGTTTCAGAGGGACCATTCTGTTGTTTGTTTCAGAGGGACCATTCTGTTTCTTGTTTCAGAGGGACCTTTCTGTTTGTCATATCACAGGGACCATTCTGTTTCTTATTTCAGAGGGACCATTTTGTTTCTTGTTTCAGAGGGACCATTCTGTTTCTGTCCAAATTCCAACAACAATACCTACTGGTGTTTACGAACTGTGAACGAATCACACAATTTCCTCTACTGTGAATTCATAACCGGTTTCATCAGCTTCTATGACATGACTAAAGATCCATATCAGGTTGACTGAATTTGTAATCTTTTGGGTTTTTTCACAGAAATTATGAGAAGTAAATAGGAGAGGTGATGCAGAGATGTGAGGCTCTTAGTGCTGCTACATGAAGGTCTTAGCGGTGCTATATAAACAGTCAGTTACTTACAAGCATACATACATACATGCATACATACATACATACATGCATACATACATACATACATACATACATACATGCATACATACATACATGCATACATACATACATGCATACATACATACAAGCATACATACATACATGCATACATACATGCATACATACATGCATACATACATACATACATGCATACATACATACATGCATACATACATGCATACATACATGCATGCATACATACATACATACATACATACATGCATACATACATACATGCATACATACATGCATACATACATACATGCATACATGCATACATACATACATACATACATACATACATACATACATACATACATGCATGCATGCATGCATGCATGCATACATGCATGCATACATACATGCATACATACATACTAGGGCATAACCGGAAATCGCCTCAGACATTACTACTGTATTAGAGTAGAGAAATGTACTTTAAGTATTTGAACTTTCAATCAGTGAAATTATGAAAATAAGGCAATTTTTGTCAAATTTAAATGATTAGCAATTCGTCGCGTGAGAATTATCTTGGCGTATATCCAAATTAGGCACTGCTATACCGTGCAAACTCCTTACAACTCTGGTGGTATGATGAACGTGTCTGGAGATACGGCAGTTAGTTTTTGATGAATATCTTTAAAACGATGTGTCGTATCTCTTAGTTATTTACACTGAAGAAAGAAAACATATTGCCCAATACATATCAACTCTAAACACATTTTCGAAAAAAAGTGGAGATACGACAAGATAATTCTCACATGACGAATTGTAATTTTTACAGAATATTTAAGAGGGCTGGTGGGGAATTTGAGATGGCTGGCAGTTAAATTTGAGTGGGCTGGTGGGGAATTTCCCCAGAGGGGAAAACATGTGCACATGTTTAAAAATGTCCTGATATATTGATCACAAGCAATAGAAAAAGACATACACAATATTACCCATTTAATTACATATATCCTTTGCTCTGGAATTACATCCCCTTGCAATTCGCAACATAGTGCTAACTGGGGAGATTACTGTCTTTACTCGTTGTCTTATGCCTCTTCTCGCGGAGCTTACGCACTGGAAGCGCCCTTGATTAGGTTGCAATTTGTGAGGCGCTTAAAGAGTTGTTAGATATGATATGATATGATACAATATACAATGATGATACATATACAAAAGTTCTCTGCTGTTGTCAATGGGGCAATCCTAAAGGGTTAACAAACCCCTGCTCAATCCAGGGTTGTCCTCTTCCAATTGGGGAATTATTAGAGATTGGCAAGCGATATTTATATATACAGTCTGAGATCAGTGAGAAAGATAATAGTAAAACTTGCGTCATTGAAGAGAAGGAGGTTGGAAACACAGAATATAGAGATGACATCATCCTAGTTTTTGTATTAAACTGTTAAGACTTTGTAGAGTATAATAATAATAATAAGATGATTTATATAGCGCCGAAAGAAAGGGCGCTGAAACGTGTAACCTATGTATAACCTATGCAATCGTCTCATTCAACTGTTTCAGCTTCGAAATGCAGTGCACGACCTGAGCTATGAACTGCTGCATAAGTTACACTACTCATTGGAGAAAATGAAAGGATGCAAAGGATCGAAAAAATGTAATCTTCGCTCCAAGGCACATGAAGGTAGTTGTGGTTACAGCTATTTCTCATGTTATACTCGTCTTACGTAACTCATCTGAGGCAGCAATGTGATGGGATATAATGTAGCGATGTGACATAGATGGTGGCCTATTAGATTGTGACGTAATGGGCGCCTTGCAAGGTAGTGTGTCTTCTAAAACTTGTTGTGAATTTGTCCAACTGTAGTCGGCAAGCTAAACAATGAGAGTTTAGTTCAGGTGTAATGAAATTGCATGACATGCCCGTGAATGAAGCTTAAAGCCTTTAGACTGTGTTAAAGATGCTATTATGCCTAAACAACATCTTACTTTAACTGCTGCAACAGCACGGTCGGTCTTGGCTGATCATTATGATGAAGTGGAGAAAATATGATAATGTTGTGATTCTGGAAGATCGTCATTTTCTGGATGAGTTTCATACGGGAAATGTGTTCTTGGCATAGATGATCGAAGTGATTGGAAACAGGTTCGACACAACAGCAAACACGACAAGACTTTTCACCAGTATTCAGTCTTGGCTACATCCAGGTGAGTCATAGGTTCTGCTCCTTTCTGAGTTTCTCAAACTGCTCTACATTAAGTAATTCATCTCAATGTGAGTGTTACACGTAAACAGAGTCATCTGAAATACTTAAATGATAACTTCTGCAGCATCGGTGTCTTGTGCACATACGCATTAGAGACGGGCCGTAGAGTAATGAAGAACAGACTGGGGCGAAGAACTGAGGAACTGAGTTTGATGCCCATATCTCCCGTAAGGTTGACTTCTGTCACTAGGTGGCGGCATTTGTTAAAATGAGCTGTATAACGTAGTGGATGCATGGCGTGTCTACCGACAGTTAAATTCAAGTACTTGTCTTCATTTGTTCATACTGTACTGGTGATCATACTGCTTTTTAGTCAGGTTGAAATTTAACGAAGTTTGTTATTATTATTATTATTATTCACCAGTGGTGCTTCAGAGCAATGCTGTAAACAGGTCAATTACAAGATTACTCCAATGAAGCAGGGAAACGCCGTAAGGATTAGAGGTCATCTGAAAATGGTTAAGTCCCGGGTAATGCCTGAAGTTACTTGAGATTGAGCATAAAAGGGCAACAGTAACAGAAATTAAAAAATTGCTAAACCTTCAGTGTGTATGTACCAGTGTTTAGTTGTTATTGAGGGTGGGGTTATGGGGAGGGGCTCAAAGCCTTAGGTCTTCTTGTATCCTCTCAGATAAGTAACTGGAAAGATGTTGAGGTCAGGTCGTAGCTTAGTTCAGAATTACTTGTGTAAACTGAAGTGTAGGCATTCTTGTTTTGTAATCTAAACACTGACAGTCTCTCATCCTCCTTTGCCTTTCTTATAACCTACGTCTCCAATTCTTCTCGACTTGCACACTGGCTTCGCTTCTGAATAGTTCACCCTACTAAAGGTGCTCTATAAATGCTTAAATACAATACAATAAATAAAATTTTTTGATAAGTATTCATGGATCATCGTGTTTGGTTCCTTGACTGACTGTATCTCCGATGTTTGAATGAACTTTTAACATTTATACGACACAAATAAGACTTGAAATCATTTTCAATGGGATTAAAGTTGTTTCTCTGTCATTTCGTAGGTCCCTCAGAGCTCCATTTAAACAAGGATAGAGTGACGAGTCTGGAAAAACGAAAGGGAGAGGAGAGCAAAGAATTCGCAAGGGATTGACCAGCCAGTTACGGCGTGGAGCCTCTGTAATTTCTGATCGACATTTGCTAGGCATTTTTAGCACATGCAGCTCTGCCGAATGCTACATTTTTTCTAAATTGTGATAATGTTGACGATGATTATTACATTACTTTTTGTTGCTGTATTTGTTTTTCTTTGTAGCATAAGATGTAAAATAATAGCAGTAGTTGTGATGGTGAAGTTTGTTTGTTATGGTTACATTTCAAGCATGGCGTAATGAGAACGGAATTTTCCTAGGTTGATTTGTGGTCGGTTGTCTAAAATGACCAATTGCAATGTTTACACAACTCAGAAGCTATTAGAAATTTGTGAATTCGATCAATGCATGCAATTAGCATGATTTCTATGGCTTCTGTGAAATGGGATTTCTCTGGTTCCCATCGAAATGGAACTTTGCCAAAGTTACTTCCTAGGTGATATTAATTGTTGTTTTTCGTCGCTATTTGAAGTGGCGTCTTTAGTAGAACAGTGTGGACTTGTTAAAACGAAGCCTGAGGGGAGTATTTCGTATGAAACAAGATGAACACTCGCAAAAAGGGATAATTCTTATAAAGAAAGTATTCAGAAAATCAATCAAAACATTTAATAAAAGAATGAAGCTGCCAAGGCCGCAACCCAGTGTAAAGTTATATGTTAATATGCTGTACAACACTATTAACCGATGTGGCATGTTTAGTTCATAGGTTTGGGGAAGACGACTCCACTTTGAGTCAAGCAGAATGTTGTATAAATTGGCCAAGTGCTTAACTAGTCCACACTGTATACACACTGTATACTGTTGTCTAGGCAATACGATTATAGGAGTGTCTTCTTTGCTTTGAAGACAGTTTAATGTTTATATATATATATAATAACACAGTGTGATACATTTGTGAGACACTGTCTTCTTTCATTTCTGTGTTTTTTTTCCCAAGTGTCGTAGATGAGGTGCTGCTTGGTTCTACTTAGCACCTGAGCATTTAGGACATGTTCTTGCCAGTGAGGTATCGAACCGGTTGATCTGTGAAGCGTTGTATTATACAGCTTAGCTACAATGTTGTTGTCGCTTATTGCTATTGTCGTATATTTGTTGTTCTTGGCTAACTGTAATATTTACTTCCCTAGGCAGTGCTTTGGAAGTTGCCCAAGACTTCACTTGCCCCTGGAATGAATTAGTCTATTCTTAAATGAGCATCAAAAATAATTATTTATTGACTTAACCAAATCTGTCTTATTACCTTTACATTCACTTGCAAAATACGTATTGATCAAACATTTTTGCAGCTGCACAAACTGTAATGACAGTGGTATGATATTTGCTTTGAAGCGTACTGTATGATAACTTTGACACATTAATACATATTAATATTAAATGCTATGCATAAATGGACTTAAGTTTTAGTCTATATTCTGTAAGCATCAGTGTATAGTTTACCCTGAATATCAGGTGAAGGGTCACAAGTGTGTCATGGAACCTATAATTAATTAATTAATTGTTAAATATATGTCTCGCGCCACTAGTCCATTTTAGTGTGCTTCACTGGCCAGTAATTCGAAATTACTGAAGAAGGTAAACAAGGTTTCTTTGTAGAATATGAGCAAAATGAGCATATTTTGTTATAAAATGACAAGAGGTTCTTATAAAATGACCCTCTGACTATTTACTCGTTAGCACAGTCATTTTTTTGTTGACCGCAGACTGTGTGTATTCATTGTGTTCTTCTTCTGATGTTAGCCAAGTTGCCATGTTATGTTGAATACGATTTTCACAATACTTGATATGATGGTAATTTCGTGAATCATTATAATGATTATGGCATTATGAGGCGCCACTATCTGAACACAATTTATCAGTAGACGATGGTGCGGAGCAGAACGATTTCATGAAGGTTCCAGCACTGTAACCATCTCTGGAATGGTCGGAACCCATGCTCTCTATAACACAATCGTATACATGGGTGGAAGACTGAGAGCAGTGATTTTAGTTCTAGCCACAGTAAGAACTGTGTTGAGTGTTGATGCTCTGTCCTCTTTCAGATAATGGTCTTAGTGCAATCTTTCTTGTAACTGGTTTCAGCTTGTGTGTTGCTTGAGTATTTAGTCTGAAGAAACTTGCATTGCTGGACCATTTCCGTATACATCTGATGCCCTTAGCAACTCCCTTGAATGGCAACGGTTGCCAATAAGCCGCCCCTTAAGCTGGTCCTATCAGCGCACCGGATGTATATAAAGTGTTGGTGAGTTCGTTTTTATGAGCTTCGGCATCTAAGGGCAAGTTGCCATTTCTCCTCCTCCTCCTCCTCCTCACCACTGCTCCTACTCTGCCAGTGCCAGTCCCAAGCCATGAGAAAGGAGGAGGGTAATGCTAAGCATCTTTGTTATTTCGTTAAATCCTAATTGACCAACCAACCTCAACCTCGCCATCTGATCTTCCAACAAACAGTGTACGATCGGTGTACTCATTATAACCCGGGTTGTTGTCTAGGAGCAAGGGTCAAGCAGAGAGACCTGCCTGGTGGGAATTTGAACCTCTGAACTCTGTGTTGACAGTCAACCATGCTGTCATAGACCCCTGGCTGCTGTTTAATTAAATCGGATCTAATAAATTGAATCAATTTATGTGACTATCCAAATAGTTCAGCTGGAGATTGATGAATTTGTTGCACCATTATTTTGAAGTATTTATTGCTCATTGATATGTACACCAAAATGGATTGGGGTCTAGCAGTTGACAAAACAAAGCATTTGATTACTTTATTCTCTTTGTTCTCGTGTAAATGTAGTAATTTGTGTCTGCTGACGATGGTGTCATGATTATGTGTCTATTAGTTAGGGGAAGTGTAAATGTACCTCTGTGTTTCTTCAATCATATGTTTGCATGTTTTTGTTTCGTCGTTGTCTGCTTGCGATGCATTGAGGTGGAGTACAGAGCATAGGGTACATGGCAGGAGTTCAGCCCATTGCAGAAGATTATCATTCAAATTGCAAGCCAATGGGGTCTGATCGAGTAGCCTCATTGAGCTTGGGACAGTTTGAATACTAGCCGTTCTCTGATGAGGCTGTTCTCAAAACTGACACTATGTGTCGCCAGGTGCCATGCATTTAACATGTACGCAGAAATCCGAATATTTGGCCGCCTCCCCTATGTGTACGCTCATTTACTTTTTACGCCCCCTCGTCTACGTATATACGATTGACGCACCCTGCAAACCACCCGTCCCCAATTGCTTAATTTTTGTCCCATGAACTCAACTGGGTCTATAGCTCCTAACTAACTGTGTGACTTCATACACAAACCAGTCGGTTGTCTGATTGTTGACGCGTCTGCGGATCGTACTGATCTGCTAGTTCCTCTGACAAGTACTGCTATGATCAAACACTTACCGTGTCTTTGCCATCGTCGGCCTTTCTATGTGCAACGACCTACCCCACTATCCGTAGTAAGAGTTTAGTCTAGGTCCCAACTTCATCGCTGAGAGCGTCTCTGAATAGCTACTAGGCTTACTGTAGGAAGCACTTTATAGGTCTAAATTATCAGATGCGATACGATTATCATACTAATATAGGCTATGAAACAATCGTTAATATCAGCCAGACATACAAGTGACGTCTCTCTCGGTCCTAAATCTCCCGTTAGTACTTAATATATCTGAGAGCTATTCAGTTGCTCATTTGATGGCGAATAATAGACTAATTATTGGTATCTCGATTCCTCCCCCCCGCGTTTTTATACGTGCGTACGTTATCAGTTGACCCCATGCCCAATCATAATGCATTTGGTTAACCCATCGCCCAATACGGATGGTCCCTTGTCCAACGGTGGATACAATACCATCCGAAGGGTTTCAGCGTCGTAGTTCAGTCTGTTCGTATCCCGTGTTTTAGTAGCTTGCTGAACAGTTCCCTACGCAGAACTTCTGATGCCATCTATTGTGGTCAAGGCCGATGCGAATCATGTGATGGCATGATGGAACATTAGTCCCAGATGCAACCACACTGCTCTCAGCTCTGACCTGGCTATAATTTCATCCGGCAGAGCGCAGGCAACTGGCAGTGGCAGGTCCGCCGAGAGACAGATGGGCGAGCCTAGATGCTGCGCTACATAATAACGATTACATTTACATTTGCTGCAGATCTAGGTTCTTCCAAGCTAGGGACCTGCGAATCAGAAATTTTCTGTTGAATGACTTGAATCTCGCCTCAAATACGTCTAATTGAATCAGAAGTTTGATGATAATTATTTTATTGTTGTAGTGTGTAGGCCTACGACCCTAACATAGTTGTCAATGTACGTAGGCCCTAGACTTGGTAACGTTTGTGCAGCTTGAATTCAGTTAGGCTAAAAATTAAGTCCGTGATTAATTAACATAATTAAAATTAAATAAATATTTTTTAAATTTAACCAAGGGCTAATTGAAAATCGAAGGTTTGCAGAGGCCCATTCCATTCAGAATTTCTGTCGTGTAGTTATCTTTTGAAAATTACTGTTGATTCTGTTACAGATTCACAAGGTTTGTGTTGATAATGTGACATGGTGGCCGATTGGTTAGAGCGGTCGGCCCGTAACACTCAGTGGGCGCTGAGTGAGCGGGTTCGACTCTAAATGTTGTTGATTTTTTTAACGACACCGTTCCATACCAAAGATGATTTGGTGTCGCCCTCCTCCTTTCTCCAGGCTTGGGACAGGCACTGTCAAAGTCCAGACAGTGGTGGAGTTAAGGGGTTCGACTCTCGTCCGAGGCGTCACTATGTATAGAAACCTTGAGCAAGTCCGCGCGTAATTGTTCTGCATTACAACTGCAGTTGCGTCGTTGAGACGTGTGTGCGCTTTCGTGCACGACTTGTGCTAACGCGCGTTATAAATGCCAAGTTGTACTTTATTGTATAATTAGAATGTGTTGGATATGCCCCTACTGAGCCTAGCATACAGATCTAGCCTAGCTGTCATGGTTTATCCTTTTTAAGAGAAATTAGGTCAGTGATAGACGATTATAATTATCATTTTCGAGATGTAATGAATCATTGAATCAAAATTCATGGCCATCCTTTCTGTTGTGCTGTAAAGATGTCGTAAAGAATGTGTTGGGTTTTGAAACAGTTCTAGCGTGTCAAGTGTTTTGTATGGTATCCGACGGCTATATATGACCGTTTTGTTTCAAGCTCAGTCCTTGAAGCTGTGTCTGCCAAAGCGAGCAATAAATGCTTGACTATTATAAGCCACTACTGTATTTTTCTCCCGAAAAACAGTATAGACCGTTTGATGCATTTAAAGACTTGATTGCCGTTGCTTTATGAAAATTATCGATAATCAGTGCTCAATCGTTAATCAATTCGTTTATTAATATGCTTATTAATCGGTCACGGACGCAACTTAAACAAATTAGACCATTGAGCATACATTCTGGAGTCAACTACAGAACTTGATAAAGAGGACAGTGTCGGTAAAAGGCGTTGGTCCGATTTAGCAACGCTAACTCGGCGCCTGTAGACACTTCAAACTTGATTATCGTCCTCTCAGACTTGTGCATAGGCATCTGTAAGACATGAAGAGACGTTGCCGATTTCTAGCAAGACCCTTAATTAAGAGACCGTCTTCTTGGGGCAGAGCAAGGCTGCTTAGTCGCGTTACATTGGTCAACGATACGGCGTCGTGATGACGGGGCCTATGGTGATGACGGGGGCCTGTCTAACGGGATTAATTGTGAATTTCTAATGGGTAATGATGACTTGTAAGAGGCCGCCATCGATCGCCACTTGTGCTTTGTGATTACGACTCTAAGAATAGGTTCGCAGATTAGATAGGATGGCATTTAATTAAGTGTTCTGCGGGGTCATCGTGGTTCTCCTCCTGTTGTGTGTATTATGGCCGAGTGGTGGCTTGCCGAGCGAGTACGATCGTGTTAAAGGCAATGAAATTGATCACGGACGCAGCTTAAACAACGGAGCAACTGAGGTGGCCAGTGGCTACACAAAAATCGATGTCACTAAAGAAGAGACTAAAAACTCTGTCTGCCTGCCTGTCGCTCTGTGTCTGTCTGTATGTCTGTCTCTCCCTCTTCTCTCCCTCCCAGTCCCTCCCTCTGTCTCTCTCTGTCTCTGTCTCTCTCTGTCTCTCTGTCTCTCTGTCTCTCTGTCTCTGTCTCTCTCTCTCTCTCTGTTTTTCTCTATATTTCTCGCTCTCTCAGTTGTTTGTTTACACCTAGCGTTAATTGTCTTCACTCTTCAAAGCAAATTATTTTGATCTGTACTACGTGAAGACGCCTCGCAGGACTCAGACAGACAAAGGTCAAACCAATGCAATTGCCTTCGACCGACCGATGTTCGAGCCTGCTCTAAGCAAACACAGACAATACATTGCCAGCCTCGTTAACACAAGCGTCGAATAATATGACCGTGTATTCTTAGCCTTTGTATGTGTGTCGTCTGCTTAGTTCTGGCACCCAAGGACATTATTAGCAGCGAACAACTTCCTTGGCCTTCGCCAGAGTATTTCCGTTTCAACCAGGCTGAAATATCACGAACATGCGGCTCTCTGTCTTCCTCCGTAATTCCTCCGTAATTCCTCCGTAGCTCTGTCTGCGTCTGTCCGTCTGTGTATTGTCTGTTGTCTCTCTTTCTCTCTGTCTCTGTCTGTCTGTCTCTGTCTGTCTCTCTCTCTGTTTGCATGGCTGGGCATTTTGTGCAGGCAAAAAGAATAACACGCACACATACACAGCAACAGACAGACAGATGCAGTAATCTGTAAGCCTATAACTAAACATAGATTGAACGCCAGGTCACCGCTTCATCTGCAGACGCAAGAGTACAAAGACCAACCACTGGGAAGTTACTGCAATCTCTTCGTTTGAAAATAATATCTGATTTAATTAATTAATTAATTATGTCTATTTCGGTTATCGATTCTGTTGCGTGACTCGCAACAACTTCGTTTAATAAAAAACCCAATTGATAACACAAACTCTGTTAAAGCTCTCACTTATAATTATAAGAGGTGTTGAGATGATTAAGAGACGCAGTCAGACAGACAAACAAACAGGCAGACGGTGTTGTTTCATTGAAATTTCCCTCAGTTTTACCTAGACAGATAGACAAACAGAAAACAGAAACACAGAGAAGCCTCACAAACTGATATCCTTAGTAGGTAAAACTGAGGGAATTTCGATGAAACAACACTGGCGCCATAACATCGACACAGAGAAATTAATGACATCAGTCATTCATATTTACTTACTTCCGTGTGCTATATTATTTAGATTTCAACGATTGGCGATCGACTCTGTAGGGAATTACCGGTAATTGACACCTAGCTTCATACTAAATAATCGTTACCATACTCTGCAACGGTCTTTGATGCCATACGATACGGCGCTTGTAAATAAGCTCATGGACATGAATGAGCCTATAGCAGATGTACTGTGCTTTGATAGCCTTAGCATTTATAGTTTACGATTACTATTACGCTAAACTAGACGAATTTTCGACTCTGTATACAAAGTTATACATAGATGCGTAGTAATATAGTCGAAGAAGAAAAAGACGGACTCGTAAAGAGGAATGCTGTCAGGGAGAATTCGCTTAGGAAGAGGAACGGTCTGTGGGCGCAGGTGACAAAACACGTGCGACGGGTCATTATTGAGTAATAGCGTGTCATTTTGTCTAATTCTGATCAGTCAATTTCGAGATAAAGACGAAGCGAATAAGACGAAGATTAAGTGAGAGCCGACAACACGACCGACCATTATATAGGGTTCGACAGGTTTCATTCGATATTCGAATCAACTCGAAAACTCAAGATAAGAGCACGCAGCCGGAAGAGTTGAATCACGCGTGCCTCGGTCTGTACGCTTCTTTCCACTCGTCTGTCTGCTCGCCTGCCTGTGGGATTGTTTGTCTGCCTGTTTGTCTGTGGGATTGTGGGCCTCTGTGGGTCTGTCGGTTGTATCCTTCAGCTGCAGGATAACGGTTGAGAGCGTGAGTGCCCATCAAGTGAATCTCTTCTGATCGTCTCGACATCTCGATTGAAGCAAAGGGGGCGGCCAAGAGAAACAGAAGTGGCAGCGGAGAAGGGTATTGGGAGGGTATGGGGAGGGGTAGATCATCGTCCTATCATCGTCCCTCACTCATAAGAGACGGACAGACTGACGGACGAGTGAACGAGACGTTCTCTGTCGACCCAGAGAGTAGTAGTCACCTGTTGTTGGTCCGATCGAAGCAGTGGACGTTTAGCCTTCCGTCTTTCTTTTCCTTAGTCGACCAATGCGGTCTGACAGATAAGCCTTAGACGTTTTTCCGTGTCGTCGTCTTCTTCGTTTGACTTCTAGGACCTATTCGTTTTGAATCTGAGTCTCGCTTGCAAAGGCCACTCCTTCCTTCACTCTTATTTCACTTCTTCCTTCATAGTCTTCATCATAAACTCGTCTTGACGCCCGATTCCAGACGAGCGGAACTAGTGATGGCGGCCAAAATACGACGTCACAGCGTGGCTGTCATGTCGACGTCATTTCTGACGCCGTCGACGACGTCGTCGCTGCCGCATCGAACGTTAACCAACGGCGTGGATAAGTCCGCTCCGTCCGATTCGCTGGACAGGAAGTCGACCACAGGGAACAACAAGGCCACCTCATCGAAGACGCGAGATGCCACCACAAAGACCCCTTTCTCCACCTCCCTCTCTTCCCCTGCCCCCTCCTCCGCCGTCAGGGCTCGACGTCACAGCGTCGCCGTTCATCCGGGAGCTTTTCTGTCGGTGATGGAGAGCGGTCGCCAGGCAACGGCTGCTGCGGCAGAATCAAAGAAGAAGCCAGCCACTGCATCGGACATCATAGACGACCTGATACGGCTGGCTGACGCTTCAGTCATCCCTAACTGCCATCTGCCAACAGGATCAGCCCTTCACCAGGCAGCCATCCAGGAACTCGACGAATCGACCGACGAACTGCCTTAAATCCAAGGATCAAAGGATCATGGACACATTTGAAAGGATCATGAACATACTTTGATCGATCCACAGACATGACCGTTGATCCGCAGAACGATGTGATCATCTCGTCAACCAAACACATTGACTAGATACATGTTAGCCTAACAGAACAGCTCACATTTCAACCATGGTATACATGGAGACATTTCTGCGTGAGTCGTTAAACAATGAACGTAAGACGTATTGCATGTGCATAAATTATATCCTCCGATTATGTGACACTATGATATTATCGTAGTCTGTGACTGCCTTAAGTCAACCACTCGTATACCTACCTCCATTGCTTCGTTTCTCCCCAATTTCCCTCCCCATTATTTCATTCATTATTCGGTGAATTGTGTTTCCTCTTTTGCTGCTGACCCATTTCCTTTAATCGATATTGCAACACAGAGGATAGCGTATGTAAAACAGATACACTTGTTGACTAAAAGATTTACACTTCACGACGTAAGCCTACTTGTTTGTTTTGGCTGCCTGTGGTATTTCTTGGACTGTGTAAATTTCTCTGAATTTTCCCAAAAATATATGTAAAGATTTCGTATGAAATGGAAAAA
>OY365814.1:24289470-24311005 GCA_959347315.1 Bimastos eiseni | reverse complement strand
GTCGTACTGGAATGGCCACGTGATCAGCAGCGACAGAGTGTCGTCCGTTCGACGCCTGGCTCGGTCCAACGCCACCCGTGACGTCATGCGGGTGTCACGTGTTCTCGCAGTTGCAAACATCACCGTCCATTCTACGATGAAAGAAGAGGGCTTAAGGTGAATGATTTTAAAACGAGTCGACGAAGGTAAACACGTCTGACCCTAACTTTCTCCCTCCCTCCCTCCCTCCACTCACGCAAACACCAACCTGACCTTATACTTCTATCTCGCTCAATTCGAAGATATTAAACCGGCTGAGAAGAGCTCTCGAGGGCGGTTGCTCTTGGAGGCCATGGTCGGTTCACATCGATTCCTAGCTTAGTAGGCTAGTATTTGTAAATGAATTACCCTAGTGTGGCACAGTGGCCGATCAGTTAGAACGGTCAGCCCGTAGCGCTCAGTATGCGCTGAGTGAGCGGGTTCGACCCTCGTCCGGGTCGTCACTTTGTAGGGACCTTGAGCAAGTCCTTCGCGCTCCATTGCTCTGCAGTACAACTGCAATTGCGCCGTCGAGACGTGTGTATGCACTTCTGAGTAAAAAGATGTTGAAAGAAGGGCGGTATCAAATTTCAGAAATGAATTTGATGAAGAATTTACCAACCATTCAAATGTCCGGGCTTTATTGACACAGTGCTCGCGGGACGAAAACAAATGCTCCAGGATTTACACGATATCGCATTGCAATAAATTACGTTAGAATGACTTACATTGATTTGCAATAGATAAAAATGAATTACCCTGATTTACATTGGATTACAATGAATTACATTAGCTTGGATTGCATTGACTTACAGTGCATTGCAATCAATAACCTTGACTTACATGGATTGCAATTAATTACCTTGATTTACAATGGATTACAAGGAATTACATTGGATTGCGTTGATTTACATTGCATTACAATGAATAACCTTGATTTTCGTTGGATTACGATGAATAAATTTTACTTACATTGTATTACAATAGACTTACATTGAGTTGTATTAATTTACATTGCATTGCAATGAATTTACATAATTTTACATTGTATTGTAACTGAAGCTGCATCTCGAATCCTCTATAAATATTTGCCAACTGACACACCCATGCGCCGGGATTAACCCAAGACCCAAGTACGTCTTTTATTGTCAAAGCTACGTCAACTTATTATCCGAAAAACTAATTGTGATTAATTGATTGATTGATCTCAATTGCCGCATATTGATTGTCATTATGTTACAACGAATTACGCCGCATTGTAGTGATTTACATTGAATTGGTTGACATCGCATTACATTGATTCACGTTATGCATCGTATTTAAAGTGCATTAAGCAAGCAGAATTTCATCATATTACATTACAGCAATTCAGATGCACATAGACGTGGTGATTACTCTATTAGTTGTATGTATTGCTCTATTAGCTGTATATATATATATATATATGTATATATAAATATGCTGGACTTTCCATTCAGTGGTTGGGTTATGAATTCCATGCATCAGATGGAGAAATGGTTGGTCCCTTACGCTCGCTACCCAACAAAGAAGCTAAGCGATGGTTTAAGGCAGTTCGATTGAGAAGAGAAAAGGCGCTATAGCAATGACCCCAACCTCGTTCTTTATTCAGCTGCATGACGAGTTGTCCCAACTGAAGCAATACTCGTACTTCCGATCCAGCGAACTGCAAACGACCAACGTCCTTTAACAAAACCAAAATCATCATCATCATTCTCGTCGTCATCATCATCGTTTCCATCGACATTACTATCATCATCAGCAACAGCAGCATTGTCGTCTCCATCGCCATCATATAACATTATGCTGGTCATCATTATCATATCATCATCATCGTCGCCGTCGTCGCCGTCGTCATCATCAGCATCATCGTCGTCGTCGTCTCCATCGCCATCATCAACATGATCATCTTCGCCGTCGTCGCTGCTGTCATCGTCTTCAATTACATAGGGTTTAAACGTCATCCATTCGAAGTACACGATAACCAGCATTTTCTTATAAAGACTTAGCAAATGTCATCGAAAATAGGGGACAGTATATCTCATCCAGTCTGATACTCATTCGGATACTCTCGTCCAAACATTCACATTAGATAGCAGACACCAGCGCCTTCTGCTAATATAATTTATATATTTATGCATATATATATATAACATATTATATATATAACATATTATATATATATGGGGATGACGTAGATAATAAAAATGTTTCTCTACGGGCGTTGATTGTTTCCTTGTTTTTCTTCCATCGATCTGAATATTCCTCCACTTCAGTTTCCCAACCGATGTTCGCTCTCCTTGCTCTGGCTGCTCGTGTGGAGTGGCTCCTCTCTATAGCACCCTACACAGCTGTGGTTTATTAGACATCGCAGCCAACGTATACCCCGTCTATTGGCTTCCTCTCCTTCGTCTTCTCCCCTGCCAGTCTCCATTGCCACTCCCTTCCGAACGCCAGCGCCATCAGCGGTAGCGTTTGGTTTGTCCGTTTCTATGGAATTAGTCTCTAGGTAGCACGCTGCAGATGCCGCCATAACTTCTGACTGTCTGTTTGTCTGTGTGTGCGTGCTTGTTTGTGTATATCTCTACCTGTCTCTCTACCTTTCTATCTATCTATCTATCTATCTATCTATCTATCTATCTATCTATCTATCTATCTATCTATCTATCTATCTATCTATCTATCTATCTATCTATCTATCTATCTATCTATCTATCTATCTATCTATCTATCTATCTATCTATCTATCTATCTATCTATCTATCTATCTATCTATCTATCTATCTATCTATCTATCTATCTATCTATCTATTTATCTATCTATCTATCTATCTATCTATCTATCTATTTATCTATCTATCTATCTATCTATCTATCTATCTATCTATCTAACTATCTATCTATCATCTGTCTGTCTGTCTGTTCGTCCGGCAAGCCATTTAAATCCACCCATCTCTGTTTCTTTATGTCTCTGCCTCCCCTCTCTGTCTTTAAGTCATACGGATCAGAGGAAAACGCCAGATATTGAGAGTGAGTGAGAAAGAGAGAGAGAGAGACAGACAGACAGACAGACAGACAGAGCCAGACAGAGACAGACAGAGACAGAGGCAGAGAGACAGAGACAGACAGACAGAGACAGACAGAGACAGACAGAGTGAGGGTGAGAAAGAGAAGCAAAGGCAGAAATAAAAAGACACAAAGGCAGAGATACGAAGAGGCATTCTTCGTGTTAATTGGCCTGCGTCTATGCTTACCTGTCGACTGATGTGAACCAGGAGAGAGGTGATGATCAGACAGGATGCCAACGGTAAGAAGACGAAAACCATTCGACCGTAACAATCGCTTCCATCGAGGCATCGCTTCATCCTCCGCATCCTCCTCCTCCTCGTCGTCGTCCTCTTCCTCCTGAGGTCGGCTTCGTTCTCTCGAAGACTGGCAGAGGTGGCCAGCCGGAAACAGGACCAACAGCAAGGGGAAGAGCACAAAGGGAGACACACGAACCTCTGCGTCTCATTTGAAGACATCTTCATCCCTCCAATCTCCCTTTTCCTCTCACCCTCTTCCTCCTCCTCATTCTCTTCTTCCTCCATCAAACAGACGAATTTCGTCGGGTGTGAACGGCAGGAGGAAGAGGAGGAAGCGATGGAGGATGGAACGGAAGAGGGAGGACGAAGAGAATGGGACACTTTGTCCCCTATGCTGCAAGCAAGCGATCTCTTTCCATCCTCCTCCCCTTCCTCCTTCTCCTCTTCTTTACCCTCCTCAGCAGCCAGCATCTGTTGTTCGTCCTCTGTGATATCCAGATCTCGTTTCCAGATCGATCTCAATGCAAAATATTCAATCTACTCTCTCGATCATTCAATCAATAATCTGCGATTGAACTTGGACGGATCCTCCCCTACCCCTATTCCTCCTGCTCCTCCCTCAGTTCTTTCATCGTCAAAAGAAGCGACTGTTGTTCATCGATTCAGATCTATGGATCCAGATTGATTGATCCCGATCGATTGATCCCGATTAATTGATCTAAATGCATCGATCTTCAATGATCGATGCATTGAAGTACTCACACGATTCCCTTTTCGAAGCTACAGTCATGTAGTCACGTGATCAGCGTCATGGTGATCACGTGACGTGACAGCTGCTAACACCGAATGATCGGCAGAGGAGGCAGAACAGATGCTCATCCGCTTCCGATGGTTACCATTGGCGATGACACGGAGACTGCTGAATGCTGATGCAGAAGTGACTGTTGCTATAGAAACCGAGATGGAGACAGAGCATCATCCGATGTTGTCTTACTGGTGCCTACGCTGAGCAGGAGACGACTGTGCTGTCATCTGGATATGTGTCACTTTACTCTGTTAGCCTGTTAAGACTAATAGAAGGATGGATGGAATGCGTGAATGGTAGAGAGGAGGGAAGACTCCATCTAATATGTATGTGTGCATGCATGTATATATATATATCTATATGCATTTACGTATGTACGTATGCCATTGTATGTACGTATGTACGTATGCCATTGTATGTACGTATGTACGTATGCCATTGTATGTACGTATGTATGTATGTATAGGTCCGATTGCAGCCCTTGGAGGGGGTTCAAAGGGCTGCAGCTCGTTTGATTGGTTGTGTTCCTAAATTTAGCCACATCTCTACGTATATGCGGGATGTCCTTCACTGGCTTCCGGTTAGGCAGCACATTCAATATAGAATCTCCTCTATTGTCTGGCACTGTGTTGTGGGCAATGCGCCTGTCTATCTTAGGGATCTGTTCATCTTAACTTTGGCTTTTTCTGGTCGCCGATCTCTTTGCTCAGCCTCTAGAGATGACTTTGTAGTTCCACATGCTCATACAGCAACCAGGCAAAAAAGAGCTTTTGCAATTGTGAGTCCCCGTGTGTGGAACAACCTCCCATCTGACCCGCGCTCTCTCCCGCGCGACCTGTCTGGCTTTTTCTATAAACTTCTCAAAACTTTCCTTTTTGACCGGACCTGGGTCGGGAGCGCCTCTGAATAGTTATCTTGAGGAGGCGCTATATAAATTGCATTGATTGATTGATTTACATGTGTATGCAAGTAGAAATGCTTGCAGACATGACATTGCACATATAATTATTTTATGTGTACGTTTTCATCTATGTATGTGTGTGTATGTATGTGTGTGTGTATGCGTGCGTGTGTGCGTGTGTGTGTGTGTGAGAATGTATATATGTTTGCATGTATCATTAAGACACAAATTATATATGGGACCTGTTCAGCAGCTTAAAACGCTGCATAGAAAGACAAACGAATGCATGAGAAGTAGGACGAGGAGAAGGAGGAGAAGAGGAGGAGGACGAGGAGAAGGAGGAGAAGAGGAGGAGGTGGAGGAGGAGGACGAGGAGAAGGAGGAGAAGAGGAGGAGGTGGAGGACGAGGACGAGGAGAAAGAGGAGAAGAGGAGGTTTAGGAGGAGGACGAGGAGAAGAGGAGGAGGTGGAGGACGAGGAGGAGGTGGAGTAGGAGAAGAGGAGGAATGGTTGGATGAGGTGTTTACTGTTATTACACACGCGACGTTCATATTAGACGCTGAATGTCAAGGCTGCTCAGCAACTCATCTAAATCGCAACAGAGAAAATTCCGCTGTCTCGATGGTTGAGCCGACCTTTTGTCATGTGGTTGTATGGCCATATCAATCTGTCACAATTTGGCTATAATGGCTTCATCAACCTCTAACTGTGTGACTCTCTGGCTATATCTAAGCTCAGTGTTTACTGTGGCGTCATAGTAGTATAACGAAGGCATTCGTCTTCAGAATATCGACGGATGTAAATAGGTTATAGCTATTCAATACCATATGCGACTATGCATTAGGATCCAACTCATTCTCCTACCCTTTCTCCCCCTCCCTCCCCTCCCTCCCCCTCCCTCACTTGTATCTACCCTCCCTCGCTCAATACCACTTCGAAGGCAAACTTCAACTTGACCCAAAGGTCTCTTCGGTCAACAGCCATTGACAATATTCAAACGGTAGAATGATCATTCTAACCCCTAACGATGAGATGAAATAGAATAGAATGCAGAAGCAATACAATATCAAGCAGGAAGAAGAGCAGCACAGTAAGAACCACTGGAAGTCATGACGTTGCATTTTTGGGGATTTTTTAATTGGCCTCGGCATTCGAGGCCAGTCACTGTGGCCGCCAGCGCTTTCTTTAGACATCTGGTCCACTAACTTTGTATTACTTTGTATTAGGCTATTACTTAAATTTAAGACACTGTCGGAGGCTGTTACTTCAGTTTAACACACCCCGAAGGCTATTACTTAAATTTAACACACCGTCGGAGGCTGTTACTTCAGTACAACAAACCCCCGTGTACATTATTTCTTAAAAAGTAACGAGAGCATATAATTTTATATTTCTTCCTATCCTTTCTTCATTTGCAATTCGTATATAAAACTCGGCTCAGTGATTAACAATTGGCAGGCGCTATAGAAATGACGACAGCATGACACGGAGGCGCAGACGGACGCACTAGGACAAGAGCACAGACACTTCGAGCAGAGAAACGTCATCTGCGATCCTAATCGTCACTTGAGTCTTCGTCTTATCAGTTCATCCAGAGACTTCTCGAGACGCCATCTGTCGTCCATCGTTAGAACTAATTGCTTTAGAACTGTCTGACGTCACCAGTGACCATCACTCGCCCTCTGGTGACGGACGGAGCGCCGCATGTTCTCAAAGACCGGAAGCTCTGCGAGGCACGGCTGCAACCGATCCGGTCGTTGCCTAGCAACGGTGGCAGTGAGTGCTCGGAGGCATTGCTATATCAGTGGTGACGATTTTGGTCATCAGATGGTCATCGGATGGTCATCGGATGGTCATCGGATGATCATCGGATGGTCATCGGATGGTCATTGGTTGGTCATCAAATGGTCATCAGTTGGTGTAATGGTCGAAGGAACTAAGATACTCGAGAGCAGCACGATAGCAGAAGGCATATTGCTCCTGAAGAAGACATGAACAATAGGTAAAACAATGCACGGCTAATAAATAAATAGATGGTTTGGCAAATGAATGGATGAAAATATGCATGGACGGATTAATGGATGAATAGATGGAAGAATGGATGAGTGGATGGAGGGATGAATAGATGGATTAATGGCTGGCTGGATATATGAATGGATGAAAGGATTGATGGAAAGAAGGATGGAAGGATGAAAATATTGACTGGTGGATGAATGGACGAACGAATAGATAGACAGGTGAATGTGCGAATGGATGAATAGATCTATGTTAGGATGGATGGATTAATGAGTAGATTGATTGGCAAATGAATGGACGGAAACTTAATGAATGGGTGAATGGGTAAATGGATGGATGGATGGATGAATGGATGGATTAATGAATGGATGGATGAACGGCTGAATTGATGGATGAAAATACCTATGGATGATTAAATAAATCAATTAGTAAGTCAATATCATCAGTTAATATAGCGTTGCACAATACAGCTGATTTAACCATTCATTAACTCCAAGCGGCAGTATCAATAAATCGATATCCCTACGTGTATAATTTCTTCTTTGCTGTGACATCTACTTGTACATATACCTCTGACTGTCGACTGTTGCAGTAAATTATTTGGCCATTGAGATATTTATTTATTGAATCAATCAGTTAATTAACTGCTTAATTAGTGAGTCAACATGCAGCCTGTTATCCTGATACCTCCGATTGGACCATGGCTGGGCGCTGAGTTCGAAGCATCTTAACCGTTTGGAATAGATCGACGACTCCTTCGTATCGCATTCTCTCCAGAACAATGCTTAGGACAATGAAGACTCCCGTACGACCAACACCCATGCTATAACACAAACACACATATAGACGTACACAACCAGTCACATAGGCAGACGCAGAGACACAGGAAACAAGAAAATTCTCTAGGTCCCCGGATGTCGTTTAGATTAGGCAGAAGCCTTCCCCAACTGTTCCTTATCACCCCTTTGCTTCTGGCACCTCACGGACCTCGATGGTTCGGCCCAAAGGATCATGATTTCAAAATCTCGGTTTGCTTTGAGGCTCCTTTCGACTGGTTCCTTGGTGTCCATTACGATAAGGGCACCATAGTGGTTTCCAGATTAGTTAAGCAGCACATCACATTCCTTACCATTCCTTTGACAATAGGCCTATAGGGGGCTGTTGAGTGGCCTATAGTGGATTGTGATTGGTCATTGACTGACCTGCAGTGGACTGTGATAGGTCCATCTTGCCCAAACTGTTCCTTAGTCTTCTGGACGTGACCAATGAACTCGATGAACCCTTCTCCTGAAGATGGAACTCCTTGCTCCGGCCAATCAGTGAACTGGAACTGTCTAACGATGCGTGACTGGCCATCCTATGAAAACACATATGACACATAAAGAGTAATCAGGCCCTACAATATCCAAGTAATTGCACAAGGTGATGGTGACGACGACGACGACGACGACGATGATGATGATGATTGCGTATGGCTTACCCTGGCATCGGTGACCTTGAATTCTCGGAGGATGTAGAGAGGCATGTTATAGTGAGCGACTGGATCAACGACGAAATACTGGTATCGAGCAGATCGCTCCTCTGGCCAATACTGACTGCATTTCTCCTGCGAAATAAAACCTTTTATATTGAAATAATCTCCTTTACATGTTACAGATACATGCAGGCATTCATTTCCTACATGCATACATTACAAATATAATTGGGATTTTCGAAATTATTTGAGAAGTGAAAATGACAGTTTTAAAAGTGGAGTTTGTGGCTGTGTCCAGAATTGTTTTGGCTGTGTCTATTATTATTTTTTCTTGAGAGACCTGAATTTAGGAAAACACTTCCATCGCATAATTGCATTGTCTGTAATTTGAGGAATATAATTTTGCATTGTTATTATTATATAATTAATCTTCAGAGACTGAATTCAGAGGCAAAATTAAATTCTGACAGCCTCTTGTCAAACATA
Source organism: Bimastos eiseni (assembly GCA_959347315.1). Classification (NCBI taxonomy): domain Eukaryota; kingdom Metazoa; phylum Annelida; class Clitellata; order Crassiclitellata; family Lumbricidae; genus Bimastos; species Bimastos eiseni. Next base: position 24,301,982 of record OY365814.1, on the reverse strand, counting down.
AGTAAACTATATGAGGTCTTGATTATTCTGAAACACATCTGTTTCCGTTTGCTTACCATTGGCAGATTAAGTGTCGCTACTTCTCTAAAATATTTCTCTAACAGACTATTATAAATTCGATTGACTTTCACTTGTTGCCAGCAGTGATTGATGCTTCAGGCATTATTGTCTAACGTCACTATAATAATTCTTCAAATAGTTACATAAGACTGCAAGAATTTGTTACTTGGCAATTCCACTGCATTCAATCTCACAAGCAACAAATTCCAGACTCAGCTATTAAGCATACTTATAATCATTGTTAATTTATTATTATTATTATTATTTGTTAACTACATATTTATTTATTTATTAGCTATTTGACGACAGCCCATAACAGCGTAGTCGCTGTCGGCGAGACACATTTACTTGGATCATTGCAATCACAGATTTAGACTTTGCTTTCAAAACTGTTATTTCTTCATGCCAAATAATTACGAATATATGAATGTAATTATGCATAAAGGCTATATATACATGTATGTGTGCACGCATTTTCAATTTTTTAAACAATTGGCACGTTATTTTAATATACAACGTTTTATTAAGTTTTACTAGGTTAAATATAATTGTCTGATACAAATGAGATACAGATTATTGTGGTTCACTTATGGGGAAAATGGGTTGGGATGGTCCCTGCGTAGTTTCTTAGACAGATAATATATTAATAAATGATCGGAATGAATTAACTAAAAATCTATTAAGTAGTAACATTCAATAATCTGCGATCATCGACGATTTTTCTATTTAATGAAAATTGTGGGAACTTCGGTCATAGGCTATAGCTTGTCTATGATCAAGTGTGCAGTAGTGGCCATGGAAAAGAACTCTGACCCGTCCCAGTTCCTTGAGCTTCGTGAGCATGACGACGATGCAGCAGTTGTTCTCCCACAACATCCGCCAGAAGTCTTCCACTGTCTCCGCTAGAGGGCCCTGAGTGGCAATGAACGTCTTCCGGAATCGATAGCCCTGCAAGAGAACAAAAGTTTAAAATCAACTCAGTTCAAAGGTTCCTTAAAAGAGTTCAAAAATCAATGGACCCACAGTAAAGGTCAAATAATTGACTCAGTTCAAAGGGCAATGGAGTGAAGTAGCGAAAGTGCAAGGAAGTCTCCCTTGATTAGATAGGAGCTGCTGTTGTACACGTTGCGATAATCCACCGTAACGGCACAGCCCGAACCCTGGTTGTGCCAGTCAAAAGTCTGTTGATCGGAGGGCAACTATAGGATATCATTAAGCACTGGAAACTACTACTATAGACGTTTAGGTGCAGAAGGTAGTTAATCTAATTAGATCTAATTAGAATTTAAGCAATTAAGACTTACGTCGATGAAGTTGGCATTTACGTAATCGGATCCCTCAACTCCGCGAATTGGTTGCAGACAAACGCGAGTCGATTCATCTGCAAAATAGAAGAAAAAGATGATCATACAACCATATTCATCTCTCTTGCATCCTTTGTCTCTCTCCTTCTCTTCATCGCTGTCTGTCTGTCTGTGTGTCTCCTTCTCCTTATCTCTGCCTGTCTGTCTGTCTCTGTCTCTTCATCTCTGTCTGTCTGTCTCTGATTCCATTATTTTGATATTTCATCTCTCTTGTCGTATTGGAAATAATCTGATCACAAATCATCAATTTCCCACAATTAATACTATGCACAGATGAAAGCCCGCTGAGTGTGACCGAAATCAGTCGACCACGGATAAACCCTTGCAATCATAAGAGGACTCACATGGCAGAATGTTGACGAGGCGATTTTTGTACTTGTTGATGGGAAGATTGGCGCTCATGAAGAACATCGGATTAACCTTCATGTTGTTCAACTTCTACAATCAAAATAACACCAACCGATTAGTCGCACACTACTCACCGTTCTACTCACTTACTTGCCGATCACGTCAGTATAAGATGACTCTTTCGAGAGAGTTCACTGCAAGATGTCTGTGAAATGATTGGTCAACAATACGTGTTATGGTATGATTGGTCAATGATATGAGCTGCGTTATGATTGGTCAATGATTTGTGCTTTGTAATAATTAGTCAGTGATACGTGCATTGGTTTGATTGGTCAATGATATGAGCTGTGTTATGATTGGTCAATGATTTGTGCTTTGTAATGATAAGTCAATGATATGTGCTGTGGTATGATTGGTCAATGACTCGTGCTGTGTAATGATTGGTCAATAACTCGTGCTGTGTAATGATTGGTCAGTGATATATGCTGTGATATGAGCTGCATTATGATTGGTCTAAGATATGAGCTGTGTTATGATTGGTCAATGTTATAGTATACGGGCTATGCAATGATTGGTCGATGATATATGCTGTGATACGATTGGTCAATGATAAGTGCTGTTTTATGCCTGGGGTGCATGTATGACCTGACCTTAAACTCGAGTTCCATGCCAGTGATGGACTCGCCCGGTTCGAGGTGTGTCAGGTGTTGAACGTGGACGTAGAGACTGTCTGCTGGGACCTCCGTATTGCCCGCCTCGACCGCCTCAAGGATGGCGTCGTAGATGAAGACGTACTGGTCCTCCGTCTGGACCATGTAGTTGCGCTGGGCACGAAGGCACGTCACGTGACCGTAGATATCGATCGTCTTCTCGTTCTGGATCCGATCGATCATGGCATCGATCACGATGAACGCCCCCGTCCTACCGACGCCAGCGCTAACGCAAATCAATCAATCGATCAATCAATTCATCAATCAATCGATCCATTAATTAACCGATCCATCAATCAATCGATCCATCAATTACTCAATCAAGCAATCAACCAACCAACCAATCAATCAACCGAGCAATCATCTATCCATTCAATCCAATTGAAGTTATTTTATCGCAACCATGTTAGTACAGTAATGGCAGAGAATTTACGATAGCTAAATGCATTAGTTACAGGAGGAGGTCACTATGGAGGATCACTCAGATTTAAACTGTTCTCACTCCTCACACAGCACAATAAAATTATCATCCATCCATCCATCCATCCATCCATCCATCTACCCATTCATCCATCCCATCCACTCATTAATCTATTGACAAACCTATCCACCCACGCATCACATCTATCAATATGCAGCTTGACAGATGTCACGTGTGAGTGGATAGGTGTGTCGATGGATACATTAATCAGAATTTCATAATCAAACGAAGGAGTAAACGAATTAATCGATTTAATTTGAACAATCAGATAATAATCAATCAAAGCGTGAATGACTTAATGAGTTTGTTCGGCCCACCTGCAGTGAACGACCATTGGACCAGCGTCTGGAGGGGTTATGGCCTTCACCTTGCGGGTAAAATTGAGCAGAGCAGTGGGATGTTCGGGGACGCCATGGTCCGGCCAAGAGGTGAACTGCAGCTGGTGAACTTCTCGTCTTTCGAGGAAATTCACCTGCAACGCAATCGAAGAAGATGTTTACGAACAACCTGTCGTCACCTGTCAAACACCTGCTAATAGATTCAGTCATTCATTCATCCACTTGATGTCTAAACGTCAAAACGATCATCTATCTATCAACGAAGCAAATGTCGTCGTCCACTGAACTTTCCAACAGTCCAACTACTCCTTCTTCTGCTCCTTCTCCCCTTTCTCCGCCTCCTTCTTCTTCGCATTCCTCGCATTCCTTTTTTTGCTTTCTCCGTTGCCTTCTTTTCCTTCGCATTCTTTACCATTCTTCACATTCCTCTTCCTCGCCCTCTTCTTATTCGCATTCTTCAAATTTATTCCTCGTAATCTTATTTGCCTTCTTCTATTTTGTATTATTCACATTTGTCTACTTCGCCTACTTCTTTATCGCATTCTTCACAATCTTCCCCTACTTCTATGGCTTCTTCTGTTTTCCATTCCTCGCATTCTTCTGTTTTCCATTCCTCGCTATCTTCTTCGCCTTCTTCTATTTTGCATTCTTCACTATCTTCTTATTTTTCCTTATTCGGATTCTTCTCTCTTTTGCTGAATATTGCCTGTATAACCTACCAATCGTAATTATGTCCTTGTCATCGCCAACCGCAATTGATCACATACCTTCAGCATCAGAGACTAGCTGAACTCTCGATAAATCGAACAGCAGATTGATGCAATGCGATTGATAATACAAATAGATGACTGAGGTTCCAACTAAGTGAGTCCATAGAGGTTACAGTCATAGCACAATCGAAACTGAAGTAGACTGAATGGTCGTTAGGAGATGACGACTTTGAATGATCGCTGGGAACTCGTAATTAAGGCTGTCGATAAATGTTGGACTGACGACCCGGGTACCCGTCGATCCGCGCGATGGGGTACCCGGGTAGGTCTGCCCGTCCGCGCGGTCGTGGCGCGGATATTTTGTTAGGAAATATAGGCAATTGTGTATTATTTGCATATGTTCAGGTAAAACCGCGCATTTTTACGGAATTTCGGCTACTCGAAACCGATTTCATTACCCGGGTAGTCAGCCTCGGTCGGGTACCCAGGTATCCGGTTACCCGTTGACAGCCTTACTCGTAATACGGACCTGAGAGATCTGAAACGTTCGAATGGTAAATGTCGACATTTCGATGACGTCAACGATCGTCACTTGCATCGATCCGTAGAGTTCGGTTCCTCTGTTCGGCCAGTATTGGTCACACTTGATCTACCAGACCAAAGCAGTTTCAACAAACACTGCATCCTCATCGTAGTCATCATTATTGTCGTCGTCATCATCATCCGAGTCTTGATCACATGCAGGTCTTGTATAACTTTTTTTGCCACAACGATTGCTACTACTAAATTAAGCAATTTGAAGCAAAACTTAAATTTAGAGGCAAACTAAGGAAGAGTATGAGGAAGGTGGAGGAAGACGAAAAGGAGGAGGAGTTATGAAAACAGAGGAAGAAGGTAAAAGAGAAAGAACTTCAAAGAAGAGAGGAATAGAAGAAGAAAAATGAGGACGACGAGGGGCAGAAAGTGAAGAAGAGGATGAAGTACATGTAGATGGAGATCATGAGGAGGAAAATGAGGAATAAAACGGAGGAAGAGGAGAACGATGATAAGTAAGTAAGTAAGCAAGCATTTTTTTAATTAAAATTGCCTGCAGGCGCACATCACGTACATAGAACGGATATACAAGGACGAGGGGGTAAGACGTGAGGAAGAAGAGAACGAGGAGAAGATGGACTGATTGGGACGGTACATAGGAAGAGGAGAAGATCCCGAAGAACGAGAAGGTTGGATGGGAGGATGAGGAAAAAGACCGACTGAGAAATTGTAAGTGAAGACGAGAATGATCACAGTTTCTTTTATCTTCATACTCGATTTCTCTCTTCTAGCTTCGTCATCATGACGATGGTTGTCGTCCGTTGTTCGTAAATCATTCGCCAGAAGTCTCCGAATGTCTCTGGCAGAGGGCCCTGAGTGGCGATGTAGGCATTCGGTCGACAGTAGCCGTCCATGTAGTTGGCGTTGATGTACTCACTGCCCGTGACTGCCTCTGATGCCCTAATCGTCACGCGTGAGTGGTCGTAGGCAGTCACGTTGGCGTAACGGTTCTTGGACTTGTTGACGTCTGCGGACGATGCGTCCCACGTGAAAGGTTGACCAGGTTCGATGGATTCGTATTCTCGCGAGAATTCCTCTCTCTCGTTCGCCTTGAGGCGGTTTATGACATCAGCCAATTGCGAGATAGCGATTGGCGGATGACTGGCCATTCCTAACCAATCGCAGATAAGCAGAACAGTTTTTGTAGCGCCAATCTACAGAACTGTCTTTAGGTGAATCACAAGTAAGAAGAACAAGTAGAAGAGTGGCAGTGACTTAAGCTCTTGTTAATTGAGAGACAATCGTGCCATGAAATACTAGGAGACAAGTGGACGACGCGGTTATTAACTTCGACGTCTAAGGGGGCGGTGGTCAGTCTTCTCTCTAACCGCCCTAACCTCCCCACTGCCATTATATTTTTCTATTCATTATCTATAGTTCAGTTTGCTTTCATGATCAGCATGATCATGATGGTGATCGTCATCGACGATGCCATCATCGACGTCGTCGTCATCATCATCGCCGTCGTCGTTGTCGTTGTGATCATCAACATCATCAAAGTAAGTAAGTCCAGCTACGAAGCGTAGAGATGGCTGACCAAATGGCAGATCTCGCCACAGAACAACAAGTAAGAGAAATAAGAACAACAGCACTATAATAATGATGATAATAATGATGATAATAATGATGATAATAATGATGATAATAATGATGATAATAATGATGATAATAATGATGATAATAATGATGATAATAATGATGATAATAATGATGATAATAATGATGATAATAATGATGATAATAATGATGATAATGATGATGAAAACGGTTCGCAGAGTGGTCGTCGTTGCTTAGATATCTACCTGGAGTGTGGAAGTTGAGTCTCCAGAGTTCGACTGGATCGTGTGGACAGTGATTGGTCTCTCCAGGTGAAAGAAGGACCTTGCGAAGCTTCAGAGGCTCCTCTCTCCTGCACGACCTCCTACGAAGACCAGATACAGCATGTACGCGATCATTGACTGCAGAGGACAGTGGTGATAATTATAGGGTGGGATGGGGTGGGTTAGGGTTGCGGCAATTCCATTCAACTGAAACAGCCGTCCTGAATGTCATAGTGACATGGTCCTTGCTGCAGTCAAGGGATGTTGGACTGCTGCTTTTCAATGCGTTGATCACTGCAACATTCCTTTGACATCTCCGGTACTATCCTCAACTGTCTTCCAATGACGATGATGATGATGGTGACGATAAGGATGAGGATAATAATGACGACGACGATGAGGAGGAGGATGATGACGACCACGATATCAATGATGATGACTACGAAAACGACGACGACGATGATGACTATGATGACTATGGCGACGATGGTGACGAAGGCGACGATGATTGGTGATGGTGGTGGCGGTGGTGGTGGCTGCGGCGGCGGCGGCGACGACGATATGACGATGACGACAATGATGACGAAATCAAATAAGATGGAGACCTGATGAAGACGATTCCGAGAACGCAGAGCAGAACAACGACAACGGCAACGCAGACTGGTGCAACGACCCACAACAACTCAACGCCCTCCTTCGAACCGTCTCCCTCCTTTGAAGGTTCAAAGGTCAGCTCACCACGTGACCCCAATCGTCCGACGCCGGAGTCCAGCCGCTCTGAATAAGGACTCGATGTGAACGTCTATCAAAGAGACGACGGACAATAGTAAGTAAATCATTGCAGACGAAGAATGCCTTACTGGATTCAAAAAGTGGGAATGATGGAGAGACGGATAAACAGAGACGCAAAGACAGGCAGACGGACGGAGAGACAGAAGGGCATAGACAGACACCAGACCGACTATCAAGTCTAACCACGTGACCCACATTGAGGATGAGGACGGTGGAGGACGATAATGTAAACTTCTGTCTTTCCGTTGAAGTGATAGACACAGAGAAGACGACACACCAAATAACAGGTAGACAGATGCAGAGATAAAACGAAAGAGAGAGAGAGAGAGACATAATATATATATACATATATAAACATTTAAATAAAATATATATAATGCATGCATGTATGTATGTATGTACACATACGCTGTCTGAGGTGTAAGCCCTGAGGAAAACTCTGTAGGCTCGATCGTTGAAAAGAGGGCGGTTGTGGTTCTTCAATGGACTTCTTCTGCTGCGTCGTTTCGTCGTTTCTGAACTGTTTCCGGTTCCAATAAGGAATTCCGTCGGAAGTGACGACGAAGACGGAAACGAGGCCGCGATCCACGCATGCGCACTCGCGTCAGTTGATCCTGTCTTCGACAACTGATAACGCATCGACAGCAACGGATGCAACCAAACAGATGCAACCAAACAGATGCAACCAAACAGATGCAACCAAACAGATGCAACCAAACAGATGCAACCGAACAGATGCAACCAAACAGATGCAACCAAACAGATGCAACCAAACAGATGCAACCAAACAGATGCAACCAAACAGATGCAACCAAACAGATGCAACCAAACAGATGCAACCAAACAGATGCAACCAAACAGATGCAACCAAACAGATGCAACCAAATAGATACAACCAAACCTGAACGGCGGAAAGTGGCATAACCTTACTTTTTCCTCACCTATATCTTATACTTCACTGAAACCTCTATCCGAGGGTATTAATCAACTTGGTCTTACTCCTCACTGAAAACCTTTCTTGAAAGCATAAATAAACAGTATTTTCACCCACACAGAGACCTTCTGTTGACAGTGTAGAGGGAAGTAGAGTAATGGAGAACAACTGACTTGAATAGCAGTAGGAAGCGAGATTGATTCTCGCTACTCCGTAAGGCCAACTAGTCCTTTCTGAAATTTATTTTATTCTGAAATATATTTAACTTTATTCTGTAATTTCAACCACTACTACTCCTGCCATTTCCACCACTTCCACTACTTCCACTACAGTAACAACAACTACTACTACCACCACTCCCACCACTTCCCCAATAACCACCACTACCACAACCACCACGAATACTGCATGATGTCATATCAGAGCATGAATTGACTGTGTACTTTACCTCGCTGATGGTGAAGGTGTTGGCTGATCTTCTGTCGCTCACTTCCGCTTGAACGACGATCAACAAATATCGGACGATCTTTCCATTCTTTTCGGAAGCTGGAAAGAGTCTGACGAAGAAGACGGACGATCCCATTCTGCCCTCAACCCTTGGAGCCTGCATTGGAGGAGGAACTGCAGAGACACACACACACACTAATTGCTATCACGAAATCTAGGTCACCAACCGAGCGATTATGCATAACCAATTAGAACAATTGAAGTCAGGTCAGTTCTAGCTAACCAATTAGAACCATTGAAATTAGGTCAGTTTTAGCTGACCAATTAGAACAATTGAAATTAGGTCAGTTCTAGCTAAGGCGTCAAGGTCTGCAACACGATATACGGATAAACCGTCTTTTGAGCATTTCCTGAGGCAGCCATTGATATGAAGTGTTAGCGACATCATTTTCTTGACCTCGGCCGATGAGAACGGGTGTCCAGTCCTCTCCCCCGCTGTCGCGTCTTCCCATTGACAGTGTACCATCAGTCAAGGTCTACTCATCATGGCTGATTAGTCAAGAGGTGCAGACGGAGCAGAAATATTTCCCTCCGTCGACGGGATTTTAGCCCCCGATCTCTTCAAAGACAGTCCAGGGCGCAGCGTACGAAGCAATTAAGAATTTAAACGGGTGATGAAAACTTAGTGAAGAAATACAGACTCCAAGTTATCAGTTTATACCTTCGAGACCGAATATAACTGGTCTCAGTAGATGGCGGTAGTTGCAGTTTAACCATTAGCGTCGTCCTCATCCTTTATCCAAGCTTGGGACTGGCACTGGCTGAGTACGACCAGTGGCGGAGTTCTGGTCTCGGCACGAGCACACGAGAAGTTATAAGGAGCGACGCATGGAGGAACCAGCGGATGTGAACTGCGAAAGACAGACAGAGGTAAACAAGCAGACAGGCAGAGGGATAGAGACAGAGGGATAGAGACAGCTGAATGACTGGACGCTGACTATAGTACCCTATGGAAAAACATTTGACTCCGCGCAGGCTCGTGAATAAACTGAGGCTCTACGCCTATAGCTTCAAAGTGGCGCCCTGTAAGTCTTGAGTCTACGATTACGATTACGCTTACCGTCTGCGTTGGTCTCTGCATTGACGATAGTCGCTGTTCCCCATTGGCTGTCGATGAAGTTGGCGCTGATATTGAACGTGTAGATGGTACTTGGAACCAGATTCTCAAACGTCACGCTTCGCTGGTCCTTCGAGACAACCTTCTGACCATCAGAGTCAACGACACGTTCCACTCCATCGGCGTCCATGTAGGACTTGGTGCCACGGTAGTCGACCTTCAACAAACCAAGTACACTGCAATTTTACAGCTGACCAGTGGAATAAATACACATACAATTATATAACACCTTCAGATAGATAGCTCTATAGTTAGAGAGAGACAGACTTACACGAAGGCTTTAGAGACAGACAGATTGACAGATAAATAGACAGATAGACAGATGGCTAGACAGATAAATAGACAGACATACAGACAGACAGACATATAGACAGACAGACAGACTGGCTGGTCAGATATACAGATAGATATACAGACGGACAGAGGTTTTAGAGAGATATTATATAGGATCCTTGCTGTCCTTGCCTTGTAATAGAAGACGTTTGTTTTTCGTGGAGCTACCCATTCGAGCAAAACGGACGACGAACTCTGCCTCCGAACGACAAACGTCTGGATCATATCATCCGGAACATTCGAATCTGAACAAAATGAAACAGCCAAGTAGTGTTCTCGTTTCATCATCAGTATCATCATCCTCGTCATTCTCATCGTCATCATCAGCAGCAGCAGCATAATCATCATCAATAACAACAACTTCATCATCATAACAATCATCATGATCGTTACCAGCATCAGTATCAGGACCCTGATCATCATCAATAACAACAACAAAAACAACGTCATCGTCATGATCTTCATTGTCACCATCAACGCCTATTTGTATTTCATAAAGTCTGAAATTTCCTTCCAGAGAAGTACCCGCTTTCAACTGCATAGTCCGTCCGTCTGACCGTCCGTACCTCTGTCTCTCTCTCTGTCTCTCTCTCTGTCTCTCTCTGTCTCTCTCTGTCTCTCTCTCTCTCTGTCTCTCTCTCTCTGTCTCTCTCTCTGTCTCTCTCTGTCTCTCTGTGTCTCTCTCTCTGTCTCTCTCTGTCTTTCTCTGTCTCTCTCTCTGTCACTCTCTCTTTCTCTCTCTGTCTCTCTCTGTCTCTCTCTGTCTCTCTCTGTCTCTGTCTCTGTCTGTCTCTCTCTCTGTTTGTCTCTGTCTCTGTTTCTCTGTCTCTGTCTGTCTCTGTCTCTGTCTGTCTCTGTCTCTGTCTGTCTCTCTCTCTGTTTGTCTCTGTCTCTCGCTCTCTTTCTTTCTTTCCTTCTCTCTCTGTATATATTTTTCTCTGTTTCATACATGATCATACAATGTACATACATGAAGGGTGCAGACAAACAGACAAATAGACAGACAAACAGACAAATAGACACACAAACAGACAAAAAAACAGACAAACAGACAAATAGACAGACAAACAGACAAATAGACAGACAAACAGACAAAAAAACAGACAAATAGACAGACAAACAGACAAAAAAACAGACAAACAGACAAATAGACAGACAAACAGACAAATAGACAGACAAACAGACAAAAAAACAGACAAATAGACAGACAAACAGACAAAAAAACAGACAAACAGACAAATATACAGACAAACAGACAAATAGACAGACAAACAGACAAAAAAACAGACAAATAGACAGACAAACAGACAAAAAAACAGACAAACAGACAAATAGACAGACAAACAGACAAATAGACAGACAAACAGACAAAAAAACAGACAAATAGACAGACAAACAGACAAAAAAACAGACAAACAGACAAATAGACAGACAAACAGACAAATAGACAGACATACGGATCAGCTGGCAAGGCATTAGTTCCTACCTGAACTGAATCCTCGATCGACGACCATTCGTGAGAATTCTCCAGTCCTTCCGTCTTCCAGTTTGGCCCTGATCTTGACGGCGTAGAATGACTGTGGGTCAAGGTCTGAGACCTGGACGAAGTTGGAAGAGCGACCTTCGACCTCCGTCATCTTCCACCGGTCAAGGTCGCCTGCGGTCAAGGCAGCACTGAAGATGGTGTAGAAGACCTGGAAGCCAGTGACCGCTTCGCCTGCGTCGGTCGAGGGGGCCCAGGAAATGCCGAGGGACGTCGGTGACAGTCGCCTCAGGAGGACAGTCGAAGGAGGAGGTGAAACAACAGGATCTACCAGATCACCTTCTTCATCTGAAGTAAAGAAGACAGCAGCAACTTAATATTACTGTAATTATAATTGTAATTAATTACTACTTCTATCTATCTCTTTGAAAAATATATTGAATGATGTAGGTTCCATGTTAGGAGATGTAAGATGCGACTGAACAGATACGGATCGACACAGGGACAGACACAAGGACAGACACAGGTATAGACAGAGGCACAGATTCAGACATCATGCACCGGCTGTTCGGAATAGATGTCATTCTTTGAACCACATTCCGACAACGCTAGAGATAGCTTCGGAGACCGATTCCAGTTTCATCATCAGTCCATCCAAACGATAATCAACCAGGCACAACCGGATAAAAGTCAAACAGACAGACAGACAGACAGACAGACAGACAGACAGACAGACAGACAGACAGACAGACAGACAGACAGACAGACAGACAGACAGACAGACAGACAGACAGACAGACAGACAGACAGACAGACAGACAGACAGACAGACAGACAGACAGACAGACAGACAGACAGACAGACAGACAGACAGACAGACAGACAGACAGACAGACAGACAGACAGACAGACAGACAGACA
>OY365814.1:24281970-24286970 GCA_959347315.1 Bimastos eiseni | reverse complement strand
TGACCAATGAATCCAGTGGCCATCTGGTACTTGTCTGCATCCATTATCTTCTGCTCCATCTGGTCTTCTTCCTCCTCCTCTTCCTCATCATCAGATCTTCTGACGCCATACTCAACTCTGTATCCAAGAATCGCAGACATGGCACCTCTTGGCGCCTGCCACTTCACCATGACAACCGGAGGATCGTCCTGTACGAGAGACAGCTGAACATTCCTCGGAGGATCCAGGACTAATCAGACGAATAACGAATGATACATTCAGACAGACATACAGAGACATCCAAGACTATGCAGATAAATAGGCAATGATATATTTAGACAGACACACAGGCATCCAAGACAATGCAGACTTAAGCCAATGATACATTCAACTTGGACATGAGTGCATATCATATAATTTGATGATTGTGTAATGTTTATATCAAAGGATGGATCGGATAGGAATGACGGAACGGAATCCCAATTTAACAACTAATAGATCAGGCAAAAGATATTTATTAATTAATAGATATTTATTTAATGATTATTTATTGATGACTATTGCTCGATGGCTGTTAATTAATTAAAAGCCATGAATCGATGGTTAATTATTGTATTGGAATTCGACATTTATACAGCGCCTCTCCCAGAATAATAATAATAATAATAATAATAATAATAATAATAATAATATAATATACTTGATATATAATTATATTGATTGATTTATGTTGATCGATAGCTACTAAGATATATGGCTATGCAAGGATTTCTTTTAAACCACACTCGATGACGAAGAATTGTTGGCAATTGACAATAGGCAAATTATGATGGTAACAATAGGAGTATGGTGGGTGTGGATCACCTGCTCCTTTCGTCCGGACCTTCTTCGGTCGACTCCGTATACCGTCTCCCTTGCGAGTGTAGGCAGCCACCTGGACCTGATACTCTGTGTCAGACTCGAGACCAGAAATAACCGCATCTGTCGCCGAGCCTACATCAGTCAATCATCAGGTTATTTATACGTCAGCTGATGTACCTAAGTAAGTAAACAGTAACTAATCTGTGCACCTACTTTGAAATTCTAAAGCGACGACCCACAGACATTTTAGTGCACAGAGTAGGTTTATCAAAGGCAGAATATTAACATGCAAACATGCAATTGATGAACTAATACTAGCGCTCATGAATAATCCAGTGCCCTCTCACCCTGTGCTTGGCTTTCGAGTGGCTCTCTGCTTACCAATGAAAGTTAGGAGATTACGATAACGGTTACGACTAAGAATCGTCGGAAACAAGAAGCATATAAAGAGAGGGACAGAGAGAGAGAGAGAGACAGAGAGAGAGAGAGAGAGAGAGAGAGAGTGAGAGAGAGAGAGAGAGAGAGAGAGAAAGAGAGATAAAATATGATTGGAGAATGATGAGAAAAAAGAGGAGTCATAGGAAATACAATATAGACCTACAGAGACAAGGAAAGACAGACAGACAAACAGACCGAAAAAGAGAGGAAGCAAAAGAGAGAAAGACAAGAGATTAAAGAGGAGTGATAGAAAACAGAGTGTCTCTATCTCCCTGTGCCTGTGTTAGGCACAGGGAGATAGAGAGTGAGAAGCGTATTCCACAAGCAAGCACAAAAGAGAGACAGAGAGACAGAGACAGAGACAGAAAGAGACTTGCCGTCAACGATGTCCTGAACGAACGTCTGTCCGAGCGGAACATCTTCAATCGTCACCTTCGTATAGAGAATCTGAAATCCTCGGATGACTCCGTTATGGTCACCGTCCACTGGAGGGCGCCACTGGACACTAATAGCCGAAGAATTGATGGAATCCACTCGCAGCTTACGCGGTTCACCAGGAACTATACAGGCAATCAATTGTTCAAGCGGTCAGTCAATCAATCAATGAAGCTGGAATCAATTAACACCATTAGTTATTACTGGTCATGAGAAAGAAGTTCTGATATTTGTGGGGAATTCGTAGTAGTAATAATAATGTTAGTAGTCGCAGTAGTTAGATAGGGGCCTACATGTCAAGATATTTCAAAATGTTACTCGGGCACCCGTCAAAATTTTCGACTGGTACCCGGATTTTCCGTCGCGATGGTCGGTCATGGTCAGATCGTCAGAGTGTGTTTCGTGGGTGTCGGCTAGGGTTGGTGTCATGACTCAACATTGGACCTAAACGGATAAACCTTAGGCCGCATAAGTCATATTTATCCGTAAGTTACGTTGCTGAATGGTAGGCCGCAGAAGCACCCCGCAATAGTGATACCCCAATAGATACTGCCCACTCGTCAGATGTTGGGCCACATTTTGGAATGCAGTGGTTGTGCAAACGGTGCGTTTGTACGTCCGCACTAAAGCGTCTATTAGTACTAAAGACCAGGGACTAATGATTAGGGATGCAGCAGTGCAGTTGTGTTTCTTGTGATGTCTATAAGAGAATTTGTTTTGTATGACCGATGGTTACGCCATTATGGGTATTTTCATGCGTAGAATTAGCAGCATTATCATTCCTTAAGCGAGCGAGCGAGCGAGTGAGTGAGTGAGTGATGAATATCTACCGTCTTCTGCTGTTTGAACTACGATGACATCCGACGGTGGTCCGTCTCCTCTACTCGTGAAGGCCAGAACCCAGACGCTGTACTGGGTCCACTTGCTGAGGCCACGGACGACGAGCGACCTCTCGATCTCCGGGATCGTCACCTTGGTAACCGAAGCACCGTCGATTCCTTGGTTACTTGCGACCTCGGCGTACAGGACCCGGTAGCCGATGACAACGCCATTCTGTTGGTCCTTTGGGATTGGTTCCCACGTGACACGGAAGCTCGTCGAATCGACCGCTTCACCTTTGACCATCTGGGGCGCCGCACTTGGCACTGAAAGCATCAGCATCACCAGTATATATACCATCCCCAGCATCTTCATCTACATCACCATCAGCATCATATCCACCCTCTAATACTCCCTAATGATGGCAGCAGCAGCATCCGCACTTATCCCAATGATCTCCCCGCCTATTTCTGTCTGTAAGACCCCACTAGAGAACGTAAGCATGTAAGTATGTATGTTTCTATGTATGTATGCATGAATGTAGAGATGCATATATATGTATAATGTACGTATTGTAAGTATACATGTATACGTACATACGTACGCATGTATGCATGGATTTATGTATGTGTGTATGTATACTGTACGGTGTACATACATATATAGATAGATACATATTATGTATCTATTTATGTGTGTAGGTCAATACATGTTTATGTCCTTTGAATTACCAAATAAACACTCTGAAATGAAATGCATGTATGTATGGATTGATATATTTTATGCATATATGTGCATGGATTGATGTATGTACATTATTATTATTATTATTATTATTATTATTATTATTATTATTATTATTATTATTATTATTATTATTAATACTATTATTATTATAATTTTTATTATTATTAATATTAGTATTATTATTATTATAATTTTTATTATTATTAATATTAGTATTATTATTATTACTATTATTATTATTATTACTATTATTATAATACTAATAATAATTATTATTATTATAATTATCATTATTAGTATAATTATTATTATTATTATTATTATTATTACTAATATTAATATTATTAATACTATTACTATTATTATTATTATTATTATTATTACTATTATTATTATTACTATTATTATTATTACTATTATTATTATTATTATTATTACTAATATTAATATTATTAATACTATTACTATTATTATTATTATTATTATTATTATTTATTATTTATTATTATTATTATTAAACTGGCGATTTCTAAGGCGCCGTAACATAGCCATGCCGCTACAAGGGCGCTTGTAATGTTTGTATGCATGTAAATGTGTGTGTAATGTATGTATCACGACACCTTACTACAGTACATTTCAAGCAGCTAACACGAAAGACAGCCACAGACAAACCTTTTAAATTATCTTTGACAAAAATTATAGATTAATTGCAAAAAATTATGACGCTAGCGGCATAAAAAGAACTGTATCGGCAAAAATCCCGAATAGTTTCAGCTGGAGGTGTGTAATAAAAAGTGGACCCGGTGTAAATAACTGACCGTCTTCGAGTGTCTCAATGGCCAGAGTGGACGAAGGAGCCCCCTCTCCTCGCGTGGATTTGGCGGAGACCTTGATGAGGTAGCGGGTGTTCGGACTCAAATCACTCATGCGGAAAGAGGTTCGCGGTGGAGCGATAGTCACGTGGACGTTCTGCTTGAACTGCGAATCGTTGTAATAGACTTCGTAACTCTCGATCGTGTCGCCAGGTGTTTCCGGTGCCTCCCAAGTCACGTGGATGACACGTGGTGACAGCGCCTCACCTCGGACATTCATCGGCTGACCAGGCACTGAACAACGACGAACAATGAAGAACGTGAACAAAGATAGTAAAGAACATGACTGGTCAGTCAAAGTTCATGGATTCAATATCCCGTTTAGATGTTGACAAGGCCAAACGTACAGAGTGAACAGAATGTACATAAATAAAGTGCAGTTGAAGTCAACAGACGATCTTGAATCGGAAATGACATCATCAAAAGAAGTAGAAAGACAAAGAAAGAAGGACGAGTACCTCAGAAGAAAGAAAATAGACAACGAATTAGAATGAAATGTTGAATAAGTAAGAAAAAGAAAGAAGGAGAAAGTACTTGAACGTAGAAGAAGTCGAGAAAATGAGGAAAATAAAACTGGAAAAGAAGAAGAAATCAGAGATGTATGAACAAAAAGGAAATAGAACGAAATGTAGGAAACCACAGAGCAGTGAAAAAGAGTAACAACTACAGGCAGCCAGAAAGGAGAAAGAACCACGAAGAGAGGGAGAAGAAAAGCGGGCGAAGAGGAAATAACTGGAAAGCAGAAGTAAACAGAGAAAAATAAAAGAAGGGAATGAGAGGAAGATAAAGAGAGAATAGGGGACAAGAAGACACAAGAACATACTCTGATTAGATAAGAAGAAGTAGAAG